>CM017445.1:19528210-20128210 GCA_007726485.1 Eragrostis curvula
TCCTACAATCTGCATACACCAACAGCGCCTCATCTTCGGCCGAAGTCTTCTCTCGTCGAGGGCCGCCGCCGCCGACCTGCCCTCCTGTGGCTCTTGACTTGTGCCGGAGCGGATCCACTTTTTCTTTTTGGTATGTAATCACGTAGCTTGCTTGGATGGATTTATTCTTCTGTGATTTTGTTTGGTTAGCCGCGAATTTCATCTCTAATCTATCCAACCATCCATGATTCCATCACATTTTTTTGTTCCTCAGAGCGCGAGGCGACTTTGGGTGGCTCGGCTGTACCCCCATGCCCCAAGTGGAGTCCGACCTCCCTCCGCCACCGCGTGACGCATGGGTCGCCGAGCTCGAGCGCCTCCTCCCCCAGTGGGAGTCGCTACGCGGATTCCTCCCATGTACAGATGTTCCGTTCTCCCTGATGTTGCTGGGATTGTGTTGCTGGATGGCGCCTTGAGACGTCACTAGTTGCTCGTTTTTATGAAATTTACAAAACTGTGTGTGGAATTTCTAACTTTTTCATACATAGTCAATTAATTTGGTGCTGTTAGATAAACAATGCTAGTTTTTCTGGTTTGGATGGTTATTTTGTTATTAAAAAAAAAACTCGACCAACCTAGGGAAACCTATGTGGCTTTTAACTAAGAAGAAATAGGCACCAATGTATATCCACACCCCTAACCCACCGAGCCAGGACCAGCTCCTGGTTGTTTTTGTTATCAAATACATATACTAAATTTGCCGATCTGGAGTTCTCAATGTGTAAGTAGTGAGATATGGGATGATTTCCTCAGTCCCTAATGTAGTAGTCACTTCCTACTTATTATGCGTCCCTATGAAACACCTGCTCTTAGATAATGGATGTCGTGTGTTCCTTCTGTCAGAATGGGCAACAAGGCATGCTAATTTTCTTTTATTTATTTATTTTAGCAATGTTATTGCTGAAAGGAACTTTTTGTTTGATGTAGGTCATTATTCCGATTTCGATATCCAGGGTAAATCAGTTCGATGCGGCAAGGCTAGATGTTGAAATGTCTGCCCATGTTGAAAGAGCGCTTGTCAAGTTTTCTCTTTGATGAAGGTACTTTACTAATTTGATGCTTCGAGTGCTCCAAAAATCCTTTATGGCATGTAGCTTAAGAGCACGGCTGCTCGTTAATTCTTTCTTTCAGTTTTGACGTTTTTTCTTCATATCAGCCAGGACTCTTATTCCAATATGAGCCTGAACTTGATGCTTTCCTTGAGTTCCTCATCTGGAGGTTCTCAATTTGGGTTGACAAGCCAACACCAGGGAATGCACTGATGAACCTGAGGTATAGAGATGAACGGGCGGCACCTATCTCAGGGAAAGAAGGTATTTTTGTACCTTCTTACTTTTATGTCAGTTATTGACAAATTTGTGTAGGTATGCACTTTGTGGGTTTGTTTCTACTTGCCATACTGCTTGTAGCTGATTAGACATTACAATTTAGTGGCATTCATCTTAATCTCTTAACTGTTCCTAAGTGTGTACAGACTACCCAGCTTCTCTTAAAAGCACATTGATGTATGTGTTTTCCTTTCATTATAATACCCTCTGTTACATACTGTGGTTGCGGTATTTGTGATCTTCGGTCGGCTCAGCCTGCCATCATGGTCTAAGTTTTTCTACAGAGTCGTGCATATTAATGGCTGCATGTAGGATAATGTTCATTACAATTGGTAGCACTAAACCTAATAAGTAATAACTACCTTTGTAACTGTACTTTTAGCGATAAAGATTCTGTTTCAAGGTTTCACCACTTCTGTATGTAATTTTTACCCAATGTGTTCAAAATTGACAGAACTATTGACTAGCTGTGTTCTTCAATTACAAAACAGTAAAATTTCAACTAATTCATTACCATTTATGTGGCTACATTAGTTCCAAAAATATGCGCTGTTCGAAGATCCAGAGTTTCTGCCATGTTGATGTTCTAGATCAGCAAGGAAAATATATTTTGGACCAGATTACTCGTCCATGCTTGATAAATGTCTAATACGTTTAACTTTCACATGTTTACTTAACCTAATTATGAGTTTTGCTGAGTAAACTCATTCTAAACAGTGAGTAATACTAATAACTTGTAGACCATTGATAAATTATTCTATGTGTTTGTTGTATAATCTGAGCAGCATCTGATGAATTCCATGCTCTTTTCAGTAAGAACAGGTCTGGAAGGACCTGGGCTTTCAGTTTCCCAAAAGATCTTGTACTGTATTAGCACTGTCGGGGGTCAATATATATGGTCACGCTTGCAGTCTTTTTCTGCATTCCGCCGATGGGGTGATTCTGAACAGGTGATCACTGATCTATCAAACTTCTTTTGGGAAGCTTCATTTCGTTTTCATTGTTCTTATAAACATTTTATTCAATGGCGTAGAGACCAATTGCACGACGTGCTTGGGGCTTAGTGCAGAATGCTGAAGGATTATACAGAGGTGTTTCATTCTGTAACCTATTATTGTTTCTTTATGGTGGAAGGTATTTTTCTATGCCTGTGCAATTATTTTTATTTATTCTAGCATTATGAGGGGAGTGGAGACTGAGAAATGATTGTTATATCATAGGCTCATAACATGTGATGCCTATTTTGGCATAATATCTAATTTGAAAGAAATGAATCTGTATCATTCCACTATGGTATACCGATGACAATATAGCGTTGAACTGCATTTACGTAGCTTTTAAGGAAGCAGCAAGCTATTTTCTTCTTTAAAAAGGATTATCTTCCTGCTGGCTTTTCTGTAACTAAAAACTGGAATATGGGGGGAGACATCCACCCTGGGATTTTAGTAAATAGAAGGTTAGAATCGAACCTTGGTTGGCTGGGTGACATCCACCCCCACTAGCCAGTTCATGTCAGGGAAACTCTTGTCTTTTCTGTAATTTTGAAGCATTTATGACATATACATATGATTTTGATCCTTGTTATGTGTTCATGAAGGTACAAAACTATTGTGGAAAGGTTTCTGAAAGCAAGACTTGTTTATGCTAGCCCGAACATGAATAGAGCAGTAAGCTTTGAGTACATGAATCGGCAACTGGTTTGGAATGAGTTTTCGGTAAGTCTCTTTCCTGTATATTCCTATTATCATCTGACAATAGCCTGTAATCTAATTTCTAGCTTCTGTGAGTCATCAATTTGGCTGCTGATACTATCTCGATCTGGAGATGGAGAGATCTGCGAGGCAAATTCTCTTTTCTTACTCAAGCCAGCCTGGGTACAATGTGTCAATGCCTCCTATAATATAGAGATCACTTGTCTCTCAAGTAAACCTATAGGTGGTATCTGATGGATATGATTAACTTATAAACCAAGAATTACCTAAACCAGCAGGAAAAAAAATCCGAAACCTTTTCTAAGACTGACAAATCCTAACTTACCAGCGGGGTCAATTTTGGGGCAAAGGAATGGGTGCAACCGCACGCTATTCGTGCCACCCTCCAGTCGGGACTCAAGTGCAGTGGCAGCCAGCCGTTTTTGGGTTGCCACATCTTGGTTGGGTTGGGCCGGTTGGCCAATTGGCAGTTGGTCACTCATGACAGAAATACCCTCCAGTATTAGGCCCCCTTTGGTTGGGTTCTTATTTAAGCTCAAGCCGTTTTGAAAAACGTTTGGCTAAACTGCTTATAGTGGCAATGTGAGTAATCATCAGGACACTTGGAGAAGCCGGATAAGCCAGTTTTTTTGGCTTATGGCTTCGAGTGTAAGTCGTTGAGGCTTTTAGGTTGCTTTTTTGGGTGAAGCCGCTTTTCCTTTATTCCGTTTGGTAAGGCTTTAGCAAAAGCGGCTTTATAAAGCCGGTGCAAAAGCCCCACCAGACGGGACCTTAGACCTTAGTCAGCTGATGCTTAAACACTGAATCA
The DNA here is from genome assembly GCA_007726485.1 of Eragrostis curvula. NCBI lineage: Eukaryota > Viridiplantae > Streptophyta > Magnoliopsida > Poales > Poaceae > Eragrostis > Eragrostis curvula. The sequence goes on from CM017445.1 coordinate 19,532,098, forward strand.
TGAACTTCATGTTTTGACCATCTTTGCTTATTCCTGCAGGAAATGTTGCTTTTGCTTCTTCCCCTTTTAAACTCATCATCGGTAAAGAAGTTCCTTCTTCCTTTCTCGAAAGATAAGTCCGCAGGTTCTTCTGGTGATGAAGCTGATTGTCCTATATGCCGCTCCAGTCCTAGCATTCCTTTTATAGCTCACCCGTGTCAACACAGGTAATGTGATTCTTGTGGTACATGCACTCAGCCTTTGTTAGGTTAGTACTAATGTTCTTGGACTACCGAGTGTATAGTAGTTCAAACTGCCCCATCTTAAAAGGAAGGAAGAAAGAAATATACTACTTTTCAGGGGGTCATCAGACTTTCCTTACTTTGGTTGCTAATACAAAAATTATATGGTATGGTCACACAGATATAGGTTTGGTTTAAGAAGGTGCTTTGAAAACATCGTCTTTTTCATATCTTTTACTAACATATTATATGAAGGTCAAGTTCCGTAATGTGGTTGTGTCATGTCCAAAGAGTCACATTGTTCTTGGGAAAGGGGGTAATATATAACCTTGGAAGTAGTTTATCCTTATTAAAAGAGAAAGTATTATAAAAGGAAAGAGGTACATAATTATCTCTAAACCATAGATTAAAGGCTTTAATTCATGAACGAGGCTTCACATCATGTAATATCCATCCCATTTACATATATGGATTCCATCCATACCATCACTTTTGGTGCGATTTTCATCTATACCATCACCTTGTGTCAATGACATGTAGGACCTGACCTCACATGTCATTGACTAACTTGATGGTATAGATGAAAAGTGCTTCCAAAGTGATGGTATGGATGTGAATAGCCCTACATATATTGGTTGCTTGCTCCATACAAATCACGTTTAATGTGCTCTATTTGAGAATTGTCAAAACTTGTGTAATCGGAATATTTATTTTTTGTTTGCAAGCATTGTGTTGTGAAAGGTCAGTTTAAGTAGTTTTTGTATGACTCGTGCAGTGAGGTGAATGTGCTGTTTCTGCTTTGCATACTTGTCATTCTTCTGGCATCCGAGTCTTTTTATATTATTTTTTTTATTGTTTTTAGGTACTGCTATTACTGCCTACGTACACGTTGTTCGGCATCAAGTTCTTACAGATGTGCACGCTGTAACGAGGTAGTTGTTGCCATTCAAAGACAAGGAACAAGTTAGTCTGCTAGTTGGGTTCTAGAATTCTTGCCCATGTACAATTATGACATGTACATATAATTTGCCCAAAGCATGGACAATGTTGATGTATTGAAAGATATCACGTTTAGACTGTATCCTGTTAACTGTAAAATTTTGTGTCGGAAGTTATCGGACTGCTAGAAAAAGATTAGTTGTATGCGATGGATTGTATCAAATGTGCACGGTGGTTTTACTGTGATAGCAACACAATGTGGGTTGTTTGTTGTTTATGATGTTTCTTGAGACGAGGAGAATTTTTCAGTTTCCCAATGACCAGTCTGCATGCCTTCTAATTCGTATGTAAACACTAGCTAGGACAGGCAAGTCAGCTACGACCTGAGGTAATAATAAGCTGAATAATTCATAACAAATATGCAAGAAACAGTAAATCTAATTCTGAAATCCTCCTTGAAAGGTTGTAGTGCTGCTGCAGCTGGCACTACTCCCAGCAGGCGGCCTAGCAAAGTCGTTCTTCAGCTGGAAGGCAGCACCATCTATGCGATTATTCGGTTTGCTGACATCATTGTTCACATACGCTCCACCATCATCAAAACCCTGCATAAGATCAAGGTCAAAGAACTCGGACCCTGCGGCAGAGGCTCCATTGACGATGTTGGTGGCATAACCGGTGGCACCGAACTCCGGTGGACCTAGTAGGGGTGGTGGCATCATCTGATGATAGTGATAGGTGATGTAGGACGGCGGCATCTGATAGCTGAGGTACGGTGGCGGCGGCATCTGGTAGCCGTGGCGCGGCGGCTGGAGTGGAAACGGCTGTGCCAGCATCATCTGATCATGAGAAAGATTATTGTAATGCTGCGTTAGCGTTACCATGGAGGAACCGGTAGTGTCCGGCAAGCAGCTGCTGCAACCGCCGAAGCTGAAGACGTTGTCCGGCAGCGTCAACATGGCGTGCGGCATGGGTGCGGCGACCGCAGCATCACCGAACGCCGCAGCCGGCACGATCATGTCGTTGGCGCGGGCGTGGCAGCCGAGCGCGGCCATACGCTGCTGGACCTTGTGCTGCGTCTCGTCCAGCGCGCCGAGAAGGGAGCTGAGGTCGCCGACGGAGGCGCCGTCGAAGCTGCTGTCCCAGGGGCCGAGGTCCCCGGCGCCGCACTGCCGGACCTTGAGGAGCCGGTGCTGTTCCTTCTTCAGCTCCTCCTCGTTGAACGTGCGCGCGTTCATCCCCTGCCGGACCCTGTCCGCCGGCATGTCACGGTACTTGGCGATCAGCTTCAGCACGTCCTCGCGGTCCGGCGGCCACGTCGTCGCGACCGCCGCTCCTGCAGCCGTCGGCGCCGGGTCGTAGCAGATGCAGAGGGCGTCGACGCCGCAGAGGGTGGCGAGCTGCCAGGTCTTCTGGACGAGGCCGTCGCGGCGGTTCTTGAAAGTCGCCTTGCGCTTCTTGGCGTCCTCGATCAGCTTCATCTCCAGCTTCTTTCGCGGCATCGTCCTTCGTCTCTGCGAGAATTGTTGGACGAAAACAAGTCAATATCACGTACTAGTCGCTTGCATGCGTGCAGGTAATTAAGGGAACTTTTGCTCCAAAAAAAAATAATTGAGGAAACTGCATATATTTGTGATTCTGGCTGATCCCCCTGGATCTTCTACTATCAGCAAGTGAAGAAAGAGTGTATTTTATAGTACAAATTAATCTAAAACCGTAATAATTTGGGACATAATCTCTGCAACACAAGGAAACAATGTCGTCGTTTGTAATATTCTAAGATCGCGGGCATCGGCCTATTGTAGTAACACATTGATAGGAGCCTAGGAGGTAATAAAAACTGCGTACATGTAAATTCTGCAAAGATAAGAATACATCTAGGAGTAAAAAAAAAACGGCCTTTGCAGTTAATTACTAACATCGAAGGAAAAAAATCATAAAGCTAAGATGCAATTAGCATATCGTTCATCTAAACAAGCAGGTTGAAACAAATCGCGTAGCATGCGAGAGAGACCTGCCTTTGCAGTCTTCAAACTTCGTCCTCGTCGATCAAAGCAAGAGGTAATCAGTTCATCGTTCAATAGATGAGGCTAGCAATGACGTCTTTCCCCTTTTCTATATATAAAAGAAAGAAGCTCTGCCTCATGGTCATCGTATATCACGCTTATTCATGGAAACGTAGATCCGCAGCATTTAATGCTTTGATATGTTACCACCGTCTTATACGGAAAAAAAAAGAAGAAGCTACGGATGCACTCAGCCACGCACCACGCTGCTCATCCTGCCGTCAAAAGGACGGCCAAGACCATTTTCAAGGATGATAAACTCCTTGGAGAGCGACGTAGGGGTGAAAACGGATCGAATATGGGCGAATAGCGCTCATCCCGTAACCTATCCTATATTTTTTTACTCGGATCCAGAGTCAGAGTAGATAGTCCCGGATAATTATTTCTGCATACTATACCCTGTCCCGTATTTTTTGTTCGGATTCGGAGTCGGACACGGGTATTATCATGAAGTTTGCAAGGATGAAAAATCAAAGGTTGAAGAGACAATTAGAGTAAAGAAGGTTGATATACATGATCAAGAGCAAATTGATTCTTATTTATGTTAATCTCTCGATTTTACACCATATTATTGGGTGTATAATCGTTATAAAAACTTACCAGATCACATGATACTCGGATTCGGGACGGATATCACTCGTCCCGTGTCCTATCCCGCAATTATTTTTCGGACTCAAATTCGGGCACGGATAGTGTCGGGTAATTATTGATGCATTCTGTATTTGGCCATATTAATTTTTTTTTTGAATTTGGTAGTCGGTCGGCGGATATTATCCATCCCGTTTTCATCCATAGAGCGACGCATATGCTTTGGTGCCACGTGGCTGGAAATTTGTAACTATAAGAGCAAGGCTTATAAATGTTATGTCATTTATATAGTCCAAGTTAGTTGACGATTTTAAATGGACTATATTAAATCGATCTACTCTAAATGGACTATTTTAATAATTTTGTTCTAAAATATTTCAAATGATAAGCCCAAGTTAGATGTCGATTTTTTGTGAACTTACTTGGTTCACGATTGAACACAGCTACAGTAAAGCACTATAACGGCGGGCCAAAATGCTCGCAGTTTTGGCGTGTGACGCTGCCCTAACGCCACTATACAAAACGGCATTTGTAGCAACGGTTTTCATACTAGAGTCTCGTTTATTTGTAGTGACAGGCCACATGAGGACAAACGCTGCTACAAATGCCATTTGTAGTGGTGCTTTGGCAGACGACTCGCCGCTAGAAGTAGCATTTGTAGCGGCAAGTCAGGCTCTACTACCTTAATAACTTCAACCGTCCCTACAACCGTTGCTACAAATGTCATGTATAACGGTGGTTCGACAGACTAGTCGCCGTTATAAAAATGGCAATTGTAGAGGCATGAAGTGACATCAACCGTCGCTACAAATAACAACGGTGGTTCAGCAGAGGACTCGCTGCTATAAATAACATTTGTAACTGCGGTTAGATAACCGCCACTAAAAATAACATTTGTAGGGCAAGCCAGGCTCTACTACCTTAACTTCAACCTCAGCGGTGTTGTTTGTCATTCCGGCCTCATCAAACTCAATGTTAACCGCTAGACACGCGCTGGTGCCGTTGTTACTTTTACTGTGTTTTGACCATTTACTCCTCAGCTCTTAATCAAGTGTACACTCATATCCTGCTACAACTTCTGACCCTCCACGCTTAGCATGCTAAGCGGCCCCTAGAGTTCAAAGAGAAATAATTTTAAATTTTAAGCTCTGTTTGATTAGTTTTAAATTTTAAATTTATTCATATTATTAGTATAGGGTGTATTGATCGTAATATACTACATGTATTATTCTAGCCTGCAAACTGAGTGTAGCTAACCATTCGGGTTCATGTCCTAAACCTGGCACAGGTGTTATATTTACCCTTAATTATTTTTCAGTAGTAAGTGACGTCTCTGTTGACACATCGAGAGGCGCCTATGGCGCTGGCACAGTTTCTCGTTGGCGCCTATGACTCCAACAGGTTTCCTATTCGGCACCCGATACCCAAAATTGGTTATGAAACTCAGAAATCAGCATCCAACGGGTGGCCTAAACAAAAGACCCATTGTGGGCACGGTCGAGGCGGTGACCCAAAAATGGGGCACCTGCCCCCACGACCCAACGCTGCACTCCGCCCCTGCATCCGGCGCCCTCCTCCTCCTCCCCCCCCCCCCCCCCCCCCCCCCCCCCCCTTCCCTCCCTCCCTCATATCCACCCATGGCCTCGCCCTCCTCTCCCTCGGCCTCGCCCTCCTCCGACTGTGGTGGATGCGGCGGGACCCGATTGGCAGCGGCTGCGTGCTGCGCCCGCCCGAGCTCGTAGAGGCGGTGGCGGATCCGATTTTCGATCTCCCGTGGATAATTTTGGATGGTGCCCTTCTAGCCGGACGACCACCCGTTCACTTGTTTGGGTCTCTGATTTTGGTCGGCAACGTTGGAGACAATCCAAGATGTGCATGCAATGTGTTCGTAGGGATGCGTAATTGTACATGTATGTGTGTCTTTGCTTATGTAATGTGTTTTAAAAAATTATTTCAGACTCGGCCAATGATATTTATTGTTCCTGCATATGCTTCCTTCGTGTGCTACCAGTTTTTCAAATTGCAGTATTACTCCTGACAAAGCGGTGAAAAAAAGAAGGTAAAAATAAAACTGTTGCACTTGAAGTCCTGGGTTGGACTCTTGGTGGGAACGAATTTTCTAGGATTTAACGGCGTGGCCGTCGACAGCGAGGCGCCAGTGGTGACTTCGTCAATCTGAAGGATTTGCCGGCTCAGTCTTCGAAGATGCTCATAGGGGTAGGGTTTACGTATGTACGGTCATAGGGGTGAGTGTGCGTGCATTGTGAGTGTCTGAGTTGTACTGTGTAATCACAAAAAAAAAAAAAAACTGCTGCACACGCTTGTTCCCGTAGCAAAGCTACTGGGCTCCGCTACCGCTTCCTTCAGGAAGCAGGTAGCGGAAAATGCCCTGCACCGGGCCTCCGCGAGCGCTCTGCTATCGAAGCGGAAGGCTCCGCTTCCGCTATTTCTAGCGAAGCAGCGGAGTCTCGCTACGGTACGTGGGGCCCGTCACTGCCCCAACTGCTTCGCGCGTCGGGAACGGTCGCACCGACGGAGCAGAGGACGTCGCCGGTGGAGGGGGCCGCGGCGGACGTCGGCATGGATGCAGAGGCCGCCGAGGAGTGTGCGGCCGCCATGGGGCGGCCGGAGGCCAAAGTCACGAGCCAGCAGGCCCGGCCTGGCTGTCGTCGCCGCGCGCGCGGGAGGAGCTGCGGCGAAGTGGATTTGGGACGACGTCGCTGAGGAGTAGGCGGCCGCCTCCAAATCGAGCCGAGCTGTGATGCGGCGCACACTCGGCCGCCTTCCCCAGTCGTCGCGTTGGAGGTGGAGGCCATCGGCTCCGAGGACGACGAGGAGCTGCGCGTCTTCACGAAGGATGGCCACATGGGGGCGATGGGGGAGGGGCGCTTGATGCGGCCCTCGATGCGGCCGCCGTCCTTCGATGCGGCCACCGCCCTTTGATGCGTCCGCGGCGGAGGAGCACGGCGAGGGAGTTGGGAGGCGACGGAGGCCTGTGGAGACCGAGAAGAAGCTCCGCGCGGCGTTGGCGGAGAAGGAGGCACCGGCTCACGCAGCGCGCGGGGCTCGCCGTCCCCACCGCCGCGGCAGGTGACGCGAGACCGCTCCGCGCGGCGATCGCCGTCACCGGCAGGGAAGCAGCCGTCGGAGCAGCGCCGCCAGCCCGTCGGAAGCGGGCGTATGCCGAGGCGCCTCCTCCTTCCGTCGTCTTCTCGCCGTTTTTTTTTTTGAGGTCTTCTCGCCGTTTTTTGATATTTAGAATAACTATTATAAATAATTGTGTTATGAAGAAATGTGTTTGTTAAAATGAGATGGTAGTTGGAGATGGTTGAATAAAATATGTGCTAGTTAGGATAGAGGAAGCATATAGAGGAACCATGGGTGCGGAAGAAATTGGTATAGAGAAAAGAATCTTGATGATCAGGACGAAATATTCCTTTTAGAGAAAGCAAATAGAGGAATATGAGTGCGGAGAGCCTAATCTATGCGTCGAATAGGAAGTTAAGATGATGATGGTATCATCTCCCGTGAGAAATAGTTTTGGCGGTCTCCAGCTCGAACTACTTTTTTTTTGGTCGCCTTGCACTCGCCCAGACACATTTCATTCTCTGCGGCCCAAGCCCAAAGCCCAGCGACCAAAAACTAACCGTTGCGAAGAGAGTCGGTGGCACGCCTTTCTTCTCCTCCTCCTTTCATAGCCGTTGCGAAGAGAAGCCGCCGCCGCCGCCGCCTCGCTATCACTTCGTCCCTGGATCCAATTCCAGTCCTCCTCCTCCTCGAATCTGCAGCAGAGCGATCGCCACGAACTTCCTCCTCCTCGTTCCCCAATTCCAGTCCTCGTCCTCCTCGAATCTCCAATCGATCTCGGGCCCCCGGGCACTTCGGGGACACAATCGGCGCTGGATGTCGTCGGATCCGGCGCGAGGACGACGTCTTTTGGGGCGGCGGCGGCGCTTCGGGGTGCCGGTGGTGCAGACTGGTCACGAAGAGCACGCAGGGAGGGCGTTTCGGGGCCATCCATGGCGGCGCCTCCGCTTCCATCAAGCAAGGAAACCAGGTAGGGGATCCAAAACCTGACACCTCCCTTACCAATAAGACTATTGCAAATCGATCTTGTTGTGCCCTACTTGATTGACTTGTGCGGTAGAGCAAAGCATCAGTCACCTGATTACTGGCTGCGGTTTAGTTATTTTCTCCATCTGGATCAATTGCTAGCTCTTAAGGTTTGACATGGGTTTGATTTAAATAACTGATTGATTCTGAAAGACCAGTAACGAAGGGAATTCGATAGTTTCTTTAGTCTCCAGTCACCATATTCTCTAGCGTGTGGTAGTTGATTATTGAGGATTGAATTCTGGCGTGTTTGTTGGACCTTTTCTGTTATTAAACTGTGCGTTCTGTTCTATTAAGTAGAAAATGGTGATGTTGGGTTAGATTAGTGCTATGATTGGAGTATGTATGTATGTACTTATACCATGTCGTGTTCTAGATTCGCCAGATCATCTGGTTTCCGTTTTGTGGACTCTAACTCTTGTTGATTTATTGGCGAATGATGAGATCAAATTCCATGGTTGAGTCTGTACTTGCCATTTCTACTACTGTTAGGTTGTTAACGTCTATGGAGTTTGTAATCTGTTTCATAGATAAAGTCAATTATTTTGTGCTACTAGGTAAATGGATGCTGATTTTTATGTTTGAATGTTTTTCGATGAAGAAAGAAGGAAAGAACACGACCAACATAGGAGAAACTAGGTGGCTTTTCATTAGGAAGAAATAGGCACCCAGTTGTACAGTCACACCCCTAAGGAACTGGTTGTTTTTGCTATGAAAATACTGATACTAAATTTTTCAAAAATCTAGAGTTCTCAAATGCGTAAAATAGTTTAGTGAGATATGGTACAGTTTCTTCTGTCCTAGTGTAGCAGTCACTTCCTACTTATTATGCTTTCCAATGAAATACCTAGCTGCTCTTAGATGATGTAAGTCTTGTATTCCTTCTGCCAGAATGGGCAACAACTTTGGCATTCCTTTTTATTTTAGCAACATAATGCTGAAAGGAACTTTGTTTGATGTAGGTCATTATCCAAGGTTCTATATCAAGGGTAAATCAGTTTGATGTGGCAAGGCTAGATGTTGAGATGTCTGCCATGTTGAAAAGAGCAGGTTTTCAAAGTTTTCTCTTTGATGAAGGTACTTTCTTTACTAATTTTGCGCTGAGTGCTCCAAAATCCTTTAAGTGCACGGCTAGTTCTTTCTTTCAGTTTTGACATTTTTTTCCTCATATCAGCTAGAACTCATTCAAATACAAGCCTGAACTCGATGCTTTCCTTGAGTTACTCATCTGGAGGTTCTCGATTTGGGTTGACAAGCTAACACCATGAAATGCACGGATGAACTTGAGGTATAGAGAGGAACAGGCAGCACCCATCTCAGCAAAGAAGGTATTTTTGCATCTTTATATTCTTTATGTCAATTGCTGACAGAATTGTGTATGATATGCTGACAAAATTGTGTATAAAATTGTAGAGCATGATGAGTCTTGCCGAGTTAACAACTTTACCTCATTCTAAAGCTTGCTAGATTTCTCAAGTTTAGCTCATTCTAAACAGTGAGTAATGCTAACAATTGTAGACCATTGATAAATTATTCTATATGTTTGTTATATGATCTGAGCAAAATCTGATGAATTCCATGCGCTTTTCAGTAAGAGTACTTCTTGAAAGACCTGAGCTTTCAGTTTCTCAAAAGATCTTGTACTGTATTAGCACTGTCGGGGGTCAATATATATGGCCACCTGTGCAGTCTTTTTCTGCATTATGTCAATTGTGCGATTCTGAACTGGTGATCTTTCAAACTTGTTTTGGGAAGCTTCATTTCCTTTTCATTGTTCTTATAAACTCCTTTTCCATTTGCGTAGAGACCAATGGGCATGCTGAAGGATTACACAGAGCTATTACTATTTCGTTCTTCAACCTATTATTGTTTCTATGCGTGCATTCTGAGGAAATGTATATTTATTCTGGCATTCTGAGGTGTGGGGACAGATCAATTATTATTATATCACCAGCTCATAACATCTGATGCAAGTACAACACCGGTACATCTTATTGTCACCTCTTTTTCTTGTATGTCTTGATCATTTTGAAGCGCTCGCTGTTATTTAAATTGTAATCAATTATTTCATTTGCAATTAATTCTGATAATTTCGATACAACATAATATGACAATATAAGTTGTTCAACTTTTGAAAAACATACATCTGACTGTTCCATAGTTGAGTCACATGCACATCCCCGTTTGGATCAATGCCCCGTCGCGCTCATCCAGCAGTTCGTTGTCATGAACTCCTGCTGCTATCTGCTGCTACCTGTCGAGGCTATTGGCATTGTCTATCACCGTTTGCTGCTGCCTATTGCTGGTCCTCTTCACCGGGATTGCACCAGTGCTGATTTGCTGCTGCTGTTGCTTCTACTGCTGAACAGAAAACAAGGGAACTCCACTTTCTGCTATCTTCTTCACTGTGGTAACTTAAGCCTGCTGCTCTTTTGTATTCTTCCTCTATTAATTCGTCAAGTATCAGTACAACATGTCTCAAATCAATGCCATTGTCATTAACATCACAATTGATGGTCAAAATTATAGAGAGCGGGCCTTTTGTGTTGAAACTACTTTGAGAGCATATGATTTAGATCAGATGATCCAACTGAACCTACAACTAATAATAGTAATGCTGCTGAGATTAAACAGTGGAAAATTAATGGCACGAAGGTGATGTCTGCCATTGTCAAAAGTTTCAAGCAATCTATGATTACGAGTCTCTCTCCTTCAAGACAGCCTAACCCATGTGGTCCTATTGACAGCAGCGTTATGTTAAGAGCAATGGTGCTCTTCTGACTCTCATGCAGAAAATTCATCTTCTTGAGCAGCATTGTCTATTGAATGATTACAACTCTGAATATGAGTGTTTGGCTGGACCTTTGCTCTCTATGGTGCCTCAATGTACAGCAGATGAGTGTACGCCATACAAATTCATTGAGCAGTTTTTTACATATCGTTTTTTTAAGGACTGACTTTGAATTTATTCATAAACGTTTGCTTCATGATTCTTCCTCTCTCACCATGGCAAAGGCATTGTCGGATCTTATTGCTGAAGAGACTCGTCTTTAGTTTTACCCTTTGGCAATAAAATGTGCAGTGGGAGCCTCTCCCGCTGTTTTCCGTTCACAATTTTTTCTTGACTAACTTTAATATTTTGTGCCGGAAATTATTTCTATTTGTCTGATTAAATATAGATTTCTGCCATTGTCAATAGTTTCAAGCAACCTATGATTATGAGTGTCTCTCCTTCAAGGAAACCTAACCCATGTGGTCCTTTGACAGCAGTTTATGTTAAGAGCAATGGTGCTCTTCTGCACACTCTCATGCAGAAAATTCATCTTCTTGAGCAGCATTGTCTATTGATTGATTACAACTCTGAATATGAATGTTTGGCTGGACCTTTGCTCTCTATGGTGCCTCAATGTACAGCAGCTGAGTGTACGCCATACAAATTCATTGAGCAGTTTCTCACATATCGTTTTATCATTGGAGTGAGGACTGACTTTGAATCTATTCATACGCGTTTGCTGCATGATTCTTCCTCTCTCACCATGGCGAAGGCATTGTCGGATCTTATTGCTGAAGAGGCTCGTCTTTAGTTGTACCCTTTGGCAATAAAATGTGCAGTGGGAGCCTCTCCCGCTGTTTTCCGTTCACAAATTTTTTTGAGTAACTTTAATAATAATTTCTGCAGGAAATTATTTCTTTCTGTCTGATTAAAGATAGCTTTCTGAAGTTTGCTAAGATGATAGTTTTGAACTTTCTTTTGTTCTTAAATTATATATTTTCTTACAGTAGAAAACGTTTTTGTTATTTTTTCTTAAATTGTTCTGTAAATTATCTATGTCTTCTTCTGTTAATTCTCTCAAATGCTTCAAGGAAATTCTCTATATCTTCTTTTGTTAATTCTCTTTCATTGTTAGTGTTGAAATCATTTGGGTTCTCTGTATTACTGGTAACCTTCATTAATTTGATGGCCTTCTTTTTATAACCTTCAATTATATCCCTCAATGTTAGTATTTTCAATATATTAATCTATGTGCTGCAGGTTGTTACAAATATTGTTCCAAAAAAAAAATCCTTTCAGAGCCAGTACAGGATGGCCTTCTTGTTATAAATATGTATCTGTCTTTTAATAAATGATTCTATGATTTTGGATATAATATCAAAAGAGGCATCTGAACCATTCTTCACTCCCATGAATAGCATCATTATTGCTTCCTGGTGGATGCACATCTCATTCTCAGTTTAGAATAACCCTAGACATTGAAGAGCACTTGGCATACAACTTTAGTCATGTCAAATGAAGGACATGCCAATCATGAAGCATGAAGTGTTAGCTTACATCAATCACAAGTTCCCAAATCACTTTTTTTTTTAAAGTGACTGTTGGAGGATCGAAGGTCTGTGTGTGACGTGTCAAAGCCCTCCAACGGAGTGTTGATGAAGTCTTGCTCGCCCGAAGCCTTCGATGGGTACCAGTGCCTTCGGATTACCCTGCGAAGCCCTCCTTGGTGGAAATCGTCGTCTGTTGGATGATGCGAAGTCCTCCTTCCTTGTCCGCGATGCCGGACGAAGATGTTCTCGCTCAGGTTCCCTGCAGTTAGGCGCGCGAAGCCCTCCTTTACCCGCGATGCCGGGCGAAGGGGTTTGGAGTGTTGAGAGGATCGAGTGCGGTGCAAATGATTGTCTTTGGCTCGAGGCCCCAAAAACCAGATGTCCTTACAGGATCATCTCCCTCCATATTTATAGGGAGCGGGATGATCATATTTACATGCATGTCATCGGCTACTTTAGCATGGCTCTTAGCTTGGTAGTTTGGGCTTCTGTGCCGTCTGCTCTTTCGTTCTTCCTTCGCTGGTGGCTGTTGACCTTCGTGTGGTTCAGAGGGGCTTCGGTGTAGCCCCGGCCTGGGACTTCTGCAGCCTGTTAATGCTTCTCAGGCGTCAAGTCATTCAATCTGATGATTCCCCATCTAAATGTTATTGTTAGTTTACTATTGATTTGTAAATATGTCATTTCCATGTTTTCTTGTGTAGTGGCCAATTCCAGCTCAAGTAGGAAGAGGGAGTGTCTCTTCGGAATCTCTAAGCTATGATCCTTGTAATTCAGTTGCATCTATGACAAGAAGGCAACTATCTCAAAATCTTGGAAAATCTCCATTGGCTTCCAATATCAATCATCCTTCTGTTCAGGTACAATTCAGTAGTTGGTTTTATTTATTCGTTTTTTAATTATAGCTACTATTGTAGATGTACGTTTCATTCATTTTCTTTTTGTTAATATTACTAGTTTTGTATGCTCCTGTTATATATATTTTTCTATCTTCGAGCTACTGATGTATTTCACTTTTTGTTAATCCTATAGTTGTAGAATAAGTAAAAATTAGATTGCTTAAATCTTCGAGGCAGCCTGAGAATATTTGATGAAGTGTTGCAAGATGTTGGTAGAAAATGGGAAGAATGAATGAGTCGATGTAATCCAAAAGCTTTTCCAGTTTCTGATGTTAGTTTATTGTTTATTGGTTTTATTTTTCATTTATTCTGGACTATTCTTAGTTACTCTTTTATCATTTGATAATGCATGATCAACTTCTACTTATTTAAGCTCCTCCATCACGTTAAACTTCTGCTTTGAAGAAAAAAGCTAAAGGTAAAAACACTCCTTTGCTTTACATATGTTTTCATGTATTATTACAATTTACTACAATGATCCAAGCATCCCTTCATTTGATTTTGCTGATCTTTTTGATGACATGGGTAATTTTATAGAAGATCAAAACCTTAGATGTCATGTTGGTTCTCCAAATTTTCAAGGTCAACCATTCAATCAAATTAACACTCGGCTTGTTCATATTTTGAGAAATGCTTACCCAAGTGTATCTCCTAATAATATAAACTGGATCATTTACTTTCTTATTCTTAAAAATTCTGTGCAACTCAGATACTTCAATCCTTTTTTGCAGCATAAGCTTGTGAAGGATGACACAGGTGATTTCAAGTATTCTATTTGCTTTTGATTCCTTGATGCATATTTGTATCATGTTCAGTTTAGATATTTCTCATTTACTTACTCAGTTAAATGGTGACTCGCATACTGATGTTGCTCCTGCCTGTAATAGCAATGCTACTGTCCAAGGAAATTTGGAAGGTGAAAATATCAGCCATTACGAGTCTCGGTAACCCTGTGGGCATAATAATTATCAAGGGTATTGAATTTTACTATCCGGCATCATATAGTAATTGTAGTAATGTTTATTTGTACTATACTGCTTTTAAATTGATTAATTCGGTAAATGCTAGGACTACGTTGAGATACAAACACTCCCTATCACACTGGGTCCTCTTGCAATGTGCACTCCGGGGGTGGGGGGCAGGTATACTGAAATAGTTTGTTTCTTTTACTAATATTTTTTTCTGTCATAGTTCCCTTGATAATGGACATTGCTTTGAGTTGTAAGGAGTTCTAGTGCTAAATTTGCAGTGCATCGGGGAAAGAGGACCACAGTTCCTAGCCAGTTCAAGTGGCTATCCTTACATGAACACAAGACCTTGCATCACCGATGTCAGTGAGTGTTTCACATGTACTCTAGTCTACGCTTTGTTAATCATTTGAAATTTGTTATTCTCTGCCTTTTGAACTCTGCAATATTTTATTTTAGTTGATGTCTGCTTCATTGTTGTTGCAGGTATACTGAAATAGTTTGTTTCTTTTAGTAATATTTTTTTCTGTCATAGTTCCCTTGATAATGGACATTACCTTGAGTTGTAAGGAGTTCTAGTGCTAAATTTGCAGTGCATCGGGGAAAGAGGACCACAGTTCCTAGCCAGTTCAAGTGGCTATCCTTACATGAACACAAGACCTTGCATCACCGTATCCAGCAAAGAAATGGATGTCAGTGAGTGTTTCACATGTATTCTAGTTTACGCTTTGTTACTCTCTGCCTTTTGAACTCTGCCATATTTTATTTTAGTTGATGACTGCTTCATATGTTTAGAATGTCAAAGTTAAATTTATTCCCTAGGTCCCTCTTAAGCCTGGAGGGAAAGTTCAATCCTCTATTCTTAAGCTTGGTGCAAATTTTGTTCAAGAAAAAAGATATAAGAACCACTTCTTCTATATAGTTAGTGTAAATATATTTTTTCACTATCAATGTGGAATACTTGTCTGTCATTCTTTTTTTTTGTAACTTTATCTATTTGTGTATGTCTTTAGGATTACTTGATAAACAATTT
The DNA here is from genome assembly GCA_007726485.1 of Eragrostis curvula. Taxonomy (NCBI): domain Eukaryota; kingdom Viridiplantae; phylum Streptophyta; class Magnoliopsida; order Poales; family Poaceae; genus Eragrostis; species Eragrostis curvula. The sequence goes on from CM017445.1 coordinate 19,547,242, forward strand.
GCCTTCTCCAGACAGGGATAAAAACTATATAAAGTAAGTGCAGATAACTCTTTTAAGGGTGCTGGAACCGCCACACATGTCATCTGGTACAATACCATATATGTTTTTTTCTGAATCTGTTATATGTTTTTTTTTTCTGAATGACAATTCCATTTTTACCTCAGCTCTACTTCCCCATACATTTTTGTGATCATTGGTTTGTAATCAGTGTCCATACTACGGGAAGGAAGTTTGTTTACTTAGATTCTTGTCTAAGAGACTATTTTCCTGATTCAGATAATCACAAACATGTTAAAGACTTGTAAGTGTCCTATTCAACTATTTATTCTCTGATATTCGTTTTTTTAATATGAACAGTTTCTTTATTCTATTATCTTTGTCAAGGTCCTGAATTGTATGTCTTTGGAAAAAAACATGCCTAAGTTAGGGAGTACTTGACATTTTGGAAAAACCATTACGTAAAGAGTATGGTGTAATGGATGGTTCTGATGACGTTATGTTGTGAATAGTACTTTGGTACTACCTTTGTCATGTTATTAGTACTGAACCAGATATCCTTTTCTTAGTAATGTTGGTTATTGCTTCAATTTATTTTAGCAATTTGCAAATCTGGTTGCACAGCACCCATTGTTTTTTCTTAGAATGCATAAGTTTTGTTCGCCTGGGAAACATGGATCTGCAAAAGGTTCTTGTAATTCATATGTTATTTCATGCTCCTTGTTTTTGCAGGTCATATCAATGGACGGAGTGTAGGATGTGTTCGACAACAAACATTACTTGAACAAATCATCCAGGTGAGATGCTCTTATGTTTTTCATCATAAATTTCTATTGCTTTCATACATTACTTAGCTAACCGTTACTATGATGCTATACTAGTCAGTTAGGCCACATTCCAATGTTTTGATTGAACATTCAAAATGCCAAATACAACAAGTATGTAGTATAGTAAATATATACGTCTCTGACGGAGCTAAGAATCCATATACTGTTGTAAAATGTATTTTTGTTACCTATTTCATATTTATGTCCTCTTCCTAGGTACTGCAAATAGAGGTTCAGGCTTCTTGTTTTCATTTCCCTTTCTTATCCTCTTAGCTCCTTCCTTGTTAGGACTTGTACAGGCAGTTCCTTTGTAGCCCTTTTGCCTTTTTTGGCATGCTTTTATTTATATATAAATACCACAGTAGGGGCTTCCCCTACTGTAATTCCCTCAAAAAAATGTCTATCACAAGTTTTAATATTGTCCTGATCGAGAACAATGATTGCAGGTAATTTTATTCTTTGTCCTTTCTTGTTCAACTATTAAGATTTGTCTTTTGGGACTCAAGTCTTCCTTCTTAGCCGCAGTGTCAGGGTCCTCTGGTGTAGCTAGCTGATCTATCTCCATGTGGTGTTCATCAGGCTCTACTTCATCTCTGTGGATATCTGTGGATATGTTGGTTTCATTTGTCTCCTCTTCCTCCATCATATCTTGCATATTTGCTTCCATTTTATCTGGTTCTTGAAAGACGTAGTTGAACTTTGCCACTGATTTAGCATTATTACATTGCACAAATTTCTGGAGAGTATATTGCATCTCAATTTGCTGCTTCTTTGAATATACAATCTGGAATCATTGTTTCAGGATTTTGGACTTCCTTTCTCTCCTTGGGTCTCCACCTATTGGTTCAGAGGGGCTTCGCGTTGTCAACTACCCAAAATCTGGAATCATTTTATCTGGAACCCTCATTTCTATTTGGTGAATTTCTACAGATGGGGTTCCAGTACGGGGAAAATGAAGGGATATTTCTACTGATGTACAAGGGTACAAGGCTAATGGTTTTCTTTTCCTCTTCATAGTTGCTGTCCTTCTTAGGACTTGTACAGGTAGTTCTTCTGTAACCTTTTGCCTCTTTTGGCAGTCTTTTATTTATATATAAATACCACAGTAGGGGCTTTCCCTACTGTAATTCCCTAAAAAAAAAACTTTCTGCAATAACATCATGATGTGAATATATCATTCTCTTAATTGGACTGTTGGCATCATGCTGCAATGGTACAGAAAAAAATAAATTCCATGCTAGTCACTCCTGCTAGTCTTTAACCTCCATAATGTTAAGTATACAATTTTTTATACAGCTGGACATAACATTTCTCCAGTGTTTTTATACAGCTTGTGCCTATAAATGTCAAATCATTTCTTTGAAAATATCCAGTGCCCACCTCTGCTTACATGTCTACTCATTATTGATAGTTCGAATATTTTTTCTATTGGACAGTACCATTTCTTCATAATGTTAAGTACTACAATTCCATGTTTGCATCCACATAGATGGGCATTAAAGTAGTGGATTCAACCAATGATGGTCGAGGCCCACACATCTTTAAAACAAGCATTCAGCTTTGTCATCTCATCGGATCGATGTTACGACAACAATATAAGTGTCCACAATGCTGGTTGCTACCTATGGAAATAGCACATTACAACTGAATGAAGAGATAATTTTTGGTCTTATAGAGATATTCAACACTCACTAATGACCGGTATTGCATCAGAATTTTGGAACTCCTGATAAGAATGATGACATATTTAGTTCTCCTAGTGTCAAAGTTAAATTTATTAATCATTTGCAATTTTGAACTCTGTTCTTAATGCTTGGTTCAAATTTTTGTTCAAGAAAAAGCATATAAGAACTAATTCACTAAAGTTGATGTAAATATATTTTTTTCACTATCAATGGAGAATACTTATCTTTAATTTTTTTTTTGGGCAATGTTACTTATTTTTTTATGTCTTTAGGATTACTTGATAAACAATCTGCCTTTACCAGAATGGGTTAAAAATTATAAAATAAGTACATATTACTCTTCTCATATATGTTTTGTTCGCCTGGGAAAGATGGATTTGCGTTCGGTTTTTGTAATTCATATGTTGTTTCTTGCTCCTTGTTTTTGCAGGTCATATCATTGGACTGAGTTTTAGGATGTGTCCGATAACAAACATTATTCTAAACCGAGAATGAGATGTGGACACATTGAAGAGCACTTGGTCTGTGGTACCAAGAACAATATCCAATTAGCTCAGCTTATACGGCAGACAACTTTAGTCATGTCAATCATAGGCTTCCTTTAAAGAAATCTGTGATGCAGTTGCTCCAGGTGTAACAAATAGCTCTGATGCTGGCTAGATAGTTATATTACCTTCCTCATTCATTGGAGGTCCATGAACTGTTTATTACTTTTACATCAAGCTCATTTTGGTCAGAGGTGACAGATATAGTTGATTAGATTGGGCTGATATTATTCACATATGAAACTGGAAATATTCATGGATGACACTACAGGAAAGTTTTCTGGTCCAGTTATTGCAGGTGATTCCCTACTTTACATATATTAACCGATTTAGTGCAGATTGTTACAAATATTTTTTATCTACTGAGTAACTATGCAAATTTGCATAGATCTTGACATTAGACTTGCTTCTACATGTTTTTCTTTGTGTCTGCTATGATAGATTCAATAGTTTTGCACTTTGTTTATAGACTTTACATTTTAGTCATCGACATCTGCTTGAAATTGATGTTTGAAAGCAAAATCCCAGTATAGGAAAACTAAAGTCCGTTTTGTTTGTAATCTTGTTTTACTGATTTGAATAAAATGTACCATCAACAAAAAAGGAGTTTAAGGCCCATTCAAAATTTTCCTGCTGCATACTAGAGATTATTTGGAAAGCTGTTGTACGTACTCCCTCCGTTCCAAAATGTAAGCATTTGTTGACTTTTCAACATCACGTTTTGGCTTGACTCGCCCAACCATGGATTTATCTGTCTTTTAATAGATGGTTATATGATTTGGATATAATATCAGCAGAGGCATCTCAACTGTCTAGAATTTATATTCTAACCAAAGATGTATCTATTATGCCATTCACTCCAGGGCATTATTGCTTCCAGGTGGATGGATATCTCATTCTTTTTTTCGAATACAAACATTGAAGAGCACTTGGTCTGTGCTATCAAAAACAATATCCAATTAGCTCAGCTTATATGGCAGACAACTTTAGTCATTGCCCCTCTTCATCATAGATATTGCTTTGAAGCTTTGATCGCACTATGAGGACATCTTACCTGCAAATGATCCATCCCTAAGTGCCAAACAGTTTGGTGGTATGACCGTTGTACTTGGTGGAGACTTTAGTGTAAACACTTCTTGTTCCACCCAGTGCAGAGAAGCATGAAGTGTTAGCATACATAAATCACATGTTCCCAGCAAGAACACCTTCACCAATTTGCAGATTGGTTACTTCAGGTTGCAGAAGGAGCCGTACCCGGATCATCTCTTTTTTTTTTTTTTGAGGAATTTACAGTAGGGGAAGCCCCTACTGTGCTATTTTATATTAATTATATATAAAAGAACTGAACGAAAGGCATTGGCCAAGGGGCCAGGATGCCCAAAACTGTACAACTTGAGCCACAGTTGGCCAGGAAAGGGAAAAGAAGTCTTAGAGCAACTCCAGCAAAAGACCCTAAATCAAGGCCCATACTTCCATTTTACAGGCCGGCATGCAAAAATAGGGGCCAAAAAATTTGCTTCAACTCCAGCAGTGCTGGCCCAAAGCCCCTATTTTCTGTGGGACCATCTCAGTCAGATTAAAAAAAATCTCTCCTTCCCGACGCCGGCCGCCTGCCCATCGCGCCGCCGCCTGCCGCGACGGCGCCCGCTCGCCACGACGCCGCCCGCCTACTCGCCGCGACGCCTCCGGCCACGACGCCGCCCGCCGCTGCTCGCGTCTCCTGCCCACCACGGCGCCGCCCGCGTTCCGCTGCTCGCCGTGACGCGGACGTCCACACGTCTGGTGCTCCGACGAGGTCGAGCTGCACGGCGAGCTCGACTCGACGCTCATCTCCTCCTTCAACGCACACATCTTCTTGAGGATCAGCTCTAGGTTTGGTCATTGAAATGCTCCCGATTTGGTCATTTGGTGCGTTGTGCTTCGGATTGCCAACCCTGTGCTTGATTCAGTGAATTTGTAGCTCAATTTCTATGGCACATGGTTCGATTTGGCATTAGGATGTCTGAATTTTGTGCGTGTGAGCTCTAGGGTTCAGTGCAGATTGAGAAGGTTCAGTGCAGTTTGATACACAGGAATACACTTCTCAGAAACTTTTAACTGAAACTTCTAACTGAAATTTTTTAACTCAAACCACACTGCTATCTACTACAGGGCAGCATATGAAATAGTGCACTTCTCATATTGATACACAGAAATGGATTTTCACTGGATCTTATCACAGATAACAGGCTGACAGGCATGCTACTTCCAATGGACTGCATACGTGCATTTGAAATTCTTTCAGAACCTGACCAAGTGATAGAGTAAAATTGCAAGCAACAGTACTGATAGTTACCAGTATGAGATCATCACAAAATTCAGTGTTACCAGTATGATGATTGTTTGATTTTCCATCAGACTTTGCCTGCAATATTGTCAAATCAGTGTTAATAGATTTTCTTTTAGTGATCAAGTAAGTCAGTGGACTTCACATTTTGGTCATAGCTACAGATGCTATCAGTTGAAATAACTTCCAACATATGGCTTAATCTTGAACTTGGGTTTAACCTGACTAACTTGGGTTTAGTACAACTGCCTATGCTGTCTACATGTACTATACATTTTTTTTTTCTGAAATTCTGAGATTGATTTTGTTCCTATGGCAGATGTAAAGTCCTGAAAGTAGCCACCATCCACTTTGGGATGAAGAGGAAGAGGACGATTCCGGTGTTGACGACATCTTGATCCTTGCCTGTCTTCGTGAGGGTTCGAGGAGAAGGAAGCGCAAGAAGAAGTCTCTTGAAATATAAGTGCTGATGTATCATTGTATAGTAAACCTTCCAATATTGTAGTTTGTAATTTCTCTGTAATTTAAACTTCTTGAGAATGGTCAGTCCTGTTTGTGAGACTGTTATTCATGTGTGCAACAGAGAAGTGGATGGTCCTATATTCAGTCTTGTTATTTAATGTTTCATTTTGTGACTGAAATATTCAGTTTTGATATGTTGCCAATCCATCAGGTGATGGCTGGTTCTGATATGTTTCATTTTTTTTTTGTCAACATGCCACCAGAAGTAAGTTTAAAAAGACCAGAATTCAGCTCTCCAACTACAGTGTACAGAAACTGATAAGTTTCTCACATACAGTCCTATATACACAAAGTATCAGAGAAACTAGTACAGATGACAAAAGGTGGCAAACACATCACAGAATTGGGAAAGTAAGCTTCATGGTTTTCCTTTTTGAAACACAACACATAACATCTCAAAGGACAGATCAGTGCACCAATCAGTACATCTGACTGCCATAGCCAAGTCTGGTTTGGTCCAGCAGTGTCACCCTGTGATCATTAAGTATCTCGAATACACAGAGGAAACAAGATGCATTGCAAAATCCCAAGTGGAGCCAGCCATAGTGTCTTATTGCACTAAAATAACACTGAACCTGAAACTGTGAACTCTGAACTTATTGTATTCAGTTCAGAGCAAGCATTATATCATCAGTTGCTAATTAACATTCGTCCAAACTGTAGGGAAGCTTGAAATAACACTGAACCTGAAACCTGAACTCTGAACTTTTAACTGCAGTAGGATTAAATCAACAAGCGGTATGTATATTAGCACTTTTCTAATCAAAAGTTTTCTTTTGACAGTTGCTTAAAAAATTTCTAATGGAAGATCAAGCTTGTCTTCTTCAAGTTCCCATGTCATGGACTCTCTCCTTATTCTTGCCGTACATGTTCTTTGGCGCTCAGTAGTTTTGGTTATCCTCAATTTTGCAGCTTCTCTTCTGAAACCAAGGTCATCTATGTTTGCAGCGATCTGAGCAATGAACCAGTTTGTCCCTGATTGTAACAACAACATGGGAGACAACTCAAGGCCACTCGGGTGAGCAGAGCACTCCCGTTCATTGCTTGACTCGTCCCTGAGAATTATCTAGCAAGCAGAGATACCTCGGTTGATTGATCTGAACTTTGTGTGAGAGAGAAACTGAAGTTTTGCTGTTTGTTGCGTTATTGCAGCGAAGACGATGACCTCATTGAGCTGCTCTGGTGCAACGGCCTAGTCGTCATGCAAACTCACCAGAAGCTTCCGCCGCAGCCCGAGAAGCCGGCGCCAGTGCCATGCGCTGCGCCGCCTCCCTTCCCAGCTCCCGTGCCGCCGGCGCAAGAAGACGATGCTGGCCTATGGTTCCCTTTCGCGCTGGCCGACTCCCTCGACAAGGACATCTTCTCTGACTTCTTCTGCGAACCGCCGGCGCCGGCATCGGCGGTGGGCGCTGCGCCTGTGGTGGCTGCCGGCATCAAAGCCGGCGGCAAGCCCTGCCACCGGGACGACGACGTTCCAGTGGTGGCCGACGGCGGTGCGTGCACGGTGTCGGAGGCTCCCTGCGAGCTGATGCCGCCGCCCAAGTCGACGGCGCACGTGTCGTGCTCGAGGCAGCAGACGATCAGCTTCGGTGACGGCGAGGACCTGTCGAAGCTGGTCCGGGCGAGGAAGAGGGGCGATGGAGGGCGGGCGGCAGGCGGCGGGGAGAGGGTCGAGGGCGGGCGAGGGAGAGGGGCGGCGCGCGGCGTGGGGAGAGGCGGCGCGCGGCGAGGGGTGGCCGGGCGCGGGCAGCCCGCCGCGTCGACGGCGCCGGCGAGATGGTGGCGGGGGCGTGCGGGAGGAGGAGGGAGAAGAGAGAAAAAAAGGAAAATGAAAAAAAAATTGTGGGGCCCATGGATGAGGGGGGAGATTGGAGGACCTGGGGATGAGGGTTTGGAGGTGGAATTTGAGGGGGCATGCAAAATGAGGGCTTAAGTAGGGTCCCTGCTGGAGTTCGTTTTTTTGCTCAAGCCCTTAAAAAGTGGAGTAGGGTCCCAAGTAGGGGCCCTGCTGGAGTTGCTCTTATCTAGTTATCTGTACAAGTTGATTGTATGAATGAACTTATCCTTGCTTGTTTGATTCATCCTGTGAGATTGTAGGAGGGACTCATCCTGAAAGTTCTTTTTCCATGATTCGAATGTTGGCGTATTTCTTTTAAAGATGTAATCATTCCTTTGCTTCCATATCTGCCAGGCTCCTATTATGAAGACTTCCATGAAGAATGAATGGTGAGATTTAGTACTGGCGTCTTCCATCATTCGGTGAAAGGGCAAGGAGAAGTCCCAGCATATGCCTAGGTGTTGCCACACTTGTTGACTGAAGGGACATCCAAAGAAGAGGTGGAAAGCAGTTTCTTCTCTGCGTTGTGGACATAGGACACAGCTGTAGTCATTGTTCTCCACTTTTCGCTTTTTCCTTCTTAGAATGTTCCTCGTGTTTAATCTGTCCATGAGTAAGAGCCAGCAGAACATTCTGAGCTTGTTGCAACATTTAGATTGCCAGATCCATATGAAAGACCTTGGTGGGTGAAAGTTTTTGAAAGGAAGGTGGTAGAATTTGGATGCAGAGTATTTTGTTGAGTTCCATATGTAGTGCCAAACATCACGCTGATTCTCTGTGATCTGCAACTCTTGTATCATAGCCTACATAGTTAAGTATTCTTGATGAGCTTCTGCCGACAGTGGGAGGTGGAACTGCTCTGCAATGGAGTTATTGAGGAGGATCATCTCTTGCTGACCAATATGATGCCTTGTGGATTGAGATTCCCAAATATCTGCTATTACCATTGTCTATAGTAATTCAACAATTTCTGATCCAACTACTGATTTTTGTGACTGAGCTTTCTTGGCACCAAAAAATGAGATAGCAGAAGAAATGTCATATTATAGTTTAATACAATTGATGATGATACACGTAATCATGCAACCCTTATTGTTATCCAACGGAGTTTACCAGCATCACTAGAGATTAATGGTTGGGGTGCAAATAATGCTTCTACGCAATCTCAACCCATCAAAAGGTACCTGCCAATGAGTGATATCGATTTTACTTCCTATTATCCTAATAGAATTTACCAATTTTTTGTTACTATTGTAGTTTTCATATTCGCATCAGTGGATTAATCCCTTCAACTGCTAGGTTTTTTGCTTGCTTGTTTGCATTTGCTGCATAGGTTTCTTACAATGATTTACTGTTTATTGTTGTTACTTTCCCTATTGTTTGAGGAAGTTATTGTTACCATAATGTGGAATATTTCCACCATAATGTGGGACATTGGCATTGAGAGAGCTAACAATCTGTACTGTGCAATGCTTCTGTTGCATAAATGAGCAATGTTTTTTCTGTTTTTTATGTAGAACAATCATTACGTAAGTACATTTTATTGTCACCTCTCTTTCTTTTATGTCTTGTCATTTTGAAGCGCTTGCTGTCATTTATAAAGTGTAATCAATTATTTCATTTTCTATTAATTCCAATACAACATAATATGACAGTGTAAGTTCAACTTTTCAAAACATCTGATTGTTTCATAGTTGAGTCACATACCTGTCTTTGTATTTCCTACCATATTTGTCATTGGCAGTTCACAGGCATATATTCCCTGAAAGCAGTATTATGAAATCTGACATAAAAATTTGTTTATCATGTCCATTAACCATGTATTGCCCAAGTATGCAGGTTGATATGGTTAAGATTTGGAGGAAGAGAACGGGAAAATTAAACCAACCTGCCCTCCGTAGAGGCTCTGAATGTTTAGGGTTTAACTTGCTTTCTTATTTCATAATTTGCCGGCATGTATAGCCGAGCTCCTGATTACATCTGCTAATGAATGAATAACAAACATACTTACTGAATCGTTCTAAGTTATCGAGTAGCAAGTAACCAGCTGAATCTCAACAAGCTACTTTCTAGCCACTTTTCTCAGCAGCAAACTCTACGTAACTCTAATTAGAAAGCTTCCACAACACAGGTATATATTTGCCAAAAAATGAATCGAAACAAGCTATTTAAGTATCTGTGTAACTGCCTTCTGTAGAAGACACCACTAACCTTTCTACAATAACATCATGATGTGAATATATCATTCTCTTCTCAATTTTATCTATCTACCAGAGAGGGAAATTAATACATGGGGGAACATGCATTCAACAACTATTGTAGTGTATATTTCCATTATCAGCCTCTAATTCATTATGCTAAATATCATACACATATGCTGTGTCGACATTTTTTTTTTTGTTGGCCTGATGCTAACGGTAGTGCAAGTACAAAGCAGAGAAGCAATATAAAGTGGGTTTGCCAAACAAAGGTTAGTGACAATTTTGTCTACTTGCATTCACTGTTATGATTATGGTGCCATCATTCAATAATTATTAAGCTGTATGTAATGCTTACATATTAGGAGTCAATCAAATTTCCATATTTTAGAAGACATAGTACAACTGAAATAATAGGCATGATTTGATATTTTTCATATATTGTGATAGAAATCATGGATTCTTACTGTTGGATTGTAGCACGCAGTTCCGGCAAGTTCTTCCATGTATGCTGACTGCTCTTTTCTACACTCCCCTTGTTTTAAACATAACACTGTATATTGGCATTGCAGCGAAGGCGTTGGTGACATTTATGCTATACATTAAGAGTACTGGTAGAAACAGATTGTCATTTATGTTACATGGAGAAAGATGAGATACGTAGGTTTGATTCATTTCAAGCATTTGAGGAGATTTGCTCATTGACGGAACAAAACAAGGTCGGTATGAGCTATATTGGTATGACCTTTGCTTATTTCTCAATGGTGGTGGACATTCCTTGTTTTGAACGATACTTGATTGCAGGTAGATTTTGTACTTCTTGGTGGTAATCTATTCCATGAGAACAAGTTGTCATGCTCAACCTTGGTAAAATCAATTGAGATTCTGCGGCGCTACTGCCTAAATGACCAGTCAGTGAAGTTCCAGGTTGTCGGTGATCTGGTTTGGTGATCACCCGATGTAAATTCAAGACAACAACATCAGAAAAGCTCTCATATAGAAACTGTTCACTTTTCCTGAGATTCATTTGCGCGAGACAAAAACATTTGTGTGGACTTTTTGAAAGATGTGTGAAAGTATATGTGTAATTTCCTCATTTTCTGACAAGAAATTTCCTCTTGCATTACCAGATTTGGCCAAGTAAATTACGAAGATCCAAACTTTAATGTTGGCATGCCTGTGTTCACCATCCATGGAATCACGACGATCCTGCTGGGGTGGTATGGACATTGTATTCTTAACATCTGAATTCGCTTATGATTGGATGTAAGCTCTAGCTCATGCATTCATATTTTTCATTGTAGGATAATCTCTCTGCCATTGATATTCTTTCGGCTTGCAATCTTGTAAACTATTTTGGAAAGATGGACCTTGGTGGCTCTGGTGTTGGCCAAATAGCAGTTTACCCTGTACTCATAAAAAAGGTTCGCTGGTACAGTTGCAGACATTGCTTTATGGGTTTATATCTTACATGCTCTTGGATTTTCTATCATTTCAGGGCATGACTTCTGTTGCGCTATATGGTCTTGGCACCATTAGAGATGAGCGACTAAATAGAATGTTTCGGGTGTCTTTCCATCAAATTGCTTCTCTTTGAAATTCCTTGCATCTTGCCTCTGGAACATGATTTATTTCGATTCATCATATTCTTCATACATTTGCATTACAATCCATCTTTTTCTTATTGTTGATATTATTTTACTCTTAATACTTTAGACACCTCATTCAGTACAGTGGATGCGGCCTGGAACTCAAGATGCAGAGTCAGTGTCTGACTGTTTCAATATATTGGTTCTCCATCAGAACAGGTACACATAGCAAGTCAAAGAATATTGGAGGAACCTTTTATTCGTTTTTTGTCCTTTCATTCTACTTACAGAAAGCAAATTTACACCTGAACTCATACAGGATAAAGACGAATCCTAAAAGTGCCATCAACGAGCATGAATGCCTTATTGAGCCATAGGTGACAGCTTGGGAATTCATCTTTTATATTCAAGTTTTCTCAGGGAAAAAAAACTGACTGTGCTATTTCCCTCTATTTATGCTTGATAGGAGGTCCCTCGGATGGGTTTCCATACCACTCAATCAGGATCGTCGGTTGCAACCTCTTTGATTGGTGAAGCAAAACCAAAGCATATTCTTTTGTTAGAAATCAAGGTTTTCTTTCAAAATCCTCTTATTAATATTGAATTTATGTGGTGTATTTTCTCATTCAATTATATATCTTGTGAATAGGGGAACCAGCATAGACCAACCAAAATACCTTTGAGGTCCGTAAGATCTTTTGAGTATGCCGAGGTATGTCACTAATGATTTCATGATATTTTTGTACGTAAATGAATCCCTAACAATATTTGTAGGTTGTATTAAAAGATGAAGCAGATGTTGACCCCAATGATCAGTATAAAGTTGAACATCTGAAAGTTGTGAGTTTTCATATTTCTATTCTCTCTCCAGTTTCTTGAGACCTTTCAATGACGGTTTATTTTTTGGTTTCTTTAGTCTGGCAATATTGTTATGACGTTTCTCCTCAATGGCTTTAGGTAAGAAATCTAATTGAGAAGAGTAGCCAACCAACAGCCAGCAGATCAGAGCCAAAGCTTCCATTGGTTAGAATTAAGGTAAGAAAACTCAAAACATGTCATAATTTGGTCAAAATATTAAATCATGATTATACTCATATATTCTGCAGGTAGATACTCTGGGTTTTCAACTATAAACCCACAACGATTCGGTCAGAAGTATGTAAGAAAGGTACCTAAAGGACAGATGGGGTGCTAATGGAAAGTGTCCTGTCGTTATCTTAATTAAATTATTTGATGATATTGTAGGTTGCAAACCCTCAAGACATTCTCATTTTCTCAAAATCAGCAAAGAAATGTCAGACTGCAGGAGGTATTTAACTATGTTCAAGAATAATATTGCAGTTGAGATCCACTTAGAGAAAACTATTACTAATTAATTCATTTTCTTATTAATGATTTTTAGATGTCTTTATTCCTTGTAGAACACGGTGATGACTCTGAGAAACTTTGTCCGGAGGAACTTAACCAACAAACAATTGAAGCTTTGGTCGCATATAATAGAATAGTTTTGTTCCCTCTTTGATCACAGAATATAGTTTCTTTGTTCTTATTGGTTGGCTCTTACCGTGTAAAAGAAAAGGTCTGTCTTCTTTTTATTAAAACTTGAGCATAGAATAGAAATGCTCTTCCTTAGTGTTTATAGCATATATATTTTTCTTTTGGGTTGGATGTCCTTTGTGGGTGTCTCTGTAGGATCTGTTTGATGATTTCCATGACCTCTTGTTTTCATGCGGTAATCTATTAGTTTTACTAACAAAACCTCAGGTCTTACCCTATTGTATTTGTCATTGATTTCCCCTACTGATAATGTCCTTAGTTTTTTTTTAGTTCAGAATCTCTGCAATCCTTCCCTGTCAACAACAATATCATCATTTCTTGATCGTTAGTTAATGGTCACAGGAGATGGGGAGAAAACTACTAGCGCTACATCTTTCCTAGATCAACTTTGAAGACAGCTACATGCATTTGTCGATGCAGAGGCTGGAATATTGAAATATATTCCTTTTTTAAAAAATCTTTCCTAGATCAACCACTCCTTGAGTTCTCCCTCGACAATTCCCTGTTAATTCTCTTTACTCCTTTTGTTTGTTGTCTCGTGCCCGACAAATGATGCCCAAGAAGGACGACCTTACAGCCTGTTTTGTTGGCAGAGGAGGTTTACCAGTGTGCTTTTGATCTCAATAAGGACGACACATTGGTATGTTTCCTGATATCAATTTGATGGCGCCATAAAATTAATCGGCCCAAATTTTCCTATCGAGATGCTGCTTCAATTTTCCTTCCCACCCCCTCTTTTCCTTTTTCTCTGTGCGCGCATACCGGTCTGTCGGACACACATAATACGTATCAGCTTGCTAAGCTTAGGCTAAAAATTGTCACTACTGGATGTCTCATTTTAACAATATGTTATGTCGGACGCACATAATATCCAAATTGTTTTTGTAATCATATATGTACATCTTTGTTATTTATTGGCTTTGTGCGGGATGTCTCGTCATGTTTTCTCCCAAAGTGGATCCTTTACTTTCACCCAAAGAACCTTACTGTTCATCTGCTTATGTCAATACTTGCATTTCTTGAGGCTCATATTATCCTATAAAATCATTAAATACAAGCATTTGTACCAAGGACATCTTGATAATACTCGATGTGAAAATCTTCGAGGTAGCCTGAAAATATTTATGAAGTGTAGAAAACAGAAAGAATGGATGCTTCGAATAATCCAAAAGCTTTTCCAGCTAGATATGTTAGTTTATTGTTAACTGGTTTTATTTTTCATTTATCTTGAACTATTCTTGGGAACTCTGTTATCATTTGATAACGATCAACTTCTACGTATTATCAACTTCTACGTATTGAAGCTCCTCCATCACGTTCAACTTCTGCTTTGAAGAAAAAGCTAAAGGTATGCTTAAGCACTCAAACACTCCTTTGCTTTACTACTGTTTTCATGTATTATTACAATTTCGTTCAAACTAAATGGCAGGCTCCACCTATAGTAACTTTTATACTGTATCTCTTTAGTGGTTTCTGTTCAATAACGTATTTTTTTCTAGATTGTAGTACTAGTGACCAATTTTCAAAAGCACGACAAGTACTTTACTATAATGACCAAAGCATCGCTTCATTCTTCGCAAATTCAAGCGCTATCCTTCCCTGAACACAAGACATCGTATCCAACCAGGAAATGGATGTCTATAATGTAGTCACAAGATTAGCTGATAGTGGACATTATGAGTGAGTGTTTCACATGCACTCTAGTTTATGTTTTATTAATTGTTTGCAATTTATTATGCCCTTTTGGCACTCTGAGGTCTTCCCTTCTTAGCCGCAGTCCAGGTGTTCATCAGGCTAGATATGTGTGGATATATGTAGGTATGTTGGTTTCATTCGTGTCCTCTTCTTTCATCATATCTTGCATATTTGCTTCCAGTTTATCTGGTTCTTGAAAGACGTAATTGAACTTTGCCACAGATTTGCTCCGCATCTCAATTTTCTGCTTCTTTGAATATCCAAATCTGGAATGGGAAATGCAGTGTTGGCCAGGGTTCCAGGGTCCCCACAATCCAACATATTTAAATGTTTCAACTAGTACAAATGCACGTGCGCCATGCACGTGTATAGAAATTACATTACTTGGCAGGACCATGAGAATTATAGGGCACTTGACTACATGTTCTTCGTAAGATATATTAAAATCATATCTAATTTGGTCAAGAATCATGTTGGCCATGTAGCGCGTGTGGCAACAATGTTGACCATGTAGCGCGTATCTAGCAATTTTGACAACCGCATCAATTTATAAATCAAATAGAATATATGCATACATTGTTAACACACAATCCACAAAGGCAACATTTTTCAACCAAATAAGTGTAAATATGTTAAAAATAGTCGTAATAGCATTAATAAAATAAACACCAAAAGAACTCCATTTCAACCGTGTATTTACAATACACCAAGAAAATATATTTCCTCTAATTAAAACCTAACAAGTAATTAAAAGACAACGTCGACAATACATATAAAAAGATAGAAAAAGTGAGTATTTGGATATCACAAATGAAAATACAAGCATCATTGACAGTTGGGATATCAATAAATCCCTCAAAATTAAAATTATAAACTTGGTTGAGACCCAATGCCTACATACCCTAGAACCAAAATTGATTTCACAATAGTATCAAAGGAAACAAGCTCCACTTCATAGAACACAGTGGAGTTTGGAGGAACCACACCAAGATCCTGCACTGTTTCAGTGGGACACAAATGGTAGTGTGACTTACGATGCGACTCCTGAAAAAAAATAGAAAATAATTACTACATATCTGACGGTTTATATCTGCCATAAAGCACCATTGATAGCAGCACACAATCTTTAGAGAAAGCCCACTCGGAATGACTGCTGGAATCATCAAGCATTTTAGATTAATCGACATGCATTTTAGATTAATGTAATGAGTTGCATATTTTTTTTTCTCGAACACTCAACTCTGCTGTGTATTTATTGTATTATAGGGAATGTATAATTCTTTCATTTGCATAATCTTCCACAATGAACATTGGTAAACAAAGGGCGCCAAATTTAACTTCCCTCTTCCTTTATATAGCCTTTTAGAGAAAATATATAGCAAGGTTAGCATCAGGACAACACATAAAAGAAAAGCATGATACTGAACTTCACCTGCTGAATATAGAGATAGGACCTTTGCTTTGGAGTCTTCTCAATAATTAGTTATGTAAATGACAGATAATTTGAAAAGGGAATGATGATTACAACACTCTTTTCAAAAGAAAAAGAGTTGGATCTGATGAGAAGAGATGTTGGTGACTTGCATGGCTAACCAGCGCCCAATAGCAATCAATCCAAATCCAAAGCACAATCGTCAAATAGTCAACAGTAGTGTTCACCCCAGATTCAAGGACGTGGTAATATTGGTTTGTACAGGGGTAAAATCTGTACTAACGTTTGAGTAAAATATAGTACAAGATATGTTACCATTGTCTGTCGTATTCGTACGCTCGTCAAATTAAGGGCGTTAGTCTGTCAATCTCCTGCTTATTCCCCATCTTCGCCTTTTGGTTTTGTCTTCCATGGACCAAACCTGAGACACCTGCTTGGATCAAGTCAAAGACACGATCAACGTAAAATAGGCAAACAGGACATCAACATGAAACAAGCAACGCTAACTGGATGGGAATCCTTCGCAGATTTAGTTTTTTCCTCCATGGACCATACCTAAGATACGTGTAGGGGTCAATCAGGGGCATCAACGTGAGGCAACGATATCCGGATGTGAATCACGTACCTAACATCGACTGCAAGACGAAGCTGGTGAGTCTGTCAACGCAATGAAGAGGCAGCCGTACGTGATCTCGCTGTCATCTTTGAGCTTGCCACAGCCTTGATCCCGCTTACTAACCATGTCGCGCCGCCTGCAGTAATAACAGAAAAAATTAGGCCAATAACAGCCTTTAACATGTACAGACTGTCCTCGATCGAATTTTATACATGGCAGAACCGTAACATCTAGTGTACAATGATAATAAATTGACGTACCGACGAACGAACATGATGTCCCGACGAACGCCTGATGCCACGATTCCAGGGGTATATTGTTACTCTTCATTCTTGAGTTCCCTGCCGGCGCGCGGGGGTGGACGGGGAGCCACCGTCGTGGGATGAAGCCGCGCGGGCCTAGTGGCTTGGGGCGACTGAGAGGAGCTGCGCGAAGGTGGCGGCGACCCGGTGCCTGGAGAGATCACGACTCCAGTGGGCTCGATGAAGAGGATCAGCGCGCAGGTAGATCGCGATCACGGTTTCCCATGGAGGCGAGCGAGCGCCGGGGCCACCACGGCCAATTCGAGATCAAAGTCATAACGGACGCCTCCATCCCAGAATGCAATCTCGGAACCGAGGACGAGGTCGGCTTTGGTTTGGAAAGCGAGCAAAGAAAGGCAATCTATTTTCACGTCGACCAAATATGGAAACTACGCTTACGTTTGAATAATTTCCAATCGGAGGAATCTCAATAGAAGAGCTACGGTGGGTGTGGCGTGAGGGGTGAGAAAAGAATTTTTTCGGAGCGTGACAGTCATGTAACATTTTCCAAAAAATTAGAGTAACAGGTGGGAGAGAGGGGGAGCGTGACGCCCGGGATTTGGTGGAACGATTAGGTGCGTTGGATTTTGGGCCCACAATATGGCAGGACGGTTCAGATGACAGGGTAGATAAGCTGGCAGGGTACAAGTGATATTTCTCCCAACTGGTTCTTAAAGGGTTTAGAAACTGCATAAAAAATCATGTATGTAGTACACGAAAAGTTAAATAAACCTTCAAAAACTTGCTTCCAAATTCATCTTTTAGATTGAGAATCAAAAAGATTAGTGGGTGTTGTCACATGATGAATAATGCCAGATTGTTTCTTGTTTATTTTGTTTTTATATATTTGAGATGGATTTTATACTAAATTTGCACATGTTTACTTAACTTCATATTTAGTACATACATGATATTTTTAATGAATTTTTCTAAACATTGTTAGTTGCCAAATTCACTAACGGGGACGTCGGAACCCTAGGACATAAAATCTGCACTAGGGTTAAAAAAATGTTCAAGTTTACTAGCACCCTGATGCTGCACAAGGTCCTTTTGAATTTGCAACATATACAGGTGTAGTCGTCTATCTCTAAATCCAATTCTACAATGTATCTTGTTCTGAATTCTTGTACTGCATGGTGCTCTGACTTTTTTTTTCACGAAAATGCAGAAGATCTACGCATCATTTCATTAAGAAGTGAAAGTTGTAAAGTATAACACACACACGCGCCACTCGCTCCTTAAATGGTGCTCTGACTTGAAAAACAGCATGTCTTATTTTTTTGGCTATTTCCTCAAGCTGATATTTTGTCATATCATTTATCTACGTTTGGAACTCGAAGAATAAATTCTTGCCATCTAATCTTATTCCCTATGTGACCATTCTGTTGCATCTAAAATTCTTTGAAACTCGTGCATAAACCTCATTATGCTGTATCTTGGGGCAACATCTAGCTTAAATAGTGTATTAGTCCCTTCCACACTGTAGATTGTATGAATGGATAAAACTGCTGCTTGAAGAAGTCTGGAACAAAATTTTCCCTCATGTGCCACGTTTCCACCAAGTACCTGAAACATGTGAGTGACGTAGAATATTGGTCAAATCCTCATGCAGATCCTTGTTTTTCGCTATTGCAAATGTTCTTGAGTCCTCTGGATTCTGCATATATATAGGAAATATTAAAGAAACAATTTGTATTATTAGTTTAAGGTAAAACATGTTTTATAGCTGTCCTCATAGCTTCCTGATCTGTAATAGTACATCTTGGATGATTTATTCCTCGCATGCATTTCAAAAATGTCTTGGACAACCACTCAAAAGTTTTAATGGTTTCATCAGAACGGGCATTCAAAGAGGCAGTTGTGGTGTCAGGTTATATTCGTTAGTATAACCATTTTGTCAGGTTTTGTCAAACTTACATAGTTCCCAACCTCAAACTTGTTTGTCCTTTTACATAGTAGAACAATGGATTTTTTTGCTTGCGTTTTACTGAACCATTCCGTCACCTGCATCATATCATTGTCACCCTCTTCAGCCCTTAGCTTCATCTTCTGGTTACTGATGTTTTTCTTCGTGTAGGGCGCTATATCTTCTCAAATATAAGACAAAATTGCTATGATTTTTTTGTCTTTAATGTTTATTTTGTTGAATGTTTTTACCGCACCCTTTTCTGTGACCACGGCCTTTTGTTTATATTCTGTAGTGATTTGCTTGCCTGTCTTCCTCCTTTTTGGTGCTGGTTTTGGCGTTGGTGGTGTAACAGCATGCTTCTTATTTTTCTATTTTTGAACTCCTTGGCCTACTGAGGTCTGGACTGATGGCTTCTTTCTCCCATGAATGTTACATTTGGCGTTTTTAACTTTTTTATCTCTGCACTTGATATATAGGCATGCCTTTTACATGTATAATCGCTGTTTACTTGCAACTTTTTTTTGATAGGTACTTGCAGCTATTTACTAATACATATCAAACCTTCTGTTGCTGGCCGAATGCACGTCCCTACTTTATATTTATTACCATGGTTCAGTTGTTTTACCGTGAACACATAGTTACAAACCTTTCAATGTTATCTCCAACAAAGTACTTATATTTTTCTCAGTTCATTTTGACTGGCTCACAGTGCTGCACATGTTGAGTCTAATAAAAACGTTCAGGTAAAAGTGTTTGGTCAACGAGCTTGCCTCTTGTCTCAGTGCCGTCCTTAGCGCCAAGCTTTCCCGGCGGTAAGAGCGGCCAGCTCCCCAGCCGCAGGTTTGTCGTCAGCCGGTGACTGCAATAGGGCCAAAGCGCTGCCTTTTCCGCCAAGGTTCGCTCCAGCTTGGCCGCCACCAGAGAGGTTTGTTTCTACTACCGGCGAGGCAGGCGGCGCAGTCACAGGCGTTTTCTTGGGATTGAGATCCCTGAATTGCAGCTCAAAATTCAGAGGAGTTACTGTAGCAGGAATTTCTCTCTCTTCTCACCATCCAATGCAGAATAGATGGCTCAGGTCGAGTGCTACAGTACGCGTGCTAAGTGACCGAACGCCTCTACAGTAATCCGGAATACTGTTTTGACTGAGCTGCTACAGTGTTAATTCAGGGTACTGTAGCCACCCTCACAGAATTTACTGTACCGCGCTACAGTCCCCTGAATTCTCTTCACCACTTCAGACAATCCGGATCCGTTTTCTTGCGGCACACCACCACGCGCCCAGGAATGCTGAGCCTTCATGGAATGGCGGCCGTGCAGACTTGCGTTACGGCCGGCAAGCAGCAATGCCGTCAGAAGCAACAGCCACGCAACGAAAAGACAAGTCTCAGGGAGCAGCAGCTAAGGGAGATGTGGCTGTGGAAAAAGCCAAACCAAACACACCCTTAACCAGCTGTATATTTTGTTGTCACGGTGATGTCTCTTTCCTACAATAATAGAATAATTGCTTTCCCATAATAATGAAATTGTTTACTTCAAGTGTTTCAACCATATTGAAAATATATGCTTGTAAGATTGTAGTTAGTGTTGGGGTATCGAAGGTCCCGGTTGGACTCAGCGAAGCCCTCCAACAAGTTATGTGAATGTGTCTGGTTCTTGCGAAGCCCTCCGCGCGTCTTGACGTCTGAAGATCTTCCTCGCGAAGCCCTTCTGACTCCTTATCGGCCTTGGGCCCCTTAGCGAAGCCTTATTGAAGTGTTAACGTCTTTGGAATTAGGTTCTCCTGTCCAGGCTGTTCCTTAGGTCTTCCGTTATGTGTTACACCGAAGCCCTCCGTCGCCCGCGGTGCCGGGCGAAGGGGTGCGAGATAACAATCAGGAGCGGACAGAATAAATGAAGTGCTCTTGGCTCGTGACCCCAAAAACAGATGTCATTACAAGACCTTCTCCCTCCATATTTATAGGGGGTGGAGAGATCATTATTACAGTTATGCCATTAATCAACTCCATTACGCCTCTTCTTTGCTATTCTCGCTCTGCTCTTGCCCAGTAGTCTTCGCTACTTCTTCAATTGCCTTCGCTTAGTAACGTTTACCCTTCGCACAGATTATGGAACCTTCGGCGTCGTCTTCATCACCTTCGCGCTTCCCGTTCCGGTCGCCGATCCTGGCCTTTGCTTCGTTTGTTATTAAGCTTGTGCCTTCCAGTACTTCCTGGTCCTTCCCTGTTCATAGTCACAGCTTTTTCCCCAACAGTTACCATCAAGAGCAAAAAAAAAAAAACATTTTTTTAGAGAGAAAAGGAAGAACATATTGAATGCATCGCCACAAAGAAAGCGAGAAACGAAGTTCATGAAACCATAAAAGCACATTGAACCAAATAGGCATGACGTGATACAATAACGATAGGAGGAATACCTTGGGGCTGTTTGGATTGTTACCGCAGGCTGCCGTACCGACACAAGAAACATCACGACTGTATTTCTATTTTAATGTTAAAATAATGTAAAATAGTGAGGAAGAGTAGACTCAGAGTGTGTTTGGTTATGTTGTGGATGTGAAAAAAGCTGTTGTGGGCTATGAGTTGTGGAAAAAGCTCTTGTTGGTTGTGAGATGTGAAAAAAGCTAAAAGCCGTTTGGTTGAAATGATTGTGGCTGTGAAAAAGTTGTGAAATGACTGTAACGCCTCTTAATGTCTGGGAATAGTTTATATAGGACTTGATCGTAAAACTCTTGCATGACACGGGTGTCGTCGATCTGCGGCACAGGGCGTGGACAGGGGCAGAGGCAAAGCCGTGGTCGATTTGCAGTAGAGGCGGGCGTCGTCTCGATTGGAGATGAGGCACGCCGAATCGAGTTGATCTTGAAGAGGGGCGTCGGGCGGGGGCTAGAGGCGGCGGGCAGGGGTGGCGGCCACTGGCGGCGCCCAAGAACCCTATCGCCTGTCGCCATGGAGCGAGGAGGGGAATGGGAGAGAAAGAACAAACCGTTACGCGTAACGTGGCAGTGGGTAATTTTCTCCAACTTCTCACTCCCACAGCTGCAGAAAGCACGTCGCCCCCTGCTGTGAACTTTGGCCTGGGTGAAAGCTGCTTTTCCAGAAGATGACGAGTGACAGTCTGGGCCTTTGGTTGGCAGGTACGGCCCATCGCTACAAGGCTACAAGCCATGCCTGACCAACATGAATTTTAATAGGTCAGCTCAAAATTGCCGTGCTTGGTACCCGCCCATTCTACCATAACTCCACATCAGATCAAAGTAGGCCATGGCCGGTCAGAAAACGTAAAAGGGATTATCGTTCCTCCTCATAACCGTGCCCGCTTTCCCGAGCTATTTGTCAAAGATGAAACGATCGATTCCGTTTCGTATACTTGACAACTAAAAGCATACCTGGCAAGCATTCCGTTCTAGAAATCCACAGAAATGTTTTCGTTTTGAACTAAACCATTAGAAACGGAAAAATCGTGGTTTCACGGGAGAAAAACTTCTCCCTTTTTGACCTTCTTTCGTATTTACATTGTATACATAAAAAAAAAATCCAAAACTCGAACAAGCAGTGTTCATGTCACTCCTAGGTCCTGGCTACGGTTGAACATTCTGCTTGTCAGCCCTTCGATGTTGCTTGACCAGATCTAACTGCCTCTCTCGGCTCTATTTGAGTAAAATTACACTTGCACACAGAGTAAATTGGTCATTCAAAAGTATAAAGAGTCAAAATCACCCCTGCGAGCCAAACGGTTTCACTCTGGTTCACTAGCGTCCTCCTGTTATTCACTCCAAGGGGAGCACGGACAGGGCCTCAAGGGCAGGAAATGACCATGATTGTTGTTTTTCCTCTGCTTCTATTTTGGGCTTCTGCTTTGCACATGCACTGCTCTTTCTCAACGTGTTTCGTGTAGTTGCATGGTGGAATGTTATGTTCCTTAAAAGATTTAAAAAGGTTGTACATTTGTACAAGCTATTGATGTAAGCTATAGAAGAATCTGGCATTCCTTCCCTAATCAAACAACAACCTCGGCGCCGCTGGAAGGCCAATCATTGAGCCAGAGTTAATATACCTCCAATTGCAGATCCGTCTTATGAACTGCTCAAACAAAGTAGAATCTTCAGGTTGTTTATATCCTTCAGAACTTCCCTATATTCTGAAATCTTGTACTGTAACTCGGACTCCAGAACTGCAACAGTCGAGAACACAAGAGGCTCAGCTTTTGTTATAAATCAATATATATTTTGCAGGTGTGACCTTATAAGCAGGTTCTTAGCCAATCAACTGTATAAAGTGAAAGAAGCGCCATGGATAATAAGTCACTGAACGTGTATTACACATTTTTTTAAAAAATGATATAGTTTTAAAAATTTCTCTGAAATTCTGTACTTGCATTTTTATGGTTCTCTTTAGCTATTTTGACCAAGTTCCATCAGTAAAATCAGCTCCTAATCACTCGTTATCACCCCCAGTGACCTAATATCTATTAAGCTTCACTCTCTATGTCTAACAAGCAGCTCAAAATCAGGGCCAACATACAATCAGCTTCATCCACCCAGATGGCTTACCACTCCTACAGCCGGCTCACCGATGCACAACTACAAATATGAAAATAGTGCTACACCGACTCACTCCACACTAATTCGAGGAGTCATGATTCCAGCTAATACCTCACCATCGGTCCTCACCTAGAGACCTGTCACAAACAGGATTCGGGGGTCATCAGGTGTGGAATGTATGTTTTTCTTTCTTTTTTTGGGGGGCAAGGGAGACTGTAGGAATATAAATACGTAGCAAACAAACGCAAAAGCAGGCATATGGTCGAATAACCAACTAATTTATAGATGGAACAGTCAAAATTTAAAAGGTTTATTATGTGAAATCAATTTCCAGATTGCACACAAGAATAGGAGAGTACACAAGTATAAATATTCTGTTCTTCTTTTGTCAGACACTCAGACGAGAAGACTGATTGATAAGAATGCAAGTCACATGAAACAATAAAATTCTAATGCATGATAAATCAAGAATAATGTACATGTTTATAACCATAATGGAGTGTAATGCTAATCTTCGTTAAATTCTTCTGATAACGGAACATGAGCTCTAGCATTATGCGAAAGGCATGCGAACGGACCTCTAGCTGAGCTGGTTAGGTGGCTCTAGTAGCACTCTTTAAGGAGGATTTAACTTATTGGAGTGAATTTCAAGTTGGGGTTTAAAAACTCCCCTTGTCTATCCCACGTCAAAGAACAGATCTAAGGCCCGGCCACAAGGGCCACGGTGCCTCTGTGCAAGGGTGGGGCAGGGGTTCGGGGGTTTTCTCGACCTTTGTGAGAAGGTCTTCTTAGCAAAATGATATATAACTGAAAGGCACAAGTGATGGAAATGAAAGAAAACTTTAGAACAACCTACACTTAAAGTTACCAGATGACAACAAATGAATCACTCTGGTAAGAAGCAAGCTAACCATAATTTAATGAAATGCAAGAAGTACAGCAAATGGTTGTGAAGCCGGACATTAAACATAAACAAAGTACAGCAGTACAATAAGCTAGAATGACAGCTGGAGTCTGAATCTTCAGCTTCAGAACTTTCCATATTATCACTTACCTGAATTTTCTGTGTTAACTTCCTCAAGAATTTCTGCAATGTATTCCTTAGATGAACTATGTATTGTATTGATCTTCATTTTCAAGTTCTCACTCTCATCTTGGAGCGAATGTTTTTCCTTCAGTAAGAGAACTGAATCCTCACTTAAACCTCCCAGCATACTAGCTTGAAACCCCTTGGATTCGTTGATGAACCTTTCCCTGATAACACAGAGCATCAACAGTCAGGCACAATAGAATACAATTAAAATATGTGACTGAATCATTGTTCTGTGTTTAGATAAAAATTATATTTAGAAGTTTACTGATTTTAGTCAGATACAATTAAAGTTAATTTCGAAATCAGCCAGTGTACTCAGAGTAGTTCAGGCCTAAGACAAGAAAGGTTTTGAGGGTTTTGACCTAACAAGAAAATGTGTAAAAATCCACATACTCAAATATCATGGACAGATTTTCAAGATGATACAGTCCACAGTAGCATATTCTTAATGGAGTTAATGTAAACCATACATTTTATCAGACAATCTTTTTGTAATCCCAGTGAGAGAAACTTTCTGCAACTCCAAATTTCCCTCTGTCACTTTGAGTATATATGCTTCAGCCGCTGTTTAAAAGATTAAAAGCAGATTATTAAGTACAAAGGAGAAGGCAAGTGTAAGACACCAATATTAATATCATAATATATATGCAATAGAAAGAAAGAAAAAGGAATCACCACGATTCAGAACAAGCATTGAAAATACCTTATTGTCGGCAAAAAGAGAACCACAAAGATTTTAAAACCATGGATATAAGAGTTTCTAATCCAACTATGAAGCTAATTTAGTTCTGATATTCAGCACGAAAAAAAAAGAAACATTGTATGCCTTCAGCAAATCTTTTCAAAGTGATATTAACATCTTATTGGACTTTGAACAACTAGTTTGTGTCAAACTACAAAAAGCCATATACAAAGCAACCATCATACGGCAGAAGAGTGATAATATGAGTTGAAAAAATTGAAGAAATCATAGAGGAATTTATTATGTTGCTACTGACCGAAGATGGAGTTGAATTAATAGTATCGGTGTAGCTTATTAATGATTACAAAGTTCGTTCAGATTTAAATGAAATTTTTGGAAAGCCTGCGGTTCAACTTCTCTAATTTGAAATATGACACCAAAAATAATGAAAACTTATTGGATTAGTCGTGGAAAAACACTCATAAGATTTATTGCGAAACGTGACTTCGTTTTTGCATAGATAAAACTAACAGTTGAAGTTGTATATAGGAAGAGTTATTTCTTAAAAAAATAATGTAAATACTGAAAATGGAACAAATTCATGTCATTTCTGGATTCCTAACTGACCCAAAGTATAATTACTAAGCTGGAACAAGTTAGCCGCTAGTAAGAAGAAACAATATTTTCTGATATTAGGTGAAACAAGTGGATGCAAAAAATGAAATTGAAAACATTTGATTAGAAGTTCATGGATAATGGATTTTTATGCATGAACACATGAAAATTATCACAGGTTAACAAGTCTACTCTTATACCAGCCATGCCGGTAATCTAATAATTGCAGCGTTGAAGGCAACAATTACCAGCCACTTGGATAAGGCCATTGAGTTCAAATTCAGCAATTGATACTTCTTTCATCAACTCAGACTCTTTGTCAAGATACAGCTTTTCAGTTTCAGAATGCTTCACTATTTCTGAATCTATTTCCCTAGTCTTTTGTATATTCTGTTCAATCTCTTCATTGACCTAATTAGGAAGATAAAACAGACGTTACAAAAATGGTTACTGTCGCAAAAAGTTGAATATCAAAATTAAGCATGTTATTTAACATGAAAACATGGAAAATTCCGCAATATATTCATGACGTCAAATAACAGCTGCGTGGTCTATAAATACCTCAAGAGAAACAATATAGCATGTATTACATCAATCACACCCTTACATCATGTCATTCTCATATTTGTTGCTTGTGTCGCACTTCAAATGATCAATAACAACGTAATACGTCCAATTTTCTGAAGGCAGTGGTTTTGCATTTTGATCACTTAACTACAAGGACAGCACATGCACATTTCTTTCAAAACATAAAAGGTTTCAGTTTTTGTACAGGAAAAAAAACATAATCACTCGGGGGCCATAAACCCATGGTACAAGCACGAACTTGGTGTTCAACCACTCAAATGCAGTCAACAGTTTGAGAACCAATTTGCAAATAATTCAGAGATGTGCATTTTACATTTTAATCATGCATTCACATTCGACTGAGATATCCTTTAGAACACTAGAAACCTGACAGTGTGATCACATTTTTTGTTTTTGAGAACTCCCAAAAAAGTTGGTGAAATTAAGCATGCCTAGGCGAGGCATTCAGATAGCAGAGCAGCATAAGTATACTGAAAACATGTTCTGATTCTCAACGAAAAAAAAAATCATATGTAGCAATAGCATCCACCAAAACACGATTAATAAAAAAAGGGGTCCAACGCAGCTGCAATCACGCAACCTGAAATACTATCATTCAGTTAAGGAAGGAATCATTCAACGAAATGCCGGCCAACTGAATCCCTATCTTTCCCCAACCCCAACCCACCCGTTTCTCCGTAACTGGTGCTGTCCAGGCAAATCTAACCCAGTTGGAGCTCGCAGCGGGTCACGCCCGCAGATCCCAGGCGAGGCGATTGGACCTAGATACCGGCGGGCACCGGCTTGGCGACGCCGTGGCAACACTATCCGCTCATCAGCTATTCCCACACCGAGTAGCGAGAATGGAAGCAAACAAGTGCGCAGAACAGAGGAGGGTTCTGGGATCACGTACCTTGTCGAGCATGTCCTTGAGGGAGGAGATGTGGCGAAGGATGGCGCCGGAGTCCTCCGCCATTGTGGAAGCCCGCGGCGGCGGCGGCGTTGCAGCCCGGGGCCGGATTGCGCGAGAGCGAAGGACCACGGCGGTAGAGGCCTGTGGGTGGGGTCACCCGCGTTCCAAGCACCTGTTTCACGACTGTCCGGTGTACTGATCCAAGTTTCACTGAACGGCCTGGCGGAGGAGAAAAGTTATGTTGACATGAGCGAAGTACAACTCGAGGCCGAACAAAGTAGAAGGAACAAGATAATCACGATAAATCGTGAGATAAATAGACGCATCAGGCATACACATTATACTCTTGCTAAGTGAACTCGTCTATGTCTAATCTCTTTGTTTAGCGCACCAGCTCTCCGGTTATCAACGCCCAAGATATTTCTCTTACAGGAGAAAGATTGGAATATCGAAAGCTTAACTGAAATAGTAACAGAGATTCATGTCTGTCCGTGCGATAGAATATCAAACTTACTATTCTCTTGCACGCATGACATGTAGGTTCAGTGTGAGTTCTTTTGATCGATATAATTGGTTCTATGCGAGTTGAGGAGCAGGCGAGGCACACAAATTGGACATAGCAATGCTAACATTTGAAGGAATAGAATAACAAATGTATGAAAAATGGTGACAGAATGGAGAAAAATATATAGGAAAAGGGATAGTTTCTCTTATAGGAGAGGAAGATTAGAGTATCCAAATCTCAACTGAAATAGTAACAGAAATTCATGTCCATATGTGTGATGGAATTTCAAACTTGCCATCCTCTCACCTAATAGGTAAAGATTGACCTCTACAGAAAGAATGATCCATTTGGATGGATATGAGGACCAAACTTTGTTGCACTTGCATCGCCAGTCTCCATGTTCTTCTATATTTGAAGTGGGTTAACATCTTTAGTTCTCTCATGGTACAATCATCTTCCAGTTCTGCGTACGACATTACCTTCGATTTGTTGGGATGGCCCAAACATCATGGAAATTATTGCGGAAACAAGAGAGGATGGATCTTGTCACCTCCATGTTTGCACACATCACATGTGGGTTCAATCTCAGTTGAGGGAGCAGGCGGAGCACACAAATTGGACCTAGCATGCAAATGTTTGGAAGAATAGAATGAAAAATGTATGAAAAGGGTGAGGAAATAGAGAAACTATATAGGAACAATACAACATTAGAGTGGCATATTTCATACAAATGAAAGTGGGCAGCATTGTACAAGTTGATATATAGCTTGATGTATCATATGGCTCCAATTGTTCCGCAAAAATTTGGAGCTTCATACACGGGAACAATGATATGGTGGAGTACTTAAGGCCCCCCATTCCTGTCGCCCATCCTGGTGTTTGTACATCGTCAGCTTGAAGGAAAGAAATCTAAAAGTTGTGGTGCTGGACTCAGATAAGCAAAATAGTCATGATTTACCCTGATTTTACAACCAACAAAAATAAGTATTTTCTGCACATCAAAACACGGTTAAACTGTGTGTTGATTTTCTTAATTTTCTCTTTTTTTTTTTGTATTGGCATGGGCTACGAACCTTTTCTATGTGTTGATTTTCTTAATTTTCTCTTTTTCTTGTATTGGCATGGCTATGAACCTTTTTCCTTTTAAATTTTATCTCATATAACCAGTAACCACCTGTTTCATAAAAAAGGGTCATGGTTTCTTTTCTCTTCTTACTGTTTTTTCCCGAATGGTGAATGGTGATTCTAACTCTTCGGTCCATGCATACCACACCTTGTGCTCACGGTTGTCTCACTCCATAAAACTTTATTAAATAATAAATAAATATGTTACCTTGTTCGCCAACCAAACAAATTAACAATCTTCTATTGGACCTTTAACTCTGAGTCCATTACGGGAAACAATCAATGTTGGTTCAATGAGATATTAGTATGATAAGAAAACAGATTGAAACTGTAACATACAACCAGGCCTGGGACAGCACATAAAAAAGTAAATAATCTTGATCTAAGAAGAGACAGAGTTCATAAAAGCTCACTAGCTGAACGAATGAGATACGAGCAAACTACCCTGCCGCCAGCCTTCCGACGAGCTCATAGCCAACATGCAGCAATTACCCCGAATACAACTATTCACATCTAAATAAGAAGCCAACAGAAACAGCAGTCCATGAATGTAGTCGATCAATGCACGTCCTAATAGGACAAGTAATAGTTTGTTACTCCTTAACCCCATACCTCAATAGGCATTTGCATTTGGGATATAAAAACTAGTAATAGCCTACTCCTTAAACCCATCCCCGAATTAGCATTCTGCATGCGAGACATTGAGCTTGCGGGCAGTTGCTACAAACTTAATCTCCAAATGTATGGATCCTCACAATCGACAACTCATACCAGTAATTTCTCAACCTTATCTCCCAATGCCAGCCACCTAGCTGCAGCTATATATACAAGATGAAACTCTGATCCTTGGAAAGAACAAGAACTAGGCAGCTTCCAATTGTGTTCTTCCAAGCAACCGGAGACGTAGGTGTGCATAGCTAGGCAGCAGCAATGGCGCCGCGCCGGCCGAGCATGGGGAGGCAAAAGATCGAGATCCGGCGCATCGAGAGCGACGAGGCGCGGCAGGTGTGCTTCTCCAAGCGCCGCGCGGGGCTGTTCAAGAAGGCCAGCGAGCTCTCCACCCTCTGCGGCGCCGACGTCGCCGCCGTCGTCTTCTCCCCGGCCGGCAAGGCCTTCTCCTTCGGGCACCCCTCCGTGGAGTCCATCCTGGAACGCTTCCTCGCATCGTCTTCCTCGCCCTCTGGTGGTGCCGGCGCCGGCGCGGGCCTCTCCTCCGCCGGCGACCGGGCGGTGGCCGAGCTGAACCGCCAGTACGGCGAGCTGCGCGCGCTGCAGGACACGGAGAAGGCGCGGCAGGAGCGCGCGGACGAGGCGATGAGGAAGGAGCGCGCGGCCAGGAGCCAGGCGATGGCGTGGATCGAGGCCGACGTGGCCGCCATGGGCCACGACGACCTGCTCGCGTTCGGGGCCGCGCTCATGGGCGTGCAGGCCGCCGTGGCGGCCAGCGCCGACCAGCTGCTCCGCGACGCGCTGCTCGTGGGCCGCAGGGCGCCGAGGCCGGCGCCGGCCCAGCAGCTCGCCGTCGGCGGCGGCGGCGGAGCCTTCGACGTCGGCGCGTCGTTCGGTGTGGGCGCCCAGTTGCCCCCCGCTGCGTTCCACGGACTAGACTCGCTCGGGCATGCCATCCTCGGCCCCTCGTTCTAGAGTGACTCACTAGTTTTCTGGACGCGTCGCGCTGCTTCATTAATTTGTTTGGTTTGGAGAGAAACATCACAAGGCCTCGTTGTATGTTTCTCCCAAGAAAGAAGATTCCTGTCAAATGTTGATCACAAGTTTGCTATGAAAATTCAAGGCCTTGCGTATGATGAACTAATTAAGTTCGTGCTGTATAATGTTTACATGCATGTATTATGTGTGGCATATAATTACCCTTTAATAATTCAAATATGTGCGGTGTAGTTAACTAGGTTACGAGCAAATATACATTAGAAACGCTTGAAAACAAATACTAGAACCGATGCTGGCTATGCGGCTGTTATCGTCGCCTATCTGATGACGATTATAATTTTCTTTATTGTACTCCTATCCCGCACTGGTACCATAGACTACTCAATGTGTGGTAAAAAACCGGTGCTAAAACGTGATAGTGAATGTTTCGGCGCTGACGATTGCAGGTAGCCAGGTACCAATGCTGAAATTGAGAAAAAAAAAATTACTACCGGATCATGTTCTTATGCCGGTGTTAAAAAATATGCTGGCCGCTTCATATGGCCGTTGGGCGGGCGGGCGGAGAGAAGTGATCAGGCTGATAAGGCAGCATGGAGGACGAGGCTTTCAGAGGACCTCGTTGGACGAGGCGTTCAGGGTGAGTGGCGTGTCAACTGTTGGAATAAACACGCCATGGATGTGTGCGCGTGCGTTAGTGTGTGTCGTGTCGCGGACGCGTTGCGTCTTAGTGTTCGTGCGAGCTCGGGTCCATGTCGATACGAGTCCAGGTCTCGGTACAGGACGTGCGCAAGTTTGATTCGTGTCTGTTCGGAGGAGGCCGACATATCCGGAGCGAGCGCGAGTGGCTCCCTGGCATGGCTGAGCGGGTCCGGCGGATTGTGGGTGCGAAGGCCGGCATGGAGGCGTAGCTCATAGGGGTGAAAATTGGTGACCCTTAGAATCGGCTCCGACCCTCTTTAGTTCAACCAAATGAACTAGTTTTCCAAAATGAGATCTCATTTTGGAAAACTAGTTCATTTGGTTAAACTAAAGAGGATCGGAGGTTATCCTAAGGGTCACCTATTTGCGCCCCTAGTAGCTCCCGTGGTATCCCTGGTCTGTACATAAATACCATGTACTCCGTGCGTTCCATTTATACTCAGTCCAAGCGAATAAGAGTGCCAAGATACTGGAGCATTCGCTCCGCGGCGTTCGTCGCCGGGCGGCAAACGCGCTGTTCACATCGTTTAACTCTCTATTGTGTGTGTGAGTGAGCGATCGAGCGATTCCAGGGCTGCGCGCCAACATCAACGACGAGCAGATCCTCGACGAGCACGTAGAGGAGCAGCAATGGCGGCTTGCCGGAGGGACCTTGTGCACGTGCTGGTGCAGCTAGGCAAGCCATGTGATGGGCCACAGGCCGGCGCCGCAGGAGTGAAATAGGAGCAGGCAGTTGGAGGCGAGAAGAAGCTGAGGTCGCATCCTTGACCTGGTAGTCGCCGCCGCGCAGGTGAGCCACGGCCTCAAAGATCGTTTGATGATCTCTCCTCAAAGATCGGCGGCGGAGGGCGTACACCTTTTAAGCATCTCCACCAGGTCCCTTGCACACACATCATCATAAGAAGCTGCGCGCCACCTGGACATCCCCTCCGCGTATTTAAGACAGTTCTTGTGCTTTGTCAAGTGTCTCCTCTATGGAACTTAATTATATGTCTGGCGTACACTAGAAGATGCAGAACAGTATGTATATATATTACACCACCCCACATTCGAAACAAAAAAGGTTGTGCGTATTCTCATGTAGCCCCAGCTGTAAATTAACTTGCACACATGTCAGTAAACTGCCCCTGTCACAAAATGTGTCTTGCCAGCAAGCTTTGTTCGCGTGGTACACAACTTGAAATCAAACAAATCATGAGCCACGGCTGTCATGTCACAAAAGTGCCTTAGGCTCGCAGCTCGTGTTGCATATGCTTGACTAGACAAGTGTTCCGGCCGGCTCAAAATTATTGTATTGGATCGCTCAGCTCGTGCCGTGTATATTGTCTGAATCACGATGGAATCACAATCAAACCCAGGGCTTTTCATATTCATGAGTTTGACATAGAAAATATATCTGAACCCGCTGACACAACTCAATATTTCTTTTCTTCTTGGGACAAAAGTTTAAGACTCGTGTGGTCCTAACATGTGGTGGCTCTTTTCGAAACATTTTCAATCCTCGATTGCGCCGTCGAAGCACGAGACGATGGCCATCACGCACCGCACGGTCCAGCTGAGCACCGGCCTGCGCATGCACGTTGCGGAGGCCGGCCCGGCCGGCGCGCCGGTGGTGCTGCTGCTTCACGGGTTCCCGCAGACGTGGTACACCTGGCGCCACCAGATGCCCGCGCTGGCCGCCGCCGGGTACCGCGCCGTGGCGCCCGACATGCGCGGGTACGGCGACTCCGACGTGCCCGACCGCGGGCCCGAGCGGTACACCACACTGCACGTCGTCGGCGACCTGGTGGCGCTCCTCAACTCGTTGGGGAAGAAGCAGGTGTTCGTGGCCGCGCACGACTGGGGCGCCTTCATTGCGTGGTGCCTCTGCCAGTTCCGGCCGGACAAGGTGCGGGCGTTCGTCGCGCTCAGCGTCGCGTACAACCTCCGGAGCGCGGCGCGGAAGCCAGTGGATGGGGTCAGGGCGCTCTTGGGTGACGAGTACTACGTCTGCCGGTTTCAGGTACCGGGCAACTTGACATGCTTACAAAAGGAATAGTTTGTGTATATAATGAATGGTATGTATTGCGTTCAGCCTCTCGGTCGATATATTTTAGAGTATAAAAGACTTGAAAAACAAGAATCCTTCCCAGATGCATATGACAGTTCTCGATACATTATGTTATTCTTGCAGGTCAAAGAAGCATTTAGTAATTAACTAATGTGATGGATATTGAAAATATGCAGGAGCTTGGAGCGATTGAGGCAGAGTTTGCACGCCTCGGCACAGAGCAGGTGCTGAGGAAGTTCTTCAGTTATCGCACCCCTGGCCCCCTGTTCATCCCGATGTGCGGCTGGGGCTCACCGAAAGATGAGGGGCCCTTGCCAAGCTAGGTAACAGAGGAGGACATCAAGTACTACGCGAGCCAGTTTGACAAAACCGGCTTCATTGGAGCACTGAACTACTACCGTGCCCTGAATAAGTGAGTTGTCAGTTATAGCCTTCTTGAATCGTGTTCTAATTAGCTCCTCATGAGACCATGTGGCCAAGCATCATTTTGCAACTAAAGAAAATGTGCACATGGTCGTTAAGAACAACCCTGAAGATCCTTGAGAACCATGTACGTCCCCAATCAAATGAAGTCGTGACACCAGAGCAATCCAGGAGTACATTTGCAATTTGAAGACTAAATACATATATGATACATCAAATGTAAAACTTGTTGTTCGACCTTGGAACATCACCTTTTCTTTTTACCACATAGGGTCACTGGGAGTACTGTATACATTAACTTCAGCCAATAATACTGGGCTAGAAATATATCACTACATGGGCTAGAAATCTCAATGTAATAATATTGTTACTTGTTACTGTCTAACCAATATTTATGTGGTTCGTGTCCAGGACATGGGAGTTGACATCTCCGTGGACTCAAGCAGAGATTAATGTGCCTGTTAAGTTTATCGTTGGAGACTTAGATTTGACATATCATATCCCATGCATACAAGATTTTATTCACAAGGGAGGCTTTAAGAAATTTGTTCCCCTTCTTGATGATGTTGTAGTCATGAAAGATGTTGGACACTTTATCAATGAAGAGAAACCAGAAGAAATTAGTGATCATATAGTCAACTTCATAAAGAAGTTCAACTGAGACAAATTGCTTAATTTATCCATGGGGCCATTTCATGAGAGAGCACAAAATAGTACATACTAGAATTCAAGTCCATTTTTTCATTAGTTTTAATATGCTCCAAGTTCATGTAACTAGCTAGTGTCTGGGTTTTTTTTTTTTTGGCCGAAGTCAGTAGGGGAAACCCCAACCTATTTTTTTTACTTTTTTTTATTTCAGCCTGGTTATTCGCTACCACGGGGAGTTGAACCTAGGTCTGCTAGATGCTATTCAGGTGCTCTAACTACTAGGCTAGAGGCCCTTTCGCTGTCTGGGTTTGTTTCAATAGTTGGCCATAGAATTCATGAATTTTGGTGTAATGGTCATTGGCGCTATGAATAGGAGTGTGATATTGTTTTTACTCAGTGTTCTATGTACATATTGTACTCCCTCCATTCTCTATTTTATTACCACATAATAATGATAAATGTTACATTGTATGTTTGGTTCGTAGCCTACATGTTACAATTATTTTGTTCGTGTGACATCCCATGCCCCTATTTTTGAAGCTATGTTATTGATGCATTGCAACATGGATTGTAATCTAGAAGAAATCATTAAGAATTGATGCCATCCTACTTATTGTTAGACAGACGTGAAATGATCAAGTGAATAGAGAGTTTGGAGATAAAATTGGTTTTTTGGCTGAAAAAGAAAAGTAACAGCCATGAACCATGGGGTTATGGATGAACTGTAACACCCTGTGTTTTGGCCATGATTAAAAACCACTAAAAATTTGAACTTTTTGAAATTTTCCAACAAACTCAATTAACTAGTCTAATCCCCAAGTCACATTTCAAAATTTTCATTTCAAAACATGCATGAAAATCCAATCATATACATTTCTGGAGTTTCCTCCTTTTATTTGAAGTGTTGGTTGCTTTTGTCTTTCTTTCAAATTTGAATTTCATTCAAATTTGAGCTCTATCTCTTATTCCAGAAAATAGAAAAGCTTTTCCCTTCTTTTGGGCCGCGCCATCTCTCCCTGGCCCAACTTCTCCAGCCCAGCATCCCCTTTTTTTTTTCCTTTTTCTGGATTTTCCATCGCGGGCTGCTTTCCTTTTTCCCGGCCCAGCAGCGCGGCCCAGTAGATGGCCCAGCCCGCTCCTCTCCGCGTCTCGCTAACAGGCGGGCCCCGCATGTCATCCCCCTCCTCCTGCCACCGCGCCAGGCCGCCCATGCCGGCATGCTCCCAATCGCCGTGTCGTCGCGTCCGAGCAGCAGTCGCCGCCGCGTCGACCACGTGCTCGCCCCGAGCACCCGTCGTCCCGTCTCGTCAACAAGGACCGCGCCCATCCCCGCCTTGACCGACGACTGCGCGACCGTCCCCAAGACCCGACGACCTCCATGCCTCGTCGTCATCACGCGCAAGCCTCCCTCTTGTCCCGTCTCGTCGCTGCTGCTGTAGCCACTCCGCAGCGCTCGTCACCCGCGTGGCCTCCCGTCCTCTCCCTGGCAAGCCGTCGCATCGCCCTTGAATTCCGGCGACTGAGCCGACGACCGAGCCGCTCCAACGGCTCCTTCCACGGCCGCATATAAATGCCGACGAGCTCCGCGCCGTCCTGCTCTCCCTTTCCGCAAGCTCAAACCATTCACCACCGCACCCGAGCGCCACCATTTCCTTTTGGGAGATTTGCATAACCGGACTTCTTTTGAACTCTAATTCTGAAAATGGACCGGTTTTTCACAGTTTGCAAGAATGGACCTCTTTTTCAAATATGAAGCATCCGTTTGCCCCTGTTTTGCATATCTGTTAACTGACAGGTTATTTCGGAATTAAAAAAAAGTAAAAAAACGATTGGAAAATGGGAAGTGACCATCCTGCCCTCCCTCCATCAATCTCATCCCAACAGGCGAACCCGATTCCTTCCTCGTCTCACGAAACGAACCCGCTCCCTCTCCTCTGTTCAGCTCGGCTCCCATGGCGGCAGCATAACCCTAACCCTAGGGTGGGCGTCGGCGCTGGCTGGTGTGGCTGCGGGCGTGGCGCAGGCTGGCGGTGTGGGTGGCAGGCGCGACGCGGGCTGGCGGCGCTGCGCGGTTGGCGAGCTCGCGACGCGGCGCTGCGGGCGGCAGGATCTGGTGAGATGTGAGGGAGCGGCAGCGGCGGAGCGCTCGGCATGGCTAGGTAGGGCGTGAGCCATTCCTTGATTTTGCATCAAGTATCCCATTCTCTTCCGATGTTCTGTTGTACTGCCGCCTGCCGCCATGAACGAAGCTCGGGAGCGGAAGAGTTTTGTGTTGTACTAGTTTCTTTCAGAGAGGAAGAAGGCAAACCGTTCATTGGGCCATGGGCAAATTTTTCATTTGTCGCTTGTTACTGTGAGGCCTCATGCCCATAAGCTAAACCGATTACGGACCAAGGCATGGTAACTTGGCTCATCATTACATGTTGGTCGATTATTTTGAATTTGCAGCATATATTCATTACCTATGCTACTGACTTCGCCACACCTCAAATTTATTGGTCCTCTGCCGCAGGGAAGCAGGAGGGGGCGTTGGGCGCTGAGGCCAAATTTTCATTAAATTATGTTCAATTTCAAAATATTACAAAATATGATCAAATTCTGTTGCATATTCATTCAAATAAAAACAGGATTCCCTTATGTGAAAACAGGGGCGATTTTGCAAGTTACAAAGAAAAATAGGTCCAATCTTGTAAAGGGTATTACGGTCTTTTGGCAGTGAATTTAACACCGCTAAAGCCTCCTAACGGAATAGGGACAACTCAATGCTTCAGATTTCAAAAGGAGGTCCGATTTTGCAAAGTCTCTAAAAGAGGTCCAAAATCAGAATTGGCATCGAAAAGAGGTCCGGTTTTGCAAATGCCCCTTTCCTTTTCCCCCTTTTTTCTCTCTCTAACTCCGACGAGCCCTTCGGCAAGAGCTTCCGCCACCGTCGACGAGCCCCGAGCTTCATTTCCTTGTCGTCGAGCTTCCCCACAAACTGCTTAACCTCGGCAACCTCTTCGCGTCTGCAGCCGTGCCCTGTACGCGGAGATCGACGACGACCTAATCGCCGCCGCCTTCTTCCCCGACGCCGGCCGCCTCCCGTCGACCTCCTCCTTCATCGAGCCCACTGTGAGCATCCTCGTGCTCCTCTCTCTCTCCCGCGCCCCTTCTTCTCCCTTCCTTCCCCGTGCACGAGCACCTCACCGAGCGCCGTCGCCTACGCCGCTTTCGAGCTCACCGCCGGCCGCCGTGTGGCCTCCCTGGCCAAGCCGTGCCAACCGCCCGCTTCACTGCACCCCCACGCGCCACTGCGGCAACACGCGCACGCGCAAGAACGCGCGCACGCGAATTCCCATCGCACGTCGCCACGCCGCCCATCTCCGGTGAGCCCGAGCAGCCGCTCCGGTCACCCGCGTCGTCGACGTGTAGGACCACCCGCTCCGCCGTCTCTTCCCGCACGCCGACGACCACTCCTCGCCAAGTCTCCGCCCCGGAACATGCCGCCGGCGAGCTTCCCGGCGAGCTGCCGCCGCGCGCCACCGTCCTCCGGCCGCCCTCGACCCAGCCGCGCCGCCGCCTACGTGGCATGCCACATCGGCTCGCGGGCCCGCACGACCGAGTCGTCCCGCGCGCGTGGCGCACCTGGCTCACGGTGCACCATGCACACAAACCCCTCCGGCCCACCGCTTTGTGGACCGAGTCCACCACACAGCGCAGCACAGTGCGCTAGCCCCACTAGCCCCACCTGTCATTCTCTCACAAGCTCCGTAAATGCTAGGTTCACACGGCCAGTGCACACAAGATCTTATTCAGAGCAATTTCCTTTAGCAGAAAATTTTCATAAAATTCCAGTAAATACTAGATTATAATCTAATCACTTTTCGACATTTGTTTACCCCATATTAATTAGGATTATGTCTAAAGTTCATTACTTAGCTTAATCCTAATTAATTCCTTCTTGCAAACTTGTAAAATCCATATCTTTTTCGTCTTAGCTCCAAATTTAGCGATTCTTTTGCCAATATTCATCTAAAATCATGGACTATCTGTTTCCATCAGAACCTTCTATTGTTGATATCCTTTGGTTCCTGTTTGATTTCTTGCTTGTTTAGTTAATTGTGTGATCGGTAGATTTATTTTGCCGTTATTTACTTTTAATCGATAGACGATCAAGCTTTCGAGGAAGGATTTGAAGGATTGGAATACGAGGACATAGAAGACAAAGACTTTGGTGAAGGCAAGTCCTAACTCCCTTTGATTATGTTGATCCTATGATTGCAAATAATCCTATTTAGAGCCTACTTTATAAATAAATATGCATGGTATTTAAATGTGATTTAAATGCTAGTATTGTCCTAAGTACTTGTTGATTGCCATACCTTGTTATTGTTTATCCTGATTCCCTTGCTAAACCTAGGCTCCACTATCGTTAAATCCTTAATGATATGTTGGAATGATATGCTGCTTAGGACTTATTACACTGTATACTTAATTAATCTTGCTATACATGCTTTTTGTGTAAAATGGTGTGTGTGATTGGTGGAGTGCGTGTGAACATGAAATGTGGAATGGGACATATATACTAGTGATAAATGTGCAACCCTTAGTGGGGATACTTTTGACGGGAGCAGGTGAGGTAGTCCTAGTGGGAGGGCTATCTCTAGGTATGCGACTCCTCGTCATGAGGATAGCTAGTGAAGATGCCTGCTCCGGTCGTATAAGGACCGGTTCATGTGCCGCCATGCCAAGCAATATTCGTGCGACCGCATGCCTGAATGGGAAGGCAGGGCTTCACACCCTACTAGTTGATACCCGATACCCACCCAGGAGGCAGGAGTTGCAACGGGAGCCAGGAGAAGACTTGGACGGCCTTGGTGGGAGTTCCTCGATCCGGCGAAGAAGACGGGTAGACACGACACAAAGTGATTCATGCCTCTGAGTGTGCCCCTGGTGCCTTGGTGGGATTCCCGTGGGTGGATATCGTGGTGATACTGGTAGGTACGTCGCCTTGTTATGTTAGCTCCCCCAAAGTACACGGTTGGGCCGAAGCATATCTTGCGGGTACAGCGTACAACCTCTGCAGAGTGTATAATCTATCCGGATAGCCGTGTTCCACGGTATTGGACAAAGCAAAGGCTTGTGCCACACAAGGATTAGTCTTTCCAGTGTGAGTTATCCTTGGCGTGTTTTGGAATACACCGGTGTGGAACCGTGCGCTGGTTTCCTGCCAGCATTAAAACATGGGAACTGGCGGGATGGACTAGTTCTCCCCCAGGGCCAAACAACCCCACTAAACTAATGGTAATATTGATAGTAGTTTGCGAACTGCTTCTGTTTTCCAAACAACCCCGGCATAAAACTGGCTTTCCGCCAATATGACAAACCCTTAGCCTATACCTTGGTTACACCCTTGCATATAATTACCCTTGTGTTAGGACTTGTTGAGTACCTTATGTACTCACCCTTAGTTAATTAAATCATCCAGATGAAGAGTCTGAGTACGAGTATCAAGATGATGGAGATGAAAAGTAGGGTTCCGTCCGCACTCAAGATGCCTGTAGTAGTGGCTTCGCTTCCGTCTTCCGCTGTAGTAGTGTTTAAGTGGTTCCGTTGTAGTAGCTTGTCAGCTTGATGTCTGTTGTAATAATGAGGCCTCTGGCCATCTGTTGTAAGACCTTTTATGTGTGAAGGCTTGTTTGAGACTTGGTAATATTAATGTAAGTGATGACTCTGTGATGACATTCTGTGTAAGTGTGCGTATCAGCGTCTGATCCAGGGACTGATACGGTAAGCACAAATGCTCCAGAAATGGGGTACGACATGAACCTTTACTTCTGATCCCACCGTTTTTTATTAGAAAAAGTCTGTTATTTTAGACTCCAGAACAATTCATTTTGTTCATTTGACACTCTGAACAAAGTTGGCGTCATTTACTCCCCCAAACAATTCAATCAGTTAGTACTCCCTATTGTGATTTGTCTCTTTTTTCCCTAGGTGTACAAGTTAAATTTTGAAACTCAATATTTGCATCATGATAGCTCACACAATAACCTAGGTTAAATAATTATTACTTATTTTTTTCTGATATATTTATACATATGTAATATTAAGTACATTAAAACTATGTAAATAGTACTCCCTTCGTCCCAGTTTATTTGACATCATGGCCATGTTTCTGTATGTCCAGATTCATAGAATGTTCAATGAACCTGACATATGGCCAGAATGACAAGTATTCTGGGACAGAGGGAGTATAAAACTATGCTATAAATATTGAAATATATTTGATTGTGTGAGCTTTAGTTATGCCAAACTTCAGCTTCAAATTCAACTTGTAGGCAGAGAACAAAAAGGATAAATTTCAATGGGGTATATTCACTACAAGAAATGTGTTGATTTATGACCTTTTAAAGTGTTGATTTCCTATTTTGTCACTATTTTGGTCGTTTTTTTCAATTTTCAGCCAACTTTAGTGATGATTTCAATTTTCGTCATAAACAAGCCGATTTAGTGTTAAAAAAGTATCAAGTGATGAAAAATTGTATAAACCGTCGTCGTCTAGGCCCACCGGTTGGCTGTTTTGATGGGTCGATTCATCACTAAAGCCCACAGTGCCGACATACTTGGCCTACCTGGCATCCTAGTCATCAAGAGGGCAAGCTCACATGTTAGGTATTCTGAGGCTCACAATCAAACATTTGTCGTCACGGATTTTGTGTGCTTCCAAATAATGCCATGTGTTGTACTAGCTAGGAAACATTCTGTGAGACCACATGTCAGGTATCCTATGGTCCGCGATTAAACATTATTCGTCATTGATTTCTTGTGCTCACAAATAGCATTCTGTGGGCCTACCTGTCAAGTATTCTAGGACCACGATCAAACATTATTCGTCATTGATTTCTTGTCAGGTATTCTGGGGCTCATGATCAAACAAAGGCCCAACACCCTGAGTGGCGACCAGCTGGGCCAGCCCACCGGCACAACCCGATCTAGTTGAGCAGCACTGTTGTCACAACGCGATGGGGCAGAGTTTTCTTTTTATCCATGCTTTGGTATGGGGAACGACGAAGAGATTTTTAGTCTCACTGGAAGTCAAACCCAAGACCTAAAGGTTGCCACTCGGGGCCTTGACCACTCAGCCAAAGCCTCTTTCACCGTAACCACTATTCAAGCTCAAATAGTTTGTCATTCCTTATGATATCTGAATTAACAAAGCGAGGCATTTCATATTGATTAGGTTGACATACGAAAACAAAACACCACTGTCACAACTCAACAACTTTTTTTTCTTCTTCGAACAAAAAATTAGGACACATGTGGTCAGTTGTGTCCCAACACGCAAGATCTAATAATCAAACAGTACGTATGGCCTAACATGTGGTCCTTTTCCATACGTTTCCCCTAACGAACCAATCATCAAATTAGAATTCAACGCAATAGCGCCGAAACTAGCAGCTCAACTGTACATGTGCAACACGAACCCACTTTGAACCACATGCGCAACACGCTTAAGTAATCCGGGCGCGCGGGCAGTGGCAGACACGGCACCACCGGTACCCTACCCTACCAACCGCACCCGCGCGACACGGCTGCAGACAAGCTCCCTTTCACATTCACGCAAGCTAAGCATCTCGCATAAAAGGACGCGCACAACGCTTGCCGCTCGTCACGTCGCGCTCCCCTTCCTCCTGCGTGAACCCACAAAAATCTCACATATACTAGCTTAAGTGCTGTGTCGTCCGGGTTGGCTTCTAGCTATCGATCTATGGTCATCGACTGCCTCCGCGACCTCTGCTCCTGCTGCCTCGCGCCGTCGTCCCCAGACTCCTCCAGCAAGCCCGACCACGAGACCACGATGGCCATCACGCACCGCACGGTGGAGCTGAGCACCGGCGTGCGCATGCACGTCGCGGAGGCCGGCCCGGCCGGCGCGCCGGTGGTGCTGCTGCTTCACGGCTTCCCGGAGACGTGGTACACCTGGCGCCACCAGATGCCGGCGCTGGCCGCCGCCGGCTACCGCGCCGTGGCGCCCGACATGCGCGGCTACGGCGACACCGACGTCCCCGAGGGCGGGCCCGAGCAGTACACGGCGCTGCACGTCGTCGGCGACCTGGTGGCGCTGCTCGACTCGCTCGGCGAGAAGCAGGTGTTCGTGGCCGCGCATGACTGGGGCGCGGTCACGGCGTGGAGCCTGTGCCAGTTCCGGCCGGACAGGGTGCGGGCGCTCGTCGCGCTCAGCGTCGCGTACTCTCCCCGGAGCGCGGCGAGGAAGCCCGTGGACGGGCTCAGGGCGCTATTCGGCGACGAGTACTACATTTGCCGGATTCAGGTACCGACCTAGCTAGCTCCACGCCGCTTTAGCAACTTGCCATGCTCATCTAACATTAGTTCGCTTCGATCGCTCTGTTGCTTGTTGTGTGCCCAACACTTTCTTAGCCTAAAGTCTTGTTCGCCATCTTTGCTATGCGCTGTGTACTTCCTTGCTTTGTCGACTGTTTGCTCCTTTCCTTTCGCGCTTTAGCCTTTTTATATTGTTGCAAGTGTTATTATATAATTAAAGTCGGGACGTGATATATTCCAAGTAACCACAGGGAGGCTAGCTTACTTTCCATTCCATCGCTATCCGTTACTGATATATAGTGGCTTTAGAAGCTTACTTTTATTTTAGGTCGAGTTTGTATCCATTAGATGAAATTGGATAGTGCATCTTTCATCCTATCCTTGTTAGCAATAATTCAACTCCTTTTTGCTGTCCTATATTATCATTTATACAACAAGAATCATCATCTTCATTTCTGATGCCACCAAATCACCTGTCCAGGGTTAATTTTCAAACCATTAACTTACGGTTGTTCCAAACTAAAGTAGCAGGTCCATGTAACCATATTAAAGCAACATATGCTCGTTGTTATTAACCAATTGCATCTTTTCAAAACAAAAGATAGCTGAAGATTACCTGTCCTGATAACATGTCGATATACTTTCCGTCGTCCATTCTCCGATTCCTTCCGCTTTAGTTACCCTTTGCATATTCTCAAAAGTCTTTGGTGATAGATGACTTCTTAAATGCTATACTTTGCTTAATCAATACTGTACTGACAGCTACACCCATATTTTTGTGTCTCCATCATTATACATTTCATAGGCGCACCTGAAATCATCCCAATAAGTTAGAGCACCTTTATCTTACACTTATCCTCTGTCAGTATCATATGATTAATGATTTCCACTTGTTGAGAGCTTACTTCTTGTCCCAAATTACATTATTTGGCACATCAACTTCTTAACCTTTGACTATCAAAATTGTTTTCCAACATTTTTAAGTTGAACCAATAAAACTCAATGTAAAATTGTACTTAGATATAATCTACTACCTCGGTTCCTAAATATATAACATTTTGGACACATAATATAGATATAATCTACTACCTCGATTCTTAAAAATATAGCATTTATGACACACAATTTAGTTAATGTCATGTAGTGTTTCAGAAAGGAAGGAACCATAGAATTGTATTCAATTTATTCGTATACATTTTTGCAGTTATAACTATTCATTCAAGATGTGTTTGGTGCGTGTCAATGTACAACACCATGAGTAGTTGCGGTTGAGGCGAGA
Source organism: Eragrostis curvula (assembly GCA_007726485.1). Taxonomy (NCBI): domain Eukaryota; kingdom Viridiplantae; phylum Streptophyta; class Magnoliopsida; order Poales; family Poaceae; genus Eragrostis; species Eragrostis curvula. The sequence continues at coordinate 19,591,411 of CM017445.1, forward strand.
CAATTAGATATGAAATCTATGAATTCCATCTTTCCCATTTATTCTTCTGCACATGGACCTGATTTGTTATATATATGCCTTGGTTGCATCTAAGGCCAGCAGCTTTACTGCGTTCAGTCCAGCCAATCGTATGCCTGAAAATATTAACATTATATTTTATTCACTCCAGCTATTCTACTGTTTTCTATGCACGTTTGATATGATAAATTTTAACATTATATTTTGTCAGATGTGCCTAGTCAAGATGTGAATTAGGCAGACTAAACTTTCAATCTGCAGCCCCCCTTGTTCAATACCCTACATTCTCTTGATCATGCTGTTTCTTCAGACTCACACCCCTTGTCTCTCTTCCTCGTACCAATCTCACAGAATACCTTAGTTGTTATTAGGTCGCAAGTTAATCTTTGTACTTCGAGACATCTAAAGAGTACCTAAGTATTTATACTATTCTTGCAGATCACAGAAGCATTTAGTAATTAACTACACTAACGTGATGGTTATGGTAAATACGCAGGAGCCTGGAGCGATTGAGGCAGAGTTCGCACGCCTCGGCACGGAGCAGGTGCTGAGGAAGTTCTTCAGTTATCACACCCCCGGGCCGTTGTTCATCCCGAAGAGCGGTTGGGGCTCACCGGACGATGAGGTGCCATTGCCAAGCTGGGTAACGGAGGAGGACATCAAGTACTACGCGGGGCAGTTTGACAAGACCGGCTTCACCGGGGCACTGAACTACTATCGTGCCCTGAATAAGTAAGTTGTCTGTTACAGCCTTTTTGAACCTCCCACAAACCATGTGGCCTATCGTCACCCTTTGCGACTACAGAAAATGTGGACTACACAATCCTGATGAACAACTCTGACCATGGATTTATATTTTAATATATGGCCCCAACAAATGAAAGTCATAATACGACAAATACATTTTCATATGAAAGATCTATATATTTGGCAAGATATGATATTCAAAATAAAACTTGTTTGACCTTAGGAACGTTAATTTTTCTTTTTACCATAAGGATCGAATACTGTCAGAATTACCACTCTACCGTCAGCCAACAATATTACCAATAGGGCACTATCTTTATGTGTTCATTTGTATATTATCCTACAAATTTGATATCACTTGAGTCCATGGGCTCTACACATCCTAATACAATACTGTTGTTGTTTAACCATTATATATTTGGTTCGTCTTCAGGACATGGGAGCTGACATCTCCATGGACTGCAGCTGAGATCAAGGTACCTGTTAAGTTCATCGTTGGAGACTTAGATTTGACATATCATAGCCCAGGCATACAAGATTTCATTCATAAGGGTGGCTTCAAGAAATTTGTTCCGCTTCTTGACGATGTTGTGGTCATGAAAGATGTTGGTCACTTTATCAATGAAGAGAAACCAGATGATGTTAGTGATCATATAGTAAGCTTCATAAAGAAGTTCAACTGAGACAGATTGCTTAATTTATCCATGGCACTAGTCGTGGGAGAGCGCAAAATAGTACATAGTGGAATTTATTTTCAGTATATTTTGTCATGGGTCTGAATATAATGCTCGAAGTTCATTCAACTAGTGTTGTGTTTCTTTCAACAGTCGGCCATAAAATTCACAAATCTTTGGTGTAATGGTGATTGGTTCTATGAATATGTAAGATTGTTTTTATGAGTGTTGTATGTGTAATTCTCCCTTTGTTCAATATTACTTGTTATTATAAAGTTCAACATTTTTCTCCTATTACTTATCATTCTCGCTTTGCGATGCTACTCGCTCCATATATCTCCTCCTTAACGTACTGTTCCTTGTGTTTTCCACGCTCTATGCTTTTTCACCTCTCTTCATTCATGTACCCAAAGCTAGAATGACAAGTAATATGAAATGAAAGTCGTACATTTTATCAGCGTAATAGTAATAAATGTTATGTCGTATGTTTAATTGGTAGGCTACGTATGTATGTCAAATTATGTTCGTGTGACATATCACGCCCCTATTCTTGAAGCTATGCTAATGCATTGCCACATAGATTATAATCTAGACCAAAACATTAAGAGTTGATGTCCGCGTACTTAATGATAGACAGATATGAAATGATCAAGTGGCCCTTTTTGGGACGACAGATGGTTTGGAGATAAATTTTGTTTTTCTTGTTGAAAAATTAAGTAACAGCCATAATGAATCATAGAGAGTTGGGGATGAACCGCATTGTTTACTTCCGATCCGACCTTTTTATTCTTCCTTGATTATCTGTATTACATTTTATTTCTTGTTCATCCTCGATATTTATATTTGCAACAAACATACAGTAAATAGTACACACTCCTCCGAGTAATTGAATGAGACTCATCATCATTGGTGGAATGCGCCACACCACTTTGCTTTCTTACTACCACATGAATTCAGCTACCTCCATGAGTCTGCATTGATGTAACATATTCAACTTGCAGTTCCTATGTACACCCTCAATGTGTTATGAATTAGGATCATGCTCATTGAAGAATGAGACAGATGCATAAGCACTCTCTCATGTCATAAAAATCCCTATAACTTTGCTCAGATGATCACTTTGTTCAGTAGGTGTGGCTGCAAGACAACAACTAAGCATATTTATTTCCCTGAACAAATCTATGATTGCCCATGATAGAGGAAAGAGAGAGGACAAGGCATGGGGAAAGGAGCGTTGGAGCTCGCGGACGAACAACCGCGGCGCGGCTTACAGCTTGAAAGAAATGAGGTATTTTCCTGAGCCGTGGCTTTCATGTCCCAAAAAAGGTTCCTTAAGCTTGAAGCACTATTCGGACTCAAATTTTATTTGTATTGGATCGCTTGGCATTCTTTATATTATCTGAATTGAAAGGAAACATAATCAAATCCAAAGCATTTCATATTCATCCTCTTTTACATAGAAAAATATTTGAACCCGCTGACACCTCTCAGTATAATCCTTCTTTAAGAACACAAATTTAAGACACGCATGTGGTCATTTGTCCCAACTCCCGAGATTTGATCAAACAGTAGTGCCTCATGCGGCCCTTTTCGAAATGTTACCCTAACAAATCCAACATTAATAACGCAAAAGAAACAACATGCACAAATGCATTGCAACATATGTGTTTGATTTTAAGAACACAAATCTAAGACGCATGTGGTCCCTTGTCCCAACTCCCAAGGTCTAATGAGACAGTATTGCCTAACATATGGTCCTTTTCGAAACATTTTCCTTCACGAATCCATCGTCAAAAACTCAATACTCAAGGTAACAGCGCCTGCTCGGCACATGCTCGAAGCTCCACAGTAAGAGCATCTCCAGCAGTTCCCCTAAAAGGGTATATTTACTAAAAAAACTACCATTTGATGCATTGGAGGGCAAAAACCTGCTCCAACAGTTCCCTTATCCCATCCCCTCTTTTACTCTATGCATCAAATTCTCCCTTCCATCCCCTGAATAGAGGGGATCACTCTCCTCTCCCCTATTCCAACTGCCACGCCCGCGAAACGGTTTTCCCCCTTCCAGCTCCTTCCCGCTCGCGCGCAGCCCGCTCCCGCCCGTCTTCCCGCCAGAGCGCCGCCGCCCACCAGTTGCCGGACCGCCGTTGCCCGCCCTCCCCCGGCCTCAAGATGGGCGCAGCAGGGTCATGCGCTCCTCCGTGACCCGAATTGGGGCCGCCGCAACGCCACCGCCAATGGATCCCGACCCCAACGCCGTCCATGGAGCTCGCCGTGAGCAAGCCTGCGCCGGCCTTCTCTTCCTCTCCGGCCTCCCCATGCCGCGCTGCTCCTCCCATAGCCGCGTGTCCCATGGTGCAGACCGCGGCCGCACTGAGCTCCCTCTGCCTCCCCGTCGTCCCTGTGCTCCGTCCATGGCGACGGGTGCGTCGGGGTCGCGGCAGTCCGCGCCGAGCGCTGGGTGCGTCGTGCTGGTTGGCGGGCTTGGGGTGGGAGAGGCAGCGGCGCGCGGTGGGGGAGCTCTACGATGGGGCTGCCTGTCCTTGAAGCTTCAGCGAGCCTATGGCATCGATTGGGTTCGCCATGGACAGCTGCTCGCGTGTGCCGCGTGTGATGTCTTCGTGGCCGCGGCGACCTCGGCACGGCTTGCGTCGTCCCTGCGCCTGCCTCAGATGCACAACAGCTCCATGGGGGACGGCGGCGCAGGGCAGCTCCTCCCTCCGCCTGCTCCTCTTCCTTGTGCCACGGCGGGACGCGAACGGCGGCAGCGTCGTGGTAGCAGGACTGCGCGTCGTGGTGGCGAGTGGCGGCGTGCAGGCGAGCGAGATATGGCATTGTGGCGTTCCAGCTGCTTCTCCGGCATGGTGGCGGTGCTTCCGTCGACGACGGGCGGGGCAAGCTTGGATCGGGGCGGTGTCCGTGCTGTCCATGCCCCTGCTCGCGATGTGTTCGACGAAATTACCAGGAGAGAAAGGAGGAAGGGGAAAGGCTGGGTGGCGACATGGCACGGTGGGACCCACGAGAAGGGGATGAGGTTTAGGGGAGCTGCTGGAGCAGCCATGCATCAAATCCTGGAAATGGATTTGATGCATCCCCTAAAGGGGGATTTGATGCATGAATTTTAGGGGAACTGCTGGAGATGCTCTAAGCCCCCGGACTCCAGTAAGCCCAAGCTCAAGGCGACGATGGCCGACGACGGGACCAGCATCACGCACCGCACGGTGGAGCTGAGCACCGGCTTGCGCATGCACGTGGCGGAGGCCGGCCCGGCCGGCGTGCACGTGGTGCTGCTACTGCACGGGTTCCCGGAGACGTGGTACACCTGGCGCCACTAGATCCCTGCGCTGGCCGCCACGGGGTACCGCGCCGTGGCGCCGGACATGCGCGGGTACGGCGACTCCGACATGCCCGAGGGCGGTCCCGAGCAGTACACCACGCTGCACGTCGTCGGCGACCTGGTGGCGCTCCTCGACATGCTGGGGGAGAAGCACGTGTTCGTGGCCGCGCATGTGACTGGGGCGCCTACATCGCGTGGAGCCTCTGCCAGTTCCGGCCGGATAAGGTGCGGGCGCTTGTCGCGCTCAGCATCGCCTACAGCCCGCGGAGGGCACTGGCGCTCGTGGACGGGCTAAGGGCGCTCTTCGGTGACGAGTACTACATCTGCCCGATCCAGATACCCTGTACTGCACTGCACAAATCATGATTCGTGAATGAACTTGCCATGCTCAGCTAATATTTACTCCCTCCTTTCCTGAATATAAGGATTTCTGTGTTTGGTCAAAATCAAACTGCTTCAACTTTGACTCTCAATAATAAAAAATTAATAGCACTTGATTATATATAAATGGTGTTGTTAGATTTGTGACGAAAACAACTATGTTAATATGTAACTTTTCATATTTAAAATATTTTATTTTTATAGATATTGATAGTCAAAGTTGAAGCAGTTTGACTTTAACCAAACCTAGAAATGCTTATATTCAGGAACGGAGGGAGTAAGTGTCTTGCTTCCTCCGTGCCCATCTCTCTCTCTCTTGTCTTTTTGCATCGGAAAAATAGTAGCATCTCATTTTCAGCAAATAATCATTAGCCTTGTACTCTTGTTGATGTTGACAAACCACCTGTGTTGTGCGCTGTATACTTCCCTTTGTCTGTTTCTTCGATCGTCCCTTTCAGGCTTTATCTTTTGTATACTGTTGCAACTCTTGTTATATAATTAAAGTGGGGAGGTGACAATAATCCAAGTAACCACAGCCAGGACTAGTATCCATTTCGATCCCTATCGTTTTCACAGTGACTGCACAAGCTTTGTTCAACATTAAGTCACATTTCTATCCATTAGCTTAACATTGTGCATCATATAATGCTAATTAATATGGCTGCTTCTTCTGATTATTGCAACTCTGTTCTAATGATCCTTGAAGGTTGCGTGTTTTGGTTACATGGTGCACTCCAAATATCTAGCAAATTAAAAGAGGTCTGAATATGCACAAACTGTAACTGAATCAAAACAGAGGTTCCAGCAAGGAGATGCCGCTGTTGCTGCTTGCTATAACATCAGAATCTATACACATTCAAAAGCTCAACAGCATGAACTACTCCCTTTAGGCAGGCCTTTACCACTTCAGACATCGAATTGTCTCTTTTCACTCCTTTTTATGTTCTCTATCATTTTTACAAGAATCATACATCTGCAGCTAGCATTCCAGCAGAGTAATCTCCATTTCTGACACTAGCAATCATCATGGTCCAAATTATCTGTCCAATGTTAATTTTAAAATCACGTTTCATTAATTTATGGTTGCCAAACTAATGTAGCAGGTCGATCCATGTAACCATATTAAAGCAACATATGCTTGTTGTTATTAACCAGTTGCATCTCTTCAAAAGGAAATAGTGGCTCAAGATTATCTATCCTGATAACATGGTGCGTCATGCACGCGGGTATACCTTCTTCATCCATTCTCCAATTCCTTCCGTTTTAGTTACCCTTTGCATATTCTCAAAAATATTTTGTCTCACATGCCTCCTTAAATGCTATACTTTGCTCAATAACTACTGTATTGATAACTGAACCCTTTTTTGGTGCACTCCTGCCTTCAGTGCAGCCAATCGCATATGGACCTGACAACATTAACATTCTATTTTCTTCGGTCCAGCCATCCTAATGTTTTTATGCACATTCCCCTTCTTCTTGCGCCAAAGAGCCATTTCGGGAGGAACTGGGGCTACATTTCTTCTCAATTTTAAATTTTAAATTATATTTTGTTCCACGTTCCTCGTCAAGATGTGAATTATACATACAAAACCTTCAATTTGCAGATCCCCCTGTTCAATACCCCAGTTCTCGTGATCAGCTGTCTGCTGTCGGACAACTCAATTCATCACAGCCCTTTACTTTCTTCTGTACTTCTGTACAGTCCCAGAATACCGTAGTTGTTAGTAGGTGCTGATTTTATAGTACTTAGAGAGAGCTAAAGAGCATACCAAATGTATGTATACTATTTGCAGTTGCAGGTCAAAGAAGCATATAGTAACTACTAAAGACCGACTCCAACAAGGACCTCCATTTTCTACATGCAAATCGAAGTTTGGCTCCCGTGAACAGTCCTTTGCATTTCCTTCACTGCGCGCCGTCTCCAACAGCAGCAACTGCATTTCCTTCACTGCTCCCCGCGGTGGCCCCCGCAACGCCCAGCCCGCGGTGCAGCTTGTACGTGACCCCGGCGACGCTGCCCCCATCACCAACCCGAGCGCGAGCCGGGGAGCAGGGCGAGGCATCGGCGCGACGGCGATGGGGGCCGGGCAGAGCGGGGCGGCTCGTGCCGCCGATGGGAGCTGGGCGCGATGCGATACGCCGCGCGGCCGTGGAGGCCGCCGAGCTTTTCCGTCCGCAGCTTATTGCTCGTCGTGCCTCGGCGAGCCGTGCTGCCCGCGCTGCGCTGGACCTCTGCGAGGGAGAGGGCATCTGCTAGAATTATTAGTGGGCTGCAACTAGGCCCATTAGGAAATTCTGAATAATTCCTAGAAAATCTCAAAGGCCCATCCATGAGTGGTGGGAGTGCATCCTTTAGTCCCACATTGCTAGTTTAGGTGGAGGAGGACCAACTTATATAGAAGGTTGTTCTACCCATTCTTGCAAGTGTGTGGATGAGAGGAATAAAGGAAAAACACACGCGCGCGCTCGCCTCGCATCACCTACGTGAATGGTCCGCCGAAATCCGGCCCGATGCCTTGCGGCTTCCTTTTGCAGTTTTTCTTTTTCGTGTCCAACACGTTTTTATATGGAAACCGACTCGGTTTTGGGACGCCTTAACCCTAGCGGTTCTCCCTCTATAAATACGTACGGCCGCCGCCCACCAGAACATACCTCAACACGAGTTAGGGTTTTGCCTCTTCCTCCTGCTGCGCCGCCGCTTGTAGTCTGCCCTATCCCGATCGTCGGCGTGCACCGGCGAACGAGAGAGCAGGTCTCCGGAACCGTCGTTCTCTGAGCTCCTGCACCGGGAGAGGGCGAATAAGGTTTTTGGGAAGCGCTCTGCGCGACTGCTCGATCGCTTCCATCACGGCTCGTCTTCCTCAACGTTCGTGTTCGGGGGCTGCTGCTCATCATCGCCTTCGTCGACGTCTTCTCCGCTGTCCCGGCTTGTCTGCATCGCTAATCGTCACGGCTTCTTCATCGTCTCCTTTGAACGATCAGTACGTACTCTCTGAAACCATGTCTCTCTCATATGCCTACATGATCCATGCTTGTACGATAGTACTGCGAAGTATGGTAGATCTTGCTCTGTTTACTATGGTTTTAGACTTGTCTAGATCTTGCGTAGACTTGTCTAGTTTATTCTGTAATCTGTTCATCATGTTCATGATTTATTTCTGGATTAAATTAAACCTAAAAGTGCTCATATATCCAACAATCCAAAAACCTTATTGTAGGCACTTTGGTTTAATGGCGGGATTTGTTGATGCACTGAGGCCAGCGCAATTCACTGGCGTGCACTTCAAGAGATGGCAAGTGAAAGTCACGTTGTGGCTTACTGCCATGGGTGTGTTCTGGGTGTCTAATGGCAAACTAGACGGACCGCTGACTGCTGAGCAGGATGAGGCCTATACAAAGGCTAACACAATCTTCAAAGGCGCTATTCTGAATGCACTTGCGGACCATCTTACTGATGTGTATTTTGTGCATGAAAGCGCTAAGGAGTTGTGGGATGCTCTGTGTAACACCTATGGTGGTGCAGACACTGGCACTGAGTTGTATATCATGGAGCAGTATCATGACTATAAGATGGTCGATGATCGTTCAATAGTCGAGCAGGCTCATGAGATACAGTGCATGGTGAAGGAACTCGAACTCCTTAAGATTGTCGTTCCCGACAGATTTGTGGCTGGGGGCATCATTGCTAAATTACCTCCTGCTTGGAGGGATTTCGCCACACAGCTCAAACACAAGAGGCAAGAGATTTTTGTTTCAGATTTAATTGCTTCTCTTGATGTTGAGGAGAAATCTCGGGCTAAGGATGGACGACCTAAAGGAGTTGAGGGTCAAACCAGTGTCAGTGCCAATGTGGTACAGCAGCAGCAGCATCAGAAGTTCAACAAGGGCAAGGGCAAGAACAATAAGCCAAAACAGACCATTACCTTCAAGAAGAAGAAGAACAAGGAGAACGAGGGTTGCTTCGTGTGCGGTCTGATCATTGGGCAAAGAAGTGCTCAAACCGCAAAGGAAGAAAACCTCAACAGGAGCAGAAGTCTGCGAACATGGTGACCATTGCTGGAAGTGGAAATAGTGGGTACGGTTTACCTTCTATTTTTTCAGTATTTCAATCTACAAGTTGGTGGCTTGATACTGGTGCTAATGTTCATGTTTGTGCTAACGCTTCTCTGTTTTCTTCTTACCAGGTCCAACGGGATTCTTCCGTCCTGATGGGGAATGGGTCACATGCTTCTGTTCATAGTGTTGGTACGGTCGATCTGAAGTTTACTTGGGGAAAGATCGTACGGCTGAGGAACGTGTAGCATGTCCCTTCTATCAACAAGAATCTAGTTAGTGGTTCCCTTTTGTGTAGGGATGGTTTTAGGCTAGTGCTTGAGTCTAATAAACTTGTCGTTTCTAAGAGTGGACAATTTATTGGTAAAGGCTATGATTGCGGAGGCTTGTTCCGTTTTTCCCTTTCGGATTTCTGTAATAAGTCAGTGAACCATATTTCTAGTGGTATTGATGAGAGTGATGCTAGTGTTTGGCATTCACGTTTATGTCATTTGAATTTTGGTTCTATGTCTCGACTTTCCAGCTTGAATTTAATTCCGAAATTTTCCATTGTCAAAGGTTCTAAATGCCATAGTTGTGTGCAACCAAGGCAACATCGAAAACCTCACAAGGTAGCCGAGGAGAGACATTTGGCACCATTAGAACTCATACATTCAGATCTGTGCGAGATGAATGGTGTGTTGACAGAAGGTGGAAAAAGGTATTTCATGACGTTGATTGATGATGCGACTAGATATTGCTATGTATACTTGTTGAAAACGAAAGACGAGGCTCTAAACAACTTCAAAATCTATAAGGCTGAAGTTGAAACTCAACTTGAGAAAAAGATCAAACGTATTAGGTCTGATCGCGGTGGTGAGTATTTTTCTAACGAGTTTGACTTATTCTGTGCGGAACATGGTATTATTCATGAGAGGACGCCTCCCTATTAGCCCCAATCAAACGGGATTGCCGAAAGAAAGAATCGCACTTTGGCTGACTTGGTTAATTCCATGTTAGCCACTACTGGATTATCCAAGGCATGGTGGGGGGAGGCTTTACTGACATCATGTCATGTCCTGAATAGAGTTCCCATGAAGAATAAAGAGAAAATTCCGTATGAAGAATGGATTGGAAGAAAACCATCGCTTTCTTACTTACGCACATGGGGTTGTTTGGCCAAAATTAATGTGCCAATAAACAAGAAGCGTAAGTTGGGACCTAAAAATGTGGATTGTGTCTTCTTGGGATATGCTCATCATAGCATTGCTTATAGATTTTTAGTGGTTAAATCTGAGGTATCTGATGTTTATGTCAATACATTAATGGAGTCTCGTGATGTGACTTTCTTTGAGGACATATTTCCTATGAAAGATTTGCAAAGCATTGATAGATTATCTTCTGATGTGATTCCAGAAATAATACCTGAACCTGACACACATTCTGAACATGCTGAACATACACTTGAGTCAATTCCAGAGGAGAATGACAGTGAAGCTCCTAGGAGGAGCAAAAGACAGAGGACTGCAAAGTCTTTTGGTGATGATTTCACTGTGTATCTCGTGGATGATACTCCTAAAACCATTTCAGAGGCATTTGCATCTCCTAATGCAGATGATTGGAAAGAGGCTATCCATAGTGAGATGGATTCCATTCTTTCTAATGGTACTTGGGAGGTTGTTGACAAACCATATGGTTGCAAACCTGTAGGTTGCAAGTGGGTGTTCAAGAAGAAGCTCAAGCCTGATGGTACTATTGATAAGTATAAGGCTCGACTTGTTGCTAAGGGCTATACACAGAAAGAAGGCGAAGATTTCTTTGATACTTACTCACCTGTTGCTAGAATGACCACTATTCGACTTTTACTCTCTCTGGCTGCCTCTCAAGGTCCTTAATGGGGAGTTGGAAGAGGAAATCTATATGGACCAGCCAGACGGTTTTGTAATTAAAGGCCAAGAAGGCAAGGTGTGCAAGTTGTTGAAATCTTTGTATGGTCTGAAACAAGCTCCTAAGCAATGGCATGAGAAGTTTGATTCAACTCTCATATCAGCAGACTTTAGTGTTAATGAGACTGATAAGTGTGTGTACTACCGCTATGGTGGGGGTCAAGGTGTTATACTATGTTTGTATGTCGATGACATACTGATATTTGGAACAAACCTTGGCGTGATTCATGAGGTCAAGTCGTTCTTGTGTCATAGCTTTGACATGAAAGATCTGGGAGAGGCTGATGTTATTTTGAACATCAAGTTAATCAAAGGAGAGAATGGGATTACTTTGACGTAATCCCATTATGTAGAGAAAGTCTTGAGCCGGTTTGGCTATAAGGACAGCAAGCCTTCTCCAACACCTTATGATCCCAGTGTGATCCTTCGAAAGAATAAAAGAATTGGTAGAGACCAATTGAGATATTCTCAGATCATTGGATCACTCATGTACTTAGCTGGTGCTACGAGGCCTGATATCTCATATGCTGTGAGCAAACTGAGCCGGTTTACTTCTAATCCGGGAGAAGCTCATTGGCATGCACTTGAGAGAGTTATGCGCTATCTGGTTGGCACTATGAACTATTCGCTTCACTATTCTGGATATCCTGCGGTACTTGAGGGATATAGTGATTCGAACTGGATATCTGATGCAGATGAGATATATGCCACAAGTGGATACATTTTCACTTTGGGTGGTGCTGCTGCTTCATGGAGGTCATGCAAACAGACCATCTTAACGAGGTCTACCATGGAAGCAGAGTTAACTGCATTAGATACAGCTACCGTTGAGGTCGACTAGCTACGAGAGCTCTTGATGGACTTGCCTATCGTTGAAAAACCTGTGCCGGCAATCCTTATGAACTGTGACAATCAAACGGTAATTGTCAAGGTGAATAGTTCTAAGGATAATGATAAGTCATCAAGACATATTAAGAGACGGTTGAAGTCTGTCAGGAAGATGAGAAACTCCGGAGTTATATCATTGGATTATATCCAAACTGCAAAGAACCTGGCAGATCCGTTTACTAAGGGGCTGTCACGTAATGTGATAGACGCTGCATCTAAGGAGATGGGTATGAGACCCATATGAGTTATTCTATAGCGGTAACTCAACCTATGTGATCGGAGATCCCGTGAAGTAGGATCTGGGAAGAACAAGCTAGTGGATGACTAGAGAGTACCTTACCTAACCCACTCGAGTAAAGATGCATTACTCTCATTTTCTGCATGGCAGGTTGGCAAATGCCTTAATGTATTCTGTTGGCTTTAATTAGCGAAGATGTTTTCCTGCAGAACATTCTTGAAAGAATACACCTATATGAGCCCGATTGTTGTAAGGTCGCAATCTGTGAGACTTAGGTGATCTCTATTAAGCTCATGAAGAGACCAGGGAGAACCTATATGCTCCACCCGCGGGGTAGTCTACTGAAGGTCAAGTATCAGTTTGGCTTTAAGTGAAACTTGTTTGCACAAAATTTGCAATTCAAGGCGTAGTCCATTGTTCAAGTTGTGAATGAGTGTAGCTTATTGTTCTAGATGGATGTTCAACTTACAATCTCCATCGAAGCACTGGTATATCAAACAGCAGTAGGATCTGGCAAAGTCTTAAATGGGACTTTGAGATCTGGTGGGGGATTGCTAGAATTATTAGTGGGCTGCAACTAGGCCTATTAGGAAATTCTGAATAATTCCTGGAAAATCTCAAAGGCCCATCCATGAGTGGTGGGAGTGCATCCTTTAGTCCCACATTGCTAGTTTAGGCGGAGGAGGGCCAACTTATATAGAAGGTTGTTCTACCCATTCTTGCAAGTGTGTGGATGTGAGGATTAAAGGAAAAACACACGCGCGCGCTCGCTCGCCGGGCGGGGCGGGGCGGGGCTTGGGCGATGGGCGCGGCCGCGCATCACCTGCGTGAATGGCCCGTCGAAATCCGGCCCGATGCCTTGCGGGTGTGCGGCTTCCTTTTGCAATTTTTTTTTCCGTGTCCAACACGTTTTTATATAGAAACCGACTCGGTTTTGGGACGCCTTAACCCTGGCGGTTCTCCCTCTATAAATACGTACGGCCGCCGCCCACCAAAACATACCTCAACACGAGTTAGGGTTTTGCCTCTTCCTCCTGCTGCGCCGCCGCTTGTAGTCTGCCCTATCCCGATCGTCGGCGTGCACCGGCGAACGGGAGAGCAGGCCTCCGGAACCGTCGTTCTCTGAGCTCCTGCACCGGGACAGGGCGAATAAGGTTTTTAGGAAGCGCTCTGCGCGACTGCTCGATCGCTTCCATTATGGCTCGTCTTCCTCAACGTTCGTGTTCGGGGGCTGCTGCTCATCCTCGCCTTCGTAGACTATGGTTTTAGACTTGTCTAGATCTTACGTAGACTTTTCTAGTTTATTCTGCAATCTGTTCATCATGTTCATGATTTATTTCTGGATTAAATTAAACCTAAAAGTGCTCATATATCCAACAGCATCAAGCTGCACGACCTGAAGCACGCCTCTGTCACGCCTCTGTCATCGTCACCGGAAACCAAAGACGCCGGCGTGGTGGACCACAGCGGGGAGCAGAGCCGCGGGGCGCGGCTGCACGAGGGGCCGCTGGAGGGAGCCGCGGCTACGCGCCCATCTGCCTCGGCGCGTAGCGCCGCCGTGCGCCGGCCCGCCCCGGCCCGCCACGCCGCCGCCGCGCGCCCGTCTTCCTCGGCGTGTCGCGCCGCCGCCACGCGCACGCCCGCCGCGGCACGTCGCGCCGCCGTGCGGACGCCCGCCCCGGCCCGCAGCGCCGCCGCCGCCTTGCGCACGCCTCAGACTCATGCGTCTCGGGCTCCGACGCCCCGCATGGCCACAGGTGTGGCACACCGCGCTGGAAGCCCACCCGCATGTCCCCGCCCGCCATGGCTGCGGCCCTACCCGTCCCCGCCAGGCGGATGCATTTGAAGAGAGAGGGCATGAACTTTTGGATCTTCTCTCTCCTCAAATGCAAAATTGCCTCTCCCTTTGCGTGTTCTGTTGGAGACCATTTTGCTATGCATAATAAGAGTTGGACATGCATTTTTGCCTTTGCATACCCCTGTTGGAGTCAGTCTAACGTGATGGATATGCATAATATACATGCAGGAGCCTGGGGTGATTGAGACAGAGTTCGCACGCCTCGGCACGGAACAGGTCCTCAGGAAGTTCCTCAGTTATCGCGCCTGGACCGTTATTCATCCCGAAAAGCGGCTGGGGCTCACCGGACGATGAGGTGCCATTGCCGAGCTGGGTAACAGAGGAGGACATCATGTACTACACGAGCCAGTTTGACAAGACTGGCTTCACCGGGCGCTGAACTACTACCGTGCCCTAAATAAGTAAGTTTTCTTTTATAGCCATGTTGAGCCATGTCCTAGCTGGGTCCTCCCACAAGTCATGTGGCCTAGCACATGATCCTAGTTAAGAACAACTCTGTCCATGAATCTATATGTACCCAACCAATTAGAGTCGTGATACCCGAATACATTTGCATATGAAGATCCACATATGTGTGACATTTTTTTTTGTGAAACACAGTACAGACGCAGACACTCACAAACACGCAAGAGTACTCACCCCTACGAACACACATATGTGAATATCTACATATGTGTGAGATATGATAGGTCAAACGTTAAACTTGTTTTGTTTGACCTTGTGAACATCACCTTTTCTTTTTACCTTAGAGACTAGTAGAGAGTACTGTCAAGAATTACTAGTATAACTGTTTCTCCTGCCTTGTAACATTGCAACCGCCGTAAATGCGGGACGCGAGCCTAGCGCTGCCGCCGCCGCCTCTCGCCTCCGTGAGAGCTTGGTCCCCCTCCCTTTCCCTTCGGCGTCTCAGCGGAGGTCGAAGGGAGTGGGGATCCATCGTTTTTTCCTTGTTTCTTCAGTAGATCGAGTCATCTAGGGTTAGAGTCTCTCCATGTCAAGTTTCTTGGCATTGGGGATTTATCTCCTCCTCCTCCTCGCCGGCGACGGCAAGGGGGTTGGGTGGATTCGTCTTCTCCATGGTGGATCTGTTGAAGATGGGGGCGACATCAACGTCAGCAAATTCATCGGCTCGACGACATGGAGACTTGGTTTTTCGGGTGGCGACATCAAGGCTGAGATGATGCCACCGTCATGGAATAATTTTCTCCGGTCTCTTTTCCGTTTTGTTGTGGTTAGATCTGGCCACAATGAAGGACTAAGGAGAATATGCAGATTAGTCTTTCTTTTTTCTCGGTGGCAGAAAGAAGAAGAAGAAAGACACGAGAAAGAAGAAGTTTCTCCACTTCGCCTGTAGGAGTGTTGGCTGCCGTTCGTCGGGCTTCTGTTCTCGAGTCTGTTGCCGGGTGTTTGCCCATGTACGCCGAGTGTTTGCCTGTGCATCCTTCTATACGAAGCGTCATATAGGTTTGGAGTTGAGATTTTAGACTATACAAAACTTTTAGATGATCAGGTTGTATTCCTATGTGCTTGTAACCTGATGATGTACTCAACTATGGTCTAATATATTTCTTCTTTCATCTAAAAAAAAAAAGAATTACTAGTATAACTTCAGCCGACAGTATTATCAATATGTTTATGTGTGATTCTTTATATATTACTCCTACAAATTTGACATCACTTGAGTTCACGGGCGGCATGTCCCAATACAATATTTTTTGAAAGACCATGTTCCAATACAATATTCTTACTGTTTAATCAATATATATTTGATTCGTCTTCAGGACGTGGGAGCTGACATCTCCATGGACTACAACTGAGATCAAGGTACCTGTTAAGTTCATCGTTGGAGACTTAGATTTGACATATCATAGCCCAGGCATACAAGATTTCATTCATAAGGGTGGCTTCAAGAAATTTGTTCCGCTTCTTGATGATGTTGTGGTCATGAAAGATGTTGGTCACTTTATCAATGAAGAGAAACCAGATGATGTTAGTGATCATATAGTGAGCTTCATAAAGAAGTTCAACTGAGACAGATTGCTTAATTTATCCATGGCAGTGGTCGTGGGAGAGCGCAAAATAGTACATAGTGGAATTCATTTTCAGTCTATTTTGTCATGTGTCTGAATACAATGCTCGAAGTTCATGCAACTAGTGTCGTATTTCTTTCAACAGTTGTGATTGGTTCTATGAATATGTAAGATTTGTTTTTACCAATTGTTGTATGTGTAATTCTCCCTTCATTCAATATTACTTGTTATTATAGAGTTCAACATTTTTCTCCTATTACTTATCAGTCTCGCTTTGCGATGCTACATATATATGTCAATTATGTCCGTGTGACATATCATACCCTATTCTTGAAGCTATGCTAATACATTACCACATAGATTATAATCTAGACGAAAACACTAAGAGTTGACGTCCTCCTACTTAATGATAGACAGATACGAAATGATCAAGTGGCCCTTTTTTGGAGCGACAAATGGTTTAGAGATAAATTTTGTTTTTCTTGTTGAAAAGAAAAGTAACAGCCATGAATCATAGAGTTGGGGATGAACTGCATTTTTTACTTCCGATCCGACCTTTTCCATTCTTCCTTGATTATCTCTATTACATTTTCTTTTTCATCCGCGATATTTTTATTTACAACATACATACAGTAACAATACACACTCCTCCGAGCACTGTTTTTCTAGACGTGCGTCTAGAGCGTTTAAACGACGTCTAGACACAAGAGTTGAAGGTTATGTCTTGCATCTAGATGATCAAAAAACACGTTTAGTCTGTTTAAACAATGATTAGTCGTGTTTAATGGCTAGACACGGGGCGCACGTCTGTCTTGCCTATACGTCTAGAAAAACATTGCCTCCGAGTAATTGAACGAGACTCGGCATCATTGGTGGAATGTGCCACACCACTTTGCTTTCTTACTACGACATGAATCCAGCTACCTCCAACAATCTGCATTGATGTAACATATTCAACTTGCAGTTCCTACCTCCGTATGTTAAGAAATGAGGATCATGCTCATATCAGAATGACACAGATGCATAAGCACTATCTCATGCTACGAAAATCCCTGTATCTTTGCTCATAGGATCACATTGTGCAATAGGTGTGGCTGCAAGACAACAACTAAGCATATCTATTTGTCTGAACAAATCTATGATTGCCCATAATAGAGGAAAGAGAGAGGACAAGGCATGGGAAAAGGAAGGTGGAGCTAGCGGATGAACAATAGCGGTGGCGACGACCGTCGATTTGCTAGTTGCACAGAGCTTTTCATAGGAGGCCCGAAGGGGATGTTTCTTTTGGACGTTTAAAGTAATGAACTTAGGAATTTATAGATCTCCGTAAACTTGGATATGCGAAAAATGTGTTGCAGAACCCCACATTCAAAGAAACAAACTTGTACGTATTTTCGGATTGCCAGCCGTATAGCAGATGCATAAGGCATAAGCTATACCTATCACAAAAGGGCCTCACTGAGCTTTACTTGTGCTCGTCATGGCCTTACAGCTTGAAAGAAATGAGGTATTTTTCCTGTGCCGTGGCTTTCATGTCCCAAAAGTGCCTTAAGCTTGAAGCACTATTCAGATTCAAATTTTGTATTGGATCGCTTGGCATTCTTTATATTATCTGAATCCAAAGGAAACACAATCAAATCCAAAACAGTTCATATTCATCATTTCGACATAGAAAAATATGTGAACCGTCTGACGACATCTCTTAGCATAATCCGTCTTTTAAGAACGCAAATTTAAGACGCATGTGGTCATTTGTCCCAAATCCGAGATTTGATCAAACAGTAGTGACTAACATGTGACCCTTTTCGAAATGTTTACCCTAACAAATCCAACATCAATAACTCAACGCAACAACATGCACAAATGCATTGCAACATTTGTGGGAATTATTTCATATTGATGATGCTGATATTTCTAATGGGCAACATACATCTCAACCTGAACAAGTTTATATGGCTATTTCTTTTGCAGTTGTATCTGGGTACGAGGCACCTAAAACATGGAAATTGCAACGGACAATTTAGGGCAAGGGCATTCTTATTCTTGTCGATTTAGGAAGTTCTCATTCATTTTTCAGCGAATAAACTGTACTCTTATTGCAGGGAGTCACCACATCTCAGCAAGTAATGAAAGTGAAGGTTGCCAATGGGGACTTGTCAGACTACAATACTGCACTCTTATATGCGTGAGGTGTAAGCTACACATGTTCTAAAAAAAAAAGTGCTTTGCGCGCGCCATGGCTCACAGCTTGAGCCACGACGGTTGGTGTCTCGAAGCCAAAAATGGTTGTTTGAGGTTCGTGTTCCACATGCTAACTACTGTTGAGACTCAAATTTTGTATTGGATCGGTCAGCATTCCTTAAGGAATCAAAATAAAATCTATGGCTTTTTTCATATTCATCAATTTGACGTAGAAAAATATCTGAACCCACTGACACAATTCGATATTGTTTTCTCTTTCCTAGAACACAAATTTATGATCCATGTGGTAAGTTGTCCCAACTCCCAAGGTCTAATGTAACAGTACCATGTGGTCCTTTTCCAAACAATTTCCTTAACGAATCCATCGTAAAAAACTCAAGGCAACAGCGCCGAAATTAACTAGCTGCTCGGCACATGCGCAGGAGACACGGCACCCCCCGCGCTGATTGGCAGCACGGCTGCAATCTCCATTTCACGCAACGCAAAAGAATCTCCTGTGAGTGAACCCAAAAAGCTAGCTAGCTAGCGCTGTTGTCCCCGGTCGATTCCAGTAAGCCCAAGCACGATCGAGACGACGATGGCCATCACGCACCGCACGGTGGAGCTGAGCACCGGCTTGCGCATGCACGTAGCCGAAGCCGGCCCGAGCGGCGCGCCCGTGGTGCTGCTGCTTCACGGGTTCCCGCAGACGTGGTACACCTGGCGCCACCAGATGCCCGCGCTGGCCGAGGCCGGCTACCGCGCCGTGGCGCCCGACATGCGCGGGTACGGCGACTCCGACGTCCCCGAGGGAGGGCCCGAGCAGTACACCGTGCTGCACGTCGTCGGCGACATGGTGGCGCTCGTCGACGCCCTCGGCGAGAAGCAGGTGTTCGTGGCAGCGCACGACTGGGGCGCCTGCATTGCGTGGAGCCTGTGCCAGTTCCGGCCGGACAGGGTGCGGGCGCTTGTTGCGCTAAGCAGCCCGCGAAGGGCGCGGGCGCCCGTGGACGGGTTCAGGGCGCTCTTCGGCGACGAGTACTACATCTGCCGGTTCCAGGTACCTGTACTGCACTGCACACCTCAATTTGTCAGCTGTCTGTCGGACAACTCAATTTGTCACAACCCTCCACTTTCTTCTGTACTTCTGTACAGTCCCAGAATACCTTAGTTGTTAGTAGGTGCCGATTTTATAGGACTTAGAGAGAGCTGAACAGAGTACCCACTACCCAATGTATGTATCCTATTTGCAGTTGCAGATCAAAGAAGCATATAGTAACTACTAACGTGATGGATATGCATGGTATGTATGAAGGAGCCTGGGGCAATTGAGGCAGAGTTCGCACGCCTCGGCACGGAGCTGGTCCTTAGGAAGTTCCTCAGTTATCGCACGCCTGGACTGTTATTCATCCCGAAAAGCGGCTGGGGCTCACCGGACGATGAGGTGCCATTGCCGAGCTGGGTAACAGAGGAGGACATCATGTACTACACAAGCCAGTTTGACAAGACCGGCTTCACCGGGGCGCTGAACTACTACCGTGCCCTAAATAAGTAAGTTGTCTGCTATAGCCTTGTTGAGCCGTGTCCTAGCAGAACTCATGTGGCCTAGCACATGATCCTAATAAAGAACAACTCTGTCCATGAATCTAGATGCCGCCAACCAATTGGAGTTGTTATACCCGAATACATTTGCATCTGAAGATCCACATATGTGTGAGATATGATAGGTCAAACGTTAAATTTGTTTTGTTTGACCTTGGGAACATCACATTTTCTTTTTACCATAGAGACTAGAGAGTACTGTCAAGAGAGTTACTACTATAACTTTAGCCGACAGTATTATCATATTCGTTTATGTTTGATTCTTTATATATTACTCCTACAAATTTGACATCACTTGAGTTCATAGGCTGCTTGTCTCAATACAGTATTCTTACTGTTTAACCAATATATATATGATTTGTCTTCAGGACATGGGAGCTGACATCTCCATGGACTGGAGCTCAGATCCAGGTACCTGCTAAGTTCATCGTTGGTGACTTAGATTTGACATATAATAGCCCAGGCATACAAGATTTCATTCACAAGGGTGGTTTCAAGAAATTTGTTCCCCTTCTTGATGATGTTGTTGTCATGAAAGATGTTGGACACTTTATCAATGAAGAGAAACCAAAAGAAGTAAGCGATCATATAGTCAGCTTCATAAAGAAATTCAACTGAGAAAGATTGTTTATGGCACCGCTATGGGTGAGCAAACTTGAAGTTTATGCAACTAGTGTTGTGTTTCTCTCAAAAGTTGGCAAAAAGATTCACGAATCTTTGGTGCATGGTGATCGGTGCTACGATAGGGATGTAAAGTTGTTTTTTCTGAGTGTTGTATGTATAATTTATTTTATTAGTCTAATAATAATAAATATTATGTGGTATGCTTGGTTGCTAGGCTACAGATGTGAATTATTTACTTTGTGTGACATCTCATGTCCATTTCCAGAAGAAAACATTAAGAGTTGAAGCCTTGCTACTTAATGAGAAAGACATGAAATTACCAGGTGGCCCTTTTGTCGATAATAGATGGTTTGGAAAAAAGAAATTTGGTTTTATGGTTGGAAAAGAAAACTAGCAGTCATGAATCATATAGTTGGGGATGAACTGCATCGTTTACTTCCGATCCCCATTCTTCTTTAGTATTCTGATTATCTCTATTATTATGCTTTCTTTTTTCTTCTTCTTTTGATATATTATATTAATAAACACACACAGTAATAGTACATACACCTTCGAGTAGTTGAATGAGACTTGGCATCACCGGTGGAATGTGCCACACCATGCACTTTGCTTTTTTTTTTTACTATGCCATGCATGAAACCAAGTTAAACTACACATATCGACTTACCATACTTACGTGGTACTGGTGGTCGTGGTCGTCGCCTGGCTGTGATTGGGAACTTCCTTATAACACTAGAATAGATATGCGGATTAATGACGTTTTAAACGCGTCACCGACCGACGAATTTTTCGTCATAAATCGGGTCCGTCAGCACTCGAGCGTGGTCAGTCGTGATTTATGACCTTTTTTAGACACAGACCACAGGATGGTAACGGTTCCTCATTCGTCATAAACTGAGCCGAACCTAGCCACTGGCCACGTCGGATGGCGATCCGACGTGGTTGCTGACATGGCATCGCCCATTTTCGTCATAAATCGTGATTTGGTCCATTAACGGCCCAATTTTAGCTGGGCCGTTTTGTTACTGTTTCAGCAGCATGTAGGCCCAACAAATATGGTGGGTCCCACACAAAGTGGGCCGTTTTGTTACTGTTTCAGCTGACATATAGGGCCAGTACTGATGGTGGGTCCCACCAATGGTGGGCCGTTTGTTACTGCTTAGTAGTGGGCTTGAAAGGGCCGAGCCCACATGCCAGTGCGCATTTCGTCACAATTTGTTTCAAGCCCAGCGTATTATTGGGCCATTGTGTTTATAGCCCATACACGTAATTTGTTTCCGTTCGTACAACAGTTGGGCCGGGTTGCCATTTTGCTGCTGACCCATTTCTTTGTCCAATTACAATCCCAAAACTCATTTATATTGGAATGGATGTTACACAGATGACAGAACAGAAATGACAGAATATATATACAAGCTTCCTGTTGACGGTTCATTAACATGTGCCGCGAGGCATAATCCCAAATAACTAACAAACAAAACTACATCCATCGCACAACGAAAGGGTAAGGAGAGTATACTTAAGATTTCAGTGTACAGTTTGTCTAGGACGAGACATGTGATGGAGCTTCAGCAGTTCCTCTAGGCGGACATTGTCAGCTTCATTTTGCTTCTTCAAACATTCAATCTCATCGGACTGAGATTTCCTTGCTGCATCTACTTCTTTTGCCTCCTCCTTCAACGTTGCCAACTCTTGATGCTGCTTACCCATCAGTCGTCGAAGTGCTTTGTGGCATTCTTTAGTTGTCAGAACATCAGCATGAAGCTCTTGTAAACGGCCGAAGGGGTCCTTGGAGAGTGACTTGATGCCCACACCTTCAACAACTGTACCAGATCCCACAACTTGAGGACCAACTTTGTTATCAACATCCTGGCAAATAAAGAGCTCAACTTAGGTTTCCATCATATACTAAGACTGCATGAAGTGAACCAATGTGCAAGATGAGATAAAACGGGACAAGGACTTACAAAAGGATCCTGGCTATCCTCAAAAATGTCACATCCGGTCACCTCCGCAGCGCGATGCATCACTTTCTTCTGGAAAGATGCGGACAAAAATGTAAACGGTAAGCTTGCAACGACAAAGGAAATGAAGCTTTCGTGATTGGTTATCTAAGGCATCGTTCCTTTTGCTTCTTACCACACAGATGCAGCACTGAGACCCGGTGGATTCGATCCCCTCACTCTTCTGTTCCATTGTCACACGCTTTTCCTGCACATGGTGCATTATGGTAAGATGAGGTTATCTGATATAGTATGCTTTACTGAAAGAAGCCAAATCAGATTAACAGTGTTCATAAGATATAAAATTGATGCAATCAGACGTTGTGATACCTTCTGGAAGGGGCTTGACCGCATCTCCAACAGGTCTTCGGCTGGTAGGTCTCCTTTAATTGTTGTTCCTTCCACATGCATATAGAAGCGGCATCAAATGAATGTAATCATCAAAGTATGTAGCTGTACTCAAGTGTGCAATAAGCTTTATTTGGGGTTGCAGTGCATTTTGATGAATACATTTAGAAGCATAATCATCAGGTATAGCGCTGTACTCTTTGCGTAATAAGCTTAAAATACTAGTATACTACTCAAGTAAATACTGATTATCATCATGGTTCAAGCATTCGAATGAGAAAGGTACATATGCAGTTAATGTAATGGAACTGCCAGGCTGCTTCCAATGAAGTAATTTAACCTACGTTTTAAGTCAAAAACAATATTAAAGTGGCGATATCAGGCAACCACAGATCCCCGCTCCAGAACTGAAGATTTTTCTGGATCTGTAGCTCAACAAAACAGACCAAAGCTACATACGTATGAACTCAGCATTGTACAGCACTCACCGCATCCCACAAACAATCACAGACAACCTAAACGAGTATCAAGTGTTTCGCTTGTGCCTACGAAACAAGGAAAACAAGTACCTTCATGCTTCCGCTTCAGTCCCGCATTCCCCACTGGTGTCGTCGGAGTCTTGAGAGGAAGACGTGCCATCGGTGGTTGCACTCCGGGAAGAAGGGGGCCGAGAGAAACGGCGAGGAGAGTCAGGAATGGGCGACCAGGGATCAGGGAGTACGGGGCGGCGAACGGGGGTGGTGGGGCGGCGGCGGAGGGAGGATTGGGGATCCCAGCAATGGTGCGACCAGAAGAAGAGCTGGGGATTGGGGATGGCTTGGCTCTGGTTTTTTTTTTTGAACTGGGGGATGGCTCTGTTCAGGAGAAGGATAGGGATATTTTAAGAGTTGGCCGAGGTACTTTTCCAAAATACCCTTCGCGGAGACACGAAAGCTTTCGGGAGGACAGGCACAAAACCGATATTTCCCCGTTTCGCCCATCCTCGAACGAAATTCGAATCCCCAGCGCGCGCTGCCCAGCTGCGAGTTTGAGCGGGCGACCAAAATTTTGGCCGGTTCGTCACTAATCGGTTGACTATCCGTCCCTTCACTAGACAACATTAGTACACGTTTGGTTACGTACAGGTCCAGATTCAACGAGAATCAGAAAAGTTTCATCAGATTCAATCAAAAAAAGTTTCACAACTTGAAACAAAAAAATCGTTGAAAACGTTTGGCCATTGCTCATGAGTTTGGTTATATTCATTAGAATTCTCTTGAAACGTGTCTGACCAGATAGTCCGTTCATACGAAATGTGAAGGAGGCCACAACTTTAATTTCCATTTGAAAACGCGTCGACTTCAAACATGAATATCTTTCATTATATGAAAAGATTACAAGGCAAGCTAGAAGACTAGCATAAACAGATTTAACAGTCATATAACTATGATGACAAAAGTATCACCTCAGAAAATAAATAATAAAATTGAGGTACAACAAGATTTAACAGTTCAAACAGTCCTCATCAATCTCCTTCCTCGGTCTGAGGCAATGACGACATCGGCCATTCTGAAGAAACAACCAGAGGTGCAGGAAAGCAGCTCTGGATTGCCACTGCCGCCGGCTACCCAGCGATGGTAGGACGACGTCGATCATAACATAAAGAGAACATGGGAAAGGACGACGACGACACAACCACTCTGGGATCTCATACGAGATCTCCAGAAATCTACGAAGTAACCTATTACGAGATCTCCAGAAATCCACTTTGAATCACCTGGAGTTTGCAAAGATGAGGGAGAAGTCTGGCCATGGCAGTCTGAGCGGGTCCGCCATGGAGATGGAAGTAGACGGTAGCAGAGGAAGCGACGAGTAAGAAGGTTATGAGATTGGAGAACCTCTCGCTTTGCCGAATTATTAATAGGCCCGGGGGATGAGAAAAAAGGGATAAGGATTGCTCGAGTTGTGGCGTGGTGCCACGGATCTGTGGAACATGGTACAAGTCGCAGCCTTCATGGTATATTCCAGGGATAAATAATCCACACACGGATCATCTCTGCGCGTAGGCGTAGCCCATGATGACATACTAGTACAGGTCATTTACTTTCACACTGCGAGAATGCGATGGTCTGGTGTAGCCGTCCCAGCTCCCGGTGCGGAGTGGCCGCAGGCGTGCACGGCGTTGGGCCTGGAAAAGATCGTGAATTGATTTCACCGGTGAGTTGCTCAGTGGTCGGTCAGTATCCCTGTATCATCCTGTGCGTATCAACTACAAAGGAAAAATGGAGGAATTTTGTAGGATTCAAATCCTGTAGGAATGTTTCCTATGACACACTTTGGAACAAATGATTGTGCTCTTATAAATCCTATGAAATTCCTATGGAATGCTTTCTTCTATTGCAATTTTGGTGGAATTCTAGCAAGAGGTCCAACCTCTTGGAAAGTTTCCTTTCAGACTCTCTCTCTCTCTCTCTCTTTGAATTCCTTTGTTTTTCCTATGTTACATCCAAACATTGTATAGAAAGTTTTCCTGCGTTTTCAATTCCTGTAGGATTGCACTTGATAGCCCAACTCCAATCCTACGTTTTTCCTATTCATGCGTTTCATAATCCTGCGTTCCAAAGGAGGCCTTCACAAGGGATGTTCCCGACAAAATTAACGTGTTGATTCGACCAGTGAGCAGGGATCGTCCCGTGAGCATCGAGCTATGTAATGGGGACAGAGATGAAGAGGAAACCACATTTTGTTCGTTTTAACTTTCCTCTATAACATGAGCTGTCCACGTTGCAGGCTTCAAATAGATATGTATTACATCGTTGTAATTTTAGCATTAATATGCAACTACAATATCGTTTCAAGTTCACAGCAGTTAACCAGGGATGTTCCGTTGTTCACCGCAGTTAACCATGGATGTTCCCGTGTTCACCGCAGTTAACCACGGGATGTTCCCATGTTCACCGCAGTTAAAAGGGATGTTCCGAGTCCTTTTTAATAGACTGTAACATAGATAAATTTCCCATAATTCGTGTCCTCCATTAGTGCCAAGAACGAATCCCTTGAGTCCCGATCACATCCTGTGTACAAAGTATAGTGATTGATCTCGTTCAACTTTTGATGGATGAATTTCGTCTTATCACTCATAACTTGCATCTAACGTTACCATTATTGACCTCAGCGAATTATACTCGCTAACAATTTTCCTCGATCTCGTTCGAGGTTTGGTAGCACGAGTTGAAACTGGAGACTGTTGTTGGATCGTCCCCTGATCGAGCATTTAGAACAGAGAATACAGGATTCGATCAAAGAGGCGCAGGAGATGTTCCCATGTTCACCACAATCACCACAGTTAACTAGGGATGTTCCATTGTTCACCACAGTTATTAACAGGGGATGTTCCGAGTCCTTTTTAATACACTGTCACATAGATAAATTTTCCATAATTCGTGTCCTCCATTAGTGCCAAGAATGAATCCCTTGAGTCCCGATCACATCCTGTGTACAAAGTATAGTGATTGATCTCGTTCAACTTTTGATGGATGAATTTCGTCTTATCACTCATAACTTGCATCTAACGTTACCATTATTGACCTCAGCGAATTATACTCGCTAACAATTTTCCTCGATCTCGTTTGAGGCTTGGTAGCACGAGTTGAAACTGGAGACTGTTGTTGGATCGTCCCCTGATCGAGCATTTAGAACAGGGAATACAGGATTCGATCAAAGAGACGCTCCCGTGTTCACCACAGTTAACCAGGGATGTTCCCTTGTTCACCACAGTTATTAACAGGAGATGTTCCGAGTCCTTTTTAATAGACTGTAACATAGATAAATTTCCCATAATTCGTGTCCTCCATTAGTGCCAAGAATGAATCCCTTGAGTCCCGATCACATCCTGTGTACAAAGTATAGTGATTGATCTCGTTCAACTTTTGATGGATGAATTTTGTCTTATCACTCATCACTTGCATCTAACATTACCATTATTTACCTCAGCGAATTATACTCGCTAACAATTTTCCTTGATCTCGTTCGAGGTTTGGTAGCACGAGCTGAAACTGGAGACTGTTGTTGGATCGTCCCCTGATCGAGCATTTAGAACAGGGAATACAGGATTCGATCAAAGAGGCGCTCCCATGTTCACCACAATCACCACAGTTAACCAGGGATGTTCCCTTGTTCACCACAGTTATTAACAGGAGATGTTCCGAGTCCTTTTTAATAGACTGTAACATAGATAAATTTCCCATAATTTGTGTCCTCCATTAGTGCCAAGAATGAATCCCTTGAGTCCCGATCACATCTTGTTTACAAAGTATAGTGATTGATCTCATTCAACTTTTGATGGATGAATTTTGTCTTATCACTCATAACTTGCATCTATGTTGGTACTTCTTACGTCACAAATAAATCCGCAAGCGCACGGAATACCGTTGTAGCACTTCACCCGAGAGTATTCCAAGGTATCGTATTTGTTTTCCCCAAGGAACGGAGTTATTCTACCGCAGAGCAAGTTTTACCCAAGGACAACCAAGACAACTAGCCTAGGATTGAGAGGGTGATTATTATCTAGATATTTCTAAGGTTAGACGAACTCAGGTTCTACTCGTCTACTTCGAGCACCGGCTTAGGCTTTGGTCTGCCATGCCCCTCCGGCGAAGGCTGTACTATGTACCCGAACGTGGAGGGTTCCTTTGGATGGACAGGGCTGTCACTTCCTGCCACCTACCTCTACAAACCGTGGAGCACACAGCGGTCAAAGGCAACCTCCAGCCTAGACACCACGTCTATGCTATCGATCACTACTCTAGTCCCGGCCTGATACTGATTCAGAGAACTAGAGCACTCCTTGCGGAGCGACGATCCCGTTGAACGAGTATAACAAGAATTATGCCTAAACGAATGATAAAGCTCAATAGATAGATAATCACCACGTATAATCACCAGAAGTGTTTACACGCCAAGGTACAAGAATAGGAACTAAACCTCCAACGAAAAGAGGAGGAGAACTCCTATCTCTTCCTTACCCTCTCTCCTATTCTACTAGTATACAAGAGGCTCTCGGCCTGTGGATTGGAAATGAGGAGAGTCTTGTGTCTTGTGGTGTGTTGTTTTCTTGAGAGAGGGGGGGTACCCCATTATTTATAGCCTTGGAAGGTCGGCAACTTTGAGGCGGTTCCCGAGGTCGGTGACAATTAATGCAGGGGGAACCGACCTCCAGAGGTCGGTTGTGAACCGCCATAAAAAGATGGGCCAGGGGGGCCTCCCTGTCAGGTCGGCCGACTTGGCCAGGGGGGTCGGCCGACCTGGCCTGGGCCCCACTGGGCCTGGTCCTCCTCTGGCTCCTTCCTCTGGCTATGTATGTGCCCAATCCACTTGCATTCTTTGGTCTTGAAGCCTGGTTCTGTGGTTTTGGGCTTTTGGACTAAATTCTTTAGTCCGGGGAAAATCCGTCGATTGTAAAGTCCATGTTTAGTGCCTGTTTTCCCCTGTTTTTATATGAATTGCACCTGCACTCATAATTTCGCCAAGACTAGTGGAATTTGTTAGAAATAAGCCCTATGCCTACCCTTGGTGATGGTTTTAGGTCCAAAAGGTGCATAAAGTTGACGGTAAAAATGGGTCGTAAGGACCGTCAACAATCTAACGTTGCCATTATTGACCTCAGCGAATTATACTCGCTAACAATTTTCCTCGATCTCGTTCAAGGTTTGGAACTGGAGACTGTTCAGGATCGTCCCCTGATCGAGCATTTAGAACCGAGGAATAGAGGATTCGATCAAAGAGGCGACCCAGATGTTCCCCTGTTCACCACAGTTAACCAGGGATGTTCAGTTCCTGTAACCACTTCCTCAAGAGCTTCCCCTACTTTTACTGCTCCTGCTTGCTTCGCTTCGCGAGAATCAACCCCCCCCCCCCCTCCCTCATTTAACTTGTTTTTCTTTCCGCCGCGACCGAGAGTATAAGATCCCTACAAAAAATAGAGGGGGGAACAAGTAGGGATTGCCGTCGGTGATGGAGACTGCTTCCGGCTCACTCGGCAAAGACCTTGAGCTTTCAATTATCGCCCGTGTCCCTTGCCATAAGACGCTACTCAACGCCATGTACGCAAGAAAGTCCTGGCGAAAGGGACTGTATTTGCCGAAGTTTCGCCGTCAGTTTTGTAGCCTGAACTCAGCGCCACCAATCCTCGGTTGGTTCAGCAACGACTCCACCCAGATGACAACTGTCCCCACGTTTCCTTCCTTCACCATCACTAGGGATCCTGATCCGATGATCAACGCCATTGTTCAAAAAGGGGATTTCTTCCTTTCCCTGGGTCGGCTGACCTGCCCTGGTGGCCTTTGGTCCTTCTATTTTTTGTAGGCTTTTGTTTGGTAGGCTGGGTTTAGGAAAGAGAGGATTTGGCAGGAAAAAGTCGAAGGAAAGATAGGAAATTTTGAATAAAAGGTGAGGAAGATAAGGGAATCAAAATAAATCAGGATTTTTATGCTGCTATATATATATATATATATATATATATATATATATATTTTTTTTGCAATGAAATTGCTAAGGGAAAACTAAGAGCGCAGGAATGTCATGGTATATGATTATATTCAATTAAATTCATGACATCAAACTCTCTATTTGCATCGGGCCATTTACCTTGAAAGTGTTACCTTTGTCGTCTTGGAGTGTGATTGCTCCATGTGTCGACGTTTCGATGACGGTGTATGGCCCATCCCATTTGCTTTTTAATTTTCCATGCCCGAAGAGTTTAACCCTTGAATTAAATAGCAGCACCTTATCTCCAACCTTGAATTCTTTGATCCTAATCCGTTGATCGTGCCAGCGCTTTGTCCTTTCCTTGTATATGGCTGAGTTATGATATGCTTTGTCTCTCCATTCTTCCAACTCAGCTATTTGCATTTTCCTTTTTCGCCCAGCTTCTTGTAGGTTCATATTCCAAGTTCTCATTGCCCAAAATGCTCGGTGCTCCAACTCGACAGGCAAATGGCATGTTTTGCCGTATACGAGCTGATATGGAGACATGCCTATGGGTGTCTTGTATGCAGTTCGGTATGCCCATAGTGCATCGGGTAACTTGCTCTTCCATGCCTTCCCCATTTCCATGACTGTTTTCTGCAGGATTTGCTTAATTTGTTTGTTTGAAGTTTCTGCCTGCCCATTTGTTTGAGGATGGTATGGAGTAGCAATGTTGTGCCTTGCTCCAAGCTCTCGAAGAAAGTTACGGAAGGTCTTGTCAATGAAATGAGACCCTCCATCACTTATAACCATTCTTGGTGTTCCGAATCGAGGAAAAATGATCTCATGGAACATCCGGCGAGCATGCTTTGAGTCGGCGGCTCTACATGGCATAGCTTCTACCCATTTGGATACGTAGTCGACTGCCACGAGGATGTGCTCACAATCTTGGGACTTTGGGAATGGTCCCATGAAGTCAATGCCCCATACATCAAAGAGTTCAACTTGTAGGTTGTATGAGAGAGGCATTGCGTCTCGACCGGTGATGCCTCCAAATCTCTGGCACTGTGGACATCTCCTTATAAATTCCTTTGTATCCTCATACATGCTTGGCCAGAAGAATCCACTTTGCCAGATCTTTGCTTGGGTAGTATAGGCACCATAATGTCCCCCGTATGGCGCTGTGTGGCATTTTTCAATGATTTGTGTGCTTTCTGATTTTGGCACACATCGCCTCATCAGCCCATCGGCGCAGACACGATAGAGGTATGGTTCGTACCACAGGTGACGGCGACTTTCATAGCTCAGTCTTCTTTTATTTTCTCCAGGTGGTACATATCCTGTCACCATGAAGTTTACGATATCAGCGTACCAAGGATGTGAATCCGTAACTCGGAGCAGCATATCATCCCGCAGGAAATCATTTATGGGTAATTCCTGCATGTTAGTGAGTTGCATTCTAGACAAATGATCTGCTACCGAATTTTCTATTCCTTTCTTATCTCTAACCTCAAGATCAAACTCTTGGAGTAAAAGGATCCATCTAATCAGACGAGGCTTAGCATCTTTCTTAGCAAGCAGATATTTTAAAGCAGAATCATCAGTGTAAACAATAACCTTTGCTCGAGCTAAGTAAGATCTAAACTTGTCAAAAGCAAAAACAACAGCCAGTAGCTCTTTCTCAGTAGTCGTGTAATTTAATTGAGCTCCTGTCAGGGTTTTGCTAGCATAAGAAATAGCATGATGCTTCTTATCTCTAGTTTGGCCAAGAACTGCCCCCACAGCATAGTCACTAGCATCACACATAATTTCAAAAGGAAGCGTCCAATCAGGGGGTTGAATGATTGGGGCTGAGATGAGTGCATTTTTTAGAGTAGTAAAGGCTTTCATGCAGTCATCAGAGAATTCAAAGGGTGCATCCATAGCAAGCAGACTAGTGAGGGGTCTAGAAATCTGAGAGAAATCCTTGATAAAACGACGGTAGAACCCTGCATGTCCTAGAAAGCTGCGGATACCCTTGATATTTATGGGAGGTGGAAGTATCTCTATGACTTCAATCTGAGAGAAATCCTTGATAAAACGACGGTAGAACCCTGCATGTCCTAGAAAGCTGCGGATACCCTTGATATTTATGGGAGGTGGAAGTCTCTCTATGACTTCAATTTTCGCCTTGTCCACCTCTATTCCTCTTTCGGACACTAAGTGTCCAAGGACTATGCCTTGTCGGACCATGAAATGGCACTTTTCCCAATTGAGTACCAAGTCCTTCTCTTGGCATCGCTGTAAGACCTTGTCTAAATTTGCTAGGCAATGATCGAAGGATTTCCCATAAATAGAGAAATCATCCATAAACACTTCCATGATTTCTTCGATCATGTCGGAGAAAATAGACATCATGCACCGTTGAAAAGAGGCGGGTGCATTACACAGCCCAAAAGACATACGTCGGTAGGCATAAGTTCCATAGGGGCATGTGAAAGTGGTCTTGCTTTGATCATCGGGATGGATAGGTATTTGATGATATCCTGAATACCCATCAAGGAAACAAAAGAAGGAATGATTTGCCAACCGTTCCAACATCTCATCGATGAAGGGCAGCGGAAAATGATCTTTCTTTGTTGCCTTGTTAAGTTTTCAGTAATCTATACACATCCTGCACCCGGTGACGGTTCTTTGAGGGATAAGCTCATTCTTGTCATTATGCACAACCGTCATGCCTCCTTTCTTGGGTACAACTTGTACCGGGCTTACCCACTCATTATGTGGAACGGGATAGATAATCCCAGCGTGCAAAAGCTACAGGACCTCTTTCTTTACAACCTCTCTCATCGCATTGTTCAGCCTCCTTTGAGGTTCCCTAGAGGGTGTACAATCGGGATCTACAGGGATGCGATGGGTGCAAAGAGCAGGGCTGATTCCCTTAAGGTCTTCTAGTGAGTAGCCAAAGGCGGAACGATGTTTTTCAAGCACGGCTAGGAGTTTAGCGGTTTCATCCTCCGAAAGTTGGTCACTGATGATGACGGGTGTCTCGGGGTTGCCATGCAAGAAAGCGTAATGCAAACCAGGAGGTAGCGTTTTGAGCTCAATGGGAGGTTTTGGTGGTGGCGAAGTTTCAGGCAAAACAAAAGTCTCTTCCGAATCAACTTCTTCTAGGGTGAAGTATTGGGAGTCTTCTTCTAGAAGTGATTCGGGAGTGTCATGAGGAAAAATTGCCATGACCTCCTCCACAATGTCTTCCTCAGGGAATTCTTCAGAAAAGGAATTTCGCGAAGAGGTGATTGAAAAAGATTCGTTCCCGAGGTTAAGGTTGAGGTCTCCAGATGATAGGGGTTGAATAAGGAGTTTTTCAATGGGAAGCCCAATCATCAAATCGAAATCCAAGATTTCGTAGATGTAAAAATCTAGGACAACCTCAAAGCCTTCATGATAGAGACTTATGTCCCTAAGGATCCCTAATCCTTCTAAAAGATGCCCCAAAGGGTGTTTGAGAAGTTTGTCGGTGGGTGCCTAAGGTTTGTGGCCAAAAAGGGCCAAGGCAAAAGAATCGGACATGATGTTGGCACCAAACAAAGGATTGTAAGGGATGTCCATCCTTGTTCCCTTGATGGAGAGATGAAGGGTTGACGAAGGAGGGCCAAGACGGATAAGATCTGAGGAAAGCTCTCTCTCTCTCAACCATTCTTCACTCATAATCGCGGTAAGCTCCCTAACGGTTTCTATGATAAAATCGGGCTCCAAAGGTTCGGGAGGTGCCAAGGGAATAGGTGGCTTCTTTTGATAGGTGTAGTTCAAGGTATTTCCAAAATCCTCAAATAAATCTTCCTTGAACTCGAAAGGAAACTCGAGAGGTTCATCTTCCTCTGTCATTGTTCAATCATTGGATGAGGAATTGGGGGGTGGTTCTACCAAGGTAGAAACCTCATGCTGTGTGTCCACAACAGCAATTTCCTCATCCTTTGACTCCGGCTCTTCTGGGTTTTCAGCAAAAAACGGCGTATTTTCTACGATCTGTTCTAGCAAATCTTTTGCTTCTTCTATGGTCTTATGAGAAAAAGATCCACCAGCGGCCGGGTCAAAGGTAAAGTGCGGTTTCTTCGCTCAATCCCGAATAAAAGTGTTGCAATAAAATGGGTTCGGGGAGCAAAAGTTCTGGGCCGGACCCAAGCCGCGCTAAGGGTTTCATCCTCTTCTTGACGAAAGCTAATTATTTCCGCCCGCAGAGAAGTGATACGAGATATGGGGAAGAATGCAAGACAAAATTTGTCTCGCAGTTCTTTCCAATCGCCGTCCACTCTCTTGGCGGTGTAAGCGTACCATTGTTTTGCCTTCCCATTGAGGGAGAAGGAAAACAATTTCCACTTCAATGTTTCATGTTCCATGCCATTGATTTTTCGGCATGAACTCAAATGCTCAAACTCTCGCAAATGTTGAAAAGGATTTTCATCTTTAAATCCAGAAAAGGATAAACCTTTTATCATGGAAATAAAACTGGGGCTGAACTCATAACCAGATGAAAATATGGGTTGAGATGATTGAGGTGGCTCTAAGAGTTCTTCCCGTGGAGTAGAAAAAGATTTGATAGTGGGTTGTGGCTCCATAGAATATTTTTTGTACTTTTCAAATAAATAAAACAGAAATGTAAAAGATAGGTACGAGGGTAAACCTGGTTCGTAGCAGAATTAGCAACCGTTCCCCGGCAACGGCGCCAGAAATGCTTGTTGATACTTCTTAAGGTCACAGATAATTCCGCAAGCGCACGGAGTACCGTTGTAGCACTTCACCCGGGAGTATTCCAAGGTATCGTATTTGTTTTCCCCAAGGAACGGAGGTAATCTGCAACAAGGTTAGTTTTACCCAAGGACAACAAGAACTATAGCAGTTTAGGCTCAAGGGGGTAACTGAATTCTAGCGCTCCCTACTTCTAGCAGCACTCAAGTTCTACTTGCTTACTTCGGGCCCTGGTTTAGGCTTGGTCTGCCAAGCCACGCCAGCCTGTAGCTCTACGACGTACCCGAACGTGGAGGATTACGAAAGGACGGACAGGGCTGTCACCACCTGCCGCCTACCTCTACAAACCGTAGACCACGCGGCAAACACAGGTAACCTCCGGCCTAGACACCACGTCTATGCTGTCGATTACTACTCTAACTTCGGCCTAGAACTGATTCAGATAGCTAGAGCACCCCTTGTGGAGCGATGATCCCGTAAGCAAATATAGCAAGAGAGACAGCTAAAGGATAAGGAAATACTAAAACACAATCACCTCGTGTAACCACAAAATAATATGATCACACGCCAAGATCCAAGTATGAATGAAGAACTAAGAACAAGAACTAGCTATGAACTAGAACTATGAACTAGCACTACACCCCTCTTGGATCTTGCCCTCTCCCCTATTCTACTAGTATACAAGAGGCCCTGGGCCTTTGGGATAGGAGTGTTGCTTTGTGTTTCTTGTGTCTTGTGTGTCTTGGAGGGGAGGGGGTACCCCTTTATTTATAGACCTGGAAGGTCAGCAACTTTGAGGCGGTTCCCAAGGTCGGTGGCATTAATTGCAGGTGGAACCGACCTCCAGAGGTCGGTTGTGAACCGCCATAGGAAGATGGGCCACGGGGGCCTCCCTGGCAGGTCGGCCGACCTGGCCAGAGGGGTCGGTCGACCTGGCCTGGGCCCCACTGGGCCTGGTCCTCCTCTGGTGCCTTCCTCTGGTCCTCCTCACTCCTGATCCAGTTGCAATGTGTAGTCTTGGGGCTTTATTCTTGGGTTTTGGGCTTTTGGAGTGAAGTCTTTATTCCGGGGAAAATTCCGTTGATGTGAAGTCCATGAATTGTGCGTCCTTTTCCCCGTTTTCCTGTGGATTGCACCTGCACTCATAGATATACCAAGACTAGTGGAATTTATTAGCAATAAGCCCTACTTCTACTCTTGGTGTTGGATTTTGGTTATAGAGTGCAGACGGTTGACGGTAAAAGATATGCTATAAAGACCGTCAACAGTCATCTGATTTTTTTTATGAATGCGATGAAGACATTCTGTTCGAAGATATGATTGAGAGGGCTGAAGAGCTCCCTCCTCATTTGGTCCCCTCGGATGTGAACCCAAGCTCCTTCCGTGTCATAGTTGTTGCTACCGAGAACGAGGGTAGGGTACGGACTGCGGTCTTCTCCTCGATTAAAACGAATTGGTCAGTTGGGCCATGGAAAAAAGTCGCCCCGTTTGGTAATCTGGAGTTTACGGACATTGCCTCGATCGGCAACAAGTCCCTGTACTGGGGTAACAGAGATCGTGAGTGTCTACTGGTACACGATCAAGCATCGTTGGAATTCTCCACTATTCAGCTCCCAGACGATGTGCGATTCGCAGATTTGACTCCCTCTCAGCTTAGTCGAGTTCGGTATGGCTTCGGAGAAGTAGAAGGCGGAAAACCTTGTGTTGTTGTCACACAGGAACTACTCTTAATCGTGTTCATGCGTGAAAGCAGTCCCAATGGGGATGAGTGGGTGACGAGAAATACCGTGGACTTGATCAGTCAACTGATTGAGCTGTTACCAGAAGAAATAGAGGATTGTGATCATATTGCAGATAGGTTCAAGATTCATGGAATCGTTCATGAAACCTTGTTTTTTGATGTGTTGTATCATCCTATGCGGGAAGAACCTCACTGGTGCCTATCCATGCGCCTGGATACAATGAAGCTGCAGAAGTTGTTCAGGTGTACTAGTCGTGATTCTAATAAATTTCCGTACTTCGTCGGTGGCCTTCTAGCAGCATCGATGCTAAGATGCTGTGTTAGAAAAGGATATGTACTGTTTTATTATGATTCTAGTTGTGTATTAATTTGCTGGACTCATCAGCAGACGGATGTGCTGCACTTTACATTAATTTCGTTTTATAAGTCATATTTGAGAGAAGTAGATATTATTGACATCATCTTACTGAAACTGGAATGCCATTGACAACAATTTTCTTTGATCTCGTTCAAGGTATGGTAGCACGAGCTGAAATAAAGGACACAGGAACGTCCCCGTCTCGAAATTTAATAACAAGGGATCGTCCCGTGACGGGTTCTCCCTTGACTGTTCAGTCCTCTGATTGCTCGCACCTTATATACACGTATTATGTGCTGCGCTTTGTATCAATTTCATCTTATTAGTTATAGTTTGCATCAAATGTTGTTATTATTGACGTCAGCTACTGAAACTTGAATGCCATTGCCAACAAGAATGGTTTGGTAGCACGAGATGAAACCGGGGACCGTTCAATAGGATAGTTTAACCTTTAATGGACAGCCTTCATCGTGTGCCTATAGTTTGAGCAATTAAAAGTAACATTTGTATCATCTTGGTTAAGAACAGATGTAGCTATAACGTGAGATACCATGTTATTTTCTCTAGAGATGTGAGTAGAGTAGTGGAGTGGAGCCTTCTATCTCGTCCTATGAAATAAAGCCGTTGACCGTTGCCCAAGGGATCGTCCCGTGCATTGCTCTGAGAAGTGAGAATGCTTTCCTCTGAGAACAGTATTGTCTGGTGCCTGACTTAAATTGTCTACAGCCCCAAGCGCCACTGACGCACTCACATGTTTGCATCGCGAGAATCCCCCACCCATCCCCACCCACAACTTGAGTGTTTTCCCCCGCGGCTCGGAGCAGAGGAGCCCTACACAAATCAGAGGGGACGAACAAGCAGGGATCGGCGTCGGTGATGGCGAGTGCTTCCGGCTCACTCGGCGACGACCTTGAGGTATCAACTCTCGCCTGAGTCCCCTGCCATAAGACGCTTCTCAACGCGATGTACGCGAAAAAGGCATGGCGAAAGTGGTTGTATTCGCCGAAGTTTCGCGAGTTTTGCAGCCTGCACTCAGGGCCGCCACTCCTCGGCCGTTTCATCAATGAATCTATCTTGGCGAGGATTGACAGTCCTTTGCTTCCCTCTTTCTGCATCAATAGGGATTGGGATCCGAAGATCAACGCCGTTGTTAAAAATGGGGACTTCTTCCTCACCAAAGTGCTCAATCTTTCTAGTAGTGAAACGGTTAGCTGGAACGTTGCCGACTGCATTGACGGATTGCTACTTCTAGTGATTCTGTTATGTGGAAGTTCGTGGTGTACAACCCAATGACGAGATGGTCATCTGATGTTTTTGATCTCTTCCGTGATGAGATTGTGTGGGATGATCTTATTGCGATGCCTCATCTGTACCCTCCCTGTTTGGTCCGCTCGGATGCGGACCCAAACTCCTTTCATGTCGTAGTTCTTGCTACTGACAAAGGGAGTAGGGTACGGGTTTTGGTCTTCTCCTCATCTGAAATGAAGTGGTTAGATTATCCATGGAAAGAAGTCACCCCATTTAATTTTAACCTGAACCGTCCGGACCTTGGCTCGATTGGCAACAAGTCCCTGTATTGGGGTTACACAGATAGCAGCTATCTACTGGCACTCGATAAAGCATCATTGAAATTCTCAAATATTGAGCTCCCGGGCGAACTGCGACCCGCAGCCGCGGATGAGGCTTCCGCAGAATATTGTTTCGGAGAAGCTGAGGGCGGAAAACCTTATGTCATTGCCACACGGGGTCTAATCTTTCAAGTATTCAAGCGCGCAAGTGATCCCGATGGGGTTGAAAGGTGGGTTCTGGAAGAGACCATTGACTTGACCGATGACCTGAAGGTGCTGTTACCAGTAGAGATACCTGCAGCGGGGCCTCTTCATTTTGTTATACATATAAATTTTCATGGAATCATTCAGGAAACCGTGTTTTTTGATGCATTGTATCCTGCTGGCTACACTGTACCTCACTGGTTCCTATCCCTGCGCCTGGATACAACGCAAATGCTTCAGAAGCTGTTCAGTGGTACTCTAGATACTAAGAAATACCCGTACTTCATCAAATGGCCTTCCAGCAACATTGATGGCTTCGCGGGGGGGGGGGGGGGGGGGGGGCTAGAAAAGGATATGTACTGTTTTATTATGATTCTACATTGTGTATTTGCAGGACTTATCAGCATAAGGATGTACTATGTTTTGTAATATTTGTCCATAGCTTCGTGTGAACCAAATGCCGAAACAATGTCATCCTATGTGTCAATTTCGTCTTATCGGTCATAATTTGCATCGAGCATTGTCACTATTGACCTCAGCGAACTCAAACTGGAATGCCCTTGGTAACAGTTTTCTGTGATCTCATTTGGTAGTACAAGCTGATTTTAGCACGTTGTTCAAGGTTTGGTAGCACGAGCTGAAACTGGGGCGTTCATAGGATGGTCACGTGGTCAAAAATTTTGAACCGGGGAAGATCCGTGATCTCGTTCCACGTTTAGTACCAACCAGGGATCATCACTCCTTTTGCACCGAGAACAGGGGATTGACCCGTGCCTGCGTTCTCGCACGGCCATTATATCATCTCGTTCGCGTTTTGGTAGCAAAAACTGGAGTGTTCACAGGATCGTCTGAGGTACTACCGGACGTTCCCCTAACAGTCCAATTCAATATATTATTACTTTGTCTAAAAAGATAGAATAACCTTGTCCAATACAATTGCCAAAAAAAAATACAATTACTTTGTCCTTAAATAAAAATTATTCTGCACTCAGAAAAAAAACTGTCCTCGAATTAAAACCTCACATGTTCGAATCGAACAAGAAATTAAGAAATGTACGATCAATGTATCTCTCCAGTTTATTCTCTTCGAGTTACTGTACCTCTCTATCATACGCGGCTGAAGTAGTCGTCGCGGCAGCCACCTTGGAGTTGGAGTTGGTGTCGGTGTCCTCATTACCTGAAGAAGAATGAGAAGACTGCATCTTGAAGCCGGGTTCTTGCTTGGCCTTGTTGTCTGCAGAAGAGCATGAACTTTCGACCCGGGAGACAGCGTCGTGCTGGGCTTTCTGATCTGAAGAAGAACGCGAAGGAGACGGAGTCCCGTTGGGAGAAGTGGGGGCCTTTGCCGCAGGAGTAGCAGCAGAACCCTGATGTACAGGTTTCATCTCTGCCGGCCTTGCCAAAATATCGTGGCATACCCCGTTAATCAATGCAGTATCTTCTTGATATTTTTTGTCAATCAAACCAGTGGGTTGCCCCGAACCCGTAAGCATCACGAGTTGCGGCTCTGGTCCACCAACAGAGACAGGCGGCTCTTCTAACAGAGGTGGGCACTGATTTTTTGCCACTGCCGGCGGAGAAGGTTGGACCACGGTACCATTAAAATGATCTTGTTTTTCCAGCCGCTTCAGTAACTCTGTCATCTTCTACTCACTACGCTCGTATATCCTATGAAGCTGCTCAAACTTCATGACCCACTGCTCAAGCAAAATTTTGTTTCGTGCCATTATTTGTTGAGCCCCTTCCACCATCTTTTCCTGGCCTGCCAACTTCATCAGCACGGCATCAGTGGCCGTTGTCACCGATTCATGAACAGTTGATTTGGAGCCCGAGCCGCTTGGCTCATGTTGGCGTGGGCCTCCCATTGGCAGTGGCTCAATAATAATGTCATCGTCATCGCTTCCACTCGCAACATCCAACACAATCGCTTGGTTTGGATTTGACAGGTCAACTTGGAGGTTAGCCTGACTACCTCCAGCACACTGATTAGCTGTTGGGTGCATGTCAATGCCATGAATCGTGTCCCTCTGGCCACGGCATCCTCCTCTTAGTGAAGACGGCGTGTACGAGGTGAATGATGATGATGACATCTTGTACTTCTCTTGGTACCTTCGCTTCCTCATCTGACTTAGAAGGAACGATATGAAGTGAGCGTACGGCAGCTGTTGGGACAACAACATCCCATCAAGGATGACATCCTCAATCTCACAAAGTAAAAAGTCCACAATGTCGAACGCTTGGCCAGTCATGATGCAAAGAAGAAGCCATTGCTGAAGACTAGTGATGGTCTCATCATTGGGGATCCGTGGTGACAAGGTCCTCCTCAATGCCCTGTGAACCACCTTCGCCTCTGGGCTAAGCAAGGTAGGTGTGCGGTACGATGATCCAACTGTGAAGGCGTCACCAAAAGCGTAATCACCTCCCCCTCTGCAGGGAAGTTGGCAGTGACCAAAGCACGGCGAGGTGGGAGTGCATCTCCATACACTAAGTTATGTAGACACCTTTCGGAGTGAAGATCAACTCCGAGAAGTCCAGCTAACTCCTCTCTTGTGATTGTGCATCTGTGATTCTCAAAGATGAATGAGATATAACTTCTGTCAATAGGAACCCAAAGTGTAGCATAGAAAACTTTGACCCATTCCTTGACATATCTGCTGTGCTGTGAAACTAAATCACTCAATCCCTTGAATCTTTCAAAGTATGTAGAGATGTTGGCACCACCCGAGGCTCTATTCAGAACTGCCCAGTCCAGTGTCTTGTGTTGAAATAGCTTGATTTTCATCAGATTCCAGAAGTGCATCAAACTCATCTGTGTAGCAGTCAATAAACCAGTGTCTCCTTGGAACCAATCATCTTCTGGTACATCGCGTAACCTTCTGATCTTCCTACTGCCGGCGCCCCTCAGATCCATCAACGGCTCATCTTCAGCTGGGGGTTGTTCTTCTTGCTCTGCATACTCCTCATAGTCGGGACCCGAAGTACGCTCAGTTAAGAGATGCCGCTTCTTTCTATTACCCTCCAGAGGCATCGTCGTTCTAGGCCTCTTGTTCATTGGACGGATCCCACCTCGTGCCCGCGCATAACAGAGACCACGATTGGCATGAGTGACCACAGTGTAACACCCCAGCCCAGAGTACGGCTCCAGACCCGTACTCTTACGCTTTCGTCCTCGCTTCGCGTAAAAGGGTTAACCCGGTTAATACTGCACCCAGGACTGAGTATTTAAGCTTGTCCAGCTCCCGGTGAATATCCGGTATGGGACTAAACTCGCAGTGCTATAGTTCCGCGCAGCTACAGTGTTCCTCGGCTACAGTGCCCTGACGCTACAGTACCGCGGCCCAATGGGCCCGGCCCACGGGCCGAACAACTGGCAGATTCT
The DNA here is from genome assembly GCA_007726485.1 of Eragrostis curvula. Classification (NCBI taxonomy): domain Eukaryota; kingdom Viridiplantae; phylum Streptophyta; class Magnoliopsida; order Poales; family Poaceae; genus Eragrostis; species Eragrostis curvula. The sequence continues at coordinate 19,632,740 of CM017445.1, forward strand.
TTTTTTTTTTTGGGCTTGAATTAACATCCTGAATGTTACATTCTCCCCCCCCCCCCCCCCCTTTAGAACTCGACGTCCCATCGAGCGACCAGCTTACCCCCTGACTCTTCGAGTCATCCAGGGGACAGTAGACACAGGATCGCCCCTTCCTGGCCACGTCCAGCACGTGTCATGCCGTGTCATGCCGTGCCCCGCCTAGCGGACCCACGCGCAATGCCCACGCGCCATGCACACCGTGACTGCGCCCGTGACACAGCGAAGGTCGGCTCTGATACCATTCTGTAACACCCCAGCTCAGAGTACAGCTCCAGACCCGTACGCCTGCAGTGCGCGCCCCACCTAACAGTAGCAACTCTTACGCTTTCGTCCTCGCTTCGCGTAAAAGGGTTCACCCGGTTACTACTGCACCCAGGACTGAGTATTTAAGCTAGTCCAGCTCCCGGTGAATATCCGGTATGGGACTAAACTCGCAGTGCTACAGTACCGCGCAGCTACAGTGTTCCGCGGCTACAGTACTCGGGCGCTACAGTGCCCCGACGCTACAGTATCGCGGCCCAATGGGCCCGGTCCACGGGCCGAACAACTGGCCGATTCTAATTTTTTTTTTGGGCTTGAATTAACATCCTGGATGTTACATTTGTAACGTCCCGCCTCCCCGAGGCCGGGCCCGCTTACGCCTCGCAGCTCTCTAGGACCTCTAGACTTCCCTCACAGACAAACACATGTCTTTTCTGCACACTTTGTCATCACTCGTGCGCACCCGGGAAAGACTTCCCGATCGGTCACCCATCGCTCGAGGCCAAGCACGCTTAACCTCGGAGTTCTTTCGAGATGAGCTTCCGGAAAAGAAGTTGCAACTTGTTTATATGAATATTCGATCAATCCTATTAAGCCCTAGGCCGGGATGTCACACACAAGCATCATCCCGGATTGCTGATTGTTCCCAACATGGCCAGCAGCATGCCGTCCTTGCAGCGGCGAGCGTGTTTGCTTGCGACGAGCCATCTGTCACTGAATTACACGGAAGCAGTGGCGGAGCGTGAGCAACTAATCACATAAGATATTTGATAATAATCGATAATCAATCTGATGAAATTGCATAAGGCGACGACAAGTATGGAATTTCAAAAGCGTTTGTCTTAGAGTTTCTATGAATAACTGAACATAGTGCCGAAGAAAAACTTAGGGTACGTCCCCAAGCTTAACTTTGCTAGTCCTCGAGTAAACAACTCAGGGTACCGGCGGATCAGAAGTTACAAAGTTAGCGCCCCAAGGGTAATAAAGATGCAACCACGTACTCCTTAAATGGTGGTAAGTATACAAGAGTACGGAATTTGCACTAGTGTTGCACATGTGTGGGGCGTGTATGCTTCACCTTGTCACATAGCATTGAAAACTAGAACAACACTTTTGGGCAAAACAATTCTAGCAGGTTCAAGTCCAGAGTTTTTATGTGCTGCAAGACAAGGTAAAAATTTCTCCTTTGTTTTGGTTCACACTTCCCTTTCCTCTAGTCAGTCTATTCCTACAAGCTTCACTCAAATCCTACCTTCTACCAAATGAGGCTTGTATGTGGAGCTTGATGAGGATATGCACATTTGTCATGCGTATGTTATAAAGCTAAAGAATAAATCTCAAGAGACATGGCAACTCTTTATATCTCGGTCATATGGAAAATGGTGATGGAGGGGGAGAAGATGAACACACACTGATGGAGATGGTTTTGCAAACTTTTGGTCTTCTTTTATGCTCATACTCAAGATGTTTATGATAAGAACCTTAGTGCATATTTGCAAACCATGGAGTCTCTTTTTCTCTTTTTTTTTTTTTAGACTCCATGATGCATTGGCACTAGCGATGGCAGGTTCATGAGCATTTTTGAAATATTCTTGAGCTTTTTGATATAGACCCAAAAGATTTTGCAAATGAAGTGATGATGGATGGATGGAGATGTTTGATGATTTTTCAAACATTCCTTTTTGGTGGAAAGAAAACAAAAACTCACGCGAAGGAATAATGACCGAGATTTAGAGTGCTTACTCTCAAAAGCATTTAAACCTTAACAAAACTCAACGCATGAGCAAATGGCTATGACTGAGGATGTCTATATCTGGCTTTGGTAGGTCAATAAATCCTCACAAGGGAAGTGTTTACAAAACAAAAGGGTTTTTGGTACTTGCAGCAATTAGAATGAAAACATCTCTAAACTTTTACCATGCTAAGAACTGCAAAAATCCTAATCATGCCATATCATAGTTCACAATGCTTAGACTTGGTGTGACGCATGCAACCCACAAAATGTAGCAACACAAGTGATGTGACTATGCTCAAGTATAAATAACAAACATGTCAGGAGTAGAGGTTGCATCAATGCGACACAAGGGGAGCTATCATGTAACTACTTATCATTTCCTTTAAGTGTAGCAATCACCAAGATTCTAGCATTTTTATTCAAAACAGGGAGTATTTTATTGATCGATAGAAATACTTACCTGGCGGTCCTCCCCAAGCTTGAGTCTTTGCGAGACTTAAGCTTGTGTTGAATCGCCGACTTACCTGCGGGTCCCCCCAAAGCTTGAGCCTTTGCAAGGCTTAAGCTTGAATAGGCCGCCTCCTCTATCCTTCTTGTACCTGCAAAAAGAATGAGGGTGATACATGTGGCTAGCCCCTAATGGGCATCGCCGGGAACCTTACTATTTTTGGTGTTTTTATATTTTATAATTTTTATTTTGTTTTTCTAAGTTTAATGAAAAAGCAAGTGCCAGGCCTGGCTAAAGGATAACGATTAGGATGGCCTCCCCAATCGGAGGGCTCTCGTTTTTACGTCTTTGAGCTAGGCGTTCCCCTTCTTGTTCAGCTCGATTGGACCTCGCTCGCCGGAGAATCAAGCGGTGTAGAGGTTCCTTCTTTCTTCCGCCATACTTTGGTTGACTTCTTTGTGCTTGTGGCGGCGACCATTGTTGTAGGCGCCAATGTTGTACTCTCCTCTATGGGTACCTTTGTTGCCCGTTTGTTCTTGACGCGCCTAGCTCTCCTCCTCCTTAGCGACTTTGACTCGCCTATTGTTTCTTGAAGTGCTGAGGGTGCTTGTGGCGTCTTGGGCTGCGCGGGTACTTTCTTCGGGCTTCTCCAATAATTGGCTGGCCGTCTTTCCATTTCTCTTGCCAGGTAGTTCATCATGTGTGTAATGAGCTTGTCTGGCTGCGGCATGGGTGGAGTGATCTCAATCTTCTCCACTTTTCTCCGGTTCTTTCCATAAAAGACCCTCACTTGGTTGCACTGCTCAACTTTAGGCTTGAAGTTGAATGTTTCTTCCCTGCCGTTGAAATCCAAGTGTATTTCTCCGGCCCTCACATCGATATTGGCGTTGGTGGTGCTCAAGAACGGCCTCCCAAGGATGAGAGGAGTTTTAACATCCACCTCCATATCCAATACGACGAAGTCGTCGGGGGCGAAGAAATTCCTTATCTGCACAGGGACGTCTTCGGCTATTCCAGCAGGTTGACGTACTGACTGATCCGCGAGTTGCAAGCACATGGCCGTCGGGGTTAATGGACAATTCAGCTTGTCGTATACCACCTTTGGCATGACGCTCACACGTGCGCCCAAGTCACATAGTGCCTGAGAGAAATGCTGGCTGCTAGTTGAGCACGGTATGGTAGGACATCCGGGGTTCTTCTTCTTTTCTGGTAGGGTGTTCAAGATCGCTGCACTGCATTCTTCAGTTAGCTTCACCACTTCCATTGCTAGGATTGGGCGCTTGTTGTTGAGGATATCCCTGAAATACCTAGTGTAGGTAGGAACCTGCATGGCATCAAGCAAAGGGATGTGCACATATATATGCCTAATGGCCTCAACAAATTTATCAAAACGCTCATCAACAGTTAGCTTCTTCCTGCTGTGAGGGAAAGGCAGTCTTGTTGTACCGAAGTACTCGTGAGGGGCCGCTCTTGGTAGAGCTTGCTCGACGGCTGGAGGTTGCATCAATTCCTTAGCGGAGCTCTCTCCTGCGGCTTCCTGTTGTTCCGGGACCTGTTCTTCAGGAACTTTCTTTTCAGGGATCTTCTGTTCGGGAACCTTCCTGATGACTTTCTCCTTGGGAGGTGGTTTGGTCGTCTTCTTCCCTGCACCTTTGGGGTATGGTGGGTCCACCGTTCCACGTCCACCCCTGGTCGTCACTTCATTTACAATCTCCTTGGAGTTTGTTGACGGTCCTTAAGTACCACTTTTGACCGTCAAGTACCTGCATAAAAGAAATAAAATAAACACCAAACATAGTGGTAGGAGTTTATTACTAACGATTTCCACGAGTGTTGGTGAATTTGTGAGTGCAGGTACATTTCATATCAAAAGGAGGGCATTCACATCAAGAAGGCCACAACACATCACTCCGAGAAAATCAGCACAGGCAGCCCAACAAGATATGGATCAAAAGTCATACAAAACATAACCAACTTGGGCCAATGCACGAAGATCATTGAACAAGACATCAAGGAGGACCCCTCGGCCAAAGCCCAAGGCCAAATGGGCCAAGGGGGGGTCGGCCGACCTCCTACAGTGAGGTCGGCCGACCTGCTACAGTGGCCAATCTGGCCCATCTTTCTCTGGCTGGTCGCCACCGCCTTCCTGATGTCGGTTCTGCCTGCATTTAATGCGTTGAGGCGGTGCATTGAGGCGGTGGAGGCCCCCAAACCGACCTACTCAAGACTATAAATAGAGGGGTACCCCCTCCCCTCAAGGACACAGAAGAAGGAGAGCCTCATTCCACTCCCAAGGGCCTAGAGCCATTTGTACACTAGTAGAGTAGGGAGAGAGTAGGGTAGGAGAGAAAGGTTGCTCTCCCTTTGTGAGGACTTGGCCCAAATCTTGTATCTTGGAGGATACTTATTTATAGTGAAGTGTTCTTCGTTCGTTCATCGTTCGTTCGTCGTTCGTTCTTCGTTCATCGTTCGTTCGTCGTTTATCTTCATTACAAGTAAGTACTCTCGATCTCCATTTGGATTGTATGTTTCTATTCTAGTATAAGTTCTTCCTTTACTTGCTTGCATGATCATCGTTCTATTCAAGTAAGCATTTAGAGGCAGAATTTATCTTTAGTCTTGTGAACTAGAATAGGTCTGGCAGGGAGGACTTGATTGCCTTGCTGTCACGTGACCTTGGGACTGGCATAGGGACTTAATAGCCCTGGTGTCACATGTCCTAGGAGAGGGTCGCCAGTAGGTGGTGACAGCCCTGCTGTGCTTAGTCCTTTCTGTTCTAGGGAATTGACTTCTTGGAATCGGTCTGGCAGCGAGGACTTAATTGCCTTGTTGTCACGTGACCCTAGGACTGGCCTAGGGACTTAATAGCCCTAGTGTCACGTGTCCTAGTAGGGGAGTTTGCCGGTAGGTGGTGACAGCCCTGCGGTGTCTACTCTTCCTTGTTCCAGATAGAACTTCATCCATAGGAATCCTCTCTACCCATACCTACCATCCTTCGTCGTGTCCTTGGACCAGCTAGATTAGTAGATATTTCCACTCCGTTCCCTTGGGATAATATAAATAACGATACCCTTGAATACTCACGGGTGAAGTGCTACAACGGTATTCTCCGTACGCTTGCGGATTTATCTGTGACATTAAGAAATACCAACAGAGTTGACCTCGGGCTGCCCCTGGAGTCTATTCGTCCTCGGAGGCTGCACAGCTGAGGCAATTTGTGCAATTTGTGTTTCTAGCATTTTATTATGGCTCAGCTGGTTTTGCAACGCAGTGCTAAACGACTCTAGCTTAGCATCTATGCTTTCCAAGGCCTTATCAGTAGAAATAAATTTCTTACTAATGCCATCATTGATCTTAACTTGGCCAAGCACTAGATCCTTGATAGAGGGCTCAAAGCGAGAGAAATTACCGTTACCATTACTATTACCTCCCTGGTTTCTGTTGAAGGAGAGGTCGGGCTTGGTGTTCCAGCCGTAGTTGTTCTGGGGGCGGAATCCATTGCCATTGTTGAGGAAGTTGCATTCCTCCATTGCGTTGGGGCAATGAATTCCCAGGTGCCCGTGTTGCCACACTCTTCACACGTCATGCGGGAATCCGCAACCTGCGGATCTTGCGGGGTCTTCATCTTCTCAACGACTTGATCAAGCTTGAGAGCAAGCATGTCCAAGGCCGCCACTTGATGTACTCCACGTCCCTTGCTTGGGAACACTTGACGTTCGTCGTGGCTTTAGTTGGCCACCACCTTCTCAATCAACTTCTTAGCGTTTGTCACGCTAGGAGAGAAGAAAGAGCCGCCAGAAGTAGCGTCGAGGTGCTCCCTTGCAGTAGGCTTCAGTCCATGATAGAAGCTTTGGATGAGGAGCCAGGACTCCATGCCATGATGTGGGCATGCGAGCACATAGTCTGGCATCCTCGTCCATGCTTCGGAGATGGACTCATTTGCGAGCTGTTGGAAGCCCGTAATCTTGTTACGCAGGGCAGTTGTCTTGCCCGGCGGGAAGAACTTAACGAGGAAGGCGTTTGAGCACACCTCCCAGGTGTTGAGAGCCTCAACGTTTGCGTAGAACCATTGCAAGGCCTTCCCCAACAGTGAGAATGGAAAGAGCTGCAAGCGAATCTCCTCTTGAGATTGATCCTTGCGTGCAAATGTGTTGCACGTCATCAAGAACAGCTGGAGGTGAGAGTTTGCATCCTCCGAACTGGCCAAGATCACGTTGAGCAGGGCCGGCTTGAGCTCGTAGTCCTTGTTGTTGATTCGTGGGAGGTGTCCCACGCGGATGTTCTCCATGTTCGGTGCGGAGAACTCATGGATCGACTCCTCGACCGGCTCACCCATGTTGTTGTTGGTTGAGGTTGAGGCGGGTAGGTCGATGACCGGTGGAGTGGATCCTTCGACAGCCAGAGCTTTGGATGTCGTACGTGCGGAAGGAGGGGTGAGTCTTGCTCTCGCCCTCCTCAAGAACTACTCTGGGTCGGAGTGGAAGTTTTCTGGTAGGTCGAAACCAGTCATGCACGGTCCTGTTTAAAAGTCCACAACAAGAAAACAGGACAAGGGTTATCGTAAATAAAGTTACTTTCACAATAGTATACAATGTTATACTTCAAAATCCTAGCTGCTACTTCCCCGGCAACGGCGCCAGAAATGCTTGTTGGCGGTGAATATGTGCATAATTAATTTTCCATTAATTCCGCAAGCGCACGGAACACCATTGTAGCATTTCACCTTAGAGTATTCCAGGGTTATCGTATTTATATTTTTCTCAGGAAAGTTGAGCGATAGGAAGTTGAAAATGTAACAAAGTAGATACTATTATGCAAAATAACGATACCTTACTTAAGACGGGGGTAAAAGAGGTACATGATATATGGGTGGCACTCACCATATAATCCAAGGAAATAAAAGAGATAGTAGAAGTTACATTGGAAGAACAACGAGATAGAGGCAAAGATTCCTGTATGTTAATCTTACATCTATTTACTTCTAGCAATTAATTCTACAAGGTTATATACTATAGCTAAGGTTATGCACACTCAAGTCATGTTGTTTTGGAGCACGGCCATCGTGCCAGGGTTGGTACTGAACCCCAATACTGCAGGTTCCCACTGGGATCTAACCGCTATTGAGAACCCGGTTGGTTTGCCTTTGAACGTGGCGGATTGCAAAGGCCTGAACACGCCTGTCACACGTGGGGCTACCGTCCTCCGTAAAGACACACGCCAATCGTGCATAGGTATAGTTCTAAGCACCGCGCTTACAACTACCCTAGAGGAACTATCCTTGATCGAGAGAATAGCCCTATCTAAGAATGTAGCATAGCTTTCACTAAGCGCGAACTCCATTTCGGCAAAGCACTCACTCATACTACTTAGACACAATCACGAAACCCACAACAAAACTATTATGAGCACTAACTTAACTAAGTAAATAAACTTAAATAGAAAAAAATTACTAAAAGAAATAAATAAAGAATAAACTAAATAATTATATAAATAATTATATAAATAAATAAAGAGTAATTCTACAAGAGTTAAGATACAAGAACAATACTGAAACTTCGAGAAGACTTCCGGAACCTCGAGAAGAGCTCTCACTCTACTCTACTCTACTCTAACTCCCAAATAATAACTCTACTTCTACAAATGAGTAATGGATCTCTTGGATCAGTGAGGTGCGAGTTGTTCCTGCGGACACCAGGGGTATTTATAGGGCCTTTAGGACAGGGAGCATCTTATAGCGCGAGGTGGGGTGGCGGGGCCGCCAAGCCAGGCCGGCCGGCCTACTAGGGGGCCGGCCGGCCGTCCCTTGTGTCGGTTCCCCACCGCCTCTTGCGTGGACGCTCCAGATTGCCTCCTGAAGTCGGTCCGAAGGTCGGTTACTTCGTGGGGGCGGCAGAACTTGAGTAAGGGCCAAGTTGAGGCCCAAACAGCCCACCAGACGGTATATCGGTGGAATTCTGTTGAATAGGCTTTGGTTTGTGACGTTTGAGCCCGTTTATAGCCTGCTGGAGGAAGGCCGAGGCCTTTGGGCGCCAAGGGGGGCCGGCCGGCCTATGGTGGGGCCGACCGGCCTGACTTTTGTTCGAGTCAGGGCCAGTTTCCTCCATTATTCACTCCTGCATCCAAAATTCACCAAAACTCGTGGAAGTATGTTAATTCCTAACTACTATGCACAGAATCTTGGTGGTTAGCTTTTTATTTACCGATATGTTGACGGTGAATTCATGATTTTTGCACCGTCAACAGTACGTATTACTCGAAAAAGGAAAAAATACATGGGTCTCACCACTGCAGAAGATGAAGAGGGCGATAGGGGAACCACCCAGCGTAGATCGCCGGCAGCAGCTCTCGGATTTGCGGAAACGTGGCGGCGAAACGCTGGAGCTAGGGTTACGCGGCCGGGGACTCGAATCCCCAGAGGACGGCGGCAGTGAAACTCTATTCTCTAGTGCCTGGGTTACGGCGGCCGGAGGAGAGACAAGGGGTTGAGGCCTGCCGTGCGGTGCTTTGTATCAGCAAAAGGGGGTAGAGGCAGCTCGGCGGCGCCGGCAAGGATAAGAGGCGGAGCGAACGGACACTGAACTACAGACATGGGAAAGGAGCAGGGCCGATGAGATCACATACCGGACAAAATACGGGTCCAATCATCGCTACAGGGCGGCGGCCTGCTCAAATGTTTCCCTTCGAATACGTATTTAGGTTACTGTACATGGGCTTAATTTCCCCCTTTTTTTGCATAAGTACATGGGCCGTGGTACGGAATTTGAATTGGGTCCACACGCAGGCCCCGTTAATGACGAAAACTGCCTGACCTGTGGGTCCCAATTTTCTCAATAGGATGCATGTGTGTCCGCTATGTGCCAAAAATATGCGCAGGTATAATCCCCCAATATATAGTGACGAACACTGCCTGACGTGTAGGTCCACAATATGCTGATTGGATACGTGTGGGTCCGCCATGTGCTTATTAGGATATGCGTAGGCACAATTTTAATGACGAATAATGCCTGACGTGTGGGTCCAAAATATGCTGACTGGGGTGCGTGTGGGTCTGCCATGTGCTGACTAGGATGCGTGTAGGCATATTTTCCCATTTATGACGAATACTGCCTTACGTGTGGGTCCACAATATGCTGACTGGGGAGTGTGGGTCCGCCATGTGCTGATTAGGATATGCGTGGGCATAATTTTAATGACGAATAATGCCTGACTTGTGGGGCCAAAATATGCTGACTGGGATGCGTGTGGGACCGTCATGTGCTGATTAGGATGCGTGCGGGAAATCCTCTAGCAAAGAACGAATTTTGACTGACGTGTGGGTACACCATGTGCTGACTAGGATGCGTGTGGGCATATTTCCCCATTTTATTAATGACGAATTGTGCCTGACGTGTGGGTCCACGCTATGCTGACTGGGATGCATATGCGGGAAATCGTCTAGCAAAGGACGAATTCTTACTGACGTGTGGGTCCACAACATGCTGACTAGGATGCGGGCGGGCGAAATCCCCCCTCCCGTGACGAATATGTGGGTCCACCATGTGCTGACTAGGATGCGGCCGGGCGAAATCCCTCCTCCGATGACGAATATGTAGGTCCGCTCATGTGCTGACTAGGATGCGGCCGGGCGAAATCCTAAAATGAACGGTAGTGACGCTTAGTTTTCGTCATAAACAACCTGACCAGTGGGTCCAAAAGGCAGCAGTGACGTTTTTTGGTCACCAAACGGCTCTGTTTTGGCGTTTTTAGTGACGAAACGACGAAACATCGTAAAAATTGGCCGAAAACGGGGAAACCCCCCCCCCCCCAAATAGTGACGGATCTACAGTAAAATCGTCATTAATCAGCAGATCTGTACTAGTGTAAGCTTTCTCGAGAGTCGTGAAGCTGCGGTGGGTTGTCTTGTGAGGCTACTTGCGCTGCTTAGTGGTGGACTCTCCTAATTACTGTTCAATGTAACGAGTGGTGGGGGTGATCAAGAGGTCTCCGTTGAGGATTCTTCCCACCCAAAGCCATGACTTACAAAGAACATGGTCTGAGTTTTTACATGTCGCGTAAAAGAGTACCCAACCTGTTACGCCTCGGTTTTGATACTCTTCTAATCTTGGTTGCATGGAGGCTTTGAAAGAAACGTAACAACAGGGTCGCTCTAACATGTCGCTTGTCGCAGAAAATCATCAATAAATTAAGCTAACTTTTGGGCGTTTCGGAGGTCTCCAAGTTGTGGAAGCTCCTTTTCCTATGCGGGCTTAGAACTTGATCGCGTGGAGGCTTTGGAAAGAAAGAAACAAAAGAGTACATGTATTCCAAGCCCTACAACTAGTCGCACTCGCGCAGGAAATCGTCGACGAAGGCAACCTTTGGGCGATGGCGGGCTACTCCAAGCTTCGGAAGTTGTTTTCCCTGCGCCTGGGGCGGGCTTAATCCCCCATCGGCTGCGGGCCGTGTCTTTTTTTCGTTCTTGTAATCTTAGCTTTGCTGTGGGTTTCTTTTTGTTTCCGTCCAGACTTATTTTTGTGTGTGGTCGCTTGTACTTGTAACTCATCACTACTTCGTGGTCGGCTTTTGCTAAGTCTCTTAGGGGATTTAGCCCTGACCATGTTGTAACAAATTCTTCTTCTTCTTAATGAAAAACGTGCTCCGCACGTCTAAAAATAAAAATAAAAATATGAAGCCTCATGAGCTGCTATTTGTCTATAGCTTCCGTTATCTTCAAGACATAGATTACTGGGAACACAATCAAGTAACCAAATTAGTTCACAGAAAGTATCATTGGAATCTAGAGTTGAGTAACGACATAGAAAGGGAATGGAATGTTGAGGCTATGTAACCCTAATTGTTGTGATTGAGCATACAAATTGACCGCAAACTCATAAATATTTTGGTTTGTTGTTCAAAGATACACACTTTCTCAACTTGAAATATTGAAATAGTCAAAATTCGAATCCTTCTATTTGGCAGCAAATTATGTGACCGGAATTAATATTTGGCACCAAGTTATTGGAAATTCGTAAAGGCTCGCGCTAATGGGCCGGGTCACATCGGTCACGCCTTACACTTTCCGTTATTAGCATGGAGAGACGTTGAGCGATCGGTTCGAAGAGATTGGGTCCAACACCTTGTTGCCGTTGTGGGAGGCGTCCATCGTTCCCCTACCTCTCCTGTACATTCGCCTCGCCGGCCGCCACCGCCGCTTCGCCGTTATCACTCTCTACCACGCCGCCGCGTGCCGTTTCGCTGTCGCTATTCGCTGGCCGCCGCCGCCGCCGCCTCGTGCCGCTCCCCCACTTCCAACAGGCAGATACGCCGCTGCAGAACCACCACCAAGCGTCTCTCCGGCCAGCACATGCACCGGAGATGCCGCCTGCTCCGACCGCTCTCCTGCCTCCGCCGCGGCATTCACTCCACCCCCGCACCGCTCGCCGAAGCCGACGCGTCTGCCGCCAGCGACGGCACTCTCCTCGGCCGCCTCACCCGCCTCCTCCTACTACACCGCTTCCCCGCCGCCGCCCGCCTGCTCTCCGCCAGCCCCCTCACCCCCGCCCTCCTACACGCCGCTCTCCGCCGGGTCCGTCTCGACCCGGACGCCGCGCTGCACGTGTTCCGGCTGGCCCCGTCCCGGCCCTCGCTCCTTGCCCACGCCCAGCTGCTCCACATCCTCGCCCGCGCCCGCCGCTCCGCCGACGCCCGGGCCCTCCTGTCTTCCCTCCTCTCAGCAAGGCCCCAGCCCCCACCTCTCTTCCCCCATCTCCTCGAGGTCTACAAAGATTTCTCCTTCTCCGCCGCCTCCTTCGACATGCTCTTCCGTGCCCTGGCTGACGCTGGCCAGCTTGCGAGCGCCCTCCAGGTATTCGACGAAATGCCAAAGGTCGGTTGTCGCCCCACTGTGCGGTCCTGCAACCGCATGCTCAACAGGCTAGTGCAGGCTGGGGACCTGGGTACCGCGGATGCTGTGTTCAGGCAGATGCGAGACGCTGGGACACTGCCCGATGAGTTCACGGTGGCGATCATGGCAAAGGCATACTGCAGGGACGGCAGAGTAGCTTATGCCACGATGTTTTTGGAGGAGATGGAGAAGGTGGGTGTGGAGGTCAACCTGGTGGCTTACCATGCAGTGATGGATGGATATTGTGCCGTGGGCGAGACGGAGGATGCGAGAGGGGTGTTTGAGTCGTTGCAGAGGAGGGGTTTGTCACCGAATGTGGTGACATATACCTTGCTTGTGAAGGGGTACAGTAAGGAAGGGAGGATGGATGAGGCTGAGAGGGTGATAGCAGAGATTAGGGAGAATGACCAGGTTGTAATTGATCAGGTTGCCTATGGTGCAGTGATCAATGGCTACTGCCAAAAGGGGAGAATGGAGGATGCAACCAGAGTAAAGAATGAAATGATGGATGCAGGGCTACAGGTTAATTTATTTGTTTATAATGCGATGATTAATGGATACTGCAAGTTGGGTAGAATGGTGGACGCGCATGAGGTTGTGCATGAAATGGAAAATGCGTGTTTGAGGCCAGACACATACAGTTACAATAGTCTTGTAGACGGATATTGCAGAAAGGGCTTGATGAGCAAGGCTTTTGAAATCTGTGATGTGATGGTAAGGAATGGATTCACAGTGACCACATTAACATATAATGCACTCTTGAAAGGCTTTTGCTCACTTGGCTCTATTGATGATGCACTTAGATTGTGGTTCTTTATGCTGAAGAGGGGTGTTGCACCTAATGAAGTTAGCTGTAGTATCTTGTTTGATGGTTTCTTTAAGTCAGGTAAAACTGAGCAGGCCTTAAACCTTTGGAAGGAAACCTTAGCAAGGGGATTAGCCAGAAATGTGAACACATTCAATACAGTCATCAATGGCTTGTGTAAGGTTGGGAGGATGCGTGAAGCAAAAGAACTTCTTGATAGGATGAAGGAATGGAGGTGTCCTCCTGATAGTTTAACTTACCGAACACTAGTTGATGGCTACTGTAAGATTGGTGACCTGGGTAGAGCTACTCACATAATGAGTGAAATGGAAAGCCAAGGATTTACTCCCTCTATCGAATTGTTCAATTCTTTGATAACTGGATTTTTCATAGCTAAGCAATGTGGAAAGGTGAATGGTATACTCACTGAAATGAGCACAAGGGGACTTTCCCCTAACACAGTCACTTATGGAGCTCTGATTTCTGGATGGTGCAAAGAGGGAGATCTTCATAAAGCCTGTAACCTGTATTTTGAAATGGTTGAGAAAGGCCTGACTCCAAATATTTATATTTGCAGTGCGTTAGTGAGCTGTTTCTATCGGAAGGGGAGGGTTGATGAGACAAATTTAGTGCTGCAAAGACTTGTAGATGCTGACATGATTCCAGATATTAGTGTAACCAGACTTGACACTGGGAAAGTAGCACAAATCTTTGATTCTGTTGCTGGTGAGAATCCTCATTCTGCAAAAATCATGTGGAATATTGTTATTTTTGGTCTATGCAAATTGGGAAAGATAGAAGAAGCTAGAAATTTGTTTGCGGATTTAAAAAGCAAAGGGTTTGTTGCTGATAATTTCACTTATTCCAGTCTCATCCATGGTTGTTCTACTTCAGGGTTTATCGACGTAGCTTTTAGTCTGAGAGATGAGATGTTGAGTGTTGATCTCACTCCCAGTATTGTAACCTATAATTCCCTCATATATGGCCTGTGCAAATCCGGTGAGCTAACAAGGGCTGTTAATCTTTTCAATAAGTTGCAGTCAAAGGGTATGGCCCCTAATGCTATCACTTACAATACACTAATTGATAAGCATTGCAAGGATGGTCATATAACTGAAGCCTTTAAGCTAAAACAAAAGATGATAGAGGAAGATATTCAGCCTACTGTGTTCACCTATTCTATACTGATACATGGACTCTGTACTCTGGGGTATATGGAAGAAGCAATCAAACTTCTTGACCAAATGATTGAGAATAATGTCGATCCAAATTATGTTACATATTGGACATTGATTCAAGGTTACATTAGATGTGGAAACATGAAAGAGATTTCTAAGCTTTACGACGAAATGTATATCCGTGGACTTCTCCCCACCAATTTGTCTAAAGATGTAAAACTAGCCTGTCCTAGTGGATACAACCAGAATGGAACGATATGCCATGCGAAGATGTAGCCAGTTTTATCATTGAATGTCTACTTTTCCTTTAGGAGATGTTGATGGCTTATGGTTTGGATGAGAACGCAAACCATAAGGCTCTATTGTAACTTGATTACTTGAGATTACTTGGTAAGTTATCTTTACTTGGTTTCTTGTATATCACCTATATGATTTTAGTATGATTCTTTTTTCTTTGCTTATGTCAGATAAGATATTGTTAGAAATGCATTTCACAAATAGATTTTTTTTAATATCATCTAAAAAGACCTTGCCAGCTTCAGATTCAATGTGAATAACATTAATAACTGGAGATACACTATCCTTTCCCCTTCCTCCCCCGGTTCCTCTGCCCATCTTCTGTTTGCAGTTTTTTTAATCTTTTTTGTAGATTTTCTGTAGCGTGAATGCTATCTGTGAGTTAATTCCTATTTTTGTGCTTTTAGCATGGCTTTCAGAGAGATCATATTGTACTGCTTGACTAATTCTGAGATATAGTTCGATCAGAGTTAATCTATTATTTTATGTTATTAGGGCACTGGATCAATATTCTAGGAGTGGTGAACGGACATGCCAACTTGCCCAATGGAGAAAATGAAGGTACGGTTTCCTGAGTTGGTTATGAGTATATAAAGTTGTATTCAGTCTGGCTAGTCCTTTTCAGATTCTCTTGGACCTTGATATATGTCACCTTCACTTTTCCAG
The DNA here is from genome assembly GCA_007726485.1 of Eragrostis curvula. Taxonomy (NCBI): domain Eukaryota; kingdom Viridiplantae; phylum Streptophyta; class Magnoliopsida; order Poales; family Poaceae; genus Eragrostis; species Eragrostis curvula. Next base: position 19,648,049 of record CM017445.1, read on the forward strand.
CATATTGGTACATGATAAGATGGGAAAGATCAAAGTATTTGAGGGTAAAGCCATAATGGGCAAATTTTGAACACGAGTAAAATTCTTTTGACTTTAATGAAGGTATGTGCCAATTTTCATTATCTTTTCAGTTCTTGTTATAAACTTCACATTTGTAGTTTGTCCATTAATAAGGGTACATTGTTGACGTCCAATTATTGAAACTCTTAGAAATCTTTTTCCTCTTGAACTTGAGTCGTACGTAACATAATGCAAAATTAAATTTTTTATTTTGAAGCAATAAATATGAAATGCAAATTAATTTGCACTAGATTTTTCTGGTATGAAAGGTAATCATATTAACTTTCTTACATTTTCTTGTTGTTCAAATTGTAAAAGTTTGGCTGCAATATTTTGGCAGTATAAGTTCTGTCCTCTGCATATGCAGCTATGCACCATTGTGTCTGTTACATTTCATTATATTACATGTGAGCTATATGTTTTAAATAGCTGTTGGCGGATCCCTTGTTTTATTTGTTATGGATAAACTGGTTTTAAAAGGCTAGAATAAACTAAAGCACTTCTGCTGAGCCCATGAACATGAATAATATTGGGAACAATGGATATTTATATGAGTCGACAGGATAATCATTCGTGTCATATATTGGGCCACTTTCCCCACTTCCCAACTAACCTAAGGCTAACGGACACTAAGCATTTCATGTTAGAAGGTAAAAACTACTTTTATCTGTGTATTGCATTAGTTTACTGTTGTACCAAATTAATACATGGCAGTATGGCATAACCATATTAAAGTTGTGTGTTCTTCTACAACTGTGGAATATAATGAACTAATTTGCATCTTAGGTTTGATACTATGCTAGATTTACTTAAGTGTGATAAAAATGCGGGTGGAGTGGAGGGACCGTCCCCTTCATTTTTCTAGAATGGAGGATTCCAATCTGGGTTGGCTAGCTCCACCAACCATGGTGTTACCATCAGGCCCAAGGACGTTTCTCACTTACACAAATATGTGTTTTTGAAATAAAGGTTTTGCATGCAAGAAAGTTACTTCAAGAGGCCTTTCTCCCTTTAGAAACATCTCTTCGTTTAGTTATTTGTAGTATTCTTTGTCATTACATGAAAATAGATTAACCACACTGTTGATATCACTTCCCAGCAGTATTATGGAGACACAGTTGCCAAAAAAAATATCTGGAGGATGCACATTAGAGAATAGTCTTACCCTGGCCCATGTTAGATAAAATATGTTGTGCACCATGGTGAGGCCACATGATCCATGGAAAGTAATAACAGTCCAGACTTCTTTTCTTCACGAAAACATTTCGTAGATTAGTTATTTGAAATATTCTTTGTGATTGAGCACATCAATATAAACTTAAAATGTTGCTGTCTCTTCCCATCAGTACTATGGAGAAACAAGTGCCAAAGAATGATGCTGGCGCTTATCAGATATCTTGTGTACCATGGTGTGTCCACATGGCCCTCACTTCATATCATACAGTTTGCACTACAAAACTATGAACAGTTCTACTCCTTTGGTGTGGGTAAGACATTACACGCTTCATAGACTTACAGCTTGTTCTTGAGCTCTGATGGCCATGGCTTATTCGTATTAATTGGATTTTGTCTTCAGTGTCGTGTAGCTTGGAGCAGATGAGGGGGGATCACGACAAGAGTTGCTGTGATGGGGAACTTAAAGTGGAACAGGAACCAATGCTGACTAGCTCAGAGCTAGATGGTTGCTTCCAGCCATGACATGCCATTTTGTGGGGCCTGATGATACACATGGCATCCAACCATCCACACTCCTACCATAAACGACATTAACTTTGGATTTGGTTGATGGTGTGGATGAGATGGATGCAAAAGGATGGTGTCCTTTCCAAGGACGGCCTTTGAATTGCAAGTTTGTCTTGAGGTTAGCTGTCAACAGACATTGTTTGACTGCTGAACGGCTTGCAAAGCGTGGATTGTCTTCTCTGTGATGAAATGGATGAAACCATACATCACCAGCTTGTCTCTTGTGTCTTCACTCGTCAAGTCTGGACTCAAATTCTGCTGAGACTGGGACTAATCACAGTGGCACTGCAACAGTCAGTTGTGCTGTTCTCAACCTGGTGGTGTTCAGCTTTCAAAAACATCCCTAAAGAAGTGTGGAAAGGATTTAACTCGCTGATTGTTTTGGTGGCCTGGGAGTTGTGGAAACACCAGTCCACAATGACTGTCTTCAATGGCGCCACGCACTGGCGGAGCCACAGCTCGGCCAGCCGGGGCCATGCTCCTGGCAGTGAGTAGTGACAGATGAGGCGGTTCTTTGGTGTTCAGCTACAGCAAATGCGCTCCATGAATTCCTTACAGTGGCGCGCAACATGGAATCCTAGTCCAGATGAATGTGTTGGTCGTTTATTTCATCTTTCAGTGGCGTGTATGTTACTAGTTGAAGAAATTCCCTGGCCTCGAAACAAATGGGCATGCTTTCTATGGCCTCACAGAGTTAAATTTCCTTGTGAGGCCCTAAGTCAGTTTTGAGTTCCTTCTATGGCCCTTCCGTTAGTTTTGTGACTTAACAGTGTTAAATGGAGGACAAAAGTACTATTTTACCCCTGATTCAAAAAAGACTTATTTATGTTCAAAAAATTCTGTAAATGTGAATATTAATTTACAAGTGTATTTTGTTTCGAAATTGTATATCTTGGCTTGTTATTTTCGAAATGAGCATTATTTTCATACTAAAATTTCGTACAGGTTGCAAGAAAACTTATCTATTTGCACAAAAAAAATAACTGCACAAGATGCAAGAACACATCACGGTTGGATTAACATACATACAGGTTCAAAAGTGTATAGGTTCACATATAAAATACGGTTTGCGCACATACAAGTATACAACCACATGCAACATTGAGGAACACACACATATAGCCGAATACATAGTAGGGATCAAATCATGATAGAATTTAGTTGCTGAGTCTTCTTTTGCTTCTTGTGCTCATTGCGGGGCTAGCAGGAGTTCTTTTGCTTATTGTACACATTGAGAGGCTGTCAAGTGGGACTTTTGGATTGTTTGCTGTTTTGAGGGGAACCTCTTTCTTCTTTGTTGTTTTGGCCTTTTTCCTTTGCTTAGCCTTCACAGGTTGCTCTGTGTGTAATGGAAGGTCAATGGAAAGAGGCTCTGGCTGAGAGAGGGTGGAGGGCATAAGGGACAATTCGCATTGCTTGGAAGCTAATTTACACGGCAAAACTGACAGAAGGCTATGGAAGGAACTCAAATTTGGTTTTGGGCCTCACAAGGAAATTTAACTCTGAAAAGGTCACAGGAGGCAACTCCATTTTTTTAGAGGCCATACAAGGAATTTTCTCTTACTAGTTTCAGTTAGGTATAAGTGTGTGTTCTGGGGAGGGGATTCTAGTGATACTTTGTGTTCTCTCTCCTTGATGAAATGAAACGCAAATCTCCTGCACTTTCGAGAAAAAAAAAAGGGTACGGCCTTGCTGAGTTGCTGGTGAAACTTCAGACTTTTTTTCTTTGCTGTCCTTCACTTTGTCATCTTTCGCGGTTTCGCCGGATGCTCTGACCATGTTACTCAGTACTCCATCACGCCTACTCCATGAGTCATGATGCAATTTGAGAAAGGTTCCAGTTCCAACTTTTTGAAACATTAACGATCTAGCTTATTTTGTTTGGAAACTGTTATTTGCTGGGTGATGTTGGTAAGCTAGGGCGGGTGCTTAACATGATGGCTAGGCCTCGCAGCCTTATCACCATGGAGCTTGAGTGGAGAAGGAATACAGGGAGTGAGTGAGGTAGGAAGTTACATTTTTGCTTTGCTTTTATTCATGAAGCACCGTATCTTATGAGAACCAGATTCGTGTGAGAACTATGAGAACTTCAATCTGAGCCATATGATTTTGATCCAATAGGGCGCATGAATTCAGGTGGGAGGGGGGATTTGCAAAGTGGGCAATGATTTTGCAAATCCCCCCTCCCACCTCTCTCTATGCGTCCCCATTGGATCAAGATCACGTGGCCCAAATTAGAGTTCTCATATTTCTCACACGAATCTGGTTCTCATAGGATACGTTGCCATTCATGAATGCCGTCTCTCTTTTATAGAGAAGGCCGATGGAAATAAATCTTAAATAAATTCATCAACTTAACGAAACAATTCTTGGTCCTTACACAGATCTTATCTAACTCAAGTGACAAGCAATTGAGAAGGCATCTCTATTCCAACCGTGCTGCTTTTCGCACATACAAATTTTGCAGTGGCATCCCTACTATAGCTTCCCTTCCGAACTCTGCTATAGAGCCGACTGTGTAGTCCGACTTAGGTACGACTCAGTCAAGTTCAGTCATGGCGTGAGCATCATGAGAAGAGGTGTGGGCCAGCCGGGAGCAAAAAAGACATCGGGAGAAAATATGTGCCTCACGCCGTTGAGTCGGACACTGTGGTCGGACAATACGGTCGGCTCTACAGCATTTTCCCTTCCCGAATGATCCAGCTGCTAAGAGGGTCCGAGCCATAACGGATTGATGTGACCGTAGCGGCGACTGGAATCGATCTGAATGAGGCAGTTATGGGACTTATCTTATCTAACAAAAAATATATATGGAAGAAGGATTCAAAAAAGGTGGGGGTCAAGGTGTATAATACGAGCTCCACTTTCAGGCAATGAGCTAGCTTAACCCTGATTGCTTAAGGTTTAATACAGTCATGTCATGTTGGATCTGCTACTAAGAAAGGAAGAGAAAGACTGATTGCGACAGCTCAACCGGATGAGACATCTCTTATTTACAGAACTGTGCCAACGTGTGCCTACATTGTTTGATTTACCAGTTCCGGGTATGTCACACGTACATGGTGTTTGAGTTAGCAAACACGTTTTAATTTAATTTTGATGTGTATTCAGGAGGCTATATGAATATTCACTTCTTTGAGTAATTGTTGCCAAGAATGTTGAGTGCATCAATGATGATAAGCTTTCGTTCCACAGATAAGTCTCGTGCACTGAATTGTTATTTTAAGTACATGTAAATGTGATTTTTACGTATGCAATTTAGAACCTGCAGCTATTCAATTCTTGGGTAAACAACTATTAGGCTGTAATTTTTAATGATTAGATTACTTCATGCAGTACTATCAAAGCTCTGATTTCTCTGATGTTCGACATGCTTCAGTCCTGCCTAGATTACCAATATTAATCATGTTATGTTTCTTGATTTGTTGAACCTGTCCATTGCTCTTATTCGAACTCCACTACTATTGTCATTATTTTGTTGGGTGGATTCCTGCATCGCTGCTTGCTCAGTTTGTTGTAGGGTAGTTGCTCACGACTGTAGCTTTTTGAAATGTGCTTCATTTGATCAACCTCACTTGCCATCATTTGTCTGTGTTATACATCAAATACTTCATTTATAGCTGACTCTTTTGCTGTACTACCTGAAAGCACAGTTTGTTAATGCATTGCATTCACCAGTCATCTTCCTCTTAATAAAGTTCTAAAATTGTTCATTTTTTCTATTGTTCTTGATTACCTTCATGCCTTATTGATCTGAACCTCTGAAATTGTATCTAACATGTTATCAACTTGTAAAGTCCAATATAGTTACTATATATTATCATTTGTAACTACATTTGGTTTACCCTGTTATCAATTTTGGATTTTTCTTCATAAGACATGGTGTTCCTTGCAAAGTAGGCTACATAATGCCCGAATGAGCTGGACTCCCTGAACAATAGCTGATTGCTTCTTGTTCATTTCCAACACTAAGCAGCACAAAGACTAGTCCGAAATACACGTAGCCTTTTCCTTCCAGGAGTAAATAATGCCAATACAAAGTGCTGTCACAGCATGTCCGGTCCAGATATATATATATACAAGCCCGTATAATAGTAAGGATTCACAATGTCATGCCTAACACTACCTAGTGTCACATGAAGCTTGAGAAGACGAGAGCTCTTCTCCATTTTTCTTATTTACATTCAACATGCAGAACACATCTAGGATTGCAGTAATTTATCTGATAACCGAAGCAGAAGGATTATGATGCATAGTAAAATAATGGTGGCTTCAATGACTGCATCTAAGTGCATCAATCGCTCTGCAATGTTCTTGATAGTTTCATGCACACGCACCTGTCCAACATTAACATTGCAGTAAGTACCCATCCGACAAGTCATTAAGTTATGACGTTTGAGGCACAAAATATAAATTCAAACAAGGAACCATCACGCACAAATATTGAAAACATAGCAGAACTTAAGTGTTTCGATTATTTGTTTAAAAATATGGGGAACCAACTATGACAGGGAATGTCACCACATTCAACATCAAGGTAGAAAAGCAGGTTCAATTCTCCTTTGGCATTGTATTGACCACTGAAAGCCGATGTTTGAATGCAAAAAATATGAATTACTAACAGAATTTTAACTGAAGTGAAAAATATCAAACCAGAGACAGATAATGTGCACCCCTTTTTATCGCTAGTTATATATAGTATTTTACTGTACAAATTGGAAAAAAGTAGGTGTGAGTTTGCTTGGTTGTTGCTATTACGATAGTGTAGAGGTACTGCAGGAGACAGTCCATCGCAAGTCACAAAGGACTAGGGAGGTGAAGCTGTTTACAGGGAAGGAGTGTCACCAAGAAATAAAAGGATAACCCCTTGTTGTCTGGCTCCCGATCAAACACATAGCATTTGTTCCAATAAAATTCAGTTCGGAATAATATTATAAAAAAAAGGGATGCAGGTTGCAGCACAGAATTCATTTCTGGGGGAAACAAAAGCACTAATTACCCCAGTAAAGACAAATCAGGTGAACCCATCACTAACAAGTACCATGTGAAAAGTTTGAGATAATTTATTAATGTAAAATAGCAAGGATAACTCTTTACTCCGTATGAAGAGGAGATATGATGATCCATGATATGAGCGAAGGAACTCAAACCTCTGAAAGAGTTTAGTAAAGGAACTCAAACCTGTATAAGATAGTTCACTTTAACTGGGAAGTTCTGTTCTGCATGTTGGATACAGTAGCGTAACATATCCAACACGGCCAAATCAGTTTGGTAATCATCAGATCCTGTGTAGAACATATCCGATGTAGTACATTCATAATAAGGTATTTCAAATTTAATGAAAGAAAATATGCAAAACCTGGTATATCAAAAATCTGCTGGAGAGGAATGCCAAGTAGCTCTGCTAACTCATTCTGAACATGAGCACGTTGCTGTATCTCCAGTCTATCACCATGTGTGACCACAACAACAGGCTTGTCATCTGCAGTAACAGTATTGGGAATTTGGGATCACACTGATATCTACAATAGAAACTATAAATTTATAAACTGAAAATAAACATCATTCATGAACAAGTTGACAACTGAAGCTCCCCACTAATAACATAGAAGAAAGTCACTCTAAAAATAAAAGTCATGAGCTCGCCACAATCCTTTTTTTATGTGAATACAGTAGGAGAGGCTCGCCACAATCCTAATCAGTAAACAGATATATATTAAAAATATAAACAATCTGTATGTCTATTTTATCAAAGCAAGAACACATAGCATTGACAGGATACAACAGTAATGAAGTGCATATCTCTTTCATCAGCATATGTGAAAAGAAATATATATTTAGAACAATTCTTGTAACAGAATGGAAACATAAAGCTATAACAATCTTAGCTATACCTCCAATTGATAAGAATGGATACATAAATGTTTCACGGAGAACCTCAGTGTATTCTTTCCTTTCGCTATCAATTGACTCAAGGAAAGAAATGCCGTCAACAACAAATATCACAAAGTTGACCTTCCTAGTTTTACAATGAAGAAAACTGTATTTCCTCCCCAATGGTTTCATGTCGCTGATCCTAATGCCATCATCAGTATCCCTGCTTAGAAAAGAAAAACAACTTAACTGAGCTAGGTAATGTTGAGTGGTGGTCTTCATGTGTTATTTGCTTAGCTTATGACTAAAGGAGAGCTATGAAATATTGAAGGCATGTCAAACAATATTAAAGGATATCAGTATTCCCAATGCTGCTACACAATGATAAAGTATTACATTCCAAAACACAATATTTGTGGGAAATTCTTCACATAATTCTTCATGATTTTTCTCTGAATCATATCAGTGAGAAGTACTCACATAGTTTTCATGATTTTTCTCCCAAGTAAATATATATTGTAAGATACAACTCAAAACGAGCACTGCTACCAATGACTGTCACGTCAAAACTCAAAAGAAAACCTGATCATGGCTAGAATACTATGTCCTGAATAGCAAAGGCTGACAACTCAGATCCAGAAACAAAATAGTAAAATGAGTCTTGACCTCGAAAAGAATAAAGAACAATTCTTACAGAGCCATACAGTGTACAAAAGTTTGACAAATTCCCGGACAGAAAAAGGGCTACCAAATAAGTTATCCCAAATGTACTAACGAAAATGCAAAGATAAGAAAATGTACTAATGAAGTAGAGATAGTCACCACTTACAATGTTGCCATCTCCCCATGGCTGACTCCCTTTGTCATCCACTGATGCACCATATTGAAATTTTTCTCTGGGTTGCTTGACAAGCTTCGTGTATCATAAATACATATAGCATTCGAATTCCTTGGAACTGGGTACTCCCGAAGAAAGATTGTGCCTTTTGATTTGGAATTTCCTACATGAGTTAGAAAGTCAAGTCAATGAGCAGGTATACGCCTGGGGACTGGATGGAAATAGGTAAAACCAATTTTAGTTGCCCATCGCCATGAAAAAAGCATCCCCCAGAAGATCATTCGACTTACGTGACACCTGCACTCGATCTGGTGCAAAAGGATCATCATCCTTGTCAAAGACCCTTGTAATTCGGTTCACAAGTGTGCTCTTGCCAGCACCTTTAGGGCCAACCAACAGCAGCGTGGTGATCTCAGGCAAGATATAATCCCCAGCTTTTGTTCCGCCAGCTCCCTCAATCCAGTCCCCAGGCTTATACCTGCTCATAGACTTGACTTTCTATGAACTCATTAACTGAATAGAAAATAATAAAGTTAACTTAGGGACTTATTGTTCTAGGTTGCACTACTCTTTTGGCAGCTGATTTATCATCCAACCAACCTTTTTTTCCCAGTATTTTAGTAACAGAAGTCCAGTAAAAATTTTAAGTTCAGTTAAGTATAGCATGTAAGTAAACATCGGAGAAAATGCAGAACTGAAAGGCATATATTTAACATCATAACCTGTTTCTAAAATATTTTCAAACCCTGAGATGGGGCGTGGCTTCAGTTTATCTCATTATAAAAATGATCAAAACAAAAAATGCATCAGTAATGAACATGTTATCCACAGTAATTTAGATATTTGCACGAAATTCGACAGGACCTTCAACAGATAAAAGGGTGGGTCCGAAATAATCGTAGGTATTGAAAATTAAGATAAATTGGACCCGTTCCAGCAATCCTTTCTAGAATCATGTCTACTGTGTCAAATTACAGTTAAATAATATGTTTGCGTATAACGATCGCATCCTAGTAGATAGAAAGAGGGGGGGGGGGGGGGGGGGGGGGGGGGGGGGGTAAGAAACAACGTTACAATAATCAGGTTACCTCCTGATGAGCTCTTTCGCCTCCCGCAGCGACCGGTCCTGCAGCCGGCGGCTGGCGTAGTGAAGGGCCTCCACCTCGGCATCGTCGCAGACAGAGCACTCATCAGTTTCATCTTCATCGGAGACCGGCGAGACAGCCACGTAGTCGGCGAACTCTGCAGCCACACCGACAGTTCAAGTTCAATTAATTGATCGCAGTACTAGTTGGGAATTTGGAGATCTATAGGTCAGCGGGAGAACAATTACCTGGAGGAAGGACCTCCGACGAGCACGACGGTGAGGAGGGCGTGCTGGTAGGAGTTAGGGCGACGCCACCGCCCATTGAATTTTGCTCCGGATTTCGCTCGAGTCTGAGGTTTCCGCGGCTGGGTTTGGGGCGGCGGAGAAGAGAACGAGGGGGCGGTGGCCAAGTGAGGTGTGACAGGGAACAAATGTTCTTTTGTTGATTGATGATGATATAGCGCCGAGTCCATTGAATTTTTCGAAATTGAATAGGCATCCTTATTAGGTCCGGATAATTTGACACGAGGTTAAACACAGTGTTTTATTTTTTTAAAGCCATCTATGTGTGATTCTTAAGAAAAAAGAATATAAATGAAAGTAACTTATAAATTCTTCTTAAAAAAATAATATATATAGGTAATATTTATAGTGTTGATTGAATAATGAACTATCCAATTTAAACGGGCAACTTTGGGATTGGATTAAAATACGAAGAGTGTTTTTAAATTAATGTCGCCATTGATCTTTCGAATTACATTTGACCACTCATCTTATTTAAATAAATTTAAAATCATCATGTATTTTGTTACGGTTTGTTTTAGCACTAAAGAAAATTGAAGCACAACTTAAGTTTGCAAATTTAAACTAATATTTTGAATAAGGCGAACACTCATATGTAACGGAGACATTGATTTAAGAACGAGGGAGTACCTATTGCATCAACACTCTAAAAAGACAAATAAAACATAAAGAAAACATCAAGTATTTTACTCATCGTCAACATCATTGACCTTGGAAGAGTAGGAACCAAATCAAATGTCATCTCCAATCGCCTATGAGAGACGCAACTTTGTTGAAGCCGCAAAACCATCGTATTAAAAACTCACTATATAGATTGGTCATTGGCAGCAGCTATGGATAGAGATAAAAATGAAAGAATATGATGGTCTAACGTCCGCAGGATGATAAGCTAGGAAAAAGTAGTCGGAAATATTGAACATCGCTCGTCAATCTCATTTTCCTATTCAAGAGTTAAGTAAGAAACCAAGGTTTGTTTTCATAACTGGCATTTTTTTCTAGTGATCTAACTCTTTGAATGGATCGGTCATATCTCTATCATTAGGAAGAGAGGAAGATTTTATCTCATAAGCCTTTCACCAAGCCATGACAAAACAAGAAAAGGGTCGAAGAATCTTATTTCAGGACACATAATTCTTTTTTGTTCTTGTGGTCATATTAATATTAACAAAGATTTTTTCTTTATATTTTATCACAAACCCCTCACTATTTCATGAATTCTAAAGAAGATTGACGGGCATACTTCGTAGCCAAGAAAACCCTGTGGACTTTATCCCATTTGTCTCTCGTTGTCAACGGCTTTGGTAGAGTTGACGACGCACAGGGCAAGCCTCCAAGGTAGTAGTGTTGAGGCTTGCTCGAGTTTCTTTATCATACTAGTAAACATGCACGTGCGCCACGCACGTGTCTAAAAATTGAACCATTTGGCAAGACCATTAAATTTATGAGTTACTTGACTAAAATTCTCTTTTATTACCTAGAATTTAATTATTTTGAAGAGAATCACGCATGACCACCGGATACAAACTACAGTGCAATAACTGAATATTGTCAAACATCACGAGGAGTGGGTCATAAGTAACTCTCACCTTGCCATCATACTCTTTTCTCGAGAGAACCTCGAGTGTTTTGTTTTGAGTGCATTCAAAAAGGATGTTTGAGTGTTACCTTGCTATTGGAGAATTCTACCCAACTTTAACTTCACCCTGATGCTCATGAAATTGCCGAAATTTAGAACGGCCTCGAGGACTTTGTGGAACAGCCTGCTGCTTCTCATCTCGTGGCATGCAGCCTGAATGAAAAATGGATAAAAATTTCAGATATGAAAAATAGTAATTGAAAGAAAATATGTTACCAATGAATACATTAAGTAATAGCATCTATGAACCAGATAATCTCGACTATTAATGTGGTATGCGGTATGCCTACCCATCTGGACAGTTTATACAAGCACTCTGCACTTTACACACTAAGGCACTCATAAACATGTTGCAATCTCTGAAGAACAAGGCATTACCTCAAGAGTAGCATATGACATTCTCAGCTGATTGACCTCCAGATAAAAACTTGCAATGTAAAGCATGGCATCCACTCTCTTGAACGCAAATGGCACATCCAGTATTGCCTTGAGAAAATCCTCAACGAGGCAAAGTTTAGACTTTGAATCATCCTTGAAATACTTCAGTTTAAGCTCTTCTTCATTGTTGAGAACAATCTGAGTAAGCATCCGCAAAGCGTCTACTCCCAAACCATGTGCATTGCCTGCACCCAGCAAAGAGAAAAACTACAATCAGTAAAAAGAAAATATACGAAATCATAGCCTGGAGGATTGAAGAAAAAGGTAACCAATCAACATCCGGAGCCAAGTCGCAATGACATGTAAAACAAAGGGCAGTACACCTTTAATGGATGACTTTGTCTGAAATGCAAATGTGGAAATGCTCCCAGAAAGATTTTAATACAGGACTAACAGAGCATTCTACAAGAATACTCTGAATTCACTTTTAATACTCTAAAAACAGACGATCTATCTTTAATGAAGGCATGCTGTCCATTTAGAACAGTGGGAGGGGCATGATATGTAGCCATCTGATATGGCAAAGTTAATCAAAGATACAACAACCTGCATACAACTTATAACTGAAAGTGTACCATGTGGGCGATACTGCAAACAAGGCCAATGGGAGGAACCATCAATTCCAAGGCCCACGAGAGTACTTTGATCAATGAAACGAATGCATCATTGGCAGCATTATTCAGAGAACTCAACTTGGGTAGCCTGGTACAGGAAAGAGGGATGCATATGTACCTTCCAGTAGGGCATCCCGCACTTGGTCCTTGGAGACACCCAGTGCACCCAGAATCATCCCAACGCCATGGCACCTTGGAGCACCAAGGAGACACACTTGTCTCGGCATCGCCACTGCGGCGGAGTTGTTGAGGTATTGCTGGATCACCTCATCCCTCATGCTGAAACAAAGAAATAAGTTTTCAGAAATCAAATCTAATCTCACAGTAATCGATTTCTGCTTACCTTTTACAAGCTGCAGACGGACGGGTTCGCTCGGGACCGGCTCGTTGCCGGCAGCTCCCACGTGCGGTACTGCTTGATGTCGCTGGGAGGCATCCCGTGGAGGATGCCGCCGCGGTCGATTGGCCTCAAGCCAGCCAGCCGCCTGAGATTCCAGCTGGCCAACTGAACGTCGCCAGCTCGTGGTTGTGCGCGGATGTGGACGTCGCGCGTGCTCATCAATTGCCGAGGGTGAGGAACGGCGGCGAAGGGGAAGGTCGAAGGTCGCCATGTTGCTCCCGACGTAGGGATGCGCGCGGCAACAAGGCCGAGAGGCACGATGGCGTCTGACGCACCCGACGACGCCGCCAACCCGCTGATCCAGCTGCCGCGGCCTCCGTCGAAGCGACCGTCGTCGTCGGCCGGCAGGCCCAGTGCGGCCCATAGCGCCGCGTCGACGGCGGCGACCATCCGACGCGCCTCGTCCCGCGCGAGCCCGTACCGCCGCCACATCCCACTGCGCGAGCGCGGCGAGGTCCTACTGCACTGGACGCTGTTTGGGAAGACGTCGCTGGTCTTCCCTGTCGCTCGACGCCGCCGTCGCCACCCCGCCATGCGTACACCTCAGCATCACCTGAAGGCTGCAGATCCTGTTATGCAGATTTTGATTTAGATGCAATCGTAACAAGAGGAATGCAATCAGGATTGCGAAGCTACAATGCGGCAACAAATTAATTAGGATCCCTACAATCGTAACAAGAGGAATGCAATCAGGAGGATGGAAGACGATTTCAGAAAAGGAAAGCAATAGCGAAGAATCAGGGAAGAAAACTTTCTAAAAATTGTATTGTATTTTTTTGAACGTAATGAAAGAAGGTGGGAGGTGGGGGTGCGGGTGGAGGTACGGTGGGTGTAAAAAAATTTAAATCGTCATACAAAAATGAACTAATTTGGACATTTGTCCACCTCCACTGTCCACCCTTCCGCGGGCCCGGGCCCAGCATGGCAGGATCCGATGGTAGATATTAAGGGTGACCTTTTAGATCAAGGTTTAATTTTTACTTGGGTACAATTTGGCAGGTGAAAACTGTATTTTTCTAAACTAGTTCTTTAAGGGTTTAGACTTAGAGGACTCCTAATCTAAACCCTTAAAGAACCAGTTTGCAGGAAAATATATTTGACCTGCCAGATTCTACCCCGACTGTATATCCACTGTTGATCTAAAGGTCATCTTTAATATCTACCATCCGATCCTGTCATGCTGGGCCCGGACCCACGAAATGAGGACACGGGAGGTGGACAAAGTGTCATCGCCAGTTCATTTGCGATGACAATCCCGAGTTTTTTCTTACTTGAGTTTTCCTACCCGTAATTCAAATCCCACCTCCTATTCTTACGTGAGTTTTCCTGCTGAGTTATTTCTTACGTGAGTTTTCCTGCCATAATTGCCATAATTCCATCCCGTGTCATCATTGTCATATAATTCCAAATCCCACCTCCTATTACTTTCCCTTTATACGTCTAATTTGAATAAATGCCATAATTCCATCTCGGGCAGATTAGGAAGTTTCCTTCGCGACACAGGAAACCTTTGAAACTTTTCGAGTCGTCGAGGACCCGAGCTGGTGTGGAGCACGTCGGCGACGGGGACGTCGCCTTGGGCGCCGTACATGCCCAGCTTGTAGTCCGCCTGCAGGGTGCGGTCGATCAGGATCTTCAGGACGAGCCCAGGTGAAGAACACGATCAGTGGGGGTTGGCCGCGTCTTTGAGTCGTGGTTGATCCTCTTTTTCTTGGGATCACGGTGAGATTTGCGGCCTTTCAGACGATCTTCCGTCGGTTTGATCTGCTAAGTTCAGTTGTTTTATTCGGTCGCTGTTAGGATCCTGTTCGTCTTCGCTAATGCAGTAGCTCTTGATTGGTTTCAGGTTTTGCCGGATGCGCTACAGTAACATTCAAGCAGTTCAGTCCCCTCGCAGCTGCAGGTCACTAAAGCAGTTTCTGTTGGTATTGTTCAGTTTCGCAATTTCAGTTCACATTAATACCTCTGTACATGGTAGCTCTTGCTGGATGATAAGTTGTGAATACCTGCACCTGAGAGAGTTAGTTCAGATCACGGAAGGGAAAGTTCAGAGAATATTTGATTAATAATTTCTGTCCTGATGCGCACGAAATGATTCTTTCTGGATTTTCGCTAGACTGCATTAGGATTTAGGCGAAGTGCAGTTTGATTGCCGTGTTGGGAAGTTCAATTTGATCCAGTTTGATCCTGGTCTTGGCGGCGTCCAGGTTACTGGCTTCGCATGAGGCTCTTCCTGTTCCAATCACGTGAGAAACCCGCCCAAGAACGACTGAAATTCTAACCCTGTTGCAGTCTCTACAGGTTCAGCTGTTCCATCAAGTTCCTCCCGTGAATACCCTAATGAGTCTAGCATTTGATTGCTGGTTCTTTCTGAAATTGGGTACCCTGCTTTGGTTCTTGTTTTTTTTTCTAAACCTTTAAAGAACCAGTTTGCAGGAAAATATATTTAACCTGCCAGATTCTACCCCGACTGTATATCCACCGTTGATCTAAAGGTCATCTTTAATATCTACCATCCGATCCTGCCATGCTGGGCCCGGACACACGAAATGAGGACACGGGAGGTGGACAAAGTGTCATCGCCAGTTCATTTGCGATGACAATCCCGAGTTTTTTCTTACTTGAGTTTTCCTACCCGTAATTCAAATCCCACCTCCTATTCTTACGTGAGTTTTCCTACTGAGTTATTTCTTACGTGAGTTTTCCTGCCATAATTGCCATAATTCCATCCCGTGTCATCATTGCCATATAATTCCAAATCCCACCTCCTATTACTTTCCCTTTATACGTCTAATTTGAATAAATGCCATAATTCCATCCCGGGCAGATTAGGAAGTTTCCTTCGCGATACAGGAAACCTTTGAAACTTTTCGAGTCGTCGAGGACCCGAGCTGGTGTGGAGCACGTCGGCGACGGGGACGTCGCCTTGGGCGCCGTACATGCCCAGCTTGTAGTCCGCCTGCACAGTGTGGTTGATCAGGATCTTCAGGACGAGCCCAGGTGAAGAACACGATCAGTGGGGGTTGGCCGCGTCTTTGAGTCGTGGTTGATCCTCTTTTTCTTGGGATCACGGTGAAATTTGCGGCCTTTCAGTCGATGTTCCGTCGGTTTGATCTGCTAAGTTCAGTTGTTTTATTCGGTCGCTGTTAGGATCCTATTCGTCTTCGCTAATGCAGTAGCTCTTGATTGGTTTCAGGTTTTGCCGGATGCGCTACAGTAATGTTCAAGCAGTTCAGTCCCCTCGCAGCTGAAGGTCACTAAGCAGTTTCTGTTGGTATTGTTCAGTTTCGCAATTTCAGTTCACATTAATACCTCTGTACATGGTAGCTCTTGCTGGATGATAAGTTGTGAATACCTGCACCTGAGAGAGTTAGTTCAGATCACGGAAGGGAAGGTTCAGAGAATATTTGATTAATAATTTCTGTCCTGATGCGCACGGAATGATTCTTTCTGGATTTTCGCTAGACTGCATTAGGATTTAGGCGAAGTGCAGTTTGATTGCCGTGTTGGGAAGTTCAATTTGATCCAGTTTGATCCTGGTCTTGGCGGCGTCCAGGTTACTGGCTTCGCATGAGGCTCTTCCCGTTCCAATCACGTGAGAAACCCGCCCAAGAACGACTGAAATTCTAACCCTGTTGCAGTCTCTACAGGTTCAGCTGTTCCATCAAGTTCCTCCCGTGAATACCCAAGAACAGCAGTCTCTACATTTGATTGCTGGTTCTTTCTGAAATTGGGTACCCTGCTTTGGTTCTTGTTTTTTTTTTCAAACATGAATATTGCAATTTTCCAACCCGAATTGAGCTTACAGTCAATTTTCGTTTACCCCAGCTACCAATTGTGTGAGACAGCGAGGTGTGTGTCAGTGTGTGCATATGTAGGTCAGGCTCTGGGCAACTCCTATGGTACTAGCCCATCCCATGCTCTTCTACTCATGGTGATCATTGCCTGACAATGATAGATTGACAGCTAATTATAGATGGCGTCGGTGGGTGTTAGATTGTTTATTGTTATTGTTACGTGAAGAAAACCCTGCATGCATATTTGTCGGATGCGCTACAGGAACTGCAGTTCTGGGACACCTAAACAAGCTCGTAATTGTCTAGGCATCCAGTAGACAATGTCCCTGCTACCTTCAGCGATTTGAACATATTGAACATAAAAAATTCACATCAAAGTTTTGTATTAATTACCATTATATTCTCATCAAAATTTGCTTAACATGGTTTCGTTTCAGTCATTATGGCCAAGCGTAAAGCCGGCGCTTTCGGTGAATCCCCACCTCTACGAGACACGACCAGTGAAATCGACAAAAATGGTAAGATGTGTAAAGCTGAAATTGTGCTCTACAACTGTCCCACTGTACAATGGGTTTCACAATGGTGCCTGACATTGTCGATTATGTTCAGGTGCTCATGGAAGCATGCATGGAGTTGGTGTTGCTTCTTCTGGAAAATCGGCTAAGAAATCCCACGTGCGTCGACCTCTCGCTGATTGCACGAATGTCCTTGCGAATGGTTGGTAACTTCCTTTTTTCCCCTGATGGTGGCATAATTTTGATCATGTGTTCAGTGGGTCTCAGGCATGTGTTTAAAAGAGGCCAGGTGGAAGAAGAGCTCGCTGCAAAACGTAAAATAGCTGCTGAAAAGAAACGTCAGTATCGTGCACGAAAAAAGGCCGAACTAGAGAATTCTTTGCCCACACCAATCCGTGAATCGTCAATGACAAATGTAGCAGGTACTCCCCCCCCCCCCCCCCCCCCCCCCTCTTCCCCCTTTTTAGTGTAATTGGTTCTTTGCGCATGTTCAGTCCTTGCCCACACAGTGCTTAATCACTGCTTGAAAAAACGCAGACTCGAGGAATGACCTAAATGCCACGCCATTCGCTCTCCATCCAGGTGTGTTATGTTATTCAGACTGACATGTTTGGCTTTTTTTGTTAGTTTCACGCAATACTGTTTCACTATTTCAAATGTTTTTATGCCAGTGTGATTAAACTTTTTTATATGTCAAAACAATTTTTTTAATGAGCTGTTATTTTGAGTTTTTTCAGTTTTCTTATATTTCATATTCATCCCTTCTGAACCATTGTTCCGAACATATAGATTTTGAAGCTGATGCGATGAGGGACGCAATTACGAACCCTGCGTTGGGTTCAGGCTCCATTGTCAATCCGTTCTCACAGAATGATCAAAGTAATATGCTTATATCACACTGTTTTGTTGAGTTCTTTTTATAGTTCAAATTACAAATTATTGTTTTATGATTCTTTTTTTTTGTTTCAGAACGTGTGACGGTACAGCAGGGTGATTATGCTGCTGTCGATGACGGTGATGACAGCTGGCTTCATCGGAATGAAGCTTCGTGTCCAGCACCAAGTGGGGGAGTTCGGCAAGATGAAAACATTGAGTGTGTTACTGCAGATTGCGTTGAACTGAACGAAACACAAAGGTCCAGGTGGCGTGCAAACACCCAACGCTACCGGAAGCGTAAAAAGGAAAACATAGATACTATTAAGTCGGACACAGAAGATCAGAGTACACTAGAGGAATATAAAAGATCCTTGTGGCGTGCAAACACTGAGCGCTACCGGAAGCGTCAAAATGGCACTCTAGCCAATGAAGGTGAAGTTCAACGTAATCCAAAAATTCGCTGTGACTTTGGATATTCATGTATATATCATATACCTACTGTTCTAATGGTTTAGATTTTGTTGGAATCTGCAGGTGCCGTCCAATGTGACAGTGCTTGTGGGATGAAGAGAAAAGCTAATGTCGCTCAACTTCCTAAAAATGTTGAATTCCGGAATCAATATCGCCGGCGAAATTCGACTCAGATCATTTCACAAGGTGCGTGCCTGTTTGTAATATCCTGTTGTATTGAATATCCTGTTTGCTTTATGATAAATTCCTTCGTATATTACAAGTTTCTCTATTGTTTAAAGCTGGTCCGTCTGGAAAGATAAATCCTTCATTGTGTACTGGCGAGCAGTCTCGTGCTAACGATGGTGTATATGATTCTGGTATTTGGGTTCCCGATGCAGCAGAGACCACGGGATTAGGTAACTAAAAATGTTCTTTTCTTTGCAAAGCTGTCATTTAAGAGAAATCAGTAAGTGACTGCCTTTTTTTTATATGACCCAGATGAGGAGAACTTGGAGACTCATAAGCCGATAGACGACGACATCGATGATCCTTTTGCTGATGACGAGGACCGGGTTTTCTTCAGACCTGGTATATATGAGTCCATAAGGTTAAATTTGAATTGCGGATGGCGGATGACAGGGTGCAACAAGGCGACGAGATGGATGAACCTGTTGTGGTGCAAGAAAACTATCCGTTAGTTCCTACCCCACATTTTAATTGGCTTAAATTCAAACTTGGTCAGATGTTTTTGCCTATTTTTGCATGTTGATGAACCCTGCACACCGG
Source organism: Eragrostis curvula (assembly GCA_007726485.1). Classification (NCBI taxonomy): domain Eukaryota; kingdom Viridiplantae; phylum Streptophyta; class Magnoliopsida; order Poales; family Poaceae; genus Eragrostis; species Eragrostis curvula. The sequence goes on from CM017445.1 coordinate 19,667,469, forward strand.
TGCTCACGACCACGTGTTTCTCCTTTGCAGAATGGTACTTTTCCGTGATATTAACCTGGATCTCATCACCAGCAAAATTAATTTCAGTGCAAAGGTCTACTTTAAAGCACATGTACGTTTGCACAAGGATGGAAATTACATAAGACTTATATTGGTTGATGAGGAGGTAATATCATCTCAATTTAGGTGCATTAGATATTTAACTGTGTAATTATTTGCATCACCTCTTTCGATGCATAGAGGTTCAGTGATGCAAATCTAATGTGGGATGGATTTTATTGCAGGGAACTAGGATGGAGGCATTGGCATTTGGCAGGACTTGTTTGGATCTGGCTCGAACAATCGTTGAAGGAGAGCCATATGATTTCATTAATGTCGTTGTTGGATACAGATATGATTTAAACTTTCTCAATGTGTTTCATGTATATGGCGCCGAATTCTTTGCAAGCATTACTTCTGAAAGCAGGGTTTCTAACTCTAGAAGGCCGATAGCATATCCTCTGTTCCCACGAACGTTCGAGTCGTTTCATCAAATCAAGCATTTTGGGGCAGATAAAAACTTGATGGGTATGCTTGCCACCTTTGTTAGTTTACTAATACAACTGGATATTGCTTCTCTAACATAGGCCGTAACTCTTCCTACAGATGTCATTGGCGTGGTTGTCTATATATCTGAGATCCATGACACAAAACGCACCTGGAGACGACCAAGCAGGCATGTCGCCATAATGAACACGTGGTACGTTGTGTATGCAATTGTTTAAAATACATCCACGCCTTTCTCGTTAAATATAATGTGATTATTTGATGCGCAGTATGCAGATTCTCGTCATCCATGTCCGCAGTCCACATATTTTGCGCCACGCTGGAGAATGGCGACCCGCGGCACAATACTTTAACACCATTGCTGCACTCCATGTGCAAATGAACACAAGAAGAGGTATGGAATGAACACATATTTTGAAGTGAACACATTATTTTTTCACCATTGCCTACTTACCTCTCATATCCTCAAATTATTTAAATGCAGGTGTTCTTGTCACTACTCGATATAGCAAAATTATTTTTGAGCCCGACAGGCCAGAAGCTGAGGCAATGAGAGGTAAATATAGCAACTTTGTGTTCTGGTTCATTTCATTATTTTTTACGTACACTTGAATTGGCGTTGATTTTTTTCGTCATTTAAATTGTAGGATTTCAAAGGCGTCTAACAAACGCGCCTAATCAAACACGTCAGCTTGGTCGTGACCGCCTGAAAGATATGAATGTGCTTTGAGGGTGCAATAAAATGAAGACTCTCAAATAAATATGGTCGCTATCGTTACCGACAATGAATTAGAACTATGCGTCACATCATGTCTTTTATGTCTCAAAGTCAATTAATGTCTTTAAATTCAAAAATGTCGTTATGTTATCAGATTCTCGAGATTGTCGTGTTAATGTCGTGTTGGTAATTAAATGCAATAATGTGTCAGAAAAAGGGTGTTTTTTTATTATACGTCCACGGTACATCATATTATTTTCTTTGTATCATAAAGTCCTGCCAAGTGAGGTCATTTGGGCGGACACGTGCGTGGCGCACGTGCATTTTTACTAGTATTTTTATATGAAAGAAGTCTATTTACTACCCTCAAGTATCCATGTTATTTACTTAACCCTCTAAACTAAGTTTTAGTCCAATTTACTACCCTGAACTATCTAGATTGGTTCAATTCACCCCCTCGTGAAATTTTACTTTTTTGCTTCTCTTTGTACAAGTTATATTTGAAGCTCAAATTTTGTAGAATGGTAGATGATATCATCCTCTATGCTAGAAAAATTGTTTCAGATTTTTTTAGAAACATTTTCTTGCATTATTCTATCTTATATGTCGAATTTGTATTGCACATTTTCCACATACAAAATTTTTTTAAAACATTATTTAAACATTTTTCTAACATAAGGTATGTTGTAAACTATAATCTCACGAAATTTCACACTCAAACATGATGTGTACCTAAAGATACAAAAAAGAAAAAATTCATGAGGGAGTAAATTGAACCAATCTAAATAGTTAGAGGGAGTAAAATGGATTAAAAATTAGTTTAGGGGGTTATGTGAACTACATGGATACTTAAGGGTAGTAAAATGGACTTCTTCCTTTTTATATCACATCGTAATATCCAAAGTTGTCATGGCTGCGGATCTATTACAATCAATCATTAATGACGCTTGGCACAAAAATCTGATCACACACCCTATTGGGCCTCAGGCACAAGGTGATTATCCAATAATACAGTATGATGACGATACTCTAATGGTCATGCCTGCTGATGCCAGACAATTGTTCTGCTTCAAAGCCCTACTAAATACATTTGTTGAATCAATAGGATTGAGGGTGAATTATGGGAAATCATATATGGTACCTATAAATGTAGAAGATAAAATGTCTCTTCTATCCAACACTTTTGGATGTTCAATCCACACAATGCCTTTCATGTACTTAGGACCAGTTGATACAACTAGGCCTTCTATAGATGAATTCATGCCCATGTTGTATCAACAGAAAAGGGGGATGTCTAGTCCAAAAAAATGAAGGAGTCTAGTCCAAAAAAATGAAGGAGTACTAGGAATTCTAAAACTCAAAATCCAAAACCAAGCACAGCTTCTTAAGTTCCTACACAAGTTCTACAATACCATGACCTTCCCTGGGTTAAATTAACTTGGGACAGATACTACAAAAATGGGAAGCCTCCACACATGTGAAGGCCACTGGGATCTTTCTGGTGGAGAGACCTAATGTCCATGGTAGAACTATATAGAAGGTTTGCTACTTGCACTATGGGGAATGGATGGACTGCAGTCTTATGGGAAGATATATGGAATGGAAATGTTATGGAAAATAGATTTTCACAGTTGTGCTCTTTTGCCAGAGATAATTAAAAAGCTGTCAGTCTCAAAATTCAAGGCCAATAGTGTGGAAGTTAATTTCTTCCTGCCTCTCTATCTGATTGCATCGGGGCAACTAGACACACTATCCACAGAGTTGGATCAACTGAACCTGATGGATGATGTATGTGATCAATGGGCATAGATATGGAACTCTCCCCAATATTCCATAAAGAAGGCGTACGAATCACTAATAGGCACATGCATTGTTCCAGATGCTCTAAAATGGTTATGGGAAAGCTCAGGGAGAAGCAAGCACAAGTTCTTCTTTTGACTCCTTCTCCTGGATCGACTTAATACAAGGGACCTCTTGCAGAGGAAAAATTTCCAGGCAGCTTCCTACAACTGTGTCTTATGCCAGGGTTAACAATTGGAAACTCTCAACCGGTCCCTTACAAACTTTGCCACCTCAATCATTTACTGGAATGCCACGGGTTTCACCTGGAACTTAAACTTGGAGGTGCTAGAAAGGATTGATTTGACTAAAAGACTTACCACACTCAGCTTTTTCAAGGAGGCCATCATGGCGATTGCCTGGATAATATGGACACACAGAAATAGCATCATATTTGATAATCAAGTAGTGTGCATGGCTAGGTGGAGAAGAGAACTGAAAGAAGAGGCCTTAACTTTGATTAAGGTCGAGGACAGAATCAAAAGAGATTTTGAGGAGTGGATTGAAAATTTACGGTTGTAATTTTTTCCTTTGAGACTGTGGCTCTTGTACCATCTCTTTGGTTTTATTTTGTACAGTTTGTACATATTAATGAAAAGCAAATTAGTAGAGGCATCCTCTCCTGTTTCGGTCAAAAAACAATATCCAAAGTTGTCATGTCAATGTCATAAAATTAGGTACCATAGAAGCCCTCAGTCCAGAGTGGGGTGGCGAAGTTTGTAAGGGACCGGTTTTCCCTCTTATTAATACAAAAATGCTTAGCTCTCATGCGTATTCAAGAAAAAAAACCCTCCAATGTATAGTTTCATAGGTAGTGGCGAAACCACGTTTAATAAACTATATTTACTTTTATTAGTCCTTGAAAATTAGATGCATTTTGTTCTATGGAACCGTAATCTCCTTTTTCCCAGCTTCGCCAGTGCTCACGGGGAGTGAATATTTTACAGGGGGCAGAGGAAGGCCTTTTTTTTTTTTACCTTGGCAGCTAACTTGACGGTTCTTGGGAAATCAACTAGAACTCACCTTGTTTCCTCATCTCATCTGGCGTCGCTGTTGGTATTTTATACCTTGTCATCACGATTGATTGTTACAAGTGTTGCGAGTATGAAAAATGAATTATTTTTTTACTGAATCTTGAGATTCACGAAGTCACATGCGTCTCGCTGTCGACGGTGACGTCGTGTCCCTATGAAAGAATAAACATCCATAAATATGCAACATCCATACTAAGTCTGTGACTTGAACCCGAGTGGGTTGGTTCGCCACATCGCTCTGCAAATATGAGCCATTTGTATAATGCATTTTCATATGACTTGGATTTTATGCCTAAGTTTAAAGAAGGGATATTGAAATTTGATGCCACTTAAGTTGACATTAAATTTAATATCACTAGATTTATAATTTTGATATCATCAAAGGACTATAAAAAAACTTAAACGGAAAATGCGTACTCGCGTGGAGAACACACGGGGACTATTATCGGCCAGCCTTTTTTCTGTTGATGCGAAAGAGGAGAGTGGTCTTAGCTCTTTATCCCACACTGTAATAAGGGGTTATTACAAGCAAGAAAGAAGAAATAAGATATCTATCACCTAGTCTAACTCTCTGAAGTTGGAAATAGTCAATGTTGACCATCTTAATCCAGAAAATAGCATTTCTTACAGTAGCTTTTTCATATATACTCTCTCCGTTTGCAAATAGATGTCATTTTAGACTTCTCTATTTTTCTTAAATTACATGTCATTCTCAATTCTCAATGTAATTTTCTCTCTTTCTAATATACCTCTCTCTCTATCTCTCTACTCCTCATTTCCTGAGTACTCATCTTTTTCACCTCTCTTTAATTTCCGTGCCTAGAGCTAAAGTGAAAAGATAGAGTATTTCTTTTTTTACCAAGACAAGAGGTTACATACGCTTCCTCTACATCATCACAGTAACCTCAACTAATGTTTGAGTGTTTGACGCACCTATCAGTTACAATAGTTGTCATGTCATACGTATTCTCAAAAAGTTGCTTCATGACTAAGATAGTCACGATACTTCCGGCGTGTGTTGACGAGGAAAGTCTGTGGCATCATGACTAAGATCAAATATGTACAGTCATGTAAACTATAGATTAGAAAAGTAAATTACTTCTGGCACGCTCCCACGTCTTCTTGTCATCATAGCAGGAGTCATCGGGGGCGATGTCCCAGTCCCATGCCTCGCCTCGTCACTTGCGCCGTTGTAGTTTATTGGGTCCTTCCTCATTGGTGTAGTGGTCTTCCTTGGATGAGTAGTGGTGACCCTCACTATAGTAGTCGTCCTCGTCAAAGTAGGGCAGCGGCTGGACGGAAGAAGAAGAGGAGCCCGCGCGCATCGACGGTACCAAAGAAGACATGGGCCCATAAGCGTCGACATAACCGAAGAAGACAAAGGGCCCGCGCACGCTGATGGGATCGAAGAAGATCAAAGGTCCGCGTGTTGACGATGGCAGGCAACTGTGTGCCGACACGGAGCCACCAGAAGGGGTTCAACGGGTGCTACCTGATATGGAGAACGAGCACAACACTTTGTGGCCGTAGGGGGAGTCGTGGGAGAGGGAGGAGCACTTAATGGAGAGGGAGGGAGAGGGAGGAGCACTTAAGGGAGAGGGAGGAGCACTTAATGGTAGGGGGAGTCGTGGGAGAGGGAGGGCCCATTAGAGATGGATTGATGGGATCCGTATGGCGGTGACTCAAATTTTAAACTTTTCACGTGCATGGGTTTACTTGGGCAACAAGCTGAAACTTTTCAAATTTTGAACACGTGCATGGCCTGATAATCTGATATGCTCCCCAAGAACTAAGCAGACCCTTCACCGGTTCATCCTAACTAAGGATTTCAATCCCAATCACCTATCAAAAGGCGGAGTAATTACAGTATTATATTTGCGATTCCGTTTAGCATTGATCCGTCTTCCCTGCAAATCGAAATACAGTGCCAAACCCATCAGTTCTGCCGGTACGCGATGAACCGCGCGAGGTGGCGCAGCGGCGCGGCGCGGCCGGCGTCGAACCTGTCGAGCTCGGCCTCCGCTCTGGCGACGAGCTCGGCGGCGTACGCGCGCGCGCCGTCGACGCCCATGAGTTTCGGGTACGTGGCCTTGTCCGCCGCCAGGTCCTTCCCGGCCGTCTTCCCGAGCTGCTCCGACGTGCGCGTGACGTCGAGCACGTCGTCGACCACCTGGAACAGCAGCCCGATGCAGCGCGCGTAGGCGCGGATGCTCTCGACGTCCTCGTCGCCGGCGCCGCCGACGATGGCGCCGCACACGGCCGCGGCCTCCAGGAGCCGCGCCGTCTTGTGCGTGTGGATGAACTCGAGCGTCTCCAGCCCGACGCCGTCGCCGGCGCCCTCGCTGGCGAGGTCCACCGCCTGGCCGGCGGCGAGCCCCTGGGCGCCGACGGCGTTGCCGAGCTCCGCCACGGCACGCAGCGCGCGGTCGGCCGGGACGCCGCGCTCCGCGCAGCCCCGCGCCGCGTGCTCGAACGCCAGCGCCAGGAGCGCGTCGCCGGCGAGCAGCGCGGTGCTGACACCGAAGGCGACGTGGTTGGTTGGGCGGCCGCGGCGGAGGTCGTCGTCGTCCATGCAGGGGAGGTCGTCGTGGACCAGCGACATGGCGTGCACCATCTCGACGGCGCAGGCCACGGGTGTCGCCGAGGCCTCGTCGCCGCCCACCAGCGCGCAGGCCGCCAGCGCCAGGACCGGGCGCACGCGCTTGCCGCCGGCGAGGAGGGAGTAGCGCATCGACTGGTGGAGATGCTCCGGGTGGCGGAGAGGCAGCGCGCGCTCCAGGGCCTCGTTCACGATCGCGGCCTTCGACGCCATGTACTGCTCGAAGCTGAAGGCCTCCGCCTTGTCGGCTTCCAGCACCGTGGTGGCAGCGATGCTCGTCGGCGGCGTCGCGGCGCACCGGAAGGAGAGGGGAGAGTTCTTCTTAGCTTGAACTCGAGCTGATTTTGGAGCGACGTGGAGCTTGATGCTCGGCGACATTAAGGGAGTCGCATGGTGAAGGCTGCAGGGACGAACATTGGCCATCCTTCAACCCTCTTATGTTAGAGACCACACAGAAAGATGTTGGAGTAAAAAGTTACGAGGATTGATCCGACTGATTGGGGTGTGTATCTCTATAGCTGATATATAGGGAGATTTTGTCCTCTTTTTTTTTTTTTTTTTGTTCCATGTGTATAACCTGCAGCATCAATGTTTAGTGTCTTGAAGTTATTCAATTGTTAGGATGCAAATCTGCTTAATCATAGTTTAGGCTGAGTGTGCCAGGATAATTGTTTAATCCCCTCGTTATAGGATTACAGGATTAGCATCCAATTGTGCAGGGATGAGGATCTCCCTGGAGACTGATACCTCATCTGTTCCTCGCTCTCCGGTTTGTATCTTGTTCTCATCGCGACGTCATATATATTTTTCCTCTTCTAAACATTTGTCTTGATGAAGATGCCTTCTCACAAAATAAGAGCGACCAGATCATATTCCCTCAACAGCAGTTTTGGAAGCACGTGGTTATAAATAAATTGATCTGGTTCCTTTCACGTTTGGCTCGTGCCCTCGTCCACCACGCCAACGCAAAGAGCACAACGATGATTTGGTGGAGGATTTTGTCGCCATGGTCTCGCTTGCGTGTTAGCGAAAACTGAACTAGCTCAGCCGTTCAGTTCGACGCGTGTTGGCAGGGCGAGCAACGGCATCAAACCAGACGAGCCCTAAGCATCTGTGATGTGAATCATGTGACCATTGGTCGAGCTGCAGAACCACCTCTCTCAACATGGATATTAAAATGGGTACGTCAGCTGGTCGGTAACAACTCCTGCAAGTGTACAATATTCCGTACTGGAAATGCTTTTATAGTCACGAGCGCCTATTTTGGACTCATCACGGACAGTTTATTGAAACCATCGATCACAAACTTAGTGCAGACGTTTACTACAGTTGACATGCAGAAATTTCTCGATTAGACAAGAGTTGGACGCAGCACAATTCAATGGCTAAAATCCACAGGCAAGGCAAACGACCAGACGAGAGTATTCAGCAGGAGCAGCGGTGCTACCGCGATATATACAGATGGTTTATGCTTTCCTTACGGTGAGCTGAAACTACATGCTCTGTTAAGCCTAGCGAACATACATATGCTGTTGCATATTAACAAAATGGATCCGAAGACCCTAGCATCAACATAGCTCGCAACTACTCTACATTAACGAAATCCCCATATACGCAGGGGTGAATCTCCTTTAGAAGAACTGCTGAAGCCAAGGATTGTCTGCTGCATCTTTTTGCAGGTCGGACCTCAGTTTGGCGAACATTTCCACCGTCTTGCTACCATCCATCTCATCTAGAGGCAATGCTGCAAATTCATCCAGGAAAAGCCGAGCCCGAGCAGCTCCTCTGGTCACGTCGTCTGGGCTAAATACCCTCTTGCGTTTTGCTCCAACCTGCACAGCATAACACTAGCTCAGAAGAGGTTCGAGTTTCAGCAAAGGTTAGGATATCTCATGCACTAGCTCAGAAAAGTCACCACCGAGCTCCCATAAATTGTGAAATGAATGAAGATAAAATTTCCCAAGATTTGCAGATACACCCATTAGAACTCCAACAACCTACTATCATATGGAATTCTACATCACATACTTCCGTTGTAGATACCTCATCATTTGAATCGTCAGGGAAGTTAGGTGTAGTAGAAAAATCTTCTAGCTCTTCTGCTTTGCTTTTTGCGAGAGCAACAACAGCTTCAGGAAAATTAGCAAATTCTGCAACGTGAATACCAAAACTTTGGTCACATGCACCAGGTTCAACCTACAAAAGCAACAGGAAAATGTTGTAAGTGGAGCATCTGTGGATGCCTCATTTGGCACACTGCCAATGCTGATTTGTTTTAAGCTACAAAAAATGTATCTCAAAATGTGCTTCAGAATTATACATCGAGAAGTACCTTATAAAGCATAGTTAGCTTCCGACTTGATGGGTCTATATGTGCACCCACATGATAATTTGCAATCCCAACATCCGGAACATGTCTGTGCTCATCAACATTTTTATGTGCCAATGCAGTTAATTCATGGAAATGAGTCGCAAACAAAGTAGGCGCTCGAGTCACTTCCACAAGATGCTCACAGATAGCCCATGCAAGACCTGATCAAACATTGCCAGTCAACAATTTAAGTTTCAGCAGTCTCTAGTCTTGACGTACTGCGTAGGCAAATTCTATTGGAATGTGACAAAGGGCAATCCTTTTTTTCTTAAAAGAAGTATAGTCAAACTCTATAATTCAGTTGCTTAAACAGGTTTGAAAAACTGTCATTCCTCTGGGAAACGTTCTTTTTCCATGTATCAGAATCACAACATTCAACTTATAAATGGTAATATCTAGTTTCTATACCATTATTGGTCTGATAGAATATAAATGCATGTGATAATAATAGCTAAATTCGGATAAATGTACCAAACCAATAATCATTTTATTGTTAACTGAAGTACTCGAATTGCATGCAAAACATGACACCATATTTGAAAAGATTCACCCTTTATAATGATTTATATGGTGTTACGCATAGTCACCGGTTTCGGGGTCGATGTCGTGATCCGCTACACCGTTAACGTTCGAGAGTTGGGGTCAATTGGGTTTGATGTCCCATTGTTTTCCATGTATCGACCTGCGTACCTCGACCCCATCGACCCAGAGTAGTGGTGACTATGGTGTTACGTACATAGCTATTTTGTCCATTTGATCTAGCTTTCTTGTATATATGCCTAAACTCAGTTAGCATAGAGTGTGCCATGTATATTACTCTCTTCTCCTAATTTTGACATCCATGACAAATCATCCAAATATGCGCACCGGTTTGGTATGATATAAAAGTGGAAATCAGTTTTTGGTGTGAAGATCATGCCCATCATCATTCGCCATTTTAGCATCAGTTAAAAAACAATGGCAATACTGCTGTAATATATGTAATAGGAGGATTTATGGTATATGTGCTGTTAGGGGATGCCGGATGCCGGCTGGGCCTTATGGGCCGGCGGAGCCCGCTAGGGTTAGGGTCCTAGGTCCTTATATATAGGGTACAAAGGGGAGAATAGAGGGTAAGCAAGGAAAAAGACTAGAGTCTCTCCTTGTGCCCGTGGGCTGAGGCCCCGGCCCCGCCGATCCATAACATGTGCTGCCAAGTATGGATAAATGAATAGATTGAAGATTATGATCATGGGTGCATGCAGCTCAGGTAACTATATCCAAAATAAATGCATGGCCAACCATAGCACTTGTAGACATGCTGTGACAAGTAAATTTTGCCCGATATTTTATTAATTTAAGAATAAACAAAGATGAGAAGTTGCACATGGTAAAACAAATAATAAAACAAAGGTGATTAACAAATATGAAAGAGGAAAACAAGAAAAGTTTTACGACACTGACCAAATCCATCATATGTGGAAGTTCCACGTCCCAGCTCATCAATAATTATTAGAGACTTATCAGAGGCACCTTTTAGAATAGATGCTGTTTCAAGCATTTCTTGCATAAAGGTTGACACACCACGAAGCTGCAAGAAAAATACAAATATAGAAGTTTGCAACATCATAGTTTGCAAAGTACATAAGTTTTTTTTTTTTTTTTGAGTGTGTGCGTGCGCGCGTGTGTAAGCAAAATACATAAGTCAACAGGCATTCGAAAGTAACATCCAGTTTCCAGCTTCCTCTGAGGAAAGCCCAACCATCAGTCATCCACATGTAAATAACATATAGAGGTATGAATGCAAACGCATGCTGATTCTCATTCCCTTTATGCTTTAATCAGCAACCACACAGGATTTGTTTAAGTAGGATGAAAGGAAATCGAGGAGAGAGTATAGAGAATTAATGCAACTCTTAAAGAAGCCTTGATTGATATAAGAATCAAAGGAATTACTCATCTAGCACGTGCTCTTTCCTACTTCTGCATCTTTGATTTACTATATTGGTATGACTATGAGCAGCTAAACAAAGAGAATCATATCATACAGCACGAGTCAACAGAAGCTTTAAATCAGCATTCAAACAAAAAACATTTCCAATGTAAATTCAAGAATACAATTTCTTGATGATTTAACCAACTTACTTGGCAATCTCCAGCGCCAACACGAGCAAAAATACAATCTCTCACACTAATGCTTGCCTGATCACATGGAACAAAGGAACCAACTTGTGCCATCAAGACGTTTACACCAACCTGGTTATATGACAAACAGATTTATAACGCACAGTGAGGAAATTTAGTTTAATGCATCATTAGTTGCTTCAAATAATTTGTTCTGAAAACGAAAACAGTTCAATTAAAATTTTATTAGTCATATTCACATGCCCTAACGTACTCCAGCTGAATCAGACTTATTTTCCTTCAATTTTCCAAATTGTACAAATCAACAAGTTACAAAAAAACTTTAGCAATGCTTTTTTTTTAATTTTACAAATGAAACAACCATGTATAATTCAACAAGTACTATCCTGATAAAACTACTTTTCCTGGTACGTTAAAGTATAAGAGAACATCTATAGACCATACAGTGCCATTATACCATCTTTTCTATATTAAAAGGAAACAAAAATATACAAATAAATTCCTTGAATGGTGTAGTGGACTCATTCGTTGACAGGACATCCCAACACCCCTAGAGCAAGAGGTCCGCATGGGCGCAACAAAGTGACTAGGATCTCACCAGTGTCAATAGATGATTTGATACCCTTGGAGTTGTGGATACAATTCAAAACACGTAAGATGGGCACATCATGAGTTGGTGTCGGACGGGACCCCAAGGGCTGGATAGGAATTAAGATAAGAAATTGTCTATACTCTACTAATTTGTCATGTGTTTAGTTATAGGACAAAGTTTGGCCACACCAATGCTTTTTTTCTTTTTCTTTTTCTTTTTATCTGCACATCTACAGTATGTAATGTAAACAGAGACACGCTCGTCCGGCCGCTTGGACATGCTGTATGAGAATCAACTGCGAGTAGCATACATTAAAAAACAAAATCGACCTACGGGGGTTAAGACAGCCCTGGGCATTTTGCTAAGACATTCTCACGTAGCACCATGGCCAGTATGAGACGACCAACGACCTAAGCCAGGCCTTAGACCTGTGCTTTGGTGTGGGACAGACAGGGAATTTTTTAACCCAAGCCTGAAATTCCCTCCCACGGGGAGTTGAACCCCGGACCTGAGGAGAGCCACCTAACCAACTCAGCTAGAGGCCCCTTCACACATTTAGTATGCTACCTTCTATATTAGCAACATTCAAACTATCATCCACTAAACCATGAATTCAATTTATGTTTTCTTTGTAATAAGATTTACAAATCAAGATCCATCATGGTTGTACTCAGGATCGGTTGTATCTCTAATATAAAGATACGCAGTTGCATGTTTGAATAAAGAAACAATTAAAAATCAATGACATGGTTTGGCCCCACATGTCATGCTGGTAAAGCTTAAATTTGGCTTGGCCACAAATCAAACACCATGCCTCAGACCAAATTTTGGCATTATCCTTACTTCGGTCATGGACAACATTTGGTCAGGGGTCTCATAGAACAAAACCAAAAAGCCCATGAACTCTGACAAGTCCTAGGTTGTAATAATCAAGAAAGAATAATGTACTATACTGAGAGAGCATTATTTAACGTGACTAGGCATGCTGCCCCATCCGGTGAGGAGAGCATCAGCTCGCCTCTGAACATCTCGTGCTACCATCTCCTCTCTCACCCCACCTGCTGCTGCACTCGCCCCTCCACCCCAAAAGTGACCAGGCATGTTGAGAGAGCATTCTTCAACGTGACTATGCATGCTGCCCCATCCAGTGAGGAGAGCATCAGCTCGCCTCCGAATATCTCATGCTACCATCCCCTCTCTCACCCCACCTGCTGCTACACTCGCCCCTCCACCCCAAAGTGTGGTCTCAGCTTACCAATTTGATATCAAATGGACAGTCAAAAGTTATCATGAAAGTGAAAATCTAACCTGTCTTATGAAAGTGGATTTTCCGCCCATGTTTGGCCCAGTGATGATCTGAAACCAACTTTTCCCTCTGACCTGTTTATGGCAAATGGAAGCATCACGAATCTTAGTGACAATTGCTTCAATGCAAATATTATACAAAGTATACCTACCAGAGTGCAGTCATTGGGTATAAAGTTAACACCATCTTGAGCCTCAAGACAAGGATGTCTGCTACCTTTTAGAATAATATCTCCTTCATCCTTCATTACATTCTCAATATTAGATTCTTCACTTGAAAGTTCTCCTTTTAATAAAGTTAAACTTAAATAAATAATGTCGTACCGATGCTGTGATATCTGGTCTTACATAAGGAACTGGGCAACTTGTTGCCAAATCAGCAAAACTTTGTAAAACATCCAACTCAGATACAAGTGCAGCAACATTTTCAAATACCTGCATCATGAATTGATGATATATTGCAATCATGTACGATGCAAAATATAAACCCTGAAACTGAAAGAATGATCTTAACTATACCTCTGAGAAGGTGTCTGAAACCTGAACTACTTCATCAACAACTTTTTTCTGACAACTCGTGTACTCACTAAACAGTCCCTGGTATTGATCACCTAACCTTTTCAGCTTGGGACTTGAGAACTTCACACCATCTTTACGAGTTTCTATAATTATGTAATTGCTATTAAGCTTCTTTCTCACTTTCTGCTCCTCTTTCTTTGAGATCCTAAACACATGACCAAGTGGCCCTTTTTCAAGCTTCAGTTGTTTATCAACAGAAAGATCGAGATCAGCAGCTGTATGCTGATGCAAGTTATTTATGTGATCTTCAACCACAGAAAGTTCATCCTTCAGCACAGCCAAGTCAGAAGAATATGACGGAGATATCCTGTACTCGCCATTCTCTACTTGATCAAGGTCAATAGCTGTTTCACAAAGAGTAGCGAACCTGCCAAGTCGATTCTCTGACAGCAATTCTTCTAATGGGTCAAGAAACTTTGTACGTATCAATTCAGAAAATTGACCATCGTATTGTTGAAGAACACTCTTCATGTACGACAATTGCATGCAGGACTGCAAAACCATTGGTTAGCAAAGTGAGCCAATCTGAGAATATTGGTTCAAAAATTGTGGCAGTGCCCTAAACATTATGCTCTAAACTGGCAACACAAAATGTGCGCAAAGATTCATGTCAAAATAGAAGCACATAAAGTCACACTCCAGTTTGACTTTGTTTATTCAAATGCTCTTTGCATATCCGGCAACTCAAGTACTAGAAACTGTCATTAAATGTTACATGAGCCTTATTCTAAAGTTTTAAGCAAAAAACTGTCATGAAAAGAAGAGATGGTAGGTTGCACTGCACCAAAAGACTGTAAGTCTCAATAACAGGCTGCAGATTTAGCTCCTTTCAAAATGTTATAAGATCAATATATGGTACTCCCTCCATTCTTTTTTTTTTTATGTCGTTTCAGGCAACCATTTTGTACCAGCCACAAGCTAAAAAATTCTTGTCCTAACGCCATCATTTCAAGGAAGGAGGGAGTATCTTTTTACTTATTTGAAGGATCTATGCAGTTATACAGCAACACAAGTAATACAAGGTTCAAGTGCCCTCCTATTATATGTTGCTTGAAACCATTATGACTGCTGAGATAAATATTCAGTGCTTCTTATTCTCTGTAGCTTAATTTGAGGAGCTATGGAACCAATAGGACTGCTGAGTGCTCAATTTATATTCATATACATTTGTAGGCAAACAACATCTTAACAACACAAAGAAAGTAACATCTTAACAACACAAAGAAAGTCCTCCTGCTGGTTCGAGAAAAATAACACAAAGAAAGTAGGCTGCAGCAAGCACCTGGTAAAGCTTAACAACAGGCTGCAGATTAGCTGATTTCCTTCGGAGAGAATGCGTTAAACGATCAATATCTGATATCCTTTTAAGTTTTTGCCTAAGTCCCTGACGAAGCTCTGGGTCATCTATGAAAGCCTGGACCATATCTAATCTGTTATTGATTTCATTCACATCTAATAGAGGTTGTTTCAGCCATCTGTTAAGCAGTCTCTTTCCCATCCCAACAGTACAGGTTCTGTTCATCAAGCCAAACAAACTGAAGTTCTTGTTTATATCAGTTTTTCCTTCGGCAATATTCAATGCTCGCACCGCTGCTGAATCAAGTCTCATGTAGTGGTCCAAACTGTACTTCTCAATTGTGTAATTTCCATAATTAGTATCATCTGCTAGCAACTCAGCATAAGTTAATAGAGCACCAAGGGCACCAAGAGTGTAGTCAAACTGAGATAGCAGATCACGAACTGGCTCAATAGAACCCCTGATTATCCTTCCAAGATCTTGCACAAGATCCTTTGATTTGAAGTCAGACTTCTTTCTTTCAGTCAGCAGAATATTACAATTAGTAATGGCTTCTTGAAGAGGATGCAAATCAATGGATTTATCACAATCCGCTGGGAGAAGACACTCCTTGCAACCTAATGCAACAAGTGCTGATTCAACATTCGTGAATCGGCTATCTTCAGGGAACTCCGCCAACCCAAGCTTCCTGTTGGTCATATCCAAAAAACTAAGCCCTACATGGAGCTGACTTTCTCGGAAAACAGGAAATAGAGCAACAATGACTGGTGAATCTTGCATGTCATTGTTTGCAAACAGAATGTCTTCAAAACTACCGATATTTCCTGGTGTTCCTGATTTTGTTAACCTCCAACTCGACCCACTTCCCTCATAGAGTTCCAAAGTACGGTCAGTCCTATCTAACAAAATGCTGCGGGCAATGGTCTCAAACATAGCCTTGCTCACACTGACACTTGATAGCCCATCAGAGCTGCTGCCCAATTGACGTAAGGCAGACATTGTGTGGTAGTACGTCCTTGCAATAAACGTGGCATTCTCACCATGTGCAGTGTAGTAATCCTGGTTAACATTTAACCACTGGTTAGGACATGACTTTTCATAAAGGAAAGTTAATGCATACAAGAATAACTAGAATAAATAATCAACCACCCAAACACGAAGGGATGTCATTTTAAGTCTACGTGAGCATGTATAACTTAATAGTTATTTGCTATATAATGAAGGTTGTGTTGGTATGAAGACACATGCAGGAAACAACACGAAGTTACAGAAATATATCTGGAAGGAAATGCAGTTCTATACAAGCATGAACTACCTCCTGCGGCTAGAGGTAAAAAAAGGAAAGGGAGATTAAGGCTCTGCATGGAGTCACTGCATTTCACAGAATCATTCTCCTGACAACTTCTGAACTAACGATCATTTATTTAATTTCACTTTCAATAGGAATATAATATAAATCACACTGGATACGGGAAAAATATTTTAGAATTTATACCTGGCCCCAAAACATATGCAGTACACAAAAATGCTAAACAGAGCCCTATTTTACGACCTCAGCTAATAACGGCCAAATTCCTAAGATTTTGGTATGCATACCACCTTTGTTGAAGGAAAATAATAGTTACTACAAGTGTTCGAACTCAGCTAGGACTTCTAAACATATCATGGAACTGAATCCCTGCTAAATGGGTAAATTTTTTGGCCGAGAGAAATTTATATGATGAATCAAAATATAGCAAACATTATCAGCCTTATCTGAAGATTCTTTTGTAATCTGTATCGGCATATGGGGAGGAAGACTATCACAACAGTCCACTTTTTCCTCATAAATAGGACACCACCAGAACTATTTTCCCCTTTTTCTCTGCCCCCCCCCCCCCCCCCCCGAAACAGGTCACATCTATGACAAAACCATGCTGAAATCGAGGGGAAGCACTTACCCTGCGGTCGAAAAGGCGAACGGCCCGGGCATCCTATCAGACCAAAAAATGAAATTAATCAGATACCCACAAAAGTAATCGCCCAAATCCACAGCTCAAAAACCAAAATTCGAGGGCGGCGCACCTGTGGCAGCCTCCTGAAGAAAGAGATGAAACCCTGCGCTTGCCTCGCATCTGCTCAACCAGGGACCCAACCGAGATAAGAAACCGAAAACCTGAATGAGTAATCCGGCGAGCGAATGAAACCAAGGTACGGAAGTACTACGGACCTAGCTTGAGCTCGGGGAGCTTGCCGCCCTCGGGTAAGAAGTCGTCGCCCTCCATGATGGCCCCTCCCACCGCGCAGAAAAGCGGTGGCGGCGGACGAGGTGGTGGTGGTGGTGACCGCGGTAGGTGCGGACGATGTGCTCGACGAAATGCGCGCGCGGGCGGTGGGTGAGGGTTACGGGGGTACTAGGGGTTTTGGCGGGGAGATGAGGGGGCACGCGCGCGCGCGATGGGCTGGGATTTCCCGCGGCAGGAAAGTTTTGTGGGGAACGAAGCGGCGGGCGTGCGGGAATCGAGCAAGCCTGGTCGGCTGGGTACCCGCCGTGTTGGGTCCCGCGTGTTTTTATTTTGAGGAATAACTGAAGAGCTCGGTGTCCGATTGTTTCTCTTTTCCAAAGAACCAAGCTCGAAATCTATAATGCTTCGTTTGGATGTCGGAATTCAGGGTGCAGAATTGCATTGGACTTCCAATACCAAAGCTGAGCTGAATTGGAATTGACCTGCAATGCCAATGTTGTTGTTTGGATGTGCATGTAATTGATAGCTAAAATTTAAGGGTAGCAGCCAATTCCAATTCCTGTTTGGATGTACAACTGCTGAATTGTAACATTTGAACAATATACACTCTGTACATGTATGAACATATATTTTAGACAGTTGTGCATATATTTGAAATGATACATATTATTTTAAAGTAAAAAAGCATGATAATATTGTTGAAAAAGATCATAACAGCAGCAATATTCTGAAAAATTCAAAATAATAAAAGCAACAATTTTTGAATACACTGTCACGAAGATCACACCTCTCACGGAGCATGGTGCACAAGTCATGGAAGTTTCTCTTAGTTAAACGCAGCTCGTCATAGCACGGAACTTCTGAACCGTCATACATTTCTTTTAGCAAGTATTTCCTGTTATTATGTCTATGTTCATCATCACTAAAGCACCCAATCTCCCTTGGTAACCTCTGTGAACTGACATATGCTATCCCAAGAAGAACCGATTCAAAATAAAGTTCTAAAAAGATAATGCGCCTCCTCTTTCTTCTTTTATTTTCTTCAGTTATATAATATTGCAACTCTAACTCTGACATGATGAGCTACAATAATGCAGTTTTCATATTTGTAAGAAAAACATCACACAAGCATATCACAAATTTCAGTAGAAGCAACACATCGCACAGGTCACTAATTGCAAAAAAAAAAAAAAAAAGTAGGCACATTCAGTTTATAGAACAGAAATCTGAGAGCAATTACCTTCTTGGCTGAGCTGCCTGTGCTACCCTGCAAAAAGGAAAAGAAACATTCAGTTTGTGCATTACAGAAACTTCAATCAGGCAGCTTCCTTCAATCAGCCACAACACAATTTTCCCGAAATCATGAGCAGGTACCTTCAATCAATTCCTAACAATGGCATTGGACGCTGGTGAATGCCAATTCCTAATTCGCCAACATCCAAACGGGGTGTAATATCTATATAAGTCATACCCACTAAATGCAATTACATTTCTAAAACTCAATCCTCATTGCATTACATCACCTCTATTTTTATAGCCGTCTGATTGTCATCTCACACGAACATCTATCCGTCCATCGGTTCAGCCTACCACTTCTCAAGCTGCTCCCGTAGTCCATTTACTTGCGGGCATTTAACAGGATACGAAGAGGAAGAGACGGGCATTTCATCTTCTTTATTGGCTCCCTTCATCTTCTTCTTAACTACTACGGGAGGCGGGCATTTTATCTTCTTTACTGGCATTTCATCTTCTTCTTAACTACTACAGGACACCATTTGATATACTACATCCCCTGTGTATGGATCTCTCCTCTTTCAGAGCATTAGCTCGCCGTACCTTCCGATAAGAGGCAATTACAAAACAACCATCGATTTGAACTCTAATTGCGTTTTCACTATCTGTTTTCAAATTTTGCAATTTTACCATCCGTTTTTGAATCTGAACAACAATTTTACCATCAATCCGTTAAGACGCTCTAACGGTGTTAACTCACTTGCACAAAGACAAAATTACCCTTTTGTGTTTTTACCATTGTTTTGCTCCTTAGGTGATGTTTTGATACTCTTTGGGTTGGAGAAATGGAAATAAACACGGGATATGAAAGGCTCGCATTAGGGATACATCGTTTTTTCCCCTTCCCAATGTTCGCTAGCACCTGGTTTAGGATATGGAAAAGAACGTGGGACCCACATGTTCCTTTCTTCTCCCCGTATGCTCTTTTCTTTACAGAACTCTCCCCATCTGTTCCCTGTTCTTGCCACAAGCACTCCATCTATCCAAAATCAAGCAGCAATTTCCACACAAGAAAAAAAATCAAGCAGCACTAGCCAATGGTACTTCCAAAGGCCAATCAATTTTTGATTTACGAGATGAATCGTGCTTGAATCAGGATCGCAGCGGCGTCCACGGGCATTGGGAAATAAGAAAAATTGAAGAAAACTAAGATGAGCATTGGGAAGTTGAGCTCACTGGGCAGGACCTGACGGGTGTGATACATCAGAATGGTCGGCAAGGCAAACACATGCCAGTTATGACGAACGAGACCAAAGATACAATCGTCACCGTCACGAAACCAGAGGAAAATCTAATCCCCATCAAACCGCGACTGCCTGCCTCCACCCGCGCGCGCTGCCGCGCAGCCCGCCAGCCGCGCGCGCAGCCCACCGTCTGCTCGCCACGCGTTTGGTCACGGGGCTCCTACTCGCCGCGCAACCTAGGGTTAGGGTTATGACTTGAGACAGAGAGTGAGGACTCGGGAGAGAGACAGAGGAGTCGAGTGCGCGTCGGGTGGGGAGAGGAACCGAGAGAGAGACGAGGAGTACATAGGTCCATTCCCTTTTCCCAATGGTTTTCTTCTTCTCTTTTTATTTCGTTTAATCGGGTGATCCTGACGCCGGCTGGAAAGGATGGTAAACAGCGCGTTCGAGTTTGAAAACTGATGGTGATTTTACAAAATCTGAAAAACGATGATGAATTCGTAATTAGGTTTCAAAATCATGGCTGAAACGCCATTGTCCTAGATCCCCTCTGTTCTTCTCCTGCGTCCTTATTCTTGAACCTGATTACAAAGCTGCCACCACCAGCAGTGATGGGACTATTCATCATGTGTCTGCCTCCAGTTCAGTTGCGACGGCAATACCTTCCAAGCAATTGTGAGGCATCCTCTAATTAAGCACAGAGAATTTTCGTTGCTATTCTGCTGCCAGACTGCCCATACTTAGGCTTAGCATATGGCTTTCTAGACCTGCACCACCCTATCTTCATTTCTTTTACTCATTCATTTCGAAATATTGTATAGTTATCCCTGGAATTCAAATTAGTACAGCAAGATTTCTTGCCGAAATAAAGTGGACTGCATAAATGGCTGATTTAGGCTTTACTAATCCCTTAGTCAACTTTTTTTAAAACACGCTGCTCACACCCACCAGCGGAGGCAGGAAATGTGCAATGGGTAGTAGGCATATGGAGTGTAGAAGAGCAATAGACTATACGAATTTTAACCACATAAAGTGCAAATATTCAGTAACACCAATATGTTGGGTAGGCTGGGCCTATGGTGCCACCCAACTGGCTCCATTTCACTGCTCACATCACATCTATGAACACATACGCAAACTCACTCGTATGAGCACCAACGAGAGGTTGGCAAGTTGATCTTGAGACAAAATGATTGTGTGATGATTCGTGAATCTCAAAATCAGCCAAAGACAATACCGATTTGGTCACTCCTTTGGTTTCATTTTGTGGGTTGAGCACTTTACAACATACTATGATACCGATTAATTTGAGAACTTGCCGCTCCATTGCTGGCTTCTAGAGGTCGCTCAATCGGTCGTCGGTTCGACTTGCAAAATTGTGGCTCTTGCGCTGAGCACAGCTTTAAAGGGAACTTTTGGAGTTTCGTGTTCTTGCAAACTGTACCACCCCAGCTTAATCCCACATGAGAAGAGCCTACTCATTCCAGAGCTGGAGCATGATGGTCCATTCCTCCACTACCGTATCCTCGTTCATGTGCTTGTAAGTCCAAGAGAATGATCCGCCACCGCCGCCGGGTGGTGATCCTTCAGGCCTCGTTTGGGAACTCAATTCCCCGCGAGGATCCCGGCCCAATCCCGGGGAAGGCCGGCTGCGGGAAAGCCAGCCCGGGGAAGCCCACCGCAGACTTTGGGAACCCATCAACACGGGAAAGCCTGCCCCGGGTTCGGCCATTTTCCCCGGGCCAGAAAAAATCGTCTCGCGATACAGGGAATTGAATCCCTCACCTCGCCTCTCCTCTCGTCGCCGCCGCCGCCACCGCCTCGCCTCCTACCTCGCCCGCCCGGACGCGCCTCTCCTCCCTCTCCACTTGCAGCTTCGCGACGTCGCCGTCTCCCAATCCCGCGTGCTGTTACCTCCACCGCGCGAGAGTGCTCGTCTGTGGCATCTATTGCCAGATCTGTGGTGTTTCTTGCCGGATCCGAGGCCGACGAAGCTGTAGGAGGTGAAGGACACCAACTGCCTCTTGCTGGACGACACCGCGAGCTTCACCGGCGAGAAGAACGCCGGGCCGAACGCCAACTCGGTGCACGGGTACGAGGTCATCGACGCCATCAAAACCCAGGTCGAGGCGTCCCGCAACCTGCTGATTCTGCATGTTATTTATCTCATATCATACTAGTATCATCAACAATCAAACCTGCTGATTCTGCATGTTATTGATATGTGCCATCGTGGAAAACAATATGCGTACTTGCCTTTCTGTCAGTCGTCTTGTAATGCGACTACTTATTTTCAACACTAATCTGTAGCTATGGGCAGGTCACTAGTTTGTGTGCTCGTACCTGAATATTTATCTTGAGTTAATCCTGATGTGTTACGCCACATTGTTTTAATGGAAGCATCAGGAATAGCCATACAATTGAAAACAGCTGACTTGTGATGGGTAGAGATGACCTCTCTTTCTGGAGATTATAGTACGCTTTCAAGAAGCATCTTGCTTGTTTGGAAAACCATATGAATTGCTAGTTTGTGTTGCAGTATTGTATCATAATTATAAACTTACCAGCAACTGAAGCACACAATATTGTCTGTTCACTGAATCTGCATAGCTGGAGGTAGTTCTGTAAGTTAGTTCTGCTTATTGTAGGACTCTCTGCCTGTTGTGGTTAGAGTTGAATAAAAGAGACACATCGATAACTGAACGTGTGAACTTCACTTTTACCCAAGAACAAGAACTTTTCTTTGCTTGACCAGTTAGTTCAGTGCTCGGCCGACTGAATTTCGCCATGACACCTACCACGGCATTAACTCTGAATTTTAAATCCTATTGCCAGATGCATTATTTCCCCTATATGTATCTTCCAGGCAACTGAATGTTCCTTTGCCGCCAATGTCTGGACAAATTTAGGACTCACACTGACTGTGGCTTATTAGTAGACTCAATAAAATGTGATAACTACTGTTCTTTTAATTCAATATGCTGGGGTCGTAGATTTCTGATGCATAATGAAAGTTCCTAGTTCATTTCTATTAGTTGATGTCTATGATCTATATATTAGTCTTTGAAAATGATAAGAATAGGGAGATATTTATGAAGCAAAAAAATCACAATGTGTGACTCATTTGGCTCCGGAGGCAGATTAGGTATATGTGTATTATTTCATTCCCTCTTATATCTGAAAATAGGTCTTGCAACTATGTTTTGTTCTTCTTTCAGCTCTTGTTGGTATTGGCACTTTACTTTGAGGAACCTGACTGGCTTGGCTATTATTGCCTGATATTTTACTATGTCGAAGATCATATGCACATTCAATGTTTCTAATTAGTACATTACATTGTTCCTGAAAGCTATTGTTGGGTGCTAGGAAATTATACCTGTAGAAAAATACGCTGTATAGTATGTGACACTTAAAACTCTGTTTTTATAATCCGTGCTATGAATATCTCATAACCAGAAACATATAGTTAGCATGCCATCAGGTTGAGACTTATAGCTTTGATGCACACATAACATTTTTTCATTGTGTGGCAACCATTTTGTCTCATAAAACCATTTTGTTTAAGAGGAAATATCAGGTGCACAAGAAGTATTTCGTGTACATGTGCACAAACTCATTGAGAGCCATTAGATTGCATCTACACGTCTAAAATTATAGGTGGGACTTTCCATTGATGAAGCAAATGTTTTTGAAACACAATATGAATTTATGGTTGCTAAAATAATAGTCGAGACTTTCTAAACTTTCAATATTTTAGGCCATCAAGATTAGATCTTAGGGTCTAAAAAGTTTGTACACGTGTGCACCAAATACTCTATGTGCATCTGATATGTCCTCTTTGTTTAATCACTTCAATTATGTTTCTTTTGTTACTTGCAGGAGGATTGCAGATACTTGAGAGATGGGAAACTTGCAAATACATCATTGTTGGAAGAACAGAGAGACAAGTCTTGTTTGTGCGGGCAACATGTTCAGCTTTGGATTGTATCTCCTATAACTAAAGAACTAGTTGGTCCGAGTGATTATGTGATGACCTGTAAACTTGAAAGCTTTGGATTGTTTATTTGCTTGTGAAAATGATGCATGTATTAGTGAATTGTTTATTTTCTTGTCAAAATGAGGCACGTCATGGCAGAACTAGTATATTTTCTTGTCAAAGTTACGCATGTATTGGTGCCAATATTACTTTATGATTTTTATAAATTTCTCAAACATTTTATATGAATGTGTGACGGTCAACAGGGCATGCGTACGCATACAGATTGCAGATACAGCTAGCGCCTGGTGCATGGCACGCACAACAGCAAAAATCCTTGCGCCCACGGCCTGCCGCGCTAAACAATCCCTGTCTTCCCAAATCCATGCGGGGATTAGCAGCCTGCAGGGGAGCGCGCGCCCTGGGGTGGAGGTGTGCAGGGATTTCCCCTCGGGGATGTGCATGTCCGGGGCGCCCTCCCCTGTGCTGCCAAACGAAGCCTCAGGGGGAGGCCCCGGGGATGGTCGCGGTGATGGAAATAGCCCCCCTGGGTCTGGTCCGCCAAAGTGCCCACGCTATGAGTGCGCTGCGGGTTGCCATGATGGTGCATGGCCGGCACTGTCGTCGCACCACCAGGATGATCGTGTTGCGGGTCGCGGTCGTGCGACCACAATCCGCACGTGAGCGCCGATTGCTTCCAGCATTGGGCATGCTCGCCGAAGTCGGTCGGCGGTAACACATGGTGTCGGCACCCCTTCTTTCTACCACAGGCCACCCACTCTGTGTCTTGCTCGTTTTCGGTGATCCTGGTGGTATTGGAATAGAAAACCATCACAAGTTCGGTCGTTGGATTTTTTGGTAGATGAGCATAGTACAAAAGCCCTTTCTAAAGTGGCTCCATGTGCTGTTGGTGGTGTCGACGAGGTGGCTTCACCTGATCGCCCATTGCCGGTCGCGCCATCAACAGAGGGACCGATCCTTGAGTTGGTCGCGGAGAGCAGGCACGTTGGTTCCGCTGATCGTGTGCCAAGAGGACCCGTCTCTTCCTTCATGGTACATGGTCGCGCAACATAGGAGGACCCAATGGTGGAGGGGCAATTGGGCGCCGTGCTACTGGCGTCTGCGTCCAGAACCCTTACGGCATGGGCGCCATCCTCGCCTCCGCCGACCCTTGAGCCGCGTAGCGTGTCGGCGGCATGATCGCCGCTGAACTACGTCCCCGCCAGCCCACAGGTCTCATTGCCGGTTGTATGACCATCCCAGCCCACCATGCAAGTTGGGCCAGACTTTCGAGCTCGCTCTCCCCGCGTCGGCCAGGCGGCAATGCCAAATCTTGATTGTCGCTGTGTTCATCTCCGTCGCTAGAGCCGGTCCATTTTGATTGCACCGCCGGCCACAGGGGATGCAGACTTCTCCAACATTACGACAACACGGGGCACACCACCACCAGAGTCTGACACGGCGCAACTTTCGACGTTCTTGTGCAGGAGCTACCAGGTCCGAGTCCCTGTTAGCACTCCATCAGCTACTGTACCCGACCTGGCAAGCCAACCAACGTCAGGCGGGAAACGTGAAAGGAGCGCTCGTCTCAAGCGCGGGAATGTTAAGCTGACCGGACCCGAGTGGGCTGTGTAATTCATTAGCTGGGCTTGGCCTGTAGTTTCCTTTATATATGCACGCTGAGCCGGTATTTGGATCATCATGTAACAGATAAACAATATTCTCTGAGAATAGAATCGTTCGTCGCTGTCCTCTGCTCCTATCGTTCTTATTTCTCTCCCAATCCAATTCATTTCCTCCGCTCGTAGCTTACACTTGGTATCAGACTAGTCGATCCCATGGATCCCTACCCCTATCACTACCAGCGCCGCCGCGACGCGCCGCTTCCGCCCCCATCGACCGCGCCGCCCAAGTTAGACGCGCTGATGCCGCCCGACTTCACCGCGTCCGCGTCATACGAGTTCATCGCGTCTGCGTTCAAGCCTGCGCCACGCGACATCGACAACAACACCCGGCTTCTGCTGTTGGAGATGCAGAAGATGGAGGTCCGCCTCGACAAGAAGCTGGACGCGCGGTACTAGATCCTGGAGCAGCGACTCCACGACGGCGAGGAGAAGATGGAGCTCCGCATGGTGTCGCTCAAGATGGCGTCGGCGGAGACCGAGAGTTGGCGTCCTGCAATCGAGAAGAAGGTTGACGACATCAAGCTCGAGATCTCCCGCGTCAACCGCTTCCTCGAGCGAGAACACATCGAGCATCCAGGCGACGTCACCGGCTTGCTCCGCAACACCGAGTCGGGTCTCTCCACGCGATATCACGCCGGAGCACACGCCGACGGGCCTGATGGCCACCGCTTCGAGCATCACCACCGAGAGCCTGAGTTTGGGGTTCACCCATCTCACCTCCCGGTCAAGAGTACGTTACCAGAACCTACTCGTCGCAATTTTGATTTCACTTCAGACCATCAGCATCATAGGCCACACCACTCATCTGACAGCACTAGAGGGCACGGTAGATTGCCTAAAGTTCACTGGCAAGAACAAGCAGCTGTGGAAATCTAGGTGTGAGAGTTACTTTGATATGTATGATGTTGAGAATCACTTGTGGATCAAAGTTGCGTCTATGCACTTTGAGGGTACTGCTGCTCGTTGGTTGCAGTCCAATGAAAAGCATGCTAGAACTTTGGGGTGGGGTGAGTTTTGCAGTTTGATTCATGAACGTTTTGGTAGAGATCAGCATGAATCACTCATCCGCCAATTGTTTCACATTAGGCAGAAGGGCACAGTTACTGAATATGTAGAAGAATTTTCTGAATTAGTTGATCAGTTAACTGCCTATGATGCTAACCCTGATCCGTTGTACAACACAACAAGATTCATTGATGGTCTTAAGCCTGAAATCAAATCAGTTGTTATGGTTCAACGTCCTAGCGATCTGGATACTGCTTGTGCTCTCGCCCTTGTGCAGGAAGAAGCAGCAGATTCTCGTCCTAGCGATCTGGATACTGCTTGTGCTCTCGCCCTTGTGCAGGAAGAAGCAGCAGATTCTCGTCCTCAAATGGACCACAGAAGATATGAATCATCTTTCAACCTGATGGTTCTAAGAACTGCATTACCTTTACCAGTACCTCCAAAGCTGGACAAATCAGTGGGTATTCAGAAGAATGAAGATAAGCGTGGCCTCGAGTATGCAAAGTCTTCTTCCACTGATGAAAAGCTTGCTGCTCTCAGAAAATTTCAGCCATAAAAACGCGCTGGATCTTGACCTCGCTGCCAACCCAAACATTGTCTCGCTGATCCAGCTCTCTGCTCCGCCGTCGCCTCGTCGCCGTTACCGAGCTTCACCTCCACGTCCTCTGCATCGTTTGTGATCCCACCCTTCGTTGTCGTATGCACCGGAGTTCTATCCTTCTCCAAGACTTCGATGGCACCATGGCAAAATTCGGCGATGACAGGTATATTGCTTCTCGATTTGCAGCAATAGTTGCTACATAGCTCCATGTACATTGTAGGGGATGTTTTATTTTTGAGACCTACATTGTAGATGATGTTGATCTGTTTATATTTGTCGTTTTGGGCAATGGGCATGCAACTGATATTTGTCTCCGCTTGCATTTGAAACAATCAATCTCACACAATATGTTTTACGACCGTGTAGAGGATGAGCTTCACCATGAAGAGGAAGAGACTAACCTGTAACATCCCACCCTAATCATGGTCTAAATCCTCTGTTAGTGCACTTTGATCACAAATGTTAATGATCACATTGGAGAATTTTAATTTAAAAGCAAATCATTTGAAAATAGTCAAATATGAGCTTGAACTAGAACTTCAAAATTTTGTATACAAGTGAGCCCATTTAAAAATTTCCTTGGCATCCAGGGGAAAAAATAGATTTTTGGAGAATTTTGTAGATTTTTCTACAAAAGGAAATGGGCTCAAATAAATCAAAGATCATTTATCCAAAATCTGTCTTAATTGAATTTTAACTCAAAATCTAAATCGAATTAGGAAAAGTTGTAATAAGGAAAACTGTTCATCTCAGTGAAACGTTCCAGAACTGATTTTATCAGATTTTTTGGAGCACAGTAGAGTTTGGTTTCAATCAATCCAAGTCAGCACGTGCAAATTCATTTGAAAATTCGAAAAAAGCTACTGTAGCGGCAGGTGTCGTCCTCGTCGTCGCTCCTCCCTCTCTCTGCCCATCCCGGCGAACTGTGGCCGGCGTCACTCGGCACAGCGCCGGTGACCGATTCAACCCCTCTTCTTGACCCTTGACTCCAGCTCCCGCTCCCTCTCGCTCTCTCCGTCACCTCGCGCGCAAGGGGGCAGACGCCAGGACCGAGCCGCCATTGCCGCCAAACACCACCTCCACGCCGCGCCGTCGCTCTGCACCGCTCAGAGCCCGACCCCAACTGCAAAGCTGTGCGCAAGGGACTTCTGTAGCTTCCCCTCCACTCCATTCGGCAGTTCCCCGCCCATAGTGCGAGATCGACGAGTTTCTTCTCCATTGGCCGCCGGGTGACCGCCGTCGACCTCGCCGCTCGATTTGCCTCACACGGTGAACCATTCTTCAATTCCTCGCGCTAGAAAGTTCTTTTCCCTCTTACGCACCTTCCTGACCTCTCCTTCTTCTCCCTCCGCAGCCAAGCTCGCCGGAATCCCGTTTCCCCTCGCCGCCGTCCGCCAAGCCGATCCGCCTTCCCGACGAAGTCCGCCTTCCGGCCTTCCTCCACGTGCACACGTACCACGGTGAGCTTCACCTTGACCCCGTGATGCTCATGCTCGCGCTAGTTCTCATGCGCGCTGCCTCACCTCGCCGGAACGCAGTGCGCCGCCGCTCGCCGCCGACCTCCCTCCCGACCACGCGCACGTGCACACCAACCAGCCCTAGAGTCGCCTTGACGCCCTCTACGCGCTGCCGCTGACGTTCACGTGAAATTCGCCGCCGTTTAGCCGGAACGGCGACCTCGCCGTCGTCCCTGTCGCGCGCACTGGCACTGCTACAGTGCCGCTGACCCTTTTTTCCTTTTAGTTTTCTCAGAATTTTGATCAAACTTGTAAATTCGATAGAAATTCAAATACAACTCAGAAAAATCCGGAACAAAATTTGTTGGATTCCTTGTGAACAGACCTATCCAGTGGTACAACATAAACATCTGAATTCGTCTAAGTTAAGTTTATAAAATTCAGAGAAAAGAATTAGGAAATCATTTTTATAAAAAGATCTATAAAGGCAAAAATTCTGATTTTTGGCACACATACTCCTTGTGAGTTCCCTGAACTGTTCACAAAACAGTTTCTTGAAATTCACCCTATTTTAGGAGTAATTTCAGTTTCAAGTTTCTAGCAAAATCCTTTTTATCGTTTTATTCCTGCACTTTTTGGCACCAAATTTTGGGTATGTTACTGTACCTAGGAGTAGGTTACTAAATAAAAATACAAATTTAATTTTTGATCTTCCAGAACCCTTTTTAAAGAATTTAGAAGAAGATCCCTTATTTGCACGTAAGAAATTTCATAAATTCAAATTAATATGTGTAAATCACTTGGGACCAGAGTGCTAAAATCTGATAAATGGCCCTGCAAGCATGTTTCTTTGTGCATAATAAAATCATCATGTCATATTTGTTAAGGAAGTTCCATGAACCCTCTTTAACTTTGTGTATATCATTGCATTCATTTAGGAACCGACGCCGGACTCGAGGACTTGGAGCTCGTGACCGAGGAGACCGGCGCTGACTTGAACGTGCTCGAGTGTGCTAACCACCAGCCCCAAGGCAAGCCCCGGTGCACACCTATGTTTTTGCAAAGTTTTCACTTTCTCACATGTATGCGGGTCGTGAACTGTGCATTACGTATAGGACTTGATTGAAAACTTAGTTGCATGTATCTCCAGATATTCCTATGGGTTTGGTTCAGTTAAGTTCTACCACTCGTTAGTTTGCTATGCTTAATATCGAGTTCTCGGTAGAAATATTCGAGTGGTATGGAGATCACTCGATGTAGGTGGTTCAGATTTACTTTATGTTCTCACAGGATGATGATAATGAATTTGAGACCGAACGGGGAAGTTCATGTGTAGGTTGAGGTGACAAGGCTCGCCTTGTTCGCCATAGCCCCGTTTGTGTCGGTTGAGGACCGTTTGTTGTGGCCCCGCTGAGCAAGTTTGAACAGTACCGGATACATGCTAGGAGAATGGGAACTAGTAAACTTAGTAGCTCGATGTTATATTGTTGGACGGGGCCCCACCTCTCTTTTGGTGATGAAGATGGTATGGTGGTTGCGGGTATGTGTTTGAAGGGAGGGTGCACGGGCTAACCACGGATAGCTAGCGCGGTCATCGCGTGGAGGACGTGTACCCGGGAGAGGTGACACTCGGACCGGCTTTATGATGTCTTGTAAAAGGTTGCCGTGCATGACTCCTTCGAGTGTGCGTACGTCGTGTATTCCGGGTTTCGCCTGCAGGTGTAAATCGATTCGAATCGCCGTCCCTCGCGGTTATTGAGTACCACTTGTTCACTGTGTCACATCGTAGTAAGAAGTGCACATGATGATGTTACATGCTTTTGTACTTCAATTAATTGTATTGCAACCATGTACTGCTTAGTTAGGTTGCTCATATTTATATTAATGCAAGAACCCTTTTAATTTGGCTAAAATATGAAAATAAGGATCAATTATTAGTGCCGTTTTTGCAATTAAATTTCACCAACCTGGTCACCCCCCTGCATATTAGAAGTCGGTCTTAGGAGGCCATTTTGACGGGTAAGACTTGCTGAGTATTAGTTGCTCAGGGTTTCGTTGTTTAAAATTTTGCTGCAGGTATTCCAAATTGTAATTTCTGCAGTTGTTGTGGCAAAGTAGTGTGGGAGGGTAAACCGCCCAAGGACTGGTCTATTGAGTGGGTTCTCTCCTCTCTCAGCCAGGAGCAAGGTGAGTGAGATCGTGTCTACGGCCGGACATGATTTCCTTGTAGATATGTATCGTCGTGTGTTTCGCTTCCGCTCGCTTTTATGTAATCGAATTTTGAACTCTTTTATGTAATATCAATCGAACTTCGAACTCTGTATCCTACGTTAATTATGGAACCAATGTAATAACAGAACTTAATGTAAAATTATTTTACTTATGCTTATGTGTGTGGTCATATGCATACTTGCTTCGCCAAGTATCCCCCGATTATGATCCTGGTTAGCCAAACCCCTCATTAATTTGAGGTGGGGTGCTATATAACCTGTACGAGCTTCAACGACTGAAAAGAGTTGAAGCAAATGAAGAAATCTTTAGAAATCTCGGTTTGCCGGGGACCCTAAACGGAGGCAGTAGAAATAAGGTTTTATTGTTTTATTTCTGTTCGCAAGTTTCTATGTTGCAGTGTTACTTCTAAGTACCGTAGACATTGGAACTGGATTTTTTTTAGAAGCCTTTGATTTCACCATGTAAATGTAACAAAATTTGTACGCTGAGAAAAACGATTCGATTGTTTGGTCGCAGGGCGGAGCTCATGCATTTGTCCGTCGCGAAGCGGCGGACTTCGAAAATGGATGATTGCTTTGGGTCATCTGTTGGAGACATTTTTTCTCCCTTTTTACACCTCAAATCATGTGTAAGTCCTAAAATGGATTATCCATTGGAGATAGAGCCTGTTCGTTTCCTTTAGTCCTAAAGTTTAGTCCAGAAAATCTTGTTATTTAAGGGTATTAAATAAAGTTTAACTACAAAACCTTTTTACAGATGAGTGTTAATTTACGAGACAAATCTAACGAGCCTAATTAAGCTATGTTTGCTACAGTGATGCTACAGTACCATCGTCTGATCACAGCTTAATTACCCTCATTAGATTTGTCTCGCAAAGTAGCCTAGGTTTCTGCAAAAGGTTTTGTAATTACACTTTATTTAATACCTTTAAATAGCAAAAACTTTGAACTAAACTTTAGTCCTAAACGAAACGAACACGCCCATAGTCTTACAGTTTCACATTACTCATGCCCTTAGCGTTCCAGCCGGTCCCGCCCATCCCGACTCAAGGTCGCACATAAGCCGTGTGTTGACTCCCTCAAAAACTTTATCCCCACCCAAAAAAAATACTCCCTCGAAAACCCTAAGGCCAGTCTCAATGGGCACTTTCATTTCATCATTTTCTATAATGCCACATCAGCTGAATGGTCTTGTTATGTGAAATGAAATTACACCTCTCAATGCCTAATTTTATATCACTGTTTCATAAGCATGACTGAACATTTATTTGCTGCATGAGGTTGGGATCGCATGTGACATACAAAATTTGTAACCACTTAAAACTCTACGGGGCATTTCTTCAAACACCTTGCGTGCGTCCCGCTACTGTTATGCTTTGTAATTGCCAGGCAGCAAACAAAACAACTGCACACCGTCTCACTCGTTATCGAGTGAATCACATGCTCTATCGTGGGTTGTGCATTCCTCATCTATCCTCGTAACTTTTACTCTACCGTTTTTACTCGATCGGTTTTTAATTGTGATTCGGTTTTCAACGAGTATTTTGATTCGGATAGCTTCCGCCTCGTCGTGCTTATATGATCGGTTTTCTGGTGATTGCAGTAGCGACCGAGTAAGTCGACGTGGATTGTGCATTTCTCATCTATCCTCGTAACTTTTACTCTACCGTCTTTACTCGATCGGTTCTTAATTGTGATTCGGTTTTCAACGAGTATTTTGATTCGGATAGCTTCCGCCCCATCGTGCTTACATGATCGGTCTCCCGGCGATTGCAGTAGCGACCGAGTAAGTCGGCGTGGGTTGTGCATTCTTCATCTATCCTCAACTTTTGCTCTACCGTCTTTACTCGATCGGTTTTTAATTGTGATTCGGTTTTCAACGAGTATTTTGATATCCGCCCCGTCGTGCTTACATGATCGGTGTCCTGGTGATTGCAGTAGCGACCGAGTAAGTCGACGTGAGTTGTGCATTCCTCATCTATCCTCGTAACTTTTGCCCTACCGTATTTACTCGATCAGTTCTTAATTGTGATTCGGTTTTGAACGAGTATTTTGATGTGAATAGCTTCCGCCTTGTCATGCTTACATGATCGGTTTTCTGGTGATTGCAGTAACGACCGAGTAAGTCAACGTGGGTTGTGCATTCCTCATCTATCCTCGTAACTTTTGCTTTATCATTTTTACTCGATCGGTTCTTAATTGTGATTCGGTTTTTAACGAGTGTTTTGATGCAAATAGCTTCTGCCCTGTCGTGCTTACATGATCGGTTTCCTGGTGATTGCAGTAGCGACCGAGTAAGTCGACGTGGGTTGTGCATTTCTCATCTATTCTCGTAACTTTTGCTCTACCGTTTTTACTCGATCGGTTCTTAATTGTGATTCGGTTTTCAACGAGTATTTTGATGCGGATAGCTTCCGTCCCGTCATGCTTACATGATCGGTTTCCTGGTGATTGCAGTAGCGACCGAGTAAGTCGACGTGGGTTGTGCATTCCTCATCTATCCTTGTAACTTTTGCTCTATCGTATTTACTCGATCGGTTTTTGTATGTGATTCGGTTTCAACGAGTATTTTGATGCGGAAAGCTTCCGCCCCGTAGTGCTTACATGATTGATTTCCTGGTGATTGCAGTAGCGACCGAGTAAGTCGACGTGGGTTGTGCATTCCTCATCTATCTTCGTACTTTTGCTCTACCGTCTTTTATCGATCGGTTCTTAATTGTGATTCGGTTTTTAACGATTATTTTGATGCGAATAGCTTCCGCCCTGTTGTGCTTACATGATTTTTTTCCTGGTGATTGCAGTAGCGACTGAGTAAGTCGACGTGGGTTGTGCATTCCTCATCTATCATCGTAACTTTTGCTCTACCGTCTTTACTCGATCGGTTCTTAATTGTTATTCGGTTTTCAATGAGTATTTTGATGCGGATAGCTTCCGCCCCGTGCTTACATGATGGGTCTCCTGGTGATTGCAGTAGCGACCAAGGAAGTCGACGTGGGTCGTGCATTCCTCATCTATCTTTGTAACTTTTGCTCTACCGTCTTTACTCGATCGGTTCTTAATTGTGATTCGATTTTCAACGAGTATCTTGATGCGGATAGCTTCCGCCCCGTCGTGCTTACATGATCGGTCTCCTGGTGATTGCAGTAGCGACCGAGTAAGTCGGCGTGGGTTGTGCATTCTTCATCTATCCTCGTAACTTTTGCTCTACTGTCTTTACTCGATGGGTTTTTGTATGTGATTCGGTTTCAACGAGTATTTTGATGCGGAAAGCTTCCGCCCTGTTGTGCTTACGTAATCGGTTTCCTAGTGATTGTAGTAGCGACCGAGTAGGTCGACGTAGGTTGTGCATTCCTCATCTATCCTCGTAACTTTTGTTCTACCGTCTTTACTCGATCGGTTCTTAATTGTGATTGGGTTTTCAACGAGTATTTTGATGCGGATAGCTTCCGCTCCGTCGTGCTTACATGACCTGTTTCCCTGGTGATTGCAGTAGCGACTGAGAAAGTCGACGTGGGTTGTGCATTCCTCATCTATTCTCGTAACTTTTGCTCTACCGTCTTTACTGGATCGGTTCTTAATTGTGATTTGGTTTTCAACGAGTATTTTGATGCGGATAGCTTCCGCCCCATCGTACTTATATGATCGGTTTCCTGGTGATTGCAGTAGCGACCGAGTAAGTCGACGTGGGTTGTGCATTCCTCATCTCTCCTCGTAACTTTTGTTCTACCGTATTTACTCGATCGGTTTTCGTATGTGATTTGGTTTTCAACGAGTATTTTGATGCGGATAGCTTCTGCTCTGTCGTGCTTACATGATCTGTTTCCTGGTGATTGCAGTAGCGACCGAGTAAGTCGACGTGGGTTGTGCATTCTTCATCTATCCTCATAACTTTTGCTCTACCGTATTTACTTGATCGGTTTTCGTATGTGATTCGGTTTTCAACGAGTATTTTGATGCGGATAGCTTATGCCCCGTCGTGCTTACATGATCGGTTTCCTGCAGTAGCAACCGAGTAAGTCGACGTGGGTTGTGCATTCCTCATCTATCCTTGTAACTTTTGCTCTACCGTATTTACTCGATCGGTTTTCGTATGTGATTCGGTTTTCAACGAGTATGTTGATGCGGATAGCTTCCCCCCTGTTGTGCTTACATGATCGGTTTCCTAGTGATTGCAGTAGCGACCGAGTAAGTCGACGTGGGTCGTGCATTCCTCATCTATCCTCGTAACTTTTGCTCTACCGTCTTTACTTGATCAGTTCTTAATTGTGATTTGGTTTTCAACAAGTATTTCGATGCGGATAGCTTCCGCCCCGTCGTGTTTACATGATAGGTTTCCTGGTGATTGCAGTAGCGACCGAGTGAGACGACGTGGGTTGTGCATTCCTCATCTATCCTCGTAACTTTTGCTCTACCGTATTTACTCGATCGGTTTTCGTATGTGATTCGGATTTCAACGAGTATTTTGATACGGATAGCTTCCGCCCTGTTGTGCTGACATGATCGGTTTCCCTCGTGATTGCAGTAGCGACTGAGTAAATCGACGTGGGTTGTGCATTCCTCATCTATCCTCGTAACTTTTGCTCTACCGTATTTACTCGATCGGTTTTCATATGTGATTCGGATTTCAACGAGTATTTTGATGCGGATAGCTTCCGCCCCGTCGTGCTTACATGATCGGTTTCCCTGGTGATTGCAGTAGCGACTGAGTAAGTCGACGTGGATTGTGCATTCCTCATCTATCCTCGGAACTTTTGCTCTACCGTCTTTACTCGATCGGTTTTTAATTGTGATTCGGTTTTCAACGAGTATTTTGATGCGGATAGCTTCCGCCCCGTTGTGCTTACATGATCGGTTTCCTGGTGATTGCAGTAGCGACCGAGTAAGTTGACATGAGTTGTCCATTCCTCATCTATCCTCGTAACTTTTGCTCTACCGTATTTACTCGATCGGTTTTCATATGTGATTCGGTTTTCAACGAGTATTTTGATGCGGAAGTATTACATTGCAGGACTACGGTGCAGAAACATTTCCATAGTACTTGGAAGAAACCAAAGCAGCAAAGCTGGAAGTCTTCTGTAATGAAAAACTCATTAAACTAATAATCCGGCAAGAAGGTTCAGAGTGGTACAAGATCAACCACATTGAGAATATGAAAGTTTATGCTCCAAAAGAAGAGGAACATAGAGGATGGTATGTATTGTACAACAAGGAGCCGTTCAGCCTGACCACAAACGTTGATGGGAGCGAAATATTTGAAATGACAGGCGCCCAGTAAGTGTTTATTATCTTCATATCTGCGATCATTGAGGACTGAAAGCATTCATGCCTCTTATATTTAGAAAGTTCTTATTTCTACGTCTTGTGAAATAGTAACCTCGTCGATATATGTATCTGGTTTTTACTGAGAATATAATGCTTTGCGCTGGGTAAAGCCCTCGACACTAGAAGAAAGAGTATCACTATCGTATTCCTCTGA
The DNA here is from genome assembly GCA_007726485.1 of Eragrostis curvula. NCBI lineage: Eukaryota > Viridiplantae > Streptophyta > Magnoliopsida > Poales > Poaceae > Eragrostis > Eragrostis curvula. Next base: position 19,703,606 of record CM017445.1, read on the forward strand.
AAAACTTTGACGTTATAGTGATTCTCCCCGGTATTTATTATAAGGGAGTTGGTGAACACACGTAATTACCATGTTACCCATATTCTGCCATACTTGGTGGGTTAGTTACAACTTCCTAACTACCTTCGCTACTAATGGAAAGGCTTCAATGATCAACCATGGGCTCGGTTCCACTTCTGTTGGGCTTCACGCCATAATTATAGATTATAGGTCTCCCCACTTCTGGGGAAGTTTGAGAGGTAGCTAAGAGCTAGTTGTTAGCTCTTAAAAGAGAATAATGTAGGCTCTAATATTTCACACTCTATATTTTCTAAGAGCTAGCTCTTGAGGAAGAGCAAGTTGCATTCTCTCTCTCTCTTTTTTTTTTCAAATAAACAATTCGAAGAGGTAGCGTAGAGTCACCGGCTCTTTGGAGAAGCTCTTAGTCGTTGCCCCTTCGCAATGGCACTTTGGTGTAATTCCTCAACACTTTGATCACTATCATAAATTGCATTTTTTTCAGATGATGTTTCAAGGAACCATCTTATTGTCACCTTAACATTTAATTGCGATTTGAATGCATCTGTGGTTTTTTTTTAATGTTAGTTTTCCTTTAATCTAGATAGGATGCAGCGCGGGGTATGCTATTTATCTTTGGTGAATCAAGTTTGGGATCTCAACAAATACTAGGATGTAAAGTGATTAACAGATACATTTTTTGGTCTCTACAAGTATGTTGTATATACACTATTTCACAAGTTCTGATTTCTAGTTGATTATTAATTAGTTGGTTGGTTATACTTTTAAAATGACAGCAATTTTCGCTGAAGATAGGACCAAAGGCCATGAGGTCATGCGCATGAAACACAGATGCAATCAACTGGTTGTGTAAAGAAAGTGAATGGCTGGGAATGTCGTTCCCGGTTACATGCCACACATGCGTGTAGGTAAAAAACCATGGCACGAGCAACGGGACGGGCGGGACGCCGTTGCGGCCCCAGCTGCTGTTGTCGCGATTGCCGCCAGTGGACACCGAGTTGGTATAATATGGGTAGAGGGAGATGAGAAACTTGACACGGCGGCCTCCTGGCAAAGGACACGATCTGGGTGAGTAGGCAGTACTAGCGTGCAAAACGTCAGCTGCCTGTTTTGGACTTTGGAGTGTAGCATGCGTAATCGAATCAATCAATCATAGTGTGAGAAGCGCAAAACCACATTTACTGCACTTTTCTATTCGCATGGCCGAATCTGCCCCGGCTCGGTTCGCCACCCGTGGCCGTAGAACTTGCCCTGCCCAGCCCGGCCCCAACGCAGGCCGGCGCGCCGCCAACAAAACGAACAAATTCGGGGGCGGTGAGCGGGCCCGGGCGCCGGGAAGAGCCGGAGCAACGCATCCGGCTTTTGCGGGACACGTCACGTCGGCATCGGCGTCCGCGCCGCGCCGAGGGCGACGACGCGAGCAGTGACGGAAGCAGCAAGCATCCCTCGCCGTTCTCTTCTCCAAGGACTACGCCGCAGCGCCTTCCTATAAAGCCGCAGTCCTGCTCCAGTGGCACGCTCGGGTCGGGACCGGGTGGAACTCACTGACCGATCGTAGTAGGTAGGAGACATTTTTCTTGGCAGCGTATGATTCCGTCGTCTGATCTTCTCGTTTCTTGATGAGGCAAGTACAGTCAGTACAATCAATCGGTAATCATTTTACTATTTTCAGCTAAAATATAAGAATTCATTGACTGACAGGCGTTAAGTAACAATTTTTATTTGCTAATTTCTTGAAAAATGTTTTTTCTTTATACTTTGTTCGCGGTTTACGGTACAGTACTCATGTTTTCCAAACCGATGGTAACCGGTCTGATTTTACCGGTAACTGGACTTATCTGTCTGGCTCGGTTTAGTCAGAGGTTTTTGATATAAACCGAACATTTGTATTGTAGCATAATCGGTTACCGGTTAGTTTTTGTCAGTTTCAGTTTTTCCGGTTTTTTTGAAATTTCAATTTTTGGTAGTACCAGGTAGTTTTGGGACGTGGGTAGGGAATTGAATGTGCATAGACATGACATGATTCACATATGACTACTAGGCGAGGGCCCACATGTAAGTGGCAAAAGAATACCTCCCACGCTTGGCCCCTCGCTCCGCCGCGCTGCAGCCGCACCCACAGCGACAGCTTGTCCACATTGTCCGTAGAACACCCGCCCCGCCCGCCGCTCCTTGCTACATGTACCAGTGGCGGAGGAGCGGAGGTCCGTGTCTCCTTCGCAAGTACCACCTGAATTTCCGTCCACTTAGACTGACTCCAACCGGAGTCCCATTGGACACCCCAAAACCAAAATGGATCTTAAAAGCAGCAAAAACACTCTCCAACCGGCGACCCTAACACCATATCTATTTTAGGAGCGTCTCCCTCCGTGACCGACAAATGAATCATCTCGTGCCCTCAACCCATCCACTGTTCCGTCGACCTCTCGCCCGGGCCCCACCGCCTCCACCCCCGATGAGCGCGCGCGCCGCCGCGCCGCCCCGGCCCGACCCCCGGCACAGGAAGCGTAGGCGCACCGCGGGCCGCCGTGGTCGCCGCGGCGCCCGCTGGTCTCGCCGAGCTCCCCTCCAGGTCGACCCCCGGCACGACCCCCGGCACAGTGACGCTGCGGCGGCGGGGAGGGCAACGCAGGGGAAGGCGCCTCGAGCTCCAGCGCCGCCGCCGCCTGCGCGGCCCCCGCGCCGCGGCCCACACGGACGGCCTCGACCACGTCGCCATCTGCCGCCCCGGAACTCGACGCGAAAGGAGGAGCTGGTGGCCGGCGTCGCCGTCCAGGCCGACGCCGAGGATGGCGCCGTTGCCGCCACTGTGCCGGCGGCAGTGGCATGGGAGGAGGAGTTCGAGCGGCACGCCGCGCTCACGGCGACGTCTCCGAGAGTCTGATGCGCTTCTCCCCGGCGCTGCCGTACGGCTCGTCCTTGTCCGCGACCGGCGGCGTTGGGGAGGACGCCCTGCGCATCCGGACCTTTGACGGCAGCGGCGGCGCGCACGCCAGCGCGGGCGAGCCGACGTCCGGCAGGCGGGCCAGCGCGGGCTAGCCGACGTCCGGCCCGGCAAGGAGCACGACGCGGCGCAGTTCGAGGAGTACCGCGGCGCCGGCGCTGCCTGGTCAGTTTCTTTTTTTTTTTAACAAAAAGGTCTTTGTTTGGGTCCGTCGGTTGGAGATGCATGTTTTTAGATGTTGAATTTTGAAGAGCAGACAGACCGATATGGCTCTTTTGGGCTATGGTTTGGGTTTTGTGGGTTGGAGTCAGTCTTACGGCTTCGCCATCGAATTCCCTTCACCTTGGCAGCATCCATTGCCCCACGATGCAACGGAACTGGCAGCTCGCGACATCAGGGGCCGCCCGCCCACCAGGTGTTCGACCAAGTACCTCACCGAAGACAATCATGTCGACGTCCACAACTAACGTGCTGCTTTTCTCCTGGCCGCTGCTTCCTTGCTGTGCCCTCATTGCCCGGGCACCAGAGAGGACTCGTGGTCACATTTGGCCTCCAATCACCTATGAGCCAACTTGAATGCTACGTGAATAAAAAAAAACCAGAGTCAAACAGGTCAATGGACATTAATTGCATCTGAACCAAAGGTTGGGGGACCAAATAAATATAGAACCATTTCCTGATAATTATGTCCTGTTTACTGCTTGCCTCATTTCACTGGTGTGCTTAAGAGTTTCTGCAATTACATTCCCGCGAATGCTGCCCTGGCTACATGTGTAAATTCCTGTTCATGGTGTCTGCAGAGCTTAAAGGGGACCTGGACCACACCACGCTGGCATAAAGATTGGGTACATGGCTACCCTCTCAGGTTAGTCCTCTTCTCATCTTTCTCATCTTCCATGGTTCCATCATCGTTGCGCTTTTTGACGGTGAATTTTATAATTAAGAACTTCCAAGCTGGGAATTTCGTACCAATTCTTTTAGTAACATTTCAGGTTCTTTGATGATGAACTTCTGCGGGAACCCAATTTGCTTCAACAAAGCTGTGGCTACATGTGTACTGAAGGAAATTTTTGACTCCTCCACCTGCATTAATCACCTGCTGGTGATTGGTATTACAGTGTTGCTTGTCATTATTTTTTCACTAAATCTGCTGGTCAGAGTTATAAAGAGGAGAGGAACTGTACAGCAGCTTGTTGCACTTAATTCGCCACTACATTTGGCTGCCTTACTGTTCCATGGCTGCTTGGGCCTGGTTTATCTTGGCCTAGGATTGTGGATGCTGCGGAGTAGCTTCAATCAGGATGCTTCTGTCTACCTGCCCCATTGGTGGCTGGTAAACTTGTCTCAAGGATTCAGTTTGATCCTTACCAGCTTTACTTTCAGCATCCGAGCACAGTTTCTTGGAGTGACATTTGTCAGAGTTTGCCCAGTTCTGTTGACAATATATGCTGCATACATCTGTTGCTCCTCAGTTGTTTACATGCTTGCAGATAATGTGATCACTACGAAGTCTTATTTAGATGTTCTATGCTTACCAGGCTCACTATTACTCCTTTGGCACATTAAGAGTGACCACTCTGAAGGATTAGAAAATGCTTTGTACAAGCCCCTTAACACCAATACTGCTGATGATATGGATGACTCTCAGAGTCATGTAACCCCTTTTGCTAAAGCTGGGCTTTTCAGCTTGATGTCATTTTGGTGGCTGAACCCTCTGATGAAGATGGGGTATGAGAAGCCCCTGGAGGGGAGAGACGTGCCACTTTTAGGTGCTACAGATCGAGCATATAACCAGTACCTGATGTTTTTGGAGAAGCTGAACAGCAAAAGGCAGCCACCAAATGTCAATCCTTCAGTCTTTTGGACTCTCATTTCGTGTCACAAAAATGAGATAATTGTCTCAGGTTTCTTTGCATTGCTCAAAGTGCTCACGTTATCTTCAGGTCCCTTGCTTTTGAAGGCATTCATCAATGTTTCACTTGGGAAAGGGACGTTCAAATATGAAGGCTATGCGTTGGCTGCAGCAATGTTCATTTGCAAATGTTGTGAATCATTGTCACAGAGGCAGTGGTATTTCCGCACCCGAAGGTTAGGGCTTCAAGTGAGATCATGCCTATCAGCTCTTATCTATAAGAAACAACAGAAGCTATCAAGCTCAGCAAAAATGAAGCATTCTTCTGGACAGATCTTGAACTATGTCACTGTCGACGCCTACCGAATTGGGGAATTCCCATACTCGTTCCATCAAACATGGACGACAAGTGTCCAACTTTGCATTGCTCTTGTAATTCTATATAACGCAGTTGGACTTGCTATGATTGCATCACTCCTTGTCATCATTATTACTGTACTTTGCAATGCTCCATTGGCCAAACTGCAAAACAAATTTCAGAGGAAACTTATGGAAGCACAAGATGTGAGACTGAAGGCCATGTCCGAGTCTTTAGTTCATATGAAAGTCTTGAAACTTTATGCATGGGAAACTCATTTCAAGAAGCGCATCGAGGAGTTAAGGGAAGATGAATACAAGTGGCTGTTAGCATTCCAGCTTAGGAGAGCCTACAACAGTTTCCTGTTCTGGTCATCACCTGTTCTTGTTTCAGCTGCAACCTTCTTGGCATGCTATGCTTTGAAAGTTCCTCTTGATGCTAGCAACGTGTTCACCTTTGTAGCAACTCTGCGCCTTGTTCAAACTCCAATTAGGCAGATACCAGATGTTATTGGAGTCGTGATACAGGCTAAAGTTGCTTTCAGTAGGATAGTGAAGTTTCTTGATGCGCCTGAGCTTAATGAACAAGTTAGGAAGAGTTATCATGTGGGCACAGAGTATCCACTAGTGATAAGCTCCTGCAGCTTCTCATGGGATGAGGACCCATCAAAACCAGCTCTAAAGAATATAAATTTAGTGGTCAAAACAGGAGAGAAAGTTGCAATCTGTGGTGAGGTGGGATCGGGAAAGTCAACTCTTTTGGCTGCAGTACTTGGAGAGGTCCCAAAAACTGAAGGCACGGTATGCTTTGTATAACCCTCAAATTTACAAAACAAAAGACGATTAGGCTGTTTACCGATGAGTTTATGACGTGCTTTGCGCAAAAATAGCACTTTTACCATGTTCTTCCATACTAGGTTGTAACTTTTCATCTTTAGAGCATTTGCATTCAATTACAAGTAGAAATGACCATATTTAAATTTGAAATACAATATTGAAATTTGGTTGCTAATTTCGTTCCCCTAAAACAACATAATCATGTTAATTTCTGCAATGCATGATTATGCTTAGTAATCAAGGTTGTTAGCACTTAGGATCATATATCATAGATTCTTCTTGAGCATGATTGGAGATGGAATTGAAATAAAATTCTAAGATTCTATCTGATTCAGTATAGTAAATGTCTTATTCTTTGCGTTAATACAGTTTTCAAATTACTTCGGAGCTTCTAAATGTACCGAAAATGATATTTTGTTATTACAAATTATGATGCAACAAAGTAACATATTCGAGTCACTATTTACAATAAGTTAATGGAATAGGTAAAATGGGTCCCTGTTTGGCACGGCTTTTGCTTGTTGCAAAAGCAACTTATTTGAAAAGCTGGTGAAAAGAAGCTTCTCCTTGTTGCTGCTCTTTAGTTAATTCTCAGAATTTTCTGAACTAATAAGTTGTTGCATAATCTTGGTGTTTGGCACAGCTTTTGCTTATTTCTATGGAAAACCTGAGAAATAAGCCGTGGCAAACAAGGCTTGGGTATATAGTATGAGACATTCATACAGTGTTTTTGATACGTAACAATGCAGATGCGAAGTATGCTAATTAGGTCCTTATTGCAAGAATTGATATTTGTTGACTTATCAAATTTTCAGATCCAAGTTTGTGGAAAAATAGCATATGTTTCTCAGAATGCATGGATCCAATCAGGAACCGTGCAAGATAATATTCTCTTTGGATCTTCAATGGACAAGCAAAGATATCAAGAAACACTTTTGAAGTGCTCTTTGGTGAAGGATCTTGAACTATTGCCATATGGAGATCGTACTCAAATTGGAGAGAGAGGAGTAAATCTTAGCGGTGGTCAGAAGCAACGTCTTCAGCTTGCTCGTGCATTGTATCAAAATGCTGACATCTATATTCTTGATGACCCTTTCAGTGCTGTTGATGCCCACACAGCATCAAGTCTATTTAATGTAAGGATCACAAAAAGTACTGCACTGCAATGTTATTTAAAGATGAAATGTTTAAATACATTTGTCTTGTTTGACAGGAATATGTCATGGGAGCTCTATCAGACAAGACCGTTCTTTTGGTGACCCACCAAGTGGATTTTCTACCTGTATTTGATAGCATTTTGGTTAGTTTTTACCATCTTTAGGACTTAATTAAGCCTGTTATCTTATTTTCCGTCTACAAACTCTGACGTCCCTCTCTCAATGCGCGCGTCTGTTAGTGTGCGCGTGTGCAGCCAGTGATACCACTCTTTCCATGATCTATATTTTTGTACACACTGACTTGTCGATGCCATCTATAACTAAGTTTGTTTTTGGCAGTTAATGTCGGATGGGGAGATTATTCACTCTGCACCTTACCAAGATCTATTGGCTCATTGCCCAGAATTTCAGAGCCTCGTAAATGCCCATAAAAGTACTATTGGTTTTTCAGATCCTAACAACGTCGCGCCCCACAGAGCAACGGAAATAGCAACCAAGGAGAAAAATGAAATTCATGGAAGCAGATTCAGAAAAACTGTGAAACCGTCACCAGCAGATCAATTGATCAAGCAAGAAGAAAGAGAAATGGGGGATACTGGTCTCAAGCCTTATATGCTCTACCTGTGCCAGAAAAAAGGCTTCTTCTATGCCTTTCTTTGTGTTATTTCCCACATAATTTTCTTAACTGCACAAATATCGCAGAATTCTTGGATGGCTGCTAATGTCCAGAATCCTAGTGTTAGCATGCTGAAGTTGATTTCTGTGTACATTGCTATCGGAGTTTGCTCTGTGTTCTTCATACTGTTTAGATCTTTATCAGCTGTTGTTCTTGGAGTCCAGACGTCAAGATCCTTATTTTCCCAATTACTCAACTCGTTGTTCCGTGCTCCAATGTCCTTTTTTGATTCTACTCCTCTAGGAAGGGTACTTAGCAGGGTAAGAATTCTTAAAAAAACTGGACAGTGAAAATGTGACAAAGCAAGTTTCACATTTGGAAATTTTCTATTGATGGATTTACTTGTTGCTTTTTTCTCAAGCAGGTTTCTTCAGATTTAAGTATTGTTGACCTTGATGTTCCATTCGCTGTCATGTTCAGCATCAGTGCAAGCTTGAATGCATATAGCAATCTGGGGGTCTTGGCTGTTGTTACATGGCAAGTTCTTTTTGTCTGTGTCCCAATGATATGTCTGGCGATCAGGTTGCAGGTAATTTAGACTGCCTTGTAGATCAGACTCAGATTTTGTGGGTAATTTCTCCAATTGATGCTTTCTGGGGTGAAAGTCTACAACTTTCCACTCACAGTTCCTGTTGAATGAAATCTGTTAGTTTTGGTCATGCAGAGGTACTATTTAGCCTCAGCTAAGGAATTGATGCGGATCAATGGCACTACAAAATCTTCTTTGGCCAATCACCTGGGTGAATCAATTTCGGGGGCTGTGACAATAAGAGCCTTCAGTGAAGAAGATCATTTCTTTGCTAAAAGTTTGGAGCTTGTTGACAAGAATGCTGGTCCATACTTTTATAATTTTTCAGCGACTGAATGGCTGATTCAACGCTTGGAGACAATGATTGCCGTGGTTCTTTCATTTTCTGCATTTGTCATGGCTTTTCTCCCTGCAGGAACTTTTAGCCCTGGTAAGTTCTCTATACTGGTTGCAAGTATCACACCTAAATCGTTTTAGATATTTGGCAAAGTTAGAAATAGGTCGTGAATTCTATGACCATCAATTCTTTCGCCTGATTTGGATTCGTTGCAAATAAATTCTTGCTTGGCAGAAGACATCTGGTGAGGATGCATTTTTCAAGCAACCAATTATGACAATTTGATTATGTAAACATTGCTATATTTTTTGAAATACTGTTTTAGTGATAGTTTAATGTAGTGCTTGTTTTTGGCTACTAAATCAGATGGAACTTTCCTTTTGGGATTTTATTTTCCATGGCCACTTGTGTCATTATCATATGAAACCGAAGGGTATCAAATATCAAAAATAAGATGAATGGTGGTAGAAAACAAAAACATGGGCCTTTGATATTTTTCATGCTATGAAATGCATAGTCGCATCTCACACACGAAACACATCTGTTCATGCTTGCGCAGGTTTTGTAGGAATGGCATTGTCTTATGGTTTATCCCTAAATGTGTCATTTGTTTCCTCTATTCAAAAACAATGCACCCTTGCAAATCAAATTATCTCCGTAGAAAGGGTGAATCAGTACATGGACATACAAAGTGAAGCAGCAGAAGTTATTGAAGAAAAACGACCAGCAACTGACTGGCCCCAAGTTGGTAGGGTGGAACTTAGAGATTTGAAGGTAATTGAAGAGAATTTTACATGTATTCCTTGCATGGCTGAGCACTTTATGAGTTTTAAACAAATCACTTTGATTTATTTTTATTCAACAGATTAGGTATAGGAAAGATTCTCCCCTTGTTCTACATGGAATCACTTGTACATTTGAAGGTGGAAATAAGATTGGTATTGTTGGCCGGACAGGAAGTGGAAAGACAACTTTAATTGGTGCATTATTTCGTCTTGTGGAGCCAGCTGGAGGAAAAATAATAATAGACTCCATAGACATCACCACTATAGGCTTACATGATCTGCGTTCACGGTTGGGTATCATTCCACAAGATCCAACCCTCTTCCAGGGCACCGTAAGATATAATCTCGACCCTCTAGGGCAATTCTCTGATCAACAAATATGGGAGGTAAAAGTTCATGTTGGTTTTTCCTACCCTATTCATTATTTGTTCTATTTTGGAAACGAGGGTGCAGAAGCTGCTTAAGCATCAGTATAAAAAGAAACGATAACATAGTTTCAATACTGATTAGTTTACCATGAAAAGTAATTACTTTGAAAGAACCTAGTGTATTGTTTAAATAACGGATGTCCCTTCCTCTTTTGTAGAAACTGAAAGTTACTCAGTTACTTTGGTACAAAACCCAATAACAAAATTTTAGAACATTGTTGAAAATGGATGATGTCAGGAAAGGAGTGACTAAGGGGCAAGTAGAATACTGGAATTTATCAAGCCGTCTCTATTTTTTCTGATAAAGTAAAGTTGTCACTGTTTTGTCATATGCACATCTTGAAACTTGAAAGGAATCATGTTTGTGTCTGATGCAGGTTCTTGAGAAATGTCAGCTTCTTCAAGCTGTCCAGGAGAAGGAGCACGGTTTGGATTCACTTGGTAGGACTCCTTGTTGTTGCATCTGTACTCCCCCCCCCCCCCCCCCCCCCCCCCCCCTCTTCCCCTTGTAATCTTGAACATATTGAGTTGAGGCAGACCATTGTTGGCTGGGAAACACACGTCCTAACACTAAAATTTTCAAGTTATTCAGAATTCAGACTAGGGGTGTCAGCACGCGTGCTACCACCTGTAATTAGATTTTACATGCTTGTCCATTGCTTTAAAATTCATGGGCTTGTCGATGAGGTTTGAGTGGTATAAGGAACCCTTGTCAATGATAACTGCATCTGCATTTTAAGTGAGCACATATCATAGTATAGCATGATGTGTGGGATTGTCATTTTCTCTGTACTGACTGAGATCTTTTTCATATAGTTGTCGAAGACGGTTCCAATTGGAGCATGGGCCAAAGGCAGCTTTTCTGTTTAGGACGCTCACTATTAAGACGATGTCGCATTTTGGTTCTCGATGAGGCCACAGCATCTATAGACAATGCAACTGATGCTATCCTTCAGAAAACGATCAGGACAGAATTTAAAGATTGCACGGTTATCACTGTGGCACACCGTGTACCAACAGTTATGGACTGCACTATGGTACTTGCGATGAGTGACGGTATGTTTCTTCTTGCGAACATGGTAGCTAGCAATACAAAGACTGTCTTATAGTTACTGATTAATGAATCAGCACATTTAAATCTGGAATATGGGGATTACGCCTGAAAACAATCATATTGTTGATACAAGTGAACAAACCTTTTTCCTGTTTATTAACTTTTTTCCTGCACCAACTTCTCTGCTAATTTCCATTCTATCATATCTTAAATGATAGATCTGAAGCAGACTATCTTGTCCTTCCCTTTTGTTGTTTTTAGCGAATACATGTCTTTTTACTAATTTTCTGATAAAATTTGTATTAGCAAAAAAATCTGTATCAAGATAGTATCGTAGCATATACATCCATTGTCTACATATACTAACAAATTAAACTTAATTCCAGGGAAAGTGATTGAGTATGAAAAGCCTATAAAGCTCATGGAAACTGAAGGATCTCTCTTCCGTGAGCTAGTCAAAGAGTACTGGTCAAACACATCGAGCGGAAATATTTAGGAAACTTTGTTGATTACTTGTGTTTGCTTGCTGCACTCCCTTGAATGAGGAAACCTCTGGGATCCTCCATCAGAATAAGTCGTTGACTTGGAGTCTAAATAAAAGGCACTATATGTTGTAGGGGAATGCTTTTTGGGATCTATCTTCTACAAGTTTGAGCAGCGCACCAACAGCTTCTGTTCAAGCGTCCTTGCTGACTTCATATGCTAAACAGAATGAAACCTTAGCACTACTTTATCCACTAGGAAACGGTATTGGGCAATGAAGGTTATGGCAACAGTTCTTTTTCCCCAAAGAAGATCTAAGGGGATAGACATGCCCAAGGCACGGTGCTCAGGAACCTTTTTTAGCGGTAATTCATTAAGGGACCTCCCTCCCTCTCTCCTTTAGAACCGAGGTTCAAGCCCTGGTTGGTGGTCTCTGTACATGAAGTATTACCACAGCACTACGAGCAAGTTCTTAAATGCAACAGCTTGAGAAAGAATACTTGGAACACTAATGGAGTTGTATCTAATGTTGCTGATAAATCAAAGTGTGCATACAACAAAGAAATGAGTTATATCTACGATTGTCTCTCAGTTTATAGACTTTTTGTTGCATATGTGCAAAATTGGTGCTTCCCTCTCAGTTCATAGACTATTGTTGCATATGTGCAAAATTGGTGCTTCGAAAGCTGTCGATGCGACTCACTTTCTTGGTGAGAAGTCGCAGAGGGTTATGATTTGACCATGGCTCCTTGCAGTTTCCTATTCTACTGTGATCTTTTTTTTTTTGGAAAAAGAAAATCGTGGCAGCCTTAATGTTCATTTCTGTTAACTGTTTATTCTGTTTTGTCTTGCATAAATTTTTGCGTTACAACTTAACTATTGAGAGCTGCTATAGAGCCGACTCAACAGTCCGACCGTTTTACGACTCAACGGTCCGTTAGAATTACGTGGGGCACAGCACGGATTAACGTGAGGCACGGGAAGGATCAACGGAGTTCATGTCATACATGTTGACTTGCCGTTCGGTCGTAAAACAGTCGGGCAAAGGCAGTCGAACCTGTAGCATTTTTCTTAACTATTGCACGGTGGTAGAGACTGATCTTCATTTTTCTTGGATGTTTTTATTATTTTTTAATTCATAGAAAAGAGTAAAGTCTACCACCCTAATTAAATTTCCTTTGTTGATTTAGCCTCCTAAACAAAGAAAAAAAAATCAGATACTAACTCCCCTGAGCTATTCAGATTGGATCGGTTCACCTCATTATAATTTATCTTTTAGCACAAGTCAAATTTTGTTGATATATATGTTTACAGAAAATTTGAAAGAACTTTATTGTTATTATTTCTTTATTGTATTGTTACATATTATATGCTCTAAAGCTATGAAAATTCTAAAACTACTTTCAAACCAAGATGTTATCTACCGAGAAGCAAGATTTGAATTTAAATGCAATTTGTGTAGAGAACCTGAAAAGACAAATTTCACTATGGATCGAATATATCTAGTTTGAATAGTTTAGCAAATTAAATGCACAATGTATTTTCTGGAGGGTTAAGTGGAAAGCCAAATAATAATGGATAGTAAAAGCAACATTGAATTCCAAAACAATCTACAAATTTCACTAGGTGTTTAATGCATGTGGCAACATAAGAAAATCCTCCCAGAAATCCCCTAGTTGCAACTAGAGAATGCCATCCCTCAAATTTCTCTAGGAAAACACCACAACATAGATCGTTTTGTTTTTTGTTTTTTCAAATTATGCATCCTATTCTCAATAGTAAATCATAAAAAAATTGTTTTGAAATAAGTAATATGATACTTGATGTTATGACTTTTTAATAAAATTATATCTATTTTCAGACATTTTTGTACATCATCCTTCAAAAAAAGTATTAAGTGACCCAAATCGTTAAAAGTAATCAAAACAATTATGAATGGTTTTATTTACTAGGTAGGGTTTTATACATGTCATGAAGCTACATGAATTTAGTTTAATGTAAATATATACAAAAAAGTATTAACAAAAAAAGAGAAAATATGAGTAGGGCATAAATTTGACTAATTAAAACTATTCGTCGTTCACGTCGAGCCATAGTTTTGTGTTTGGGAGGGTAGTAATTGCACATTTTTCCTATTCTAAAGGAACACTTGAAAGCCTTTTTGATGAAATACGTTTACATGACATGAGGTTTTGAGGTTATGACATAAGAATTTTTAAGTTATCTCTAGTCGTGTTTGCAAAAAGTCACACATTCCATTCATATTATGCTGTAATACGAAAGATTAACTATAAAGAAAAAAGAAGAAGCAGAGGGCTCTTTGGATAAAAAAAATGTCACAAAAAAATCTCTTAAATCCTTATAGAACAAACAGAGGCACTTGATGTGAAGTGTAGTTGCATAACTGTACCAAGTGATTGAGTCCTTTTCAACTCGAACTTGCTTCCTACTTCCTAGTACTTCAAGAAAGATCGCCTATTTCGTGTTAAGACACGCTTTTTTCCACCACTGCGCCATGGGTTATGTTGGGGGATCGAAGGTCTTGATAGACTCGGCGAAGCCCTCCAACGAAGAGTGTATGATGATTGCGTTCTTGCGAAGCCCTCCAGGCGTCTTCAGCGCTCGGATTGCTCCTGGCGAAGCCTTCTCAACACCCCGAAGTCCTCGAGCTCCTCGGCGAAGCCCTCCTGAAATGTCCGCGATGCTGGACTTGGTTCAACTGCCCAGGCTGTTCCTCGGGTCTTACGTTATACGTTGTTCCGAAGCCTCCAATCGTCCGCGGTGCTGGGCGAAGGGGTTGAGGGAAGACAGAGAAATGTGAACAGAGTAAATGATGTGTCTTTGGCTCGAGGCCCGAAGAACAGATGTCATTACATGAGCTATTCCCTCTATATTTATAGGGAGAGGAAAGGTCAAAATTACAGCGATGCCATTGGGCAATCTTGTTACGTCTCCCAGAGTTTAGGCTTTAGACTGGCTCTTGCTCAACACCCTTCGCTGTGGCTTTAGAACCCTTCGCTTGGTAACAAATACCCTTCGCATGACTCAGGGAGCCTTCGGCGTTAACCCCAACATTAGCCCACAATTGTTGATGTACTTTGGTAAAACCTAAGTCAGAAACAATTATTATTATAATTAAGTTTATGTCGTGTGCTCTCCTGACTCATGCACGTGCTTATCGTTTTTGATATGTACTTTTTTCTCGATTCTCGATGCTCTGCTTAACTCTATATATATCCGTAGTGATTGCCTTGTTTCCTCGCGCTGTTTTCGCTCTTGTCTTCACTGTTTTCATTTTCATTCCTACCTTCGCACCATTAGAGATCCCTTTCTCGCACACTTTTTCAAGATGCCTAATGATCGGAGATCCAGCGAAGAAAATATTAGGAAGAAGGCGAAGGTCTATAAGTCGTCTTCCAAGGATAGTTCTGATAAGGCTGTTAGTGAGGTTCGTCCTCAAATGACTAGTGCCGTCGCTGCCTCGGGGCCCCCTTCGAAGGCTGTAAAAAATAACGAAGACCTCATTGCCAAGATTGATGCTGCTGATCAAGAGCTTGTTAGTCTTGTAAAGGCTGAAGAGCTTCGACTGGCTGACATTTGTGGTCAGGTTCGAGATGCCCTTGTTTCTGTTGGGGCAGCACCTGATCCGCTGCCTGAAGATGCTTCGACTGAGCATTACCAAGGTTGGCTTACTGCCAACATCCCTTATGTCATTGAAGCTTGCAGAGCTTTTTCGAAGAATGCTGTGCAACTTGCTGTTCGGAATGTTCTTCACTCGCTCGAAGCTGGAGGGAGTGATGCCTTGGCGAAGGCTATCGACGACTCTTTTTTCCTTTGATACTACTGACAGCACGCCTCTTGCTTTGATCGGAGTCCTCGTCAAGTTTGCTAATAATATTGACGAGTCTTTCTGGAACAGGGTTCTCTCTATCGGCCAGCAGCCTTAGAGTGAGGTATAAACTCTTTATGTTTGATTTATGTGGGATGTTACCCCTTCGGACATGTATTTGCTGAGAATGTCGTCAAGACATGTGTTGTAAACTTGTTATTGTTTGTACTTTTAATATTTGTTTGGCTTTGGATTTTTAGGATTCTTCTGACATTTCCCTGAGCGAGTTTGCGATTCCAAAGGTTTCTTCTGATATTGTGTCAGAGAAGTGTGCTGCTCCAGAATCTTCGTCTGACGTTTCTTTGAGTGAGTTTGCCACTCCGAGGGCTTCTACTGACGTTGTGTCAGGGAAGTGTGCTGCTTCGGAGTCTTTGTCTGACGTTTCTCTGAGCGAGTTTGCGACTCTGGAGCCTTCTTCTTATAATTTGGCTCGTAGAGAGCTTCCAATTGAGATCTTCAGTTCTCCTTCGGAGATTGACCTATCTAGTGAATCGGACCCTTTGTCCCCCGTCGAAGGGGGTGAAGGTCCCCTAATTTTTCCTCCAAGAAGCCTTATAGCTATTGGTAGAGTTTACCGCCCTGATGATGATGTTTCCGAAGGGCATCGAGGCTGCGCAAAGCGAAGATCTCGTGGACGCCGCCCTCGTGGCGGTTCTTCGAGCAGTCGTGGTACAACCAAGAAGAAGAGTAGCGGACTTCGCCGTCGTGATCCTCCCGTTTATGTTGAAGACCCTTCTTCGCCTTTCGACGCTGCTTCGCATGTTGAGCGAATGATTTCTTCCGGCGTAGTAGATCCCGTTTTTCAAAGGCCTTATTCGCCTTCGAGCGGATATGACGTTAATGAGTTTAGCGTTGTATGTCAGATGCTATTAGAGTTAGGTCTTATTGTAAAGCAAGAGCCTGACGATGGTTCTCCTTGAATGAATTATGCTTTTGAGTTATTTTTTGAAGAAATCCTCTTCTGCTTGCTTTGCTCTAGAATAGGTTTCTTTAATATCCTTGCGAAGCTTCTGCTTCTTGCGTGATGACCTTCTGTTTTCTTGTGAAGATTGAAGTTTTCACGCTTGAAACTTGTGTTTGGATCTATGCCCTGCGAAGGCATTCTTTGCTGAAAAAGTTTTTCCAGTCTTTGGGAGAGATTATGCCTTCGCTTGGGCTTTTCTCTTATGCGTCTTAGCTTTTTTGTGATATTTTTGACTTCGAGGCAATACTTTAAAGGAAAAGTTCAATTCCATTTTCTGTCTTAATGCATTCGCTTTGTAATCTGGGAGCTTGGTATCATAATTTTTTTTTATGATATAAGCCATCGAATTTGGGACGTACCAAATTGGTTTGCCCTTCGCATATTCTTAGACTTTTTCGTCCGATTTTCCTTCGTTCTAGGCCTTGGGCCTGATGGTTTTTAGCCGATGGCTTCTCACTTTGAGGCCATGGCTTCGCTTGCTTGTTCTGGTTTTCCTTTTTTGGAGTCCAGATAACAAGTTTTTGTGATACTTTTGTATCTGAGGGATCTGTGTTATTTCTTATAACACGTTGCCTCGAAGTTGGGTTACACCAAGTTCTGTTTTGGTGTACCCTTCGCTTTGTTCTAGGCTTTCTGCCTGACTCTGTTTGTTAAGCTCGTAGCTTTGCCTTTTGATAAGGCTCATATGCAAATTACTCTGGAATTTTTTGAGGGTAAAAAGTAATTATAAAACTGTGATACAGTCTTAGAGGGTGCCTCGTTAAAAAACCTCACACCCTTCGCAGGGCTACCCTCGTGAGGAAAAAGAGTGCACCCCTCGCATGTCTTTTATGTTTTACACATAAGCGATGTTCGCTCTACCGAAGAGTCGTTCTGTTGACTCTTGGTAGTAGCGGTTCATGAAATTTTGCAGTATCCTTGCAGAGTTCTTGATGCCGAAGGTCTTGTAAGCTGGTATATCTTGCCCTTCCCTTATGAGATGGATATTCTTCCTTCCAGGAGTTTCATTGTATTCAATGGCTCTTGCTTGCAGTTGATCCCCGAAGACCCTAATCACAGAGATTGGTCCCGGAATTTTCATGCATAGATAAGCTTGATGTATGACAGCTTCGAACTTGTTAATTGACCCTCTCCTGAAGATTGCGTTGTAAGGGTAGATGAGGTCAACCATATCGAAGGTCACATCTTCAGTTCTTGCGTTTTCTCCTTCTCCGAAGGTTACTGGCAGTTCAATTTTCCCCATCGCCTGGATTATTTTTCTGGTGAAACCGACCAAAGGAATTCCTGCTGGTTGAAGAGTTTCGTTTTCCAAGTCCATTCTTCTTAAAGTTGAAGCGAAGAGGATGTCTTCCCCCATCGATCAGTATTCTTAGGACATCGAATCCCTTGATGTTTGCTTGGATCACCAATGGGTCTGAATGCGGTTGGTCCAGATTTCTTGCATCTTCTTCTCCGAAGGTTATATCAACATGGAACCACCTTGTCTTGACAAAAGGAGTCCCCGAAGAGATGTGTTGAACCCTTCGCATGTGTTCTTTTCTGGCCCTCCTTGAGTCTAGCTGATGTGTCGATCCTCCAGTAATGGCATTTATTCTTTTCCTTCGCACCTCGCTGTTGGCTTCTGATTGCCTTGCGTTGTTTTGATGATTCGTTTCTGGTGGTGGTGGTAGCGCGGCCAAACTTTGTGGTTGGTGATAATTGTGCTGTTGTAGTTGCTGCGAAGCTTCTGTTGGGTAGCTGATCACATGGTTTACAGAATGCGAAGGATAGATTAAACGAGTGTTGCTTTGGGACCAGTCTTCGCGAAAGTTGCCCATGTGACGAATGGCATTCTTTGCTTCCCTGTTTGCTAACCAATTTTGCTTGTATGACAAGAAGTCTCGGCATTGTTTAGTTGTGTGCCCTTTACCTTCGCCGTGTAGTTCGCAAAACACGGTGCGGGAGTTGGATTTGTTGTCACCGTCTCTGCTTCTTTCCTCATGATCTTTGTCATGGTTGCTTCGCCTTTTTCCTTTTTCGTCCTCTCTGGTTCTCTTCTCGTCTCCTCTTTCCTCTCTGTTTTCGAGATTGTGTACCCTTCGACTGCTGTGGTCTCTGGTGTTTTCTTTGTTTTCGTGATGCCTTCGATTTTGGCTTGATTCTCTGTCTTCTTTATCTTTTTTCTCGTCTCTTTGCTGCTGAGTTTGCTTCTTTTCATCATCTTTCTTTCTTTTAAATTCATCATCTGATCTTGCATACTTTTCGAAGATGTCAAGTAGTCAAAAGATTATGGTAGGCTTCTTCCTTGCCAGCGAAGAGTGGAAAAGGCCAGACCTCAGTCCCTCCATTAAGGCATCAATTACTGTGGAAGCCCCTACTCCTCTAGCCTTCGATTTGATCTCCATAAATCTCTGCATATATTCTCTGAGGCTTTCATCGCTCCTTTGCTTGCAAGAGAACAATTTTCCTTGATGCACCTCTTTAGCTTGGAAACCCTGAAAATTGTTTATGAATTGCTTTCTCAATTCAGACCATAAATTGATTGATCCCGGCTCTAAGGTGGAGAACCATGTTTTGGCAGTGCCTTTGATTGCCATCACCAGTGCCTTCGCGTATGTGGAATTTGTGCATCCGCCGGATTCTACTGCAGCTTCGAAGGACATCAAGAATTCTCTTGGATCAGACTTCCCTTGATATGCTTTAATTTTTGGCATCTTGAAGTTGAAAGGCCAGGGCTCGTTTTGAAGTTCTTCGCTTAGCGGTGAATTTTCATTGATGTACATATTTGCTTGTGCTGCTTACTTGGTAGACCACCTTCCCTTCGTTCTTGTTTTTGCGTTTTTTTTGGATGATTCTGACTTAACTTCTTCAGGTTGTTCATATCTTCATTTACTTGGTTCAGCCTTTCATCCATTTCATCAATTTCCCTCTGCGTTTGCCTTATCTTCTGCAGCATGTCTATCTTTAGTTTGGACATCTTTTCCACGGTTACCAAGCGTTTTTCTCTTTCAAGCCTTTTTTGCTCTATGACTCGAAGTCGTTCTGCTATGGAATCTACTTCGTCGTCTGCTGTTTCGTCACCCTCCGGAAGGACGTTTCCAACCTGCGAAGCGTCTCCGATGTTGTTTTGTATTCCTCTCTGAGCTTCCTCCTGCCTTAGAGCTTCCTCTTGTCTTGCAGCCTCTTCGGCTCGAGCAGCTTCTTCGGCTCGTGCGGCTTCGGCACGTGCTTCTTGTTCTCTGGCGACTTTGGCTTCTTCTTCTCTAGTTTGTCTTTCCTTTTCGATCTCAGCGCGCTGTGTTTCGGCATCTATTGTCTTTAATGATCTGCCTTTGGCCATCTTGGTTTGTAATCGTGGTCGTGGGTTCGCCCTGCGTGACGGCGCCAAATGTTGGGGGATCGAATGTCTTGATAGACTCGGCGAAGCCCTCCAGCGAAGAGTGTATGATGATTGCGTTCTTGCGAAGCCCTCCAGGCGTCTTCAGCGCTCGGATTGCTCCTGGCGAAGCCTTCTCAACATCCCGAAGTCCTCGAGCTCCTCGGCGAAGCCCTCCTGAAATGTCCGCGATGCTGGACTTGGTTCAACTGCCCAGGCTATTCCTCGGGTCTTATGTTATACGTTGTTCCGAAGCCCCCAATCGTCCGCGGTGCTGGGCGAAGGGGTTGAGAGACGACAGAGAAATGTGGACAGAGTAAATGATGTGTCTTTGGCTCGAGGCCCGAAAAACAGATGTCATTACAGGAGCTATTCCCTCCATATTTATAGGGAGAGGAAATGTCAAAATTACAGCGATGCCGTTAGGCAATCTTGTTACGTCTCCTAGAGTTTAGGCTTTAGACTAGCTCTTGCTCAACACCCTTCGCTGTGTCTTTAGAACCCTTTGTTTGGTAACAAATACCCTTCGCATGACTCAGGGAGCCTTCGGCGTTAACCCCAACAGGTTACTTCATACAAGTTTTAAAAAAATAACCTGCATAAGTTTTAGTCTCATGATTTATTTTTCATCTTGTATTCCATTTGTTCTCTTTTTCGTGGATGCCGGAATTTACACCCTTGTTTTTTAATTGGTAATGTGGGAATAATCTTTTCAGCGCAAAATTATAAATTAGAAATGCCGTCTTAATCAGTTAATCATACGGCATTTTTTTCTTTTTTCTTTGCTGGGGTTGGGACCGTTGGGTCCAATGGACCACGGCATCCTTAATTCCTTATATCGTCAGACGCTGGGCCGAGTGACTGATGTGTGGGTCAGCGGAGATCTGGTCCCACATGTCAGGAGGATCGGTGTTTTTTTTTTCTGATCAATCAGGAGGATCGGTGTTGGAACGTTTGACTCGTTGACTCCGAAACCGGAACGACGGCAGAAGGTCTGCGGCCTACCCGTGCGGTTTCTGGTCCCGAAACCTTTCCTTTTCCTCGCTACCTGAACAAAAAAGCTGCGCGATCCACCCCCAAAATTCTCCTCCCTTTCGTTCCCGATTCAACCTTGGTAAAACCCTGCGCCGCCATCGGCAGGCGAGCAATGATCGCGCAGCGCAACCCGCGGAAGCGCGGCGCGCCGGAGCAGGCGGCCGCACCGGAGGCGGGGAGCCCCGTCGCGCTGCCGCTGCCGGGGTTCGTGGCGGACCGGGCGGAGGTGGCGGCGCGCGTCGAGCGCCTGCTGCAGTACCAGTTCCGCGACGGCGCTTTGCTGGAGGAGGCGCTCACGCACAATTCCTTCGCCGACAGCGGCGCCAAGGGCGGCGCCGCCCCCTTCTCCTACCAGCGGCTCGAGTTCGTCGGGGACGCCGCTTTGGGCCTCGCCTTCTCCAACTTCTTCTACCTTACCAACCCGGACCTTGGCCCCGGCGCGCTCTCCACGCTCCGCGCCGCCAACATCTCCACCGAGAAGCTGGCCCGCGTCGCCGTGCGGCACGACCTCTACCCGCTGCTCAGGCGCAACTGCCCTCGCCTCGATCTCCTCGTAAGTCCATAGCTAACCTCTTCCACTCCTTCGGATATAGGGATCTCTTATTATTTTTTTATCGGAAGATATTCGCTCAAAACATTGCTTTGTTTGCTGTCTCCGTGGTGGGATAATTATGTGATGGTCCCGATGCTGCTTTACTACTTTGGGGGGCACATGACGCACGTCTTACTACGTTGTAAAAGTGCCTTGTTCGGGACTTTTCGTAGATTACTTTTAGCAATGCACTGTCGTGGCATCCGTTTATACTACCAAACCGTTCATCTGCCTTTAGGTGGGAATTGCATTGACTTCCACTTATCTGATTGCTGCAGCTTTTGCTTTTCTTTTGAGATCCATGGAGAACTGCCTCTTTTCTGTGAAAAGAGGATAAATGTAGGAGCACAAACTTTATTTCTAACCTGGCAAAACCGGGCTTGCGCTCTCTATCATACCAATATGGCAGGTGATAAGAGTTCATCACAAAGACTAAGAGATTTATCTCTAATGAACCTTAACTTGTTATAGTGCTTGCCAGACGGGTATTATGATATCATCATATTAAGTAAGTAGAATGTACGCTAGTATTATGCCTCTTGATCTGGGAAGCCATTCCAGTGTACTTACGTTGCGTTCTTAATTTGTCAGTTTTATTATTGTAACCAACATTTTAACTTATTCCCTGAGCAGTGCCACAAAATGTAACTCTAAAGGTAGTAACTCCTACCTTTCAATGAAGTGGCCTCTTAATAAGTTGTTGTCTTAATCTAACAAGAGTAAGAAATATTCCAAGACTCCAGATCAGTGGCTGACACCGATATGATATGTACAATATTTGATGGTATTCGGTCGAGTAACATCATCCTGTTGATCTTCTTAATGGATCTGTTACCAGCTTTCATGATTTTTGTTGACCATAATAAAATATATTTACTATATGTTTCATAATATATGATAGAAAAGACCAAAGTACTATGGGTCCAAAATCATTTCAGATGGTTTGGACATATATAGAACACATGCTCTCAGAAGTGGCGGTGCATAGCGTAAGATTAAAGTGCGCTACCAATGTTACGATGTCAGGGGTAGACCAAATTTGACATGGGAGGAGTCTGTAAATAGGAACTTGAAAGAGTGGGATATCACTAAAGAAATAGCCAAATAGCCACGTGTGAGAACCAAGGCTATCGAGATCCTTTAGGCTTCTTTTTGAGCCTACCTCAACTTGCTTGAGACTTGAAGGCTTTGTTGTTGTTGGTGGTGGTGGTGCATTATCTATTATACGCTGTTGTAGCTATCCATTTTGTAAAAAAAAAATTATACATTTGTCGGTAGCTGCCATTTCTTGCTGGCTCATGACAAGAAATGGATGTTTCCTACAAGGATGTGTTTCTCACCTTTATTCCTGTTTTTTTCTTTGCTTTTTTTTTGTTTTTTTTTTTATACTGAACTTTAACTTTCCATCTTGTGAAGGGAATCTGATTCTCGCGATCAACTTTTTTTCTTGCAAGTTATCTTACAGCTTGATGCATTGTTGATTTCTGATTATAGTTTTTAGCAAGCCCTACGTTTTCAAATGTTCTGGCGTGCACACATGTTATCCACTTGACATTTACTTGGTGAGATGCAGATAATAGACAAGCTGTTTTGATGATTAAATTCTTTACTGGGTATACTATTCATGATGCAGGTAGGCCAGTTTATCGAATCAGTGAAACAAGAGCCAGAGGATGACATTGGCACTGCACCCTATGGTGGTAGTGTCGTTAAAGCTCCTAAGGTTCTTGCAGATATTGTTGAGGCCATCGCTGCTGCTGTCTATGTTGATTGCAAATTTGACCTTGAGAAGCTGTGGAAGGTTATTTAGTTTTGTTTCACTCATTCAGTATACATGCATATACTATTTTGGACATTAACATTGGAGACGCAAGTTTGTCAATTAGCATGGATCATATTATATTCATGAAAACTGTCATAGTAAATGTCATTTCTCAAGAAGCTATCACAAAAACTAAATAGGTGAAGTTTTTACAAACTAAATCTTCTATGACATACCTAGTGCAAAGCCGACATACCTAGTGCAAAGCCACACTATTGACCAATTGCTGTTCCAGTCAATGGACTCTGACCAACCATTCCCGCTTGCAAGTGACCCACGATGATTTGTTCACCTCATTTAGTAGATCTGTAGGTGTATGACATGCTTGATACATGATGACAAAAACACTAATTTGCCTGCCTGGCATCTTAATATTACATCATGTCCTTTAAAAGCGTGCCTGGTTGATCAGAGTTCATTGACTGGAATGAAAATTCGCTGAAAGTGTAGTTTTGCAGTAGATGTCAGAATATGTACTTGTGTGAAAGTTTGATCAGAAGTGTAATTTGGTCAAAAATTTTAGTACATAATAAAAATATAGTCCGAAATAATTTATTATTTTTATTATGCCTAGGCCCTAATTTGAGATACTTATATCTATAGCTGTACTCAGAACTCGTGATCAGTAAAGCAGCATGTTTATGCTCATGGAAAGTAATTTGGATTAGCTAGTGCTGGTGATTAATAGCGTGTCTGTATGATTATGGCTTTCTTGTGTGATTCAGGTTACTAGGTGGCTCTTTGAGCCAATTATCACAGCAGAAACAGTAGATGAGCAACCTGTGACTACGTTGCATGAGTTATGCCAGAAACATGGGAAAGCTGCAAAATTCAAAACATGGCGTAATGGTGGGATGACGGTGGTAAATGTCTTTGTTGGTGGGGAGCTGGTTGGGATTGGCTCCTCCGAGCACCAGATCATAGCTAAGCTCAATGCTGCACGAGATGCATTAGGCAAGCTTGGAAGTGGTTCAAAGCTTCAAGTGTTGACAACTGCTGCTGACAATGGATCAAAGGATGGGATTGGAGAGCTCAGGGAGTGCAAGCAGAAACTTAACGAGCAGTGCATCAGAAAGAATTGGCCAAAACCCTTCTTTAAGTAAGATTATTAATGCTTTTTATCAAGTTTGTAGTTTGATTTTCCCTATTTGTTAGGAGTACATTTCTTGTAACACTTGAATCAGGCACAAAGTCTAGCACTGTAAATACGGGGATGGAGAGGGCAGGGCACGGGGAGTGCGGAAGGAGCATATACGGTGAAAGCTAGCTAAAAGTTGGAAACTTGAAAACTTGCAATGTGAATCATTAGATGGTTGTCTATGTTTGAATCTAACAGAAGTTCAAAACTCAGGAAAATTGAAGGGGCAGCTGCACAATAACCAATAGTTATAGGGTATCACATGCGCCATCTCGACCGTAGATGCCACATCCAATGACTACTGTTGCAAGTTTTCAAGTTCTCAACTTTCAGAAGGTTTTCACCAGACATGTGCCTGAGGTTGAAAGATGTGCCCCATGGGGGTTCAGGGTCCAGGAGCTTGTGGGTGGGTGGGTGCCATGATAGAGATAAAGAATCAAGTCGCTGGACATGAGAGGATTTTAGAAAGAAGGCAAGAAGAGAGTAAAATAAAAGGATAAATAGAGAATGATTGAAGAATCATAGCTCCCACGCTAGGGTGATTGAAGAATCATAGCTCCCAGGATAGGGTGTCTTTGTTTTAAACTCTGTCGGCAATGGAATTATGGGAAGCCACCCATAAATAAATTTCCAGCAGACGACTCCATGAGTTTGAGTTTGTCAACCCAAGTGATAACCAACATGGTTCAAACGTGCTTACCAATTTACCATTTGTTTTGATCTTGGATTCATTCAGATTAATTTCTATAGCTTACTTGTGCCTGTTTATGAAGTTGTAACTGATAAAATCTCTTTTCAGGATAGAAAAAGAAGATGGCCCTGCACATGAAAGGAAATTTGTGTGTTCTGTTCAGATAGAAATACAAAATGGTATCTCACAGACGGAAAAACAAAATGGCATCTCAAAAATGGGAACCCAAAATAACATTTTTGTAACAATAGGTGATCCTATGTCAAGGGTAAAGGATGCCGAGAATTCTGCGGCGCAGAAGATGTTGGAAGTTTTATTGAAACTGTGAGATGTTTTGATATACATAGCCGGATTTTGATGTAGACATTTTGTCTCTTTGAAAACATATTTCTGGAGTGTGGGCGTGTGGAACTGACATATCATTATATATCCAGTAGCTACTATAAGTTATACTTGGGCAAGTTCCTCAAGACATGCCTTTCCTTGATAACTTAATAGTGGATAAATAAACGTAGCCAACATGTTTTTTTAGAGTAAAATGCATGAACTGTGAACTTGTCAGGCTGTTTCAGTTTGGCCATCGTACTCAAGAAAGTGCAACTTGTGGCCGTTAAGCTTGATCCTTTGTGTCGATATGGTCATTACTTTCATAACTCTATGTATTTTGATGACATGACGTACGTATAACCGTGACTCATCATCCCTCGTGGAATTTAACTCATCTAGCGTGGAATTTCGTAACACGTGCACTCTCAATTTTTTTTTTTGGTATTTGTGTCACACTTTTCCTTCTACTGTTTCTATTTCTCTGTCGGAGGGTCACATCAAGACAATTTCTGGCCGTGTGGGCACTCTATTAAGATGTTTGAAAATTTTGGATTGTGAGCATGTCTTGTCTCATTTAGAAACTAAACCTCACTTCTTCGTCATCTAAATCTAGTAACCGAATTTCATCTTCTTCAAAGTCCTCTACAGTTCCGATCACTTCCTTCCCCTTCACATTATCAATATCCTCTACTAGATATGTTCATGCTAATATGCTACTATTCTCTTTTCAGTCATGACGAGGAAGCAGGCACAAGTAAACAACAACTGGGATTTACCATAATCTGAAGGAGGTCCTTCTTGCCAACGGGTTAAACTCAGTGGTTGAAGGATCCATCCTCGCTTCTACTTCAATCAATTCTGCTCGATTGTATTCTGTCATTGCTCGCCACTTGCAGCACCGCTGCCTGATCGTGGCCCATTCCAAATGAAAAGAGGCGCAATAGATGAAAAGCATTTCTTTAAAAAGATGAAAGGGGCGCATATCTTAACTAATAAATTAAATTGTAAAGGAAAGAAGTTCATATGTGTTGGTGCTCTGCGACGAGTTGAATTTCATGCGAGTCACGGTAGAGATGGCAGACGTCTGTGTGAATAAAGTGCAGATAGCTCTTTGTGATGTTTGGGACTTGGGATTAGCTCGGTCGCACTGGTTTTTTTTTTTTTTTTTTGGCCGGAAAGCCATCTGGCATGCTTTATTCATTCGATGACACAGTTACATCATTCATAAGAGTAGGTAGAATATGGCTAGGAGGTTCATCAACCCAAATACAAGTAAATTTAGAAGAAAACACTACTCTAGTTAACTCGCGAGCTACCTGATTGGCTTTCCTACCCATTGGGAGCATGGCTTCTGCCTCATATACCATAAGGAATAGGGTTTCTCATGTGGCCCAAGTAGGCATGGTTCCGAGGAATAGGTTGGATTATTCGATTGTTTTTTTTTTTTGAGTAATTAAGAGCGCCCTTGAGACGTTCTGTCATAATGGCCGCACTGCTGGGAACTCTAACAATAAGGAGACCAGTTTGTTGTGCCTATTACTCTTAAAACGAGTCTTGAAATTAGAGAATAAGTGAAAGTTAATAAAATATAACGATAACCAAAAGATAGTAACAAATAAAATTGAACATGATAATTGGATGTGGTACTAAAATAAAATGTTGGAGTTTATGATTGAATGTCTCAGAAAAATATGACACTATAGATAGCGCATTAATTAAATTCACACCACTTCTCCCGCACAACTAACGCAGTCGACGGTTGGCAGCTCTTTCGCGTTGTTGGCTACGTGGCCATTGCAGAGACCAGCTATGGAAGCCGGGAACTTGCAATATCAAACATTCGCTGACTTCGATTAAAAGGATCGAGTGGCCAGATATGCTGCGGAGATCAGGGACCTCAATCTCCTCGTGCAGTGTTTATAACGAGCATTATGAACCGTGTTGAATAGTACTATGAATCTGAACGCACAAGTGCGAGCGGCTACTTGCAGGTGCAGAATCCTTGGTCGTCTGGTTCGTCTCCTTGGTTTCGGGGCTTAAAAACAAAGGCATGTCCCCCCTGTTCCACGCAGGGATCGAGGCGACTGCGAATTTGGTTACTTATTCTTCATACTCCGTTTCCTTTTTGCTGTATTCATGCTCTCAAGTCACCGTACACCTGCGTACCCATGTGAGGGCGGCTTTTATACAATATCTTCGGAACAGTTTTACTGATCCTGGAAGGAAAACTTCTGTTGCTCAGTAAGCTGATGTGTTATTTTTTCTTCTTCTTTTACGACATGTAATTTAACAGTGTTGCAGATCCCTGTGAGCATGCAAGCGTGGTGATTGGAAGTATTTGGATCCGTATTAATCTTTTAATTTGGAGTTGGTTCAATATATAATATCAAATTAAATATTGAGTTAAATTTTAGAGCAACGAATCCGTCTCTTCCGAACAGAGGTAAATGTGTACTAAGAAACGCATAGCTTAATCGAAGGTCAGCTCTGAATGTTTGGAGGTAAAACAATACTAACAAGCGTGAAATGCATGTCAAAGGGCCACATGGAGCGCATCTGATGACTGATTGACTTCATGCGTAATGCAAGAAGGACGGTGACCATACTAGTAGCTTGTTAAGCCAGCCATACACCATGAAACGCACACGCACACGCATTGCTTTCCACTACATTTTGTAATAATTTTCCTTTGGAGAATGGTCTTACATGCTCTTTGCTTCGAAACTCAAGTACTCTACCGGCTGCATGCATGCTACACGCTGCTGACCTCAAATGCCATTCAGTTCTGTGTCCTATATAAAGGTTCTCGTCTCTCCAGACGAGTACACACATTCAAAACTCACCTGGATCCTGCTCTTCCTTGATTTCTCTAATATCTCAATAAAGCGGAGCGAGCGGCACAAATCAGATCGACGCATCATGAGAAACTTCACTGTATTTCTCATGATAGCACTCGCCATCGTCGTTGTGGCACCGGCGGTCACTGGGCTCCCGGCCAGGAGAAGCCGATTCCTCGCCAACTCCGTGCCCATGTACGCCTGCTCCAAGAAATCGGTCGCTGCCTGCCTTGCGCCGGGGAGCCCCGGACCGGCGTGCTGCGATGGCCGGTGCGTGGATACCGTCGCCAGTGCTGAACACTGCGGCGGCTGCAACAAGGTGTGCAAGCATGGTCGCGTGTGCTGCGGTGGGCGCTGCGTCGATCTGTCCTCGGACAAGGACAATTGCGGCAGATGCTCGAATCAGTGCAACAAGAAGTGTTCCTATGGTTTCTGTGACTACGCTTAGCAATGAAAATTGAAGTGTGAGAGCTCTTTGAAGATCCTGTAAGTTTGCTGGATGTATTTATATGCATATACAGACATTCTTGATCCATGTCACCACAATTCAAGAGATTTGATTAGAATTCAGAGGTACACTAATTAACTAAGGTGTTGTGTTTCTGAGAGAGGTTCTGCCGGAAAATTTTGGATTTATTTAGTTCGTCGTAAAGACTGATTTGGATCCACACAAACTGGTTCAATCTTGTTGTAAGATGTCATTTGGAGCTGTTACGATCGTGCTACGAGATCATTTGTAGTATCCATGAATACATTAATTGTTGTTATTTCTACTTTTACCCTAGATCAGTGCTGTTGTGATTTTGTACTGTTACATTCATGATTATCATTTTCCCTATGGTTTCTTGTTGGCCAACTTACATATATGTCGTGCTGGGATTAGTACTCTGATAAGGTATAATCCACAGCAAGCCATGTATATCATGAATCCCTGGAGAGAAAAAAAAAAAGGGAGATAATTTGCTTTCCACATCCATGTCTTCCAAGTAAACTGAATTTTTCCTGCACTGATAGGTATATGCATGGAGGAACTAACAATGGTCCATGAAGTTTTCTATAGATTATGCAGCAGAATGGGGAGCGGTGTATGTGATTTTCCCTCATCAGGACCCAGCTTCTAAAACATCTTGAAAATCAAACAAATATCTCTAGAACACATCCTTATAATTTAGATGTGATGCGTGCCTAAAGAATGGTCAATTAAGTTCACAGGTCATGCTTTCTTCCTATGGCTGGCTTGGAGAAGTTATCTCCGATTTAAGCATCGAACTCTCTTTCAGCTCTAGTCAGCAATCATATAACCATGGCCTGCTGTGGTTGAATGGAAGAAAAATATAATCTGAACTGGTTCTTTGGTAAATTCAGGAACACCTTGGGCAAATATATCCAGAAGTTTTTGAAAATTTAACATAAAAAGAACGTCAACTAACAAAAGCATGCAACGTTTAAGGGCGAAACTCAACTCCCTACTTTCTTTTGTTAGACTTCTCCCTTTTAAACCAGCCGCGCCATTATTATTGATTTTGGCAACCAAATTTCAAATCACCAACTGTTGAATGAAAATCTATTACATATATATTAATATAAATATGCTATGAAACATTAATATAAAGTTTTATTATAATGTAGTAGTCATATAAGCACCACGAAGACCAGAACTGCAAATAAAAAATATCAAGGGAGCTAGTTACAAAGAAAAGTAAAAAAATCACTATTTGTTTACTATTCATGTCGTTACTTTCCAGTTCTATTATTTCAACTCTTACTGCCAATTCTACATATGTAGTTGTTTGTTTAGTTTTCTGAAATTTCTTGGTTTTTATGCTTTCTTCGATCGGTTAGCAGTACTTTTCCAAAAATGATATTATTGTGTTCAACCGAACTCAGCACTGCCGCTTGGCCAAATGTAACGTCCCATTTGATGAAATTAATGTGGTGACTGAAAGACCGGAAGGTCAAGTCAGGAACTAGGAAGAAAAGTTTGCAGGAGATGAAGTAAATTGTTAGAAAATCATTCTGTTTGTCTAGGAGGTGCTTTTAATTTGTTCCTCATTTGCTATATACAGATTTCTTAGAGGGTAACTAGTAAAAATGCACGTGCGCCACGCACGTGTCTAAATAATAACATCACTTGGCAAGACCATGAGCATTACGATGTACTTAACTATATTCTCTTTGTATCATAAATGTCAAAATAATATCTAAGTTGCAATATATATTATTATGCAAAAACATAATGGGCACTACTAACACATGTACAATGCAATCACCAATTATCAATCTTGTGACCCCAGCCATGCATCATCATAATATCTTTTCATGATTACCACATGCCCTCGTTTGTGCTCCGTCATCATTGACTTGTCATGTTTGTAATATTATTCCAATTAAAACTGAAAAAAAGTGTATATATAAATATATATAGCCACATTTATTATATCCAAAGGATTAAAAACTTCATTAATTACATGAATACATTATTATCCTATGACCCCGATCGAATCATTTAAAAACAAAATGCCTTTGTTCATCAAGTTTGTCCACGCTCATGTACTGAATTGGCCTGTTGGCAGAGATTGACTCTGGATCAGCACTGACTATCGTGAGAGCATACATGCACGAGAATCTTGGTAACTTGACACAAATAACAAATCACAAGGTTAATAAAAGTTGATTTCTTTTATTCCAACTTGATTCAACACAACACAAACCACAAGATACAGAATTCTGATAATTAACCGTGATCCAGCACTCGAGTATGTACAAAGAAAAAAAAAAGATATGTTCTAAAGATTTGATGACTACCGCTCTCCATTACCAAATGATAAAGAATATGAGTACATAGTCCTACAAACAACATTTGACCAAAGCTACAGGCCCTTCCCTGAAATAACTTCTAAGAGCTCTACATGTTCTAAAAGCTTTTGGAGTGGGTCTTCCATTTCTCCAGCTTGACTTCTCCATGGAATAAATTTTATGAAAAATACAACATATTAATCTTAATCATATTGTTACCATTTTGGAAGACGGTTGTACTGAATAGTCAGCCATCATAAATATAGTAACTAAAAGCTCAAATAATTGTCCAAGGAAAATTTTAGTCACAGATTGCCATATTGATGTGCAGATTATGTTAATAAAAAGAGTTCAGTGACGATGCTGCCTGGTAATAAGTAGCATGGCACGGTTACAGTTTACGCTAAGAAGCAGAAAGATAATATCTAAGACCACGTGGCCAAAATATAAATGTCATCATATCATCACGATGACTCACCTTGCCATTGCTGAACTGTTGCTCCTCATAGAACTCACATGGCAAGTTAACCTTTAATGCACGACGGCTGCAAAAGGTTTCAGAAACTATAAGAAGGTATATCAACATGCTTTAATGGGTAATGACTGTAAGTCTGTAACTAAATTTGTCAGCATAATACTATGTTTCGTGACTCCACACTCATAATAATCTTCACTTATAGATACAATGCAATAAAATAACAACTCAATCAACAGATGTTGTCATACATAGTTTGCCTATCCAAGCTACAAAATGCAGATCTCACCATAGCAATGATGTCGCTATGGAATTTTAAATATTGTAGACACTATAGTGTACTCACCAGAGAAATATGTAATGAAGCACATGACCCCTTTTAAATGGTAGGAATATTTGCCCTGCTGCCATTGCCCATTTATGTAGATAGAATCAAATTTGATAATTATTTGGCTTTACAAACAACAATCAGAAACCACCCTTCTTAATCTTTTGGGGCAACAGGAAGGCACCTGAGAGTGAACTATCATAAAGCCATCTGCACAAACGAAACAAAGAAATGGTAAGCAAATGCAAGTCGCTAAAATAGTAATCTATACGCCATTGCAACATAAATGGGCAACATTTTATTTTGCCGTACCGTAATACAAGAGCTCAAAAGAAAGACTTATATATGTAAAAACACGACCATTCAAGCTAAAAATCAGAGGATCCATAATAGGACTCTCATAGACTTGCCAGGAAATAGAAAATTTTGAATCGGCTTTTGCGCTAGGCTCAAACTTGAGGAATCAGAGTGATATAGAACAAGCTGTTAGTACAGGAATGCAAGTATCAGATACTTAATTTCAATTAGAACTTAAACAAAAGGAAATGAAAACTCTGCAGCAATCAGAACACTATTTCTGAGTCAACACCAATGGAAATAGTGTCATTCAGAAAATGCAGTAATCATTCAAAAAATGGATCTCTATGTGAATGATGGGACATGCAGCCCTTCGTCGCTTACTCACTAAACCTTTTATCTGAATCAGTCCTTCCCAAGCAGTTGGCATATCACCAAAGAAAATAAATAGTAGAGGAAATTCATCTATAGAGGTCAGGAAAAATAGTTACAGATCAGGGAGAAGGAAGGGGCTTTTCTGACCTGGAGTTTATTTAGTTAGTAGAGGTAGAGCACATGACACAGCAAGGACCCTTTCAGCTCTGGTCATCTTGAGGATCGTGGCAAGCAGGGAGACGACGGCAACAACACCTCGGATGCTGCCGGCCCTCCTCATCTAGAAGCCGTAACTTAGTAACATCGTCAAACGGTGGCAGGGCTAATAATAATATTGTTAGACGGAAAAACAAACATCAATGACATTGTCCAACCTGAACACAACTATTTATGTCGAGCAGTAGTTTATATCATTCAGTAGTATGGCTTCATGTTTATTACATTCATATATGGTATCCATGGCACAACAGAAATAACATATTCAGTACAAAATAAACTGATAATTGATAGATAATAAAAAAAATTACATGCATGGTAAATAATGTTAATTTATTATTAGTCCATCTGCAAAGGGTTTCGGTGCATACCTCCAAGTTAACTGAAAAGCAATGTTACTATATAGCTGGTCACTCATAGCTGGTTGAACAGGTCGAGCTGATTAAGGTAGTCCCTACTTGTTGCTACCTCCCTGCACAAAGGCAATGAAAATCATCTGGATGGATGAAATTTCGATCTTAGGGTGTATATTACATATAAAAGAAATTCAGTCACATTTTATCCATCACATTTTAGTGTATATAACCAGAATCATAGCCTAAACTAATTATTTTGACATATGAGATTTTGAAACCAGAACCTGGCACTCTGGCAGTATCCATAGATCCTTGGCATTGGTCAAGCAGATTGGGCATGCCTGCATGGACATAAAGCATTTGATGCGAGAGTGAGCCAAAAAATTAAAAATCTTACAAGCTTTCTGTTTCTTCTTACCTGATCCTCTCTTGGCATGGAAGACTGACCACTGACGTCGCTGGCTTCCCTCCTCAACAACGGCTGCCTCGACGCAGCCGGCAGAGGTGATGGTGCTGGCACGACTCTCTTAGCCTTCCGTGGATCGACTCTGTTCATGTTCAGTCAACAGCAAGAAATAAAATATGCACTAAATAGTGATCCATTACCTCAAAGTATGTGCTGAATCATATACAAGGAGTCTCTTGCCAAATTACAATTTTTTGAAGTGCATGCCAGCTACAATATTCTGAGGAAGAAAAAGAAAGGTAAATAAATCTGCATAATCTACTTCCAAAAATGAAACCTGCACCACAAATAATGATCAATTACCTCCAAATATGTGCTGGGTCATATATATTTATTTGCTTCCTCATGTTTTGGAGAATTCTGGGATTAAAATACTAATTATTTTGGAAACCTTAAATTAAAAAGAGCATCCACCTAGTCCCTTTGTCCAGAAAGTCCCATGAACTAATGTCGAAAAAATTAAAATGAAGGAAAACCAATTTAGAGGAAATGAGACAAATCTTTACGCACTTCCAGCTTTAAGGTTTCAGCAATATTCTCTATATGTGCTGCTTCTATTCCAGAATGATCACCTGTTTTGAATACAGCAGGTAAATGAAAAGGGGAAAAGAATATTGTCATCTCTCGAATAGATGACATCACTGAACACTAATCTGTCCTTTACTCCTTATGGAAGATAAGGGGAAAAGAATCCTGTTCTTGCTACAACTGCCCCCTTATTTTGTAAAGTACATAACGTGACTACTACAAACTGCCATTACCAAGAATCAGAGTACAATCATAAAAGTGTCAAAGAACAATGGCATCAGAAAAGTGCAATCAGTAGAAATTCAGAGTTTTTCTCACAAACGTCAGTAGAAAACATGCGTCAATGCCGACTTCATCATCATCGCCGGGGTGGCCGGAGCGGCAGTGAGGAGCGATCTCGCGAGGACGGCGACAAGAGAGGGCAGTCGCCGGGCACTTCGGCGGTGACGACCCACGGCCAGAGCACACGGCTCGGGGAGGACTGCGACAGCGGCGTGGGCTCTGTGGTCGTCAGCCATGGCTGAGGCGGCTAGGGTTTGGGTGAAGGCTGCGGGGAGGGAAGGGATAATGCGAGGAGCGAGCTCAGCCTCGCAGGCGGATGTGCTGGCGGGCGAACTCGCCTCCGCCCCCCGGCTCGATCTGGAGCGCCTCCTTCTGCGAGGAAAGAAATCAATCGCGCCATTAAATGAAAGAAAATCAATCAGCTTGATTCAAGGCGCCGGCGGATGGTTGACTGCAGGAGGGAGGGGAGGGGAGGGGAGGCACCGGTCAAGATGACGAGGAACCGCAGCGGCGAGCGAAATCGCCACGACGTCGCCGCCGCCGCAATGCTCCTTCTCGCTCTGGCGTCGCCTCCCCGAATCCCTCCAGTGCCGCATCAAATTCACGAGAGGCAGAGATCTGCATGAGGAAAGTTGAGAGGAATTCCCGGGTGTGTACGCGGCGGGCAGGTACGCTTTCGTCGGGGTGAGAAAAGAATTTTTTTAGAGCGTCACGGTAACGCAACACTTCCAAAAAAATTAATGTTACCGCGAGGAGAGAGAGGAGGGGAGCGTTACATGGGGTGGGTGGAACCATTCAGTGCGTTAGATTCTGGGGCCACGATATGGCAGGATGGTTCGGATAACAGGGTACAAAAATAACTAAGTAAAATTGATTTTTCTCGCAACTGGTTCTTTAGAGGTTTAGAAAAAATGTGAATAATGGACACAAACTACCATGACTAATATTTGACTATCGTAGTTCTACTAGTTATTTGAATAAGTTTTTCTGCTAAGCCACAACACCTGAGTCCATCTTGCAAATACTACGGGCTCTACCACAACAAACCATTAGCCAAACCTAGTCTCTAACCAAGTTCGCATTGTATTACAGCAAGTTTTCTCAGTTACATTGCATCCCCAATTCCACTGCTTGTGTACAGTCAAGCTTCATGTCATCAGTAGGGTTAACTAGGAGAGCAACGAGGAGGAGGTTGTCCAGGGGTCTTAAACAAAACTGAAGATTTTACTATCTGTCTCTGTCAGTCTATCTTTTCCGTTGATTAGAAATGTTGTGCCTACTTAAATATTAATCTAGCTATTTGCTGATTACGATGTAAGTGTGTGGGTCGCAGCTCGCAGTGCATGACGACCGTATGATTTTGAATGGAAACGCTGCTGATACCATTAACTTGCTTTGTTATCTCTATGATATCTATGCTATATGAATGTGTTTTCATTAGAGGGCATATGATCTTTTATAATTTTCTACAAACAACAAAAATATAAACGTATTTTAGCTCCGAAACATATTTATATTTTTAGCTCCGAAACATATTTATATTTTTATCATAGATTTACAAATAAAAATCATCATAAGAGAATTATGAAAAATGCAATTATGAGGGCCATGCAACAATTATCTTATATTACACACATGAAAAAACCTAAATAATCCTCCTTATATTATAACAGCATGATGGGTAATTTGGAAATTGGTATGAAGGGTATTTTTCTATTTTTATTGATATGCATTTAGCTATTTTTTTGGCTCATAATTGCATGGTGGATAATTTAGAAATAGATTCGAAGGGTGTTTTTGGCTATTTTTTCTTATTCCAAAATTAGCTATTTTTTGGCTCACAATGGCATGATGGGTGATTTATAAATAGGTGTGAAGGATATTTTTTGCTATTTTTTCTTATTTCGAATTTACTATTTTTTATTCATAATGACTATGGTGGATAATTTTCTCTTCTTATTTTTCTAATTAACGTGGGAATTTTGAGGCCTTCAGAGTGTGGTTCTATTTCTTTGTTGAGCAGTTTTATAGCCCAAAATAATAGCCATTAGTTCTCCAAAATTAATGGCCATTAGTTTGAGGGCAAATTAGTAATTTGATTATTTATTTATTGTTTAATAATCATGAACTAAATAATTCAACTCTAACCGGCTAACCCTATAAACTATAATAATGAACTAGATTGATGAACAACATGAATTAATCAAATTACAAAATTAATTTTCTTTATAAAAATAAAATTACTATTACAAGTCCATCACACTTTATGTTTTCCGAAATTACCCTTACTAATGGTCATTAGTAGTAGATTTCTGAAATTAAATCTAGACCGTCGGATCAAAATAATGGCCATTAGTTTTTCAAAACTAGTGGCCATTATTTTGGACCGTAAAACTCCTCTTTCTTTGTTAATTATATTATATATATAATAGATTGTTGCGTAGTCCTTGACCGCTTTGCATTTGCTAATGACAACAATAATTATGGGTGGGGAACTTCCAGTACTATGAATCATGCTCACGTTCTTGTAAATTCTTTCGTTCATCTCCTTGCACGTATGGTAGAAGGTCCCCCACCCATTATATTGTTTTGAAGTCTCAGGTCATGTGAGGGCAGCCATAATTTCATCAGGAGATTGCGCCCGGCTGCAGTGAGCCGCCATCTGTACTCTTGTTTTGAACTCCAAGTATCACCGAAAGTCAACTGCTAGACAGTTAAGTTGCTCTTCTCATCATCTCTTCTATATAAGCACCATTCATCCATCCCAGACATTCCCATGACATGTACACACAACTCTCACTGACTGAGCACAAGAACGCAAGAACCACCCTTGGAGATCGACAAGCTTAGCAACTTCATTGTAGCATCGTTGGCAACTCGGCATGGCAAAGCTCATTATCTTCATGCTAGTCGTGACGGTTGTCGTAGCCGCAACTACTGCCGTGGTGTCTGCTGCCAGCGGCACCATCCCAGAGTTGGGAGCCAGGAGGAGCCGCTTTCTGATTGCTAACAGCGCAGTCTATTCGGTTCAAAAAAAAAACAGCGCAGTCTATTGTTACAAAATTAACTAGGCGTAAGATAAACTTGATCGAACAACAAAGGAGCACAAAATGATCTACATAGTTCAAACGAAAAACGAACTAACAACAAACTAATTATTGGAAAAACCAGACCGACTAAAGCGAACGGAGTACACATTACAAGATAGATTGCTGGACGAGCCTTAATTCATGAGAAATTACTCACCTTAATAAAAAGGCATTGATCTACCATGATAACACGCGATGCGTGCGTGCGTGTGTGTTCTCCAGCAGCCTGTGTATTTTCATGCTTCACTCATGTTGGAAAGCATCCAACATCCCACCATATATTTTAGGTTACTTTCATCTAGATGAGCAAGGTGGTACAAAAAAACTCACCCAGCCATCTGCACACCACCGTGGCTTTCCAGCAGCAATGTATAGACTGCTCAGCAGCAATGTATAGGCGAAACGGTATTCCAGCCTTTGGTGCTCTAAGGACAGGCGGCCTTGAAAGATATCGTTTTATCTCAGTAAACGCATGTTGCTGCTCTGCCCCCCAAGTAAATTCAGCTTCATTTTTTAGCCGAAGTATTTAATTAAAAGCAGACGCTTTGCCAGCCACGTTAGATATAAATCGCCTAAGATAATTGATTTGTCCTAGTAATTTCTGCACATCTCTCTTACATTGCGGTGGCTTTAACTTCACAATTTTATCTATTTTGGTAGGGTCTATCTCAATGCCATGCTCACGAACAATGAAACCCAAGAATTTACCAGCGGATACACCAAAAGCACATTTAAACGGGTTCATTTTCAAACCATAACAGCGCATCCGTTCAAAAGCTAAGCGCAAATCAGCCAAACGCAAATCAGCCAAATGGTGTTCCATACCGTCAAATTTAACAACTATGTCATCGATGTACACCTCCAAAATAACTCCAATCAGATCATGCAAAATTAAATTCATAGCCCGCTGATATGTTGCTCCTGCATTTTTCAAACCAAAATGTCATGACAACCCATTCAAAAAGGCCAACAAACCCAGGGCACTGGAAAGCCGTTTTGGACGTATCCTCCTCGGCCATGAATATTTGGTTGTAACCAGCATTGCCATCCAGAAAACTAATTACTCAATGTCCGGAAGCTTCGTTAATTAGCATATCGGCTATGGGCATGGGACACTCGTCTTTAGGTGTGGCTCTGTTTAAGTGTCTAAAATCAATACACACCTGGAGTTTACCACTATCCTTTTTCTCTACTGGCACAATATTAGATACCCACTCAGCATATCGACATGGCCTAATAAATCCCGCATTTAGTAATCTACTAATCTCCTCTTTAACACGATCATAAATATTTGGATTAAATCGATGCAGCAGTTGTTTGTAAGGCATGAAACCATTTTTAATGGGCAGCCGATGCTCAACAAGTTCTCGGTTTAATACAGGCATTTCATGGTAATCCCAAGCAAAACAATCAGTATACTCACGCAAGAGGGCAATCATTTTATTTTTATACTCGACAGACATGTTTTTGTTTACAAAAGTCGGCCTCGGAATAGAGCCATCACCGATGTCCACCTCCTCCAAAGGATCGGCTGACGAGAATCCCTGCCCTAATTTATCTAAACTATCAAACTCCTCTATGGCTTCAACAATGTCATTTGTGTTTGAACGGTACTGCTCGACCCGCTGCCGAAGCCACTCCAAGTTTGCATTAGCACTGCTCATTTATTAATACAATTAGAATTTAACCTAACTGCAGGAGCCGACTGTACAGAAACAGGAATAAAACCTTCCCTAGTTATACTAAGAAAATCATAATCTGAAAGG
Organism: Eragrostis curvula; assembly: GCA_007726485.1. NCBI lineage: Eukaryota > Viridiplantae > Streptophyta > Magnoliopsida > Poales > Poaceae > Eragrostis > Eragrostis curvula. The sequence goes on from CM017445.1 coordinate 19,742,687, forward strand.
TCCATCCCAGAGACACATTCAACTTTCTCATGCTGCCAATCTGCCTTTACATCAGCCAGAGCAATATAAGCCGACGTGTTTGCGTGAACTACCTCGATATCATTGCCAACCCACTGTATTAAACATTGATGCCACGTAGATGGAACACAACCATTAGCATGAATCCAATCTCGACCCAATAATAAACTATAGTTACCTTCCACTTCTGCGACGAAGAAGGCCGTGGGTATGGTCTTGCTGCCAATGGTCAACTCCATAGAAATCACGTCTTTTGCCTCCATTGCCTTGCCTTCAATCCCATTGAGTGTAAGATTGGTTTTCACGAGCTTTCCTAATTTTTTAAAAAGAACATAAGGCATTAGATTAACAACAGCTCCACCATCTACTAACATCCTGGAAATCGGCCTTCCATCGATATGCCCCTTGACATATAATGGCTTGATGTGATGAACTGACTCCAGCAACTTCTCAAATGTTGCATCCTTCAGCCCAAGTGTAAGTTGAGCGATTTCTTCTTCAGGAGCCCGAAATTCACTAGGCAAGACAAACACCATGCAAATATCCATTGGCTGCGGCGGAGGCGATCCATCTTTTATCAGAGGAGATTCATCGCCGTCCAATAAATCCACCTCATCATCACTAGCGTGCACTGCTGATCCCTCTCCCTGTTCTTGGCGAGGAGGAAACGTTGGCCTGAGAGCATTGAAATTCTCATCGCGAAGCTTCTCAGCCTTCTCCTCCCTCTCTTTCTGAGCTTTGAGGCGCTGCAGCCTCCTCTTCTGAGTGCGGGTCACACCATCCGGGCACATTGTTTAGGAGGTCTTGATTTGGGAGCTGAAATTATTACCCCTTGATTTTTGGGATCACCACGCCTCCTTCTCAGTGCCTCATCTCCTGCTGCTCGGCTCTTCTCAACAGAATTGCTAGCAACACTAGCCGAATTATCGACTAACTCAGCCGTAATTTCTTTCTCAGGTTCGGCGGTTGTAGCGGCTGTTTCACTTGGTGGTTTAGCAACTGGTCGCCATTCCTTCCTTGTGCATCCAACACCTGGTCTGTTAACAATTTCAGAAGCAACATGCTGCATTGTTGATCTAATTTCGTCCTGGCGCTGCACATCACCAACTGCAATATTTGATGACCTGAATCGAGCACGTGGTTGTCTCGGGAACAACAACACTTGCCTCCATCGGCCTAGCAATACTTTGTTGTTTTGCATCAGCGTGTGGCCTTGATTATTCCCAAACTGAATACTCTCAGGTGGACTAGTAAAAATGCACGTGCGCCACGCACGTGTCTAAATAATAACATCACTTGGCAAGACCATGAGCATTACGATGTACTTAACTATATTCTCTTTGTATCATAAATGTCAAAATAATATCTAAGTTGCAATATATATTATTATGCAAAAACATAATGGGCACTACTAACACATGTACAATGCAATCACCAATTATCAATCTTGTGACCCCAGCCATGCATCATCATAATATCTTTTCATGATTACCACATGCCCTCGTTTGTGCTCCGTCATCATTGACTTGTCATGTTTGTAATATTATTCCAATTAAAACTGAAAAAAAGTGTATATATAAATATATATAGCCACATTTATTATATCCAAAGGATTAAAAACTTCATTAATTACATGAATACATTATTATCCTATGACCCCGATCGAATCATTTAAAAACAAAATGCCTTTGTTCATCAAGTTTGTCCACGCTCATGTACTGAATTGGCCTGTTGGCAGAGATTGACTCTGGATCAGCACTGACTATCGTGAGAGCATACATGCACGAGAATCTTGGTAACTTGACACAAATAACAAATCACAAGGTTAATAAAAGTTGATTTCTTTTATTCCAACTTGATTCAACACAACACAAACCACAAGATACAGAATTCTGATAATTAACCGTGATCCAGCACTCGAGTATGTACAAAGAAAAAAAAAAGATATGTTCTAAAGATTTGATGACTACCGCTCTCCATTACCAAATGATAAAGAATATGAGTACATAGTCCTACAAACAACATTTGACCAAAGCTACAGGCCCTTCCCTGAAATAACTTCTAAGAGCTCTACATGTTCTAAAAGCTTTTGGAGTGGGTCTTCCATTTCTCCAGCTTGACTTCTCCATGGAATAAATTTTATGAAAAATACAACATATTAATCTTAATCATATTGTTACCATTTTGGAAGACGGTTGTACTGAATAGTCAGCCATCATAAATATAGTAACTAAAAGCTCAAATAATTGTCCAAGGAAAATTTTAGTCACAGATTGCCATATTGATGTGCAGATTATGTTAATAAAAAGAGTTCAGTGACGATGCTGCCTGGTAATAAGTAGCATGGCACGGTTACAGTTTACGCTAAGAAGCAGAAAGATAATATCTAAGACCACGTGGCCAAAATATAAATGTCATCATATCATCACGATGACTCACCTTGCCATTGCTGAACTGTTGCTCCTCATAGAACTCACATGGCAAGTTAACCTTTAATGCACGACGGCTGCAAAAGGTTTCAGAAACTATAAGAAGGTATATCAACATGCTTTAATGGGTAATGACTGTAAGTCTGTAACTAAATTTGTCAGCATAATACTATGTTTCGTGACTCCACACTCATAATAATCTTCACTTATAGATACAATGCAATAAAATAACAACTCAATCAACAGATGTTGTCATACATAGTTTGCCTATCCAAGCTACAAAATGCAGATCTCACCATAGCAATGATGTCGCTATGGAATTTTAAATATTGTAGACACTATAGTGTACTCACCAGAGAAATATGTAATGAAGCACATGACCCCTTTTAAATGGTAGGAATATTTGCCCTGCTGCCATTGCCCATTTATGTAGATAGAATCAAATTTGATAATTATTTGGCTTTACAAACAACAATCAGAAACCACCCTTCTTAATCTTTTGGGGCAACAGGAAGGCACCTGAGAGTGAACTATCATAAAGCCATCTGCACAAACGAAACAAAGAAATGGTAAGCAAATGCAAGTCGCTAAAATAGTAATCTATACGCCATTGCAACATAAATGGGCAACATTTTATTTTGCCGTACCGTAATACAAGAGCTCAAAAGAAAGACTTATATATGTAAAAACACGACCATTCAAGCTAAAAATCAGAGGATCCATAATAGGACTCTCATAGACTTGCCAGGAAATAGAAAATTTTGAATCGGCTTTTGCGCTAGGCTCAAACTTGAGGAATCAGAGTGATATAGAACAAGCTGTTAGTACAGGAATGCAAGTATCAGATACTTAATTTCAATTAGAACTTAAACAAAAGGAAATGAAAACTCTGCAGCAATCAGAACACTATTTCTGAGTCAACACCAATGGAAATAGTGTCATTCAGAAAATGCAGTAATCATTCAAAAAATGGATCTCTATGTGAATGATGGGACATGCAGCCCTTCGTCGCTTACTCACTAAACCTTTTATCTGAATCAGTCCTTCCCAAGCAGTTGGCATATCACCAAAGAAAATAAATAGTAGAGGAAATTCATCTATAGAGGTCAGGAAAAATAGTTACAGATCAGGGAGAAGGAAGGGGCTTTTCTGACCTGGAGTTTATTTAGTTAGTAGAGGTAGAGCACATGACACAGCAAGGACCCTTTCAGCTCTGGTCATCTTGAGGATCGTGGCAAGCAGGGAGACGACGGCAACAACACCTCGGATGCTGCCGGCCCTCCTCATCTAGAAGCCGTAACTTAGTAACATCGTCAAACGGTGGCAGGGCTAATAATAATATTGTTAGACGGAAAAACAAACATCAATGACATTGTCCAACCTGAACACAACTATTTATGTCGAGCAGTAGTTTATATCATTCAGTAGTATGGCTTCATGTTTATTACATTCATATATGGTATCCATGGCACAACAGAAATAACATATTCAGTACAAAATAAACTGATAATTGATAGATAATAAAAAAAATTACATGCATGGTAAATAATGTTAATTTATTATTAGTCCATCTGCAAAGGGTTTCGGTGCATACCTCCAAGTTAACTGAAAAGCAATGTTACTATATAGCTGGTCACTCATAGCTGGTTGAACAGGTCGAGCTGATTAAGGTAGTCCCTACTTGTTGCTACCTCCCTGCACAAAGGCAATGAAAATCATCTGGATGGATGAAATTTCGATCTTAGGGTGTATATTACATATAAAAGAAATTCAGTCACATTTTATCCATCACATTTTAGTGTATATAACCAGAATCATAGCCTAAACTAATTATTTTGACATATGAGATTTTGAAACCAGAACCTGGCACTCTGGCAGTATCCATAGATCCTTGGCATTGGTCAAGCAGATTGGGCATGCCTGCATGGACATAAAGCATTTGATGCGAGAGTGAGCCAAAAAATTAAAAATCTTACAAGCTTTCTGTTTCTTCTTACCTGATCCTCTCTTGGCATGGAAGACTGACCACTGACGTCGCTGGCTTCCCTCCTCAACAACGGCTGCCTCGACGCAGCCGGCAGAGGTGATGGTGCTGGCACGACTCTCTTAGCCTTCCGTGGATCGACTCTGTTCATGTTCAGTCAACAGCAAGAAATAAAATATGCACTAAATAGTGATCCATTACCTCAAAGTATGTGCTGAATCATATACAAGGAGTCTCTTGCCAAATTACAATTTTTTGAAGTGCATGCCAGCTACAATATTCTGAGGAAGAAAAAGAAAGGTAAATAAATCTGCATAATCTACTTCCAAAAATGAAACCTGCACCACAAATAATGATCAATTACCTCCAAATATGTGCTGGGTCATATATATTTATTTGCTTCCTCATGTTTTGGAGAATTCTGGGATTAAAATACTAATTATTTTGGAAACCTTAAATTAAAAAGAGCATCCACCTAGTCCCTTTGTCCAGAAAGTCCCATGAACTAATGTCGAAAAAATTAAAATGAAGGAAAACCAATTTAGAGGAAATGAGACAAATCTTTACGCACTTCCAGCTTTAAGGTTTCAGCAATATTCTCTATATGTGCTGCTTCTATTCCAGAATGATCACCTGTTTTGAATACAGCAGGTAAATGAAAAGGGGAAAAGAATATTGTCATCTCTCGAATAGATGACATCACTGAACACTAATCTGTCCTTTACTCCTTATGGAAGATAAGGGGAAAAGAATCCTGTTCTTGCTACAACTGCCCCCTTATTTTGTAAAGTACATAACGTGACTACTACAAACTGCCATTACCAAGAATCAGAGTACAATCATAAAAGTGTCAAAGAACAATGGCATCAGAAAAGTGCAATCAGTAGAAATTCAGAGTTTTTCTCACAAACGTCAGTAGAAAACATGCGTCAATGCCGACTTCATCATCATCGCCGGGGTGGCCGGAGCGGCAGCGAGGAGCGATCTCGCGAGGACGGCGACAAGAGAGGGCAGTCGCCGGGCACTTCGGCGGTGACGACCCACGGCCAGAGCACACGGCTCGGGGAGGACTGCGATAGCGGCGTGGGCTCTGTGGTCGTCAGCCATGGCGGAGGCGGCTAGGGTTTGGGTGAAGGCTGCGGGGAGGGAAGGGATAATGCGAGGAGCGAGCTCAGCCTCGCAGGCGGATGTGCTGGCGGGCGAACTCGCCTCCGCCCCCCGGCTCGATCTGGAGCGCCTCCTTCTGCGAGGAAAGAAATCAATCGCGCCATTAAATGAAAGAAAATCAATCAGCTTGATTCAAGGCGCCGGCGGATGGTTGACTGCAGGAGGGAGGGGAGGGGAGGGGAGGCACCGGTCAAGATGACGAGGAACCGCAGCGGCGAGCGAAATCGCCACGACGTCGCCGCCGCCGCAATGCTCCTTCTCGCTCTGGCGTCGCCTCCCCGAATCCCTCCAGTGCCGCATCAAATTCACGAGAGGCAGAGATCTGCATGAGGAAAGTTGAGAGGAATTCCCGGGTGTGTACGCGGCGGGCAGGTACGCTTTCGTCGGGGTGAGAAAAGAATTTTTTTAGAGCGTCACGGTAACGCAACACTTCCAAAAAAATTAATGTTACCGCGAGGAGAGAGAGGAGGGGAGCGTTACATGGGGTGGGTGGAACCATTCAGTGCGTTAGATTCTGGGGCCACGATATGGCAGGATGGTTCGGATAACAGGGTACAAAAATAACTAAGTAAAATTGATTTTTCTCGCAACAGGATGTTAATTTATTATTAGTCCATCTGCAAAGGGTTTCGGTGCATACCTCCAAGTTAACTGAAAAGCAATGTTACTATATAGCTGGTCACTCATAGCTGGTTGAACAGGTCGAGCTGATTAAGGTAGTCCCTACTTGTTGCTACCTCCCTGCACAAAGGCAATGAAAATCATCTGGATGGATGAAATTTCGATCTTAGGGTGTATATTACATATAAAAGAAATTCAGTCACATTTTATCCATCACATTTTAGTGTATATAACCAGAATCATAGCCTAAACTAATTATTTTGACATATGAGATTTTGAAACCAGAACCTGGCACTCTGGCAGTATCCATAGATCCTTGGCATTGGTCAAGCAGATTGGGCATGCCTGCATCGACATAAAGCATTTGATGCGAGAGTGAGCCAAAAAATTAAAAATCTTACAAGCTTTCTGTTTTCTTCTTACCTGATCCTCTCTTGGCATGGAAGACTGACCACTGACGTCGCTGGCTTCCCTCCTCAACAACGGCTGCCTCGACGCAGCCGGCAGAGGTGATGGTGCTGGCACGACTCTCTTAGCCTTCCGTGGATCGACTCTGTTCATGTTCAGTCAACAGCAAGAAATAAAATATGCACTAAATAGTGATCCATTACCTCAAAGTATGTGCTGAATCATATACAAGGAGTCTCTTGCCAAATTACAATTTTTTGAAGCGCATGCCAGCTACAATATTCTGAGGAAGAAAAAGAAAGGTAAATAAATCTGCATAATCTACTTCCATAAATGAAACCTGCACCACAAATAATGATCAATTACCTCCAAATATGTGCTGGGTCATATATATTTATTTGCTTCCTCATGTTTTGGAGAATTCTGGGATTAAAATACTAATTATTTTGGAAACCTTAAATTAAAAAGAGCATCCACCTAGTCCCTTTGTCCAGAAAGTCCCATGAACTAATGTCGAAAAAATTAAAATGAAGGAAAACCAATTTAGAGGAAATGAGACAAATCTTTACGCACTTCCAGCTTTAAGGTTTCAGCAATATTCTCTATATGTGCTGCTTCTATTCCAGAATGATCACCTGTTTTGAATACAGCAGGTAAATGAAAAGGGGAAAAGAATATTGTCATCTCTCGAATAGATGACATCACTGAACACTAATCTGTCCTTTACTCCTTATGGAAGATAAGGGGAAAAGAATCCTGTTCTTGCTACAACTGCCCCCTTATTTTGTAAAGTACATAACGTGACTACTACAAACTGCCATTACCAAGAATCAGAGTACAATCATAAAAGTGTCAAAGAACAATGGCATCAGAAAAGTGCAATCAGTAGAAATTCAGAGTTTTTCTCACAAACGTCAGTAGAAAACATGCGTCAATGCCGACTTCATCATCATCGCCGGGGTGGCCGGAGCGGCAGCGAGGAGCGATCTCGCGAGGACGGCGACAAGAGAGGGCAGTCGCCGGGCACTTCGGCGGTGACGACCCACGGCCAGAGCACACGGCTCGGGGAGGACTGCGACAGCGGCGTGGGCTCTGTGGTCGTCAGCCATGGCGGAGGCGGCTAGGGTTTGGGTGAAGGCTGCGGGGAGGGAAGGGATAATGCGAGGAGCGAGCTCAGCCTCGCAGGCGGATGTGCTGGCGGGCGAACTCGCCTCCGCCCCCCGGCTCGATCTGGAGCGCCTCCTTCTGCGAGGAAAGAAATCAATCGCGCCATTAAATGAAAGAAAATCAATCAGCTTGATTCAAGGCGCCGGCGGATGGTTGACTGCAGGAGGGAGGAGAGGGGAGGGGAGGCACCGGTCAAGATGACGAGGAACCGCAGCGGCGAGCGAAATCGCCACGACGTCGCCGCCGCCGCAATGCTCCTTCTCGCTCTGGCGTCGCCTCCCCGAATCCCTCCAGTGCCGCATCAAATTCACGAGAGGCAGAGATCTGCATGAGGAAAGTTGAGAGGAATTCCCGGGTGTGTACGCGGCGGGCAGGTACGCTTTCGTCGGGGTGAGAAAAGAATTTTTTTAGAGCGTCACGGTAACGCAACACTTCCAAAAAAATTAATGTTACCGCGAGGAGAGAGAGGAGGGGAGCGTTACATGGGGTGGGTGGAACCATTCAGTGCGTTAGATTCTGGGGCCACGATATGGCAGGATGGTTCGGATAACAGGGTACAAAAATAACTAAGTAAAATTGATTTTTCTCGCAACTGGTTCTTTAGAGGTTTAGATAAGGTACAGGAACACTACCAATATTAATAGTTGATCTTTTCCTGTTTTCTTTTTGCCCTTACGCCATGTGAACTGAATGACTCTGCTGTCCATCATGGCCTCCTTTTCCCCATGAAAGCCGATCAAACACAGTAGGTTTTGTAAAATTTGTTGCCCACTCAGGTGCTGTCCACTCCGGATAAAAATAATCAACAGGAGCTGGAAACTGTGGCATCCACGTAGGATACGGACAAGGAGCAGCTGGATACATAGGCCACGGCCCTGCCATTGGAGGGCCAAACCATGGTGCTAGAGCAGGATATGGCGCTAAATTCGACCCTATAGGGACAGGTGCATATACTGCAGGAGATGGAACATTTGTCTTACCATTCCGATCCCTTGGCTTGACCAGCAGCACACGAGGTGGTTCATTGTTGGATGAACGGGCCTGCTCTTCTCGAGCGGCCTTTTCCTCGTATTTGGCCAGAAGCATGTCGAATGTTGGTGGCGGCCTTCTTGCTCGCTTAGCAAAACGACTTTCCTTCTTCTTCTCATTAGTTCCCCACTCATCTGACCGAGCATTCTTGGGTTTGAACGTCCTTGGCCTTTTGTCACCAGCTGATGAGGAAGACACCTTACTGAACTGAGATGTCTGCTCGGCACTTAAATCATCAGCAATGACAACTTGCTTTCCCGCAGTTTTCTCAGCTTGATCTTGCCGAACCAACACTTTAATTTGCGATCGCTCAAATCAACCATGTTAACTGGGAATGGATCACTATCCAACTTCATGGCCCGTGGGTCTGCGAGCTTTAGCCGACCTTCATTAATGGCCATTTGCACCTGTCGACGGAACACATTACAACCGTTAATTGCATGCGAAAAAGAATGGTGCCACTTACAGTAAGCACGTTTTCTCAGCTCATCCGCAGAAGGAATAACATGTCCATGTGGCAATCTAATTTGTTTTTCATGCAACAACAAATCAAAAATCTTTTCACATTTAGTAACATCAAAAGTAAATTTCATATCTTCTTGTCGGCCCTTTTTGTAAGATGGTTTCAAAGCAGAACACACAAATGGCCTTTTGGAAGTCCAGGACCATTCTGCCACACATACATCGGCCGACTCATCATCCGACGATTCAGATGCACAATCCAAGTAATGAAGAACGATCAGTTTTACTTTTATCAAATTTACGGAACGTCCTAGTGTCCTGAACTCGGCTCTCATGAGCCAGAGCCTTTTGGAGCACCTGATTGACACCCGTGAAATCTTGCCCATTTAAGCTATCTCTAATATGAGAAGATAAACCTGTAAATGCAAGTTCAGCAAGATCCTTCTCAGAAAGCGTTAAACTGAAACATCTATTTTTTGTGTCCCTGAATCTCCTAATATAATCAGACACAGACTCACTACTTCTTTGCTTAACAGATGCTAAATGAGAGAGACGCGGTTCTTTTCTCTAGTATAGAAATACTCATGAAATTTTTGCTCTATCTGAGGCCAAAAATAAATTGAGCTCGGTGGGAGAGATGTGAACCAAGTAAATGCAGTACTGGATAAAGACAAAGGAAATAATCGTAATTTAAGCACATCATCATTCCCGGCACCACTAATCCCACACTGTGCTAAAAACTGGCCCACATGCTCGTAAGTAGTTCTACTATCCTCTCCACTGAATTTTACAAATTCAGGCATTCTAAATCCATGAGGAAACGGCATCAAGTCATAGAAACTAGGATGTGTAGCGCGCTCCGCCGCGCCTATTAAGCACATAGTTTTTTCCTATTGTGTTGTACTGTTGTTTTTTTTTTTGAGGGGATGTACTGTTGTTGAAGTTAATTACTTAAAAGGAGGCTTTATTACCTGGAAGAGTCATACATTCCAATTTTAGTTTGCAGGCCCAACTACGTTGGTCTATTTGTTTTCCATTCACGTTGTCGTAGCGAGCTTGGCTTGGGCGGCTACCTGCTCCGCCTTGCAGGCAAGCAACCCGGGTTCGAGCTCCCATCCACGCACCAAGGCACGGTCGATTTTCTGGCTTCCCTCGCTGCTGGGCTGTGGCTCTTGGGCCCGGCCCAGTAGGGTTCGGTGGGCTGTGATTCTTTTTCTTAATGAAATTTCAAGGGGACGTCGGACCCTTGAACTCATTTTTTTTTCCATTCACGTTGGAGCAAACGTTGTTCCAGAAAAAAAAAACAGAAGGTACGAAGCCATGTGTGCTTCTCCAAGGCCCCTCGAGCAACGTGTCTTCTGTTCACCACGTTGCATCAGTTTTATCCCCACGTCGCACCGTTCTTATCCATGTGGAGCATTCTCTCTCTCTCTCACCGAAAAGCAAAAGCAGCCAAAGTCTGAAGTCTTCTTCCTTGCTCGCTCGCTCCTCTGCTCCAGCGCAGTCGCGAGTCGCGGCCACTGCTTGGCCCATGGGAGCACAAGGCCGCCATGAGGCTCTATCCTGCCTGTCTGCCTCATCCCCTCACTCCTCTGCTCCGGTGCAATAAGCATGTGGTTGCGTCGCCGCTCGAGGGCGCCAGCCATGGAGGCCAACCCAAGCTTGATCCGGGCGAGTCCAATTTCATCGCGTGCCCCCAAATCAAAGTAGGAAACTGGACTGCACATGCTCTATTTTTTCATTCATCGATCCAATTTGCATCTGCAATCGATGCCCATCCTCTTCTTCCCTTTTCCCCATCTGGACGCCGGTCGTCCTCTCCTCTGCATCAACGGAGAGGGCACAGCCATAAGCCACCATGCCCAGCCAGCAGTCGATCTCCACCCGGCGACGCGGCCCACCGTGCGCTACTTCCTCGGCGTCCTCGCGCTGGGGAACCTCCTGGCCTCAAAATCAGGCCCGGGCACGGGTCGGTGCTGCGTCTATGGCGGCTGCGGCCCATGTTCTGGAGCCCTCGTCGCGGCCCGTCGGCGGGAACCGACGTACGGAAAGCGGCGTGGTGGGTGCGGGAGGTGTCCACGCCAGCTGTTGATGACGCGTCGCGATGCAGAAGAGGCCACGTCGGGCAAAATGCTGTCGAGGGGCCTTAGGCTCTGTGCTATCAGAGTATAGTTATGTACTTTTAGCACAGCAGCTACTTGTTCACGCACACCGCTAGCACTCGACTCGGCTTGAGGCCGAAGAGGGACAGTTGTGGCCTAAACTAAGAACTCGAACCGCCTAGCATGTTTGTTGTGGCAGCACCAGCCCAGGCATCGGGTATTGGACCTAGATGAGCGCTTGATACTTGCGGGCGGATCGGCGGTTGGCTGTATGCCATGGTGGTGTAATATGGCTGTTGGAAATTTGGGGGTGTGGCGAAGGATCGGCCAAGACCTGTTGCCGATGTACCAACACCTACTGACCCAGTTACAAAAGGCGTATTGCTAGCCAAACCAAGATAATTCCGACCATCTACAAAATTATTGTGCATAACATTGTTGATCGGTGTATGAAATGCTCCAGCAATACTAAATTCATTCGGCATGACACCTGCGCCAGCCAACGCACCGGACGACAAGGCGTCGGCGCTTGGGTTTGGCAGAACCGGAGCAATTGGGATGCCCGCTGAATTCGTACCATGGCTGGTCGCTGTGCCGAGATTCATGTTTTTTAGACGAGCATCTATAATTTCTTCTAACATAGCAGGTACTTTATTGGCAACAGATGCTCCAACTGACATGCCTATCATGTGTGCATAATCTTCAGGAGACATAGGAATTTTAGGTCCTGAGTCCTTTACCTCAGAAGCGGATGGCACAGCTGATGCAGGGAGTTTCTTAACCACGCCTTGACCCGTCTTCATCCAACTAGACAGCGCTAGCTGGCGATACTCCTCCATGCCCCGTTTGATCTCCTGCCGTGCGTCCTCTGGCAGTTCCGTGAACTCCGGCTTGATGATATTGTCACCATCAATCTCGGACAACGACATCCTCAGGAACCAGAGACACAGACGTTGCCTTGGTCTGCAAGAAGAAGCAGCAAATCACAATCGGCCTTAGGGCCTGATGCGTAAGCAGCAAGAAAATAAAAAGAAAAGCAAGAATCCAGAAGCAATCGGCCTCAAGGCCTGATGTTACGTACTGGAACAAAAGCAAAAGCAAAATACGGGAACTCGGCTGTATGTGGCCGAAGCAACACCTCGTCCCCAGCGGAGTCGCCAAAATTGTGTTGGCGCGTGATTTCGGCCAACACAATGAAGAAGCTGCCACCGGACCGGCCATCGACGCTTTCATGCTCGTCACTGAAGCGTTTCTGCTTTTCACAGGATCGAATCGGACGTGCTGATGAACAGACACAATAGTACATCACATAAAAAGCACAAATTTTATATCTTAAGTTATTACAAGTCTTAAATGAATTAAAACACGTGAGTAGCACAACGGAAGTCTCAACTATACCAATTCTACAACACTCGACGGTACATGGTCGCACATCGAAGCCCTGCGATGTGGACCTGGAGAAACTTCACCAAACAACAGCAGAAGCAAGACTACCTGCACAAAAACATAAAAAGCCAAACCCTGAACAACTAATACTCAGCAAGACTTACCCGTCAACGTGGCTAACTACAGCCGACTCCTGATATGCAAGGCTACAAAAGGGTAGGCTGACGCATAAGCATAACTCGCACTAATTACTTGGTCCTTACTTTCAAGTTTTAATTTCAAGTTAAGTACTTATCCAAATAACACAGTGCGTATATATCTAAAACAGGTAAAGTAACAATACATCAGATAAGTAGCATAATAGTAACAAGATAATAATATAACAGAAATCAACTAGCATAATCATATCATCAACCATATCACACTATGAGGTGACTCAGTGAACAAGGTTGCTCTTGACCGAGAGCGGCGGCATCGATGTACATCCTGCAGCAGAAAACCTGACCACACGACGCACACGCGTAAAGTCGCATGCGGCAACTGTTCGCGAGGGTCCTCCTGAAGCTAGGCTGGGTCCAACCCCTCCTGAGAAAGACCTTCCTGCACAGTCCCCGTCCCAGACGTACGCCCTGATTGGGAAGCATCCATTCTCTCCCGAATACCATGATAGAAAAGGCAGGCTTCCGCCGCACACCAGGGCAACCCAAGCTACTAAGTTTACTAGGCCCATAAAAACACTAGCATGTGATCAGTAAGTTCGAACTTGCTCAACAGGACCAACGACGGACGGTCCTTAACCGACACAGACGGGGCTGCCACTGTTAAGGCACAGCCTTCTCCAACCATCCTATACAAACAATCCCCGTCCGGTCTCAACAAGTTCTAAATCCATCTAGTACAATCCAGGGTGATTCCTACAATACGAGTGGGACCTACCATTCGTCTTCTACCGTCCACTAGCCACTAAGCATAGCAAGTTCTAACGCAACCTAGACCACATCTACAAAAATAGGACACAAGGTAGGACATGGAAGGGAATCCTAATGCAGTTCTACGGTTTCACATCAACTCCTAATAAACCTAATGCACAAACAATTACTAGCCCCAATCAAGTGATAAACAAAAATCCTAAATAGGAAGGCATGCACCGGGGCTTGCCTGGCTCAGGAGCTACACTAGCTGGGTCAGCTACGGGGTCAGTGTCCTGCTGCGCCTCCTCCTGTGCCTCCTCCTCCGGCAGCTGGAAGTCCAGTGGCTCCGGAGTCGTCTCTGTCACTACACGTTATGACAAGGAAATAATGCAAAGTTAGATGCAAGAATATAATGCAATTAAGGATTTAATTACATGATAGGACAGTCATTTACACTAGAAGTGCAAATGATTAACTTTGTTCATTAATTTCGTCTGAAGTATTTCCTTCATTGACTTTCAATTAAGTTAACCATTTAATCAAAATTAATTTATGTCCAGTGGCATTTTTCTGGTGAAAGTCACCACTGGAAGTGATTTATGGTGAAGTTTGATGATTTATGGATGAATGGATTATTTATAATAATTTATACAATGCTGAGAATAATTTAAATCGTAAGAAACTAATTATACATCATATGACAGTGGAAAAATGCTTTGTATGTGTGTAATCAGTTTCTTAACAAGCATGCCAAAGTTCAAGATTTATGGAATAATAGAGAAATTATAAGGAAATAAACAATATCTGCACAAATGTATTTTTCAGAAAATACACAACTTGCAAAAGGATAGTTTGGCATTTTTCCTGGACAGGGAATGCCACAAAGAGTCAAACAAAATTGGATTCACAATTTTCTGAGGTGTATTCGATTAAATACATACTAGGTGAGACACAGTAGAGATGGCAGGAAAAATGTGGATGCAAAATGGTACATGAGATGAAGTTTTTGTGTTGTGAAGATACTTGCACTGATAAACTTCGAGGAGATAAAAGTTTCCCAACCGAAAGCATTCATCTGTTAAAAGTACCAGCACTTCATGGCTCTATTAAACTGTAGTAATTTCACAATATAAATCTAAATGACTATACCTTCACTTGTTTGTTTATTTTTCAACATTGACGTCAGTATCGATCTTCTTTAGCAGAGATTTTTTTCACATGGCAAGGAACAACATCTGAAACTTACCCGATAAATGGAGAAACTTACACGAAATTAAGCTTTCTTTATGCTGACTTCAATCCTGATGTTTCAACAGCAGCATGTATCCTCAAGGACCAAAAGAACTGCAAAATGTGAAGCAAATGCAAGAGTGATGGTCAGGGGGTGAAAAAGAAAGGCTTAACCTAATTAAAAACCATGGCAACTGATAATAGGTACCTCAAAAACAATTATGTGACTAATTTGAATCTGTGAATGGACTAAAATTCATCAAGGTTCACAGGTACCCAATCTGGCATCCAGTAAAACACTCCTTTCCAATTCCATATGACAGAGCTAGGTAAATAAAAAGGAGATCGAAGATAAGGGTATGAACACAGTACCAGCAAACTTACTAGCCACTAGCAGCTTATTAGCTTAAGATCTGCAAATATTGGTGTTCACTGAAAAAAATAAACATCAATGAAGATTTGTTTGTACAACAGAAACAAAAGGTTTCAGATTATACGACAATGTGGCGGCAGTGCGTGCTTGCTGAATGAATTGCGACAGAACAAACTTAACTCAAACTGACAGCAGACTGAAACTGAAACTCGACAACAATATTCAGAGCTCTACAACTAAGTTTTGCTTTGCTTAATGAATTACGACAGCACAAATTTAACTCACGAACTGACAGCACAGACTGAAATTGAAACTCGACAACAATATTCGAAGCTGCATAACTGCTAACGTTTGTTCAGATGGAGAATCTAGCCCAGGCATTGCCCCCATCTTTGGGAAGAAGCAGAGGAGGAAGAGGAGCATACCTCGATGGCGAGGACGGCCGGGCGCCGTGCAGGTTTTCCACGAGATGGATACATGCCGCCAGCGCGGGCGCTTGGTGGTGGTGGTGCTCCCACTGCGACGTCGCCGTGGTCGGGGATGCTGCAGCGGCGGCGGCCGGCGAGCGATGCTTGGGAATTAGCAGCCGGGAGAGAATCAACGTCGACCAACAGGGGCACTTGGGGTCGAACGGAGCTGGGGCCTCGCGGGAGACGACCTCGACGAGGACCGCGTAGATCCAGCAAAGGTGCTGGTTTCCCGAGCCGCCGCAGGACTTCTCTAGCCACCAATGCACGCCGGCAGGGAGGGGGCAGTGCGGGGAAGATGGACGGCGGCAGCGGGGATAGCGGAGGAGGCGGGGGCGGCGTAGAACCGGCCGGAGCACGGATTCCGGGGATGCAGCACGACTTCCCTTGCCGCGGACGCGCGCCGTAGGGGAGGGGCGGCGCAGGGACGACGGAGGGCGGCGGTAGTTCAGCAGGATGGAGAAGAAAGGAGGCGGCCGCTCGACGAAGGAAGAACGATGCCCAGGTTTCGGTTTTAGTTGGGCTGGGCCGCAATGTACAAATTCTCAGTGTGTTTCGGCCATTCCCTTTTTCCCGACTCACCGTTCGATGTTGCTAGTATAGTCTGTTGCTATACATTGAGATTTTTACCGACGCTCGGCGAATCGGGAAAAGGAGAATTACCGACTTATCACCTGTCGCTAACTTTTAACGACTTATAGTAGGTCGTTAATAGTTTATCTTTACTGACTCACCAGAGTCGCCAATTGTATACTGTGGTGTAGTGATTGTTTCATACATACACAGCTATGGAAAATCAAGACTTCCTACCTGCGATGGAGTATATGGGCTGCGATGTATATGGCAGTTTGTACGCGGCTTATAAAGCCCGGAACCAGCGCACACCATCAGGAACCAATCGGCCTTAAAACCCAAACTCCATCACGGTGCCAATTTCAACTACAAACAGCAGGTGCTACCAACGGTGCAACAAAAAATGCAACTACAGTTTCTGCGATTATTGACAGTGATAATGAAGATATTTTATATTTATTTATCATATATATGAATAATCTATCCGGTGTGGCCACAAATAATTTTCATGTCCTGGTTGGCATGCATATTTTATTTACCACAGAACCGGAGGGAGGTGGTATGACCTACGAAATGGATGTCAAAGAAACAGCATATGTAAGAAAGATGATACTGAATCCCCTGCAATGATCTGGAAATATAAAAAGTAATGTACACAGATACAGAGTCCATCAGGCATTGTGGAAGGATATGTATTTATATTTTGCAAAAAAAAAATGTATTTTTGTTTGTATTTATTAATTGTCAGGCACCATTACATGGTGGCACTGCAGTGTTGATGTTGTACATGTGACAAATAAATATGTAATGAACGGTATGGGCTTTGTTCCATTACAGTATTTGACACTGGGGCAACTTCCGAGTAGGCTGTTTCAGTTTGGAGGATCAAAGATAGTGGTATGCACAATGCCGGTAGGCTGTTTAGGGTTGGAAAAGAAGCTCCGTTCAAGGTTGACACTCAGGAGAATGGTTTTATGTTAGTGATGATTGGTGCACGTCGCTTCGTGGAGCCATATGGGTACCTGAAGAATAGAGGTGCACTATTTTGGAGTTGAGTGTCATTCTGTTAAGAAAAGAGAACAAAGTACACGGGAGGAGTGTGTACTCCCTCCCAAACACACAGCACACTACTTAAGACGCGCCACATGATAAAACAAAAGACCTAGGCCACGGTGAAAAAAGCAGCTCGGTCCGTAGCTGAGAAGCTCCAGGTAAACACAAAAGAGCACCACTAGATGCTTTGAGAGGAGCACATTGTGAGATGGATTAGTTTCATATATAGGGTGTCGAATCATTCATTAGGAACCAAAGCCGATGAAGGCAAATGGCACATCACACTGCATTGACCTAGCTTCGAGAGAATAACTATTGTGCTCCTAGTATATTTATCCAGCACTTTACCTGGGCCTATTTATTTGTGGAGTAATGTAAATTTGTCTGAGAGATACCATTGAACGATAATTTTTGTTGCCTGCCACTTCTAGGATTTCACAATTTTACAGCAAGATATTACCTATTATGGAATCTGCTGGATAATGTGAAACATATAACACCCACTAGATATACTACATCTATAGTATCAAATCTCATAATTTTGCCCAAAGTACAATAAAAGAAAAAAAAAACAAGGTTTGCATTAGAGGTGTTACTTCATTTTCTTGTCCTTATACGGCACTACCCCACCATCTAATAGCTTAATACAATGGTTTTTTCCACAAATCATAACTATGTCGTTCAAGGAATAAAAATGTTGCGCCAAATGTCAATACCTTCGATTTTTGGGTGCATTGGTAGCCCCATGATCATTTTAGGTTGCTTACATGAAGAACGTCCTCATGAATCTCGGGGAATATCAACGCTAAGTACGATGAATCATATGCTCTTACACCTATTTTCTATTAGGTGCGAAGGCAAATGCTTGTAAATGTAAAAAGGTCTCCCATCTTTGAGGATGCAAAATGGAAGCCATCACGCTATGCATTCCACGTACACTGCAGGTTGATGACATGCGTTTTGTTTTTATTATCCTGCATTTCCGTAACTCGAAGGATCTATTGTTTACAATTCATGTCCGGAACAGCATGTGAGGGCGGCAGTTATTCGAACAAGAAACCCTACCGCGCACCACAACAAGCCGGCTGGCAATCTGGTTACAATGCTTTGAAGCCTTATTCCTATCATAAGTCAACCGCACAAGATATGAGTTCAGCTGCTGACTTCCCTCCAATGTCTTCTTCTATATAAGTGCCATGCTTCACAGAATCACACACCATTCGCATTCATTGAGCACAAGGAAGCGCGCTCAAAAGCTAGAAACCTTTACAACTCCGTTTCTACATCTCCATCGTCACATCATGGCAAAAATCTCCGTCCTGCTCATTGTGCTGGCAGTCGCAGCTGCTGCCATGTTCTCAGCTGCCGTTGCCACTTCCACTAATCGCCAAGCCAGCAGGAGCCGTTTCCTGCTTGCTAAAAGCAATGTCTATGACTCGCCTCTGCCTCCGTACGCCTGCTCCAAGAAATCTACTGCCGTCTGCCTAGCGCCGGGGAGCCCCGGATCAACGTGCTGCGACGGCCGGTGCGTGGATACCGTCGCCAGCGCTGACCACTGCGGCGGCTGCAACAAGGTGTGCAAGCACGGTCGCGTGTGCTGTGGTGGGCGCTGCGTCGACCTGCTCAAGGACAAGCGTAGCTGCGGTCAGTGCTTCAACCAGTGCAACAAGAAGTGCAGCTATGGCTTCTGTGACTATGCGCAGTAGTCATCAAGATATATGCATATATGTCCAATGCTGTTTATGATAAATATTTTGGTAACATTAACAATTCTCTTAGTCTGGTGGGCATTCAACAATTTTATGACAAATGTAACCTACATATGAATTATTTGAAGTGGTTATGCATTGTAAGCCACATATGAATTATATAATTTAAGCTGTGGACTATTTACGCACAGTTTGAAATCTCTTGCATTACTTTCCTTATGAATTGAATGGTATTTATATGTATTCTATTCTGCATATGGGCGACACATTAATGGCTTTCTCATGAATTTCAGCTGGTTGTTTGAAAATTATTAAACGAGGTTTAGAACTTTTCTTCACACATATTAACTTGGCAACTAGGTTTCATGAATTAATAATTGTGCATATGGAGTATGGTTAAGTTTCTCCGAAATTACAACAAGATTTAAGAGATTGTTGATCTATTTCTTAAGAGGCGTTGAAGGGTTTACGCTACCCCAAATCGATTTTTCAGATGGCTTGGACTACTGTTTTGAAACGGTTGAAATGGCATGGGGGGCCTGGAACTTCTGCAACGAGGTCGGAAGGGAGGCTCCGGGCATGGGCAGCCCCCGCGGCGCCGACTGCTTCGATCTCGGTCGATCCACTCTGCTCTGACCTCGTTGTGCCATGACATGAATTCTTGCTCAAACGCATGAGAATTGCTGCCAATTGCATCACTGTACCCTCCCCCCCCCCCCCCCCCCCCCCCCCCCAATGGGGAGGAAATTACTATAGTACCCTTAGATCAAGGGCAATATTGTACTTATAATCTTAGGGTGATAAGGGAGTATGAAGCTATAAATACCCCCTTACCCCATCTCATAAATGGCATTAAGTGTTACTTACTAGCCTATGGCTCTTGTCTGATCCTACTCAAGTCTTACCAAGGGTCCCTCACTTGTTGTGGTAGATCTTTGGAGGATTTCCTTATTACTATTGTGGGCTTGTAACCACAACAACGTGTTGTTGCGACCATTGCCCAGCTCACGCAAGACTTCAAGCTCTTGCGAGCGGTTGGCCGGGATCCAACGGCACACTCGGTGACTGCACACTCGGTCACTCGTGCGGGACTGCCAGCCCGTCCAATTCCCCTTTCCCCAACTCATTTGCTTCTGGGAGATCAGGGTCCTCTCTCTCGACACTTCTCGCTGACAGTAGGGATAGGCAAAAATAGCGTTCTCAGCGGCGTGAGCTTCCGCCGTCAGATCCGCCGGTCTCCTCCGTCTCTGACGTCCGTCCGGGCGGGGCATGGGAGACGGTGCGGATCCGGCGGAGTGGGCAGTTGTAGGTCTAGCTAGTCTAGTGTAGGGTCCCGGCGGCGACGGCGAGGCGGGTTTGCCGGCGTCGTCTTGGGCCTAAGTCCCTCCGGCCTAATCCCCGCCTTGCAGTCGGTGCCTCTGTCGGCAGCAAGGGGTCCGTGAGGGTGGAGTCCGGCGGGTCTCGGTCTGCAGTTAGGAGGTGCTGGTCTCTGGCGGCCGTGGTCCTCCACGGCGGTACCAGCGACTCTTTTGGCAGACGAATGCGGCGACACGGCTGTGAGGTGAGCGGTTTTGAAGGTTGGTGCTTCGTCTTCCTCCGGCTTGCGGCGGCCGCCGTTCTTCATCCTTCTTCGGGTGCCAAGCATGGGGAAGAGTCCCCGACGAGCCTTTCTTGGTGCGGTCAGTCTCTTCTTCTAGTGGATGGGAAGGTCTTCGGCCCTTGTAGCCTTCGGGCGTTGCTTCACCTGGAGTTTGGTAGCTTGCTCGCCGTTCTCTGCGTTCGGTGCGAGCAGCGGTGGCGAGGATCTCCGGCGGGGCGAAGTCTGGTCGGGTGTCTGTGGGTGGATGTAGTTGCTTCGGTTGTATCCGGTTCCGTATGTACGCATTTCTGTATGAGGTCTTGTACGGGTCAAGGGGCCAAAGAACACCATGCTTAAATATGAGGATGCAACATACACCACTTTCTACTTTTTCAGCATAAACATGAGATTCTATGGACACTTTTGCCCCTGCAAGATGGTTCTTGTGTGAACAGCATGCTAGCTATTTCTTCCTGGCAAAATAAAAGTTGGCTCAACTTAATTTTGTATAAACAACAACACAATATTTTACAGATACAATAGTAGAACAATAACACAAATTGACTGAATAATAACAAGAGTAAATAACCCATCCAAATCGACAAGTCCAAGGCATCTAAAATAGCATTCGTGAGCTGCTCCTGCCGCCCGTCTCTAGGGTTGTGGAAAGACAACCTTTTTTTTCTTAGGGAAGTGCTGCGGATCGGAGCATTGGATTGTGGCTGTGGCTTGAATCTATACATGTCCAAATGGACCGGGCCAGATGGACAGGCACGAAGCACGGTGATTTTGGCCCGGCCCAAACACGGCACGGCCTATCAAATTTCGTGCCGGGCCGGCACGGCACGAAGCATCGGGCCGTGCTTGGGCCGACCCCCCAGCACAGTGGGCAGCACGGCACGGCACGCGTAAGAGACGGCACGACGCAGCCCACCTAACAGCCCACCAAAGCACAGCCCGTTAGCAGCCCAGCTTAACACGGCCCACCTAAGAGCCCATTTTCCCCCAAACCCTAACAAATATCTTTCATTGCCGCATCCCTCTCCTCAATCCTCATCCGCCCGCCGCCGTCGACTCCTCTCTCCCCGCACCTGCCTCCTCCTCCGCGTCACGACGTCGCCGGCCTCCTCCCTCGCGTCGTCGGCTTCCTCTATCTCCTTCCCCGGCTCCCCGCGTCGCGGCGCCGCCAGCCTCCTCCCTTTCCCCCGCAGTCCGCCGCCATCGCGTCACCGGCTCTCCTCCTTCGCGTCGTGGCGCCGGCCGCCTCCTCCCCCGCAGTGTGCCGTCGTCGCGCTCCGGCTCTCCTCACTCGCGTCGGCGCCGCCCGCCTCCTCCCCGCGGTGCGCCGCCGTCCCGTCGCCGGCTCTCCTCCCTCGCGTCCTCCCTCTCCTTCTCCCCACCCGCTACGGCGCCGGCCGTCTCCTCCCTCGCACCACGAGCCTCCTCCCCTGCAGCGCCGCGCCGGCCATCTCCTTCCTCGCGTCGTCGGCCTCCTCTGTCTTCTTCCCCCCCCCCCCCCCCCCCCCCCCCACGCATCGCAGCGTGGTCCGCCTCCTCCCTCTTAACCTCCCCTGCAGTGCGGCGCCTCTGGCCTCCTCCCTCTCCGGCCAGATCTGTTCTTCATGGGCTAATGGGCCGTTTTTCGATTTTTCATGCTTCGTGGGCCTCCTCGGCCTTTCGGGCTAAATGGGCCGGCACGACCCTTTTAACTTAGATGTGCCGTGCCATGGGCTGACCCCCCCCCCCCCAAAATGGGCGAGCACGGCACGGCCCATGTAAGTGGCGGGCCGTGCCGGCCTGATGGAAAATGGGCCGTGCCCAGCTGGGCCGGGCCGCCCATTTGGCCAACTATGTTGGAACTTCTTTTTAGTCATGGCTCCACAACTTTAAGGATGGTGTCGATTGAAATATCTACTGTTTCCTTAACAGCTAAGCTAAGGCAGATACGTATTATAAAAAAAAAGACTCGTTTGCTTCCGGTGTCGACTCATTTGCTTCCCCTCGAAGCTTCCAATCCATGGCGCTGCAGGAAGGGGATGTGCTCCCGGAGCATGGCGACGGCGACGGCGTGGACGGTATCAGCGACCTCCCCGACGAGCTGCTCCTCAAGGTGCTCGCCTGTCTCGGATCTGCTCGCGAAGCTGCGCGCACCGGCGTCCTCTCCAGCCGGTGGTGCGGCCTCTGGACCCGCCTCTCCGAGTACACCTTCAGGGACGTGAAGCCCGAAGCGGTGGAGGCTGCGCTCGCCAATGTCACCCTCCCCGCGCTGGACCGCCTCGACATCGAGGTGCTGCTCAATGAGTGGTGGGACTGGGACCCCGTGGATCGCGCCGCCTCGCTTCTCCGTGCCGCCGCTCGGCTTTCGATTGAGTCGGTCTCCGTCGTCCTGGAATACCAAATGGGCGTTGAGGTGCCGGCCATCGTGCTGCCCTGCTTCGACCGCACCAGTTCCCTCATCCTCAACAGCTACAACGTGCCATTTGCGCCGCCACGGGGCGGCGAGTTCTCCAGGCTCGAGAGGCTCGAGCTCACCACGGGCTGCAACATCTTCGCCGCCCTGCTCCCCAATTGCCCGCGCCTGCGCGTTCTGCGAATCCATGGTTGCCAAGCGCTCGAGGTGACTGTTCACTCGGCCACGCTTGAGGAGCTTGCGGTGGAGTGCGCCTCCTGCTCTGGCATCCGCCGTATCGACGTCGACACCCCACAGCTGAAGGAAGCTAATCTGGAACTCAACAGGCAACTGAGCCGATGGTTCGATGTGTCATTCTCGGCGCCAAAGGTGGAGAAACACAGCTGGAAGTTCACTAATCTGGAGTGCCATGGTGATGGGATTCCCTTGGAGGTCCTGCTGGGATGCAGCCTGAAGTATGGCATCCGCACACTTCGATTGGAAGCTCGTATGGTGCGTGTCGTCAGCTTGTTTTCTGAATTTCATCCGTTTGCAGTGGATTCATGAGCTCTCCTTTAACATAATTTTCTTCTATTTGTCCCTGCAGCTTCAGTTTGGGTTGCAGTATCCAAACAGGAGTTTGGCACAAGAGATAGCACGTCTTCCAATGGCCGATTTCTCTGTTTTGGAGGTGGCTGTCCATACACAAGGGCATTATTTTGGATCATTGTTGTTACATCTGCTTCAGATTCCTCCGGCTATACAAAAACTTGAGCTATTCATATATCAACTCCAGGTAATTGCTCACTATTTAAATCTCACTAAACTCAGTAACCACCTCCTTCAGTTATGGTTGTGCTTTTTCTATGATATAATTCATTGTTACTCCTATGTTCTTGCAGGTGGAAGAGGATATATGGTGCCCCGGGGAGGATTGTCCCTGTCAACAGCTTATAGTCTGGAAAAATGAAACTATATTTTTGTCTGATCTTAAAGAGGTGCATATCTCTTATTTGCCCGCAAGAGGGGACGAGGAAGTTGATTTCTTGAAACTGCTTTTCCGATGCGCACCAGGGCTTAAGCGCTTGGACGTGGCCGTGGATGACAAGCTACATGAGGAAATACGCAGCATCTATGGGGAAAATCCTCACGCCAAATGTGATGTCCGCTCTTGTTCTTGGTGATGTAACGATCTTATCCTTGTGCTTAGTTTATTGAAAACTTCATTGCTGCTTATCTTGTTTCATTAGACGGGTGAAAGTGCTGTGTTGCTTGGACCAAATTATAGATCAATACCCTAATGTCATGTCTTATGTTGGCAGCAGTTGAATAGTATGACTATGATGAGTTAGTTTCTTGGTCTACATATTTAGTTGGAGTGTGTAATAATCATCATTAGTACTACATCAGCCACCAAACATACAGTTATGCTTCTGAATACATTATGTGTATAGATCACATTTAGGTCATTTATCAATTCCCCTTCGTATGGTTGCCCGTTTCAGATGGTCTTCAGTATATTGGACCTTTTGTTGGGATTGCATTGAGATGCTTTGTGTGCCATTTGGTCCCTTCCTAGCTATGAGATGCTGGCGCTGGTATCCTAATATATAGCGAGTATCAACTTCCCCGCAAAAAGTAACGACTATCAACTTTTGTGAAGAAGGTACCAACTTACTTGTTAGGAATAGCTTTGGTACTTCTGAAGAGAAAATATAGTCGGCAACATGACTAAAATGATGTGTATTAATTTGTAAAAATGGATACCAACTCTGCTAAAATGTGGGTAAACTTTACTAAAGCCTTACCTTATGTGGAAATTTGGTATCAACTTCACGAAAATCCAGTATCAACTTATTCTGACAAATGAGTTTAAACTTAAGTGAAAATTTTCTAGAAA
Source organism: Eragrostis curvula (assembly GCA_007726485.1). Classification (NCBI taxonomy): domain Eukaryota; kingdom Viridiplantae; phylum Streptophyta; class Magnoliopsida; order Poales; family Poaceae; genus Eragrostis; species Eragrostis curvula. The sequence continues at coordinate 19,767,644 of CM017445.1, forward strand.
ACTTTAATTAAAAAAATAAGTATCGACTTTGCAAATACATGACATCGATTTAATTGAAGTGCCTCGGAGTATGTATTGGTAATTACTCACCAAAAAATGAAGAAAAAACAAATGGCGTGTTTTCTCACTCAGCCCGTCTTGTGTGTCTTGAAGCACATGTGCTACTTCCTCCGCCAAGTGCCCCTTGCATGCTAGCAACTCATGTGGTGAAGGGTAACTAGTCCTCTTATTTTCATCACGCTGTCATGATCCAATGCAATAGGCGGCATAATAGACTTTCCATTTTTATAACGCATCGTTCTTTTCTTCGTGGCCCTTTCATGGCGTGTTGGATGGAGGAGGCTGACAAGCATCCAAAGACTTTCTTTTCTTTTCGAAAAACCATTTTCTACATCTCATTTGAATTTGTTTCTTGTGCCATATTTTCATATTTCGATTTTTTACAAACCTATCTGAAAAATTATTTGTTCCTTTTCAAAACTTACCCAAAATGGCATTCAGATAAATTTCTATAATTTCCACTGAACCCGATTTTTTAAAAAAAAATTCTAAAACTTAGAAGCGTTGTAACATGTGTATTTTGAAGATTTTTTTTTAAAAAATATATATTTATGAAATTTATTCAAAACATTTTATTATGACATGACACGCTGCCAATAACACAAGCCAATATGCGCGAGAAGACACTCAAGCACTTGTAACAAGACTTCCACTGCCACCATCATATCCTTCTCAAGTGTTCGTCCTACATTTATTTGAATTGTGCCTTAGCAGAAATTCTCAATAACGCATGACAATATCACCGAAATACAATTTTTATGTGTAAGTTACAGTCTGTTTTTTAAAAACTGAAAAATAGTTTAAATTTTATTGGAATTTATTTATTCAGTAATACTAAAACTTATGAGTTGGGGAAGGTTCCAAAACGTAGCGCCTTACTTCTAGAAGGATTTATGGGCTATTCAACAAGCTCAGTGAGCGGCGCCGGAACAACAAACCATCTTCTGATAGGGAACAACGGAACAAACCACCTATTCCGTGAGCGGCGCCGGCTGGACTTTGACACAGCCGTGTAGCCGTGGACACGTGACGCATGCGGACAGATCCATCACTTTGTCGAACTGGATAACTATTTCTCAACACCCCACCACCTTGTCGTCCTGCCTTCACGCACACCGCTGCTTGCACGGTGGAGGCCGCCACAGTGCCACCACCCACCGTGTCGTCCCCAGTCCTCACCTCCATTAACCTTTACAGTACACTCTGCAATCTGCATCAGCTGCCTCCTGCTGCCCAACAACCAGCCCGCCTTTCCCCCAAAATGGCCGTTTGGCCGGCCGCGGCGACCTGCCTTCTCGTCGCCGTTCTCTCGTGCTGGTCGCCGGCAGCTTGCGCCATCCAGACTCATGGCGACGCGTACGTTTCCGCGATCGGGGATCCCGGCATGCGGCGCGACGGGCTCCGCGTGGCTTGGGAGGCCTGGAACTTCTGCAACGAGGTCGGGAAGGAGGCTCCCGGCATGGGCAGCCCCCGCGGCGCCGACTGCTTCGATCTCGGTCCGTCCATGCATCCTCTCTGCTTTCACTGACCTTGTCGCGCCGTCACATTAATTCTTACTCAAACCCATGAGAATTGCTGCCGATTGCATCACTGTTACAAGATTCGATTACTCACCTTTACTGCAGAGACCGGCACGGACGAGCACGGGCAGCCGGCGTACGAGGTGGTGCACCGTGTGAGCGACGCCGACAACGCCCTCCGCGCGGGCGACCCGTTCCCGGGCGGCAGCGCGCCGGCGAACGTCACCGACAACGTCGACCTGTACGCGGCGGCGAAGGAGGTGTACCTCGGCGGCCTGTGCCAAGTCGCCGACAGCCCGGCGCCGTGGCAGTTCTGGATGGTGATGCTCAAGAACGGCAACCTGGACACCACGGCCGCCGCGTGCCCGGAGAACGGCCGCCCGGCGCGCCCGTTCCCGCAGACGTCGCGGTTCCCCTGCCCCGGCGGCGCTGGGAGGTGCATGAACCAGCCGCTCGTCTTCCACAACCGCACGGCGCTCGACGCGGACGGCCGGTGGCTGCGCGGCCGGGTGTTCGGCACCTACGAGCTCGACGCGGCGGCGGATCTTGGCGGCGGCGGCGGCGCGTCGTACTACTCGGTGACGTGGGAGAAGGAGGTGGCGGCCGGCGGCGGGTGGGCGTTCCACCACAAGCTGCGCACGTCGCGGAAGTACCCGTGGCTGATGCTCTACCTCCGCTCCGACGCCACCAGGGGCTTCTCCGGCGGCTACCACTACGACACCAGAGGCATGACCAAGATAGTAAGAAATTAGCGCTCCATCTGAACCACCTCCCTCCTCTGCTTTTTCTCTCTTTTCTTCTTTGATGAGGACATCCTCTGCTTTTCTTCCACTGACAAACAGAGTTTGTCTCGCCACGTGATGTTGTCAGGTCCCTGAGTCGCCGGACTTCAAGGTGCGTCTCACGCTGGACGTGAAGCGTGGCGGCGGGAAGAACAGCCAGTTCTACCTGATGGACATGGGCAGCTGCTGGAAGAACGACGGCCGTCCCTGCGACGGCGACACATCCACCGACGTGACGCGGTACAGCGAGATGATCATCAACCCGGAGACGCCGGCGTGGTGCTCGCCGTCGCGGGTGGACCAGTGCCCGCCGTGGCACACGTTCCGGAACGGCACGCGCGTGCACCGCGCGCGCGACGCCGACCGCTTCCCCTACGGCGCGTACCACGTCTACTGCTCCCCCGGGAACGCGCGGCACGCGGAGCAGCCCACCACCTACTGCGACGCGTACAGCAACCCGCAGCCGCAGGAGATCCTGCAGATCCTGCCGCACCCGGTCTGGGGCGAGTTCGGGTATCCCACGGCCAAGGGACAGGGATGGGTCGGCGACCCGAGGACCTGGGAGCTCGACGTCGGCGCCATGTCCCAAGCGCTCTACTTCTACCAGGTCTTGCTCGCTCGTTCGTAAATGGCTAGCTTTTGAGTCGAGTTCTGCTGATGAAACGATGAATGACACATTTCGATTGATGCAGGATCCGGGCACGCCGCCGGCGAAGAGGCGGTGGACGTCGCTCGACGTCGGTACGGAGATCTATGTCAGCAACAACGCCGAGGCGGAGTGGACGCTCAGTGGGTTCGACATTCTTGTGCCGGACAATTGTGGCAAGTCACACGCAGGAGGAACCACCAGTAGCTGCTGGTAGTGCAGCTGAAACGTCCCTGTTCTGATGTACATATACTAGGTTGCACTCGCTTGTAAGCAAACGTTGTACCGGTTGTGGACAGTGACACAATCAACAAGTGTCGGGACAACACTCATCCTGTCAAGCAAAAGCAATTAATACAAGAACAGGCAGATGTATTGTTGTATCTACATTGATACGTAGGTATCGGACAGTGACAATCAAACAATAATCAAGACAACAAACACACGGATCAGTATTTGAATAATTACGAAGCATATGATCCAAAGCCGAGGTAAACAATTCTAAAAAGCAATAAAAACAAGAACAGGCAGATGTATTGTTGTATCTACAGCAAGTAATAAGAGAGTAACCAACATTAGTAATGCTGCACTACTGGTGCATCCCTAATGTTCGATAGTAACTCCTGTCATACAGATTTGATGTTCATTTTCACATACACAGATATATATTTCACCCACCTGCCCCATTACATATATTTGCTTATGTCACCAATGCACAATAAAGTTCACCGATCTGCTCTATTACACACACAGAAAAATCCAGTTAGACCTGTATGGAAGAAAATTTACAGAACACGCTCCAGGCATCGAAATACAAACTTTCCTTTCATGAATTCTTCTTGCCATCAGAATGGGACACGCGACGGTCAATTGACTGCAGTTGGTTCCTCAACTCCTCATTCTCTGCAATTAGACGCTCATACTCAAGAAGCAAACCTTCAGATTGTTTTTGTAAAGCCACAGTATTCGCTTCAGCAGTTTTCAGTTCCTCTGTTTTTGCCTGTGACTGACTCTTGAGTACTTGCACTTGTTCCTTCAAACTGGCAATCTCTTTCTGGTATCCTTGAACCTCCTCAGCGCCTCCAAGTTTTGCTTCTTCTAAAGTTCGGCTCTGCTTTGTTATAGCCTCCATGTTTTTCTTCATGGTCCGTAACTCTCTGATATAGTGATGTAGCCGGTCAATAACTAATCCAAGAAACAGAGAATACCCTGTAAAAGAACAAACATCCAGTATTTCAATCAAACAATGTTTCCGTTCAACATATGAAATGCAACCGGAAATATCCATGATTGTACCAAATCACTAGATGAATATTGCAAAGCAATATTGTACTGCAATATAACTGCTGACAAAGTGAAGGGTTTCAATATGGGGCTATTGCGTTTTTACCCCTGCTTTCAACTCTAATTGCGATTTTACCCCTGCTTTTTAGGGTTTGCGATTTTACCCTTGCTTTTTGAAAACGAAGCAGCCGTTTACCCCTACTTTGCGGATCCGTTAGCCCAGCCCGAATTGAAGTAATAAAAAAAAGAAAAAACCGGTTCAGAAAAGGGAAAAGGACACAAATACCCTTGGCCTATCTCCATGCCTGACACCCTTTCTCCTTTCTCTGTTCTCTCCCTCCCGACTCCCGTTCTCCCCTCTCTGCTCTTCACGAGCGAGGAGGTGGCGGGGCGTGCGCAGCAGGAGGAAGAGGCCGGGCGGGCGTCGCTGCGCTAGAAGCCGTCACCTGTGCAGATCCTCACGGGGACAGCTTGGTTGGGGAGACGTTCGCGCCGGCGGCGAGCTAAAGCTTAAGCTCGGGCGGCGTGACGAAGGATTGCGGCGCAGGCCGGGCGTGGAGGTGCTCAACCAGGGAGCAGCGTGCTTCTATCCCTAAGCCTCGCTCCTAAAGGCTTTGGTGCGTGTGCTCATGGGATTCGGGGCTCGTGCTCTCTATTGGAGCAAAAGCTTGAGATGGCAAAGCTATGCAGCAGGCGTGGAGTGTGAAATTGACTAAAGAGGAGTGATTAGAGGATCCATGAGATGCTCCGATTGCAAGGAATTGCTCCACAGCTAACTATCTATGGAGATTGAATTTCTGGAGCCGCATGGACGTAGCAGCATGTAAAACTTACGGTGGAGATGGATTTTTTTACCTTTTTCTTTTTCGTTTAAAAGAAAATATGCAAACTGATACAAAAATAAGGGCAAAATCGCAAGGGTATTTTAGTCTTTTTACACTAGATTTAACACCGTCAAATGTCTCTAACGGACCAGGGGTAAACTGATGTTTCATTTTTAAAAAGCAGGGGTAAAATCGCAAACCCTAAAAAGCAGGGGTAAAATCGCAATTGGAGTTGAAAATAGGGGTAGAAACGCAATAGCCCCTTTCAATATCTACAACCTTTTTTGTCAACAAAGGCTGTCAAAGGGCAAGAACAGTCATCGGACAATAAATATATTCATGCACATTAAAGGAAGAAAATGTTCAAACAGTCAGATAACTCTATGTAGATAATTTGAATACACTGATTCTCTTATCCCCTGTGAATCTGAAAGGTTTGCATCACAACAAGCTGTCATATGGTGGTCGAAACATAAATAAAAGAAAGAGCATTGACGCTTTGATGAGTACTTTCTTATTTGAACTTTTTTTATGTATCACTGCAACAAAAAGTCTGAAGCATGCTTTTCCCATATGATATAAGAAACAACTTAGGCTGGGAAATGAAAAGGAAACCATGGACTCCTTATTCCTTAAGATATGGAAGCTGGGAAGTGAGGATAAAGGAATAAGATACCTAACATTTTAAGAAGACAGGAGCTAAAATGATACTCCCTCAGTTTCAAAAAGGATGCAGTTTTAGGATTCTACTGAGTCAAACTTTTTGATCTTTGACCAATAATTTCTACAAATTCGTATAGTTTAAGACCATATGAATTTATATATTACGAATGTTTATCTTACAACTTCGTTCCCATCAGACTCATAGCACATAAATCTTATGTTGTTAATCTTTTTCTACAATTTTATGGTCAAAGATACAAAAATTGTACTGAGGACAAAGCTAAGACTACAACCTTTATGAAATAGAGGGAGGAGATAATTAAAGTAACCAACCCCATTTCATAATTGCTGATAGTCAGAAGGCAAGCAAGAAACACAAACAAAGATGCCACAACAAGGATGGTAAATAGTTATATATCCTGGTCCTAATTCCAGACACATTTAAGGACACATAAGTAGTAAAAGTTCAGATATGAAAACTGACAGACAAATAGTCTTATACATTAGGAAAGAATATTTTGAAACACATATATAGGTTGCTAGTCGTACCAGCAGCAAAAAGTACGCGGCAAGAGCATGAACACCCAGCATTTGTTTAAACAATGAACAAAGAACAACATATGTATAAACTTAGAAAATAAAATCAGTGATACATAGCATATTCTTAAAACATAATTAGTTACAGTATCGACAAGTAACATACACAATCAAATCATGAAGTCAACAACTTTTCTCAAAAGTGAATCTGGTCCCAAGAAGAGTTCATGTCCGAAAGGTGTCCAAAGAAATAATAATAATAAATAGGAAACAAACCAAAACATATATATACTTCATTGGATATGTCCCAGATGCCTCCAAGCTGTGTCAACATGTTTTTATACTGTTGCTTGAACAGGGTGTATGGCTGTTTTAGGTTAAGTTAAAGACACTCGTCAAGCATAAACAGAATTAACATAAATCAGTGATTTCATTGCAATATCCTGTGGCTGACTGTTTTATGAAAAAACATTAACAAATTTTCATGACGTTATTCAGCCAACAATTTGAAAGCAAATCCAATTTCTGGCATGTGTTTATGATAAGGTGAGTTAATGACATGGAGATGTAGGAAAAGAAACCCTCATTGGCACAATCAATAAACCCACACTCTAATGTTCTTTGCAAACAGTGGCAATCCACAAACTATTCTTGCCCATGTTCACCAATTAGTGAACCCCACAGATGCGTGTTAGAGACAACTGACACTATTTTGCAATTATTAAATAAATAAATGTGTGTTAGACAGTATTGCTAGGAGCCTAGGACAACTTCATTAGAAATAAAAAAGAAGGAAACTCTAGACAATAATGCCCACCTAAAATAAACTAAGTAAGATTACAAAAGAATGAATCATACCATTGCATGTGCCCTGTTTGGTAATGCCCCTTTTTGTCCCGGAAAACAATCATCAATTGTCTTAAGGCTATCCAGTCAGCAAAATTACCAACACATTCAAACTATGGTGCACAGTTATGATATGGGTGAATAATTTACATCATGTTGCAGGCAATACACTGCTGTTTGACACTTTCTTGGTGGTTTGTTTGCGGAAGGAAAAATAGTGCACTACCACGATGTTACCCAATCCAGTCAACAGTTTGAAAATAGATACAAATTCAATGGGCAATCATTATATACGAGTAAAACATTTGTAATATGCCACGGGAAAATTTGCCGTCGGCAAATTAGCACCATCCATTTCCCCACGACCACATTTCTTACTGAACTGACCCGTGAGAGACCCAATCGACGCGTTCCAACAATCAATTTGAGGAGAAACAAGGGCAGGGCACACATACCCATGAGCGAGGCCTCGAGGAGGTGGCGGCTGGCGAGCACCTGGTCGGTGGGCGTGAGCTGCCCGAGCTCGCCCGAGCGGCGCCGGATCTTGCCGATGCTGTACCCGCTGGACGCGAGGACGATGAGCATGGTGCCCGCGACGGTCTTGGCCATGACCGGCCCGCGGCCGCGCTTGGCGCGGTCGACGGCGAGCAGCGCCAGGCGGCGCGCGGGCGTGCGGAAGAGCAGCGACAACGCCAGCGCGGCCTCCGCGGCCAGCAGCGCGAACAGTAGCTGGATCATGGCGGTCGGTCTGTGCGAGCAGCGGGTGGCGGTGGTGGTGGTCGGCGGGAAGGAAGGAAGAGGTGCTGAGCAGCGCGCGCGCGCGGAGGACGCGGGAAGGGGATCTTGAGGAGGAGGAAATGGAATGGAATGGGGAGGGGAGTGGAGATTCAGATCAGATCAACGGGGAATTAAACGGACGGTTTCTAGAAGCCCGTGTGTACACTGTACTTGCCTGTCGCTTTTCGGACAGGTGGCACCTGGAGGAGCGGTTAGGATCTGGGAAACGATTTTTTTGAGGCGCCGAGGCTGGGCTGAACCGCTGAACTGCTGCTGATGATCGCCGCCGATGGGTTTCCATTTCCATATGTAAAGCACAGTGGACAAACCATGCGACCGACGGGTTGCCGACGCGCCGATGAGAAATATATGTAAACTACTGCGAGATGATTGTGTGAATTGCTCGGGACTACAGTGCTATGTTTTGGCATGGTCAAGTACTGTAGAAAAACCCTATGTAGGTGTATTGTTTCTCACATATCGTCAAAGTGCACTCCAAACTCAAGATCTCCAGTTTTATTATTACGAGAAAAATGAAGTGACACTTAAGTAGTGTATATTGTTGATGTTAAGAAAGTATTAAAAAATTACGAATATGTTTCAATAAATTGAGTTTTCTAAGCAATAAGTTGTTCAATTGTATAAGCACTTTTAATTTTATTGCTGGAATCGGATTGTGCTGGTCTTATTGCTACGCTGAAAGCAACAGAACAAGACAGGTCGCTTCTTAGCTTTAAAATAAATGAAGTAAGAAACTTGTCCAAAGAATTACCGGATGTGATTTTTCTGGATCTGAAGAGAGAACAGAACACCATAACTCACGAGCTCGCATTCAAACTTTATTGTAATTAAAAACTGTTACCAGATGAGATTCATGAAGAAGTCAGTTTAAGTTGGCAATAGGTAGGGCATTGTGCTCTAGACAAATCTTGTACTGTAGTAGCTCCAATTGATTGGCTCTGTTGCATCACTTACTAAATCTCAATCTGAATCAAGAAGTTTTGTTGCAAAGTAAACATATGACTGCTCTGCCTGCTAGTCTAGTGTTAATAGTGCCAAACCCTCCCCCATCTGTCTCTGAGATGTTCGTAATCAGCAACAGTGTTGTTCCGATAACACCCATGGATGTGTGATTAAGATTCACAACAAATATGTACTCCTTATCAATTAAGTAGAGAATACTCAAAATTTAAATATATTGACTGAAGAACATAAAATTGTAGTGTGCATAAATATGTGATGTAACTAATGCATTACGACTATGAACTTGGGCCAACAAAATTTTAATACTTCAATTCCTTAAGACCTTTGAAATCGCTTGGATGTTATGTGTCATCTCGCTTATCCAGATATCGAGAACTACACTTGGCGGGTGTAGAATCCATTTGCGGCTGTCCATGATCATTGGTGAAATGGTTATCGATAAGCATTGACAAAACTCAGATTATTCAAAAGTAAAGGAAGTACCTATTTGCAGCATATGTCAAAAATTGGGCTTGGAAGTAATAAGAGTGGTGCGTACGGGCTTATATCATTGAAGGGAGACGGTTTTCGATTGGATGTTATAAAAGGTCTAAAATTTTATTACATTTTTATCAATAGAAAACACAGTTAAAATACAAATAACTAGACTTTTCTTTATGGAAACAAAAACGATCATAGTAATATTTCTCTTGCAAGTAAATCACGGGGTTATCCTTAATCTACATGGTTAGGATTAGGAACAGCTGTTCAACTTTGGACCTTATCATTATAAAATTAAACGTGTACAATAATTTTGAAAAGGAGTATACATAAAAGAATTTAGACGTACACATTATATCTATCTAACGACAGGCGTGTATATGGTTAGAAGTTTTCCTGGCACACAAGTCGTGAAGAAATAATAAAAAAAACCTTTTATGGAGATAATATTATTATCCTAAATTTCCTGCAAAAATATTAGTATCATTAAAAAGCACAATCCTGAATAAATGAGAGGGACAAACTATCATATATTATATTATCGCAAATTTCCAGCTTGTTCCCTGGCCCCTGTCCCATAAGTTTTGGTTCGCCAAACAGGCGTTAACGTGACAGCATGACAAACTATTCCTACTTTCCATCTTTGAATTCCAGCAAAAGGTGATTCTACTATTTCAATTAGCTTATGATTAGTACCTTTGAGCGTTAGTGGCGACAATAGGATCTGATCCTACTGATGGGTTCCCTCACCTTTAATTTATTTTCTTTCTGAACACTCTTGCTGCCGATAGATATCCAAGAAGCAACTTTACCTGAACCAGTCCTAATCTGTCTTAATCCGAAGACAGAATCCATCTATTAGCTCTGGACACCTCACCACGTCCAGGCAAGGACCACTAGTAAACAGCTTGAATGCTTCTTGGCGGGCTCCACCTCCATCTGAAATGACCCCAGCGCCCCAAAAATTCAAAGCGTTGCACAAACTAACACGAAAAGAAACCGTCCGTGCCTTTTCTCGAGTTCGAGTTCTCGGCTTTCTGCGTTCCACAGGGCAAAAGCAAGAACAGGAAGAGGACGGGCCTCTCACATAGTCTCCCCCTCATTGATCGAGTTTCTTCTCCGGCTGCCTATGGGCTATGGCTTTCAGTCTGGGCAGTGGTCGTAGGAGATGGCCGTGCCGAGCAGGGCGTAGAGGAGGGAAAGGAGGGGCGGGCTGCCGCCACTTCCATGTCCATTACCACTTGCCCCGCCAGGTCTGCGCATTCTCCCCTCTCCGGTTGCCGGCTTTCTTCTCGCTGTTGCCGTATCTCCTTATTCCTCCGGTGCTTTTCTTCATCGTGCTTGCCTTCCTCGTGTGTTTCGGCTGGTTCACCCTGGTCTATTTTGTGTCCTCCCTGCTGAGAAAATGCAACAGTCATGAGTGCTTACAGAGCGCCAGTGATGCCACGGAACTCAGCAGAAATGAAGAACAGGGAGGAAAGAAAGAGGAGAGAACTGAGAAGTGTGTGGCAGAATGTACTGCTGATTTTGCCACGGCAGAAGTTTGTGTTGAAGGGGAGCAGATAAAAGAAGTGTTTGTTGATGGATTCCCTGATGAATCTTGGGACATGTCAAGGTTGCATTTAACAGATGATTGTACAGACGATGAAGAGCATCCCAGTTGTGAGAAGCTCGTGGAAGAGGTGGTGATCTTTGAATCAAACTGCAAGGACTTCAGAGAAATTTCTTGTTTAGATATTTCATCAGAAAAGCAACAGCTACAGGACACGCCAGTTGATTGTTTTAGGGATGATATTGGCAACAGAGAGTTCAGCACATCGTGTGATACTGCAAAACTATTTCATCTGCAATCTGTTGAAGAATTTATGGAGGAGAACAGAATGGAGGTTTCAGCTAACACTTCACCTGAAATATTTGAGTTGACTGACAATCATGAAACGAGAGCAATAGTAGTAACCTCTTCAGATAATTCAGCTTACTATGGTTCCGAAGATGAGGAAAAGAAAGAGGTCGAGCAAGAAAAGTATCTAAAATACAGAGAAGCTTTGACAGATGATATTTTTGAAGAACATTGTGACGAACAAAAGATGGTTACTGACCACATTTCTGCTATTTCAGATGAAACTATTGATCTCAACGATGAGAATGAGACTGTCGGGTTGCCATTCGATTCAGTATGTGAAAGCAAATATTGTATGGTTACCACTTCAAATGCTTCGTTCCATCATACTAGTCCTTATGAAGAGGATGGACATGAAGAAGAGGTTACAGGGAATGACAGGGCAAAGGCAAAAGATACGACCTCTTTAGTTAGTGATTTCGCCGAAAACCATCAAGCTGAGATTAGCGTTGCTTCAAACATACACAACACTCCTGCGGTGGCTGCACAGGAGAATTCGGTTAATGAAAGAACTGAAGATGAGGATGAAAATAGCTGTACATCAGAGGTGAGTGCAATTTTTTATTTAAGTTGCTTAGTTAACAATTGTTAAGTAATATTTTGCTGAAATTTCCCTGATTCAATCTGAATTTGAAAGGGAGCACCGCGCAGATTGGCTCTTGTCAGGAGGTCCCCGCCACCATGGTGGAATTTATGTGGAGTCCTTGATGTGTTGGGTGGCTGTAAAGATTAAATTGAGGTGAGAAGCTGGTCCGTTCATTGGTCATCCATCCTTTGTCTGGTCCCCTGTGCCTGCTACGTTTCTCTTGCATATGTTCAACATTCTTTGCTTTGCTTGCTGAGTCAACTTAATGGAAGCCAACAGCAGTGTGAATTTTACATAGTCATATGGTACTTCAGTTTGAACCAAGTTTAGGCTGACTTCAACAGAGGCATGCAAATGCATATACACCTCTCAGAGTGCACTGTGCATGAGCAATCTTTTCTCCAACAGACAATGCAAACACTCATCTATTTTGCATTTGGAGGAGAGAGGGAAGGTAAAAATAGACTCTCTCTCTCTCCTCCTATGCATTTGACAGAGGGGTCCAGCAGCTGGTGGCGGCGGCGTGGCCCGTGCTGCCCAGGCGAGCTCGCCGCGCGGGGCGAGCAGGCAGAGGGGGCGCGTGGCGGAGGCGAGCGGGCGTGCGAGCGGGAGAGCGCGGGGGAGGGCGTCGTGGCAGAGGGCGGCGCGCGGCAAGGGTAGGGACGGGAGGGGACGAGGTGCACGGCGCGTGATGCCTCTGCTGCTGTTGGAGCTGGTGTTCAGTGAATGAAATGCAAACGACTGTTCAGGCAAGGCAAATGTTGGTTTGCATCTAAAAAATAGATGCCTTTGTTGGAGTCAGTCTTAGTTTAGTAGGTCTTCTCTTGCTTTCATGTGGCGGTCCAGTATATGCAGATTTCTGTGCAGTCAAGCACAACATTTTTTTTTGGAATAAACACAACAGATTAATCCATACTGAGATTTCATCTCGCATGTATCCTTTCCCTTTCTATACCAACAGTTTTAACTGGTTGCGAAAGACTTTTGACTAATAAGGAAAAGTATCTTAAATTTATAATGTCTTTAATCTATTTATTTGTTAATTAACCTTGCAGTTTATATATCTCATTTTCTTTTATTTCAGGGGGCTCATCCATTTGATTGTCGATTAATTTGTATGGATTTCAAAAGCAGATCAGGGGAATGGTCTAGTCTATTGAAGCTTCAGATCATCAAAGCTCATCCAGTTTTGGTATCGACATTTTTTTATGTGTCGTGCCCCAACTCTTTCCTCCAGATTTCAAGATTGCTGATTGTGCCTAGTGTTCCGGCTTTGACCAATTACACTTTGTTTTATTTTTTTTCTCTTTCCTTGTCTTTCTTGAAGCTTTGGGCTGCTGACTAGCTAGCGCAGTATTGGTGTAAACTAGAATATTGCAGAAAAATATAACGTAGTGGTTGCGGGCAGATATTGGATTGAGGTTTTGTCGGCGACTGCGAGGCCACGTTGTTTCTACTTATTGTAACTCTGTTTCTCTCGAAGTGGTTATTGTAATTCTGTCGGCATAAGAAAGCTCCGACTGATTTTGTAACTGGCATTGAAACCGAAATACATCTTGTACACCTTGCCGTCGGAGACGACGCGACCATCAACGAGCTCCAAGACTACCGCTGCTTTGAGACGCCGCAGGGCTGGGACCTGGCGCTGGACGACCTTCTATATATACAGATCGATCTAAAATTAGCAAGTTGTAGATCGACCCAATAGCTCATCAAATCGGAACAGCTCAGCTCAACTTAAGTGTCAACATTTTGAAACAAAAGAGTCAATATTTTTATAAACCTATGTCAATATTTCTAAAACATGCAGTCAACATTTTGAAAGAAAATGTTGATCCAGTAACAAATAAATGTTGACTTGGTACAAACGAAATGTTGACAAAAATTTTAAATTTTTAAAAATTCAAAAAATATTCATATTAGGTCTCTTTTTGTAGAATTAATTGTAACAAACACGTCGGTTCAAACGGATTCCAAAACGGACTTACGATTTATGAGAAAAATGCATTTAAAGTTTGGAATTCAAACTCATTTAACTTCCACCCATCCCGCCCCAATAGAAAAGCGCCACGTGTCCTTTCAGTTCCCCCCTCAGCCATCCCGCAACGCCCGCATGCCGTTGGATCATATGTTCGCAAGGATCGTAAAGCGATTTGACTTGCATCGATCCATCGAGGTATAGGAAAACCTCCTCGCCGCGCACCTTCCTGTGGCGGCCCGAGGACGAGAAGCATATCGCGCTGCCGTCCATGGAGAAGAACCTGCCGCCGACATGCAGCAAGTGCATCCTCTCGGACCTGCGTCGTGATGGTCCTTGACCTCCACTATTCTGTCTATTGGGTCTGTCCAGTCGGGGGAACCAAATGGGAACGCCATGGCTACTCGCTCACCATCCACGTCCACGACGCCAAAGACCAGCCCAAGGAACTGCACATGGCACGGCGTCATGGCATGGCTGCTGTGGGAGGCAAGGTCTACTTCGAGATGACAGGAAGCGAGCTGGCCGGGCGTCGTCGAGTTCGACCCCTGCAGCCATGGGCGGATCTATAGTGTTGGCACTATATTTGCTTCTAATACATAGATTCTACACTATATTTGCACCTCTTCTAATACATAGATTCCTTCTAATACATAGATTCTACACTATATTTGCACCTCTTCGCTTAAATAACTAAGCATCCGCAACCCCCTCCTCATTTTTCTAGCTCCGCCACTGCCTGCAGCCAATGGTGCTGAGCCGCCCAACCTGACGTCCATGGAGGTCGACATGCATGGTCGACACTCCGGAAACCATGCCCATGTGGTCCAGCTACCTTGTCGAGTCCCGCGACGATCTGTTTCACGTCGTCGTCTTCTTCTTCCGGGGAGAGAACGTGCACAAGGTCGCCGAGGTTGCGGTGTATAAGATGGATTTCTCGGCGTCGGCGTCGTGGCGCAAGGTGGACGGGATCGGTGTTGATCGGGTGTTCCTTCTCGGTGGCCATGACATTGGGATTTCTAGCTTTGGAGCGTCGTGCGCGGCTTCTGCCTGTGGGCTTACCGGAAACTGCATCTACTTTCTGAACCACGTTGGTGAGAGCTTTCTGCACGTCTTTGATTTGGAGAAAGGGACTGAAGAAGTGCAACGACCCTTCCATGATATCGTGTGCCACCTGCGGCTGCCGTTTTGGTTAACCAGTCTGTTCGTCTCGCTGCGATGCAGCCGTTTTACTGTAGCGACTGCTGAAAAAATAACTGCGAACACTGTAACTGCTGCTGAAGAAATAACTGGAACACTGTAGCTGCTGCAAAACAGCTGCTGCAAAGCAGCGAGGCGAACAGGCTTTTACGTACACACCCATGATTCAGGGCATGAATAATTCGTCCATCTTTGTTTTGTAAGTTGTAACCCTTATTAATAGAGATACTTTGAGAAGTTCTCATGATCATTGTACATTTTGATCTACTTTGTTCCCCCTTCATAAACTTATGTTGTTCTGGTTCATCAAGTTCCTAATTCCAGAGCTTGTTCTGATGGATGTGCGTCTATGTTCTGAACCATGAACATTTATGCTTTTCCATAGTTTTCTATAAGCTGCAAATTCGATGGTTTTCTTGTCACAACTGCTAGATTACTGCAGCAACAATCTTTGTTTACTGTCCAGGTTGTGTGGCATTCCACAACGTGGTTGCTTCTACTGCACTTTTGTTGCACATCTTTAGTGAATAATTTTTCTCGGAAATTTCAGAATGTAACTGAACAAACCATTATCTGCCGCGCATCAGTACAGAGGAACGCATGTTGTTGTCTAAAACTACACAACTTCGTTTTCTTCTCCATATGGTGACTTGCTCTGATCTCCCACCCAACGACTACTCTAATAATTTCACAATTTTGCATTTTCCTTGTCCTGGACAGAATTCTTCAACAAACTGAAACGTGAGAAAAAAAGAGATAACATCAGGAACGCACGCTTGCGTTCCTAACAAAACGTTGACATCAACTCCATTATTTATACTCACTGTACTTCCACACTTCCAGCACGAAGCATAATCCATACTTCACTTTACAATTTCCCAGCAAAGGGAGCAGCTACAGAGAAATGGTAATCCAAGAGCTAAGCAGGATGACCGGTCGCTTCCTTGCAGCTCCCGTACTGATCATAGCCGTGTTCTTGGCATTGTCAAGCCACCTCCGGCCAACGGCGGCGGCATCCACCGGCCAAGGCTACGTGGCGGACCGCATAGGCCAGCTGCCAGGTCAGCTGGCAGCCGTGGACTTTGCGATGTACTCGGGGTACGTCAAGGTGGACGAGCCCGCCGGGAGGGCTCTGTTCTACTGGCTGCAGGAGGCGCCCGCGGTGGCGCAGCCGGCGCCGCTCGTGCTGTGGCTGAACGGCGGGCCCGGGTGCTCGTCGGTGGCGTACGGCGCGTCGGAGGAGCTCGGCGCGTTCCGCGTCATGCCCGGCGGCGCGGGGCTCTCCCTCAACAAGCATCGCTGGAACAGAGGTATGCTATAAGCTGATCATTGCCATGTTTGTACGTGAATCCTGAATTCCTGATGCTGGGACTGAATTCTGAAATGCTCTGCAGCGGCTAACATCCTGTTCCTCGACTCGCCGGCCGGCGTCGGGTACTCGTACACCAACACCACATCCGACCTCTACACCTCCGGCGATAGCAGAACTGGTAGAGTCACAATCTTTAACACTCGCGCACCTGACGCTGTCTTGTTACCAATAAGTTCCTAGCTTGTTGTGTCTAACGGTTTGCGGAAATGTTGCAGCTCACGAGTCGTACATTTTCCTGGCGAAATGGTTCGAGAAGTTCCCACATTACAAGTGCCGCGATTTCTACATAGCTGGGGAGAGCTACGCAGGCAACATTTTAATTTACTCCGTCCATTTATCTTTGGCCCGCCCTTTTACTCATACTGAATTTCTCACGTTCACTGATGACACGATCAAAACAAAATTGGCAGGGCATTACGTTCCGCAGTTATCTCAGCTCATCTACCGGAGCATCAGAGGCGTAACGAAACCAACAATAAACTTCAAAGGCTTCATGGTGCACACTTAATCCTGTAATAATTCCTTCTTGTAAATATGTTTTCATGGATCCACGCCATGACAGTCACCACCTGAACCTGTTTTCAGGTCGGGAACGCGGTGATCGACGACTACAATGACTACATGGGCACGTTCGAGTCGTGGTGGAACCACGGTTTGATCTCTGACGCCACGTACCGGCAGCTGAAGGCGTCCTGCATTCACGACTCACTAGAGCACCCATCGAACGCGTGCCTCGACGCGTTCGACACGGCCTACACGGAGCAGGGCGACATCGACATGTACAGCATCTACACGCCCCCTTGCAACCAGACATCTTCGTCGGCCAAGAACCGGATGCGGAAGGGGCGTTACGTGAGTATCTAGCTACCTTGCCATCTTCAAACTGTTTATAGTTATCTTCATTTTTGCGTAAAGCAGTGCTTTGAACAAAACTCCCGATGGTTTGGACTTTGAACAAGTTTGCTGAGTCTGTGGCGATGTTTGCGAAGCACGTTTTGTGTAGCATCTTTTGCCTTTCCTTTCTCTTCACTGATGATCATTTCCGGTCGTCTCTATGCATGTGTTGGAGCGTACACATGCAGCCATGGATGACCGGATCGTATGACCCTTGCATCGAAAGGTACTCAACGGTGTACTACAACCGCCCGGAGGTGCAGAGGGCTCTCCACGCCAACGCCGCCGCTATAAATTACACATGGGCGAGCTGCAGGTTTATGCTTCAATACATGAACCCATCATTGAGATGGGATTCAAATCTTTTTCTAGACATTAAAGTATTATGATATTATGCTCATTCATCTTGATATCTGAATGATAGCGACACAATAAATATGAACTGGGGAGACGAGCCAAAATCTATGCTTCCAATTTACAGGGAGCTTATAGCGGCTGGGTTCAGGATATGGGTATTCAGGTCGGTTCCTTGCACTCTGATTTGCTTAATTATCTATAAAGTTTTTTTCATTTACACTTCTGGTTATGACATAAACTTCTACAAGTGATGCAGCGGTTTAAGAAGCACGGTCGGGAGATGCATTAAAATATATATTAACTTAATGCTTTAGCTTCATGATCATCTTAGCAGGTAACCGGTGTGTACGTAGAATATAAAGATGGATTGTGACATTTGTGGAATATTCTCATGTTGATCCGTCGTTTTCATCAATTGCGGCGACCCACAAATGGACCACCCATTGTCTCTTACCCCAATCCCTTTTCTAAGTTGTGACATTTGCGACCTTGTGATCATGTATGCCAAAACTTTGCACAATGTGCTTTGGTAGAATCGAGTGTCACTATTTGACATGTCATTAAGATGACTAATTGCACGAAAGTTGGAAAGTAACGCAAAACCTGAATTTGGATTCAATAGCTCATACCTGCTTTTCTTTTGCTTTCGTGTTGCACGAATATTATTTGGCTCTACGTCGTCCAATAAGGATTGCAATACTGGCAGTGTTGGACTTTTGACCAAGACACTGGGAGGCAAATAGGATGTGTATACTTCTCCGTTTTAGTATTGTTGACGTTACCACCGTGTTTATCAGTTGTTCTCCACTTCAGCTGCCGGTCGGGAGCGTCATGAATTTGGGAACGGAGGGAGTAGCTTTACGTATCTTCTGCACCAAAAATGCAGAATTACTATAACAAATTCGCTCAACCCTCTAGAAAAATTATATAATGTCGATGTTTTTCTCCAGTGGTGATACCGACGCAATAATCCCTTTGACTGCAACAAGATACTCGATTAATGCTCTGGGACTTCCAACCACGACCAACTGGTACCCATGGTACGACAACGGACAGGTCAGCTTCATTTCACTCTACCATATGAATATCATTGTAAATTCCAGATTCATGTTGTTTAGAAGCATAAAAATAAAATGTCATGGTGAATTATCTTCCTCTAGCATATCTTTGTATCCATGCACCATGTATATCCTTTATTCCCTTACTAGATATTACCCAAAGCTGCAAATTTTCTATTGTGGCATGTTATTTATCAGACATTTGAATATAGGTTGGCGGATGGAGTCAAGTATACGAAGGCCTGACCTTGGTGACCGTCCATGGTGCAGGGCATGAGGTTCCTCTTCTCCGCCCACGACAGGCACTCATATTGTTCCAACACTTCTTGAAGGGAAAACCCATGCCTGGCATGTCCACAAACCGAACCATGGTGTAGTCACAATTCGTGCCGTTGGCAGCAATAAGTTGAAACAACTTGTAACTTGAACTGATATTCGGAGTGATATGGTAACAAATGATGTCATTGTTGACGGTTTAGTGGATACAATAATTCTAAACCACGTAGGATACCTTTTGCTATGTACTGCACTTCGACATAAAAAAAACCCCTTTTGTACGGTGAAGTTTCTTTTTTTCCAAATTGTAACATTCAATTGTTCATGGGAACTTGCTATGTTGCACTGCTTCATATTGTGTCATGTCTCTGATTTGGTCTGATTTTAGCACCTTGCATCAAACATCCGTAGTTGACATACTCATGTCAGATATTTTTTCTTCTACAAAAAATACGATCATTTAGGACCTATTGAATATTTTGATTAACTGAAATTAAAATAAAAAATAGTTCAGCTGCACTTTGGCCATTAATGTATTATGCATATGGCAAGTAGCGACATAGTGTCTTAAAGATCAGTTCATTTCATGGTCACTACAGTCAGCTATAGGCCAAGCATGACATGGTGATCTATATGGAAACATGAACTCGGTATCTAGTATAATTTGTTGGGAAAAAGATATACACTCGATTAATATCTTAATGTACTTTTGATTTTCGCTGCAGGTTAAAAACATATAGCATAGTGGTGACCTTTGAACTATGATCAGACCCCACTAAACTATACGCTGCAGATCTTTAACCTTTTCCTTTTTAATTAATCACAGATGCCATTGATTGTCTGTTTTTCTCATATTGTGTTTATTCAGGGTTTTGATGTTGCTCCAAACAAGAGGGAATTGACTTAATGGCTGGGTAAAATAATGGCTTAACGTGGTTGGTGTATTCCTCGGTCCGAATGGTGGATTTTGCTTAGGTTGCATCGACTCTTCCGAGAGATATAATGAAAACAAGACATTACAATCTCCATCATCATCCCCCGGTCATTGCAGTAGCGTCATAATAGCAGGGGCTTTCCAATGTATAGTCTAGAGAAAAGTGGTTGGAGAAGAAAGGTGAAGGTAAAAAACCACATGAGCGAAACCACGCCCCCCCCCCCCCCCCCCCCCCCCCCGGCACCCCAATCCGGTTCACCCAAAAGGCGGAGCATCTTTGATGGATGCAACATCACAGATGATATGGCCAGAGAACTTATGATTTGCTCATGTAGATGGTAGCCGTTTGTGTCAATGCCGATGTAGCCGAGAGGGGGTGCACGTATCTATGTCGAGGAAGCCATGCTTATGGTAGCCGTGGTTGACGATGCTGAAATTAGGTTTCATTCGAGGAAGCCTCAAATGAATCCTTCGGTGCAAGGAGGTGCCAAATGAGAGGCTATGTGAAGATGCACCTGGGAAGAAGATGACAATGCAATTGTGGCACCCTGAAGAAGAATATTTATGTCAAAGTAGATATTGTTAGAGCTGCTAAGGATGATGCTTGTGTCGGGTTTGCCAGGCTTGAGAAGGCACCAAAGGTGAAGGTTGCACCGGTGTTTCCACTATTAGACATATGAAGGAAGGGACCACGCGATCTATGTGCCTTGTTTATTTTTTTTAAAGAAACTGGCGGGAGGGTCCCTACAGTATTTTATTGATTTTCACATAAACTTTATGTACATAAAGCAAAAGAAACGATAAAACAAAGATTACTGGTGCTTGTATACATTGTTCTAACTCATTTACATGTCTCTGTCTGGCCCTATGGACAACCATAGTTAGCTCCTTGAGAAATTTCCTTCTGCAGTTGGCAACTGTTGGATCAATATTGTCAAAAATCCGTCTGCGTCTAGTAACTCAAATGCTCCAACACATGAGGACAACGATTTCCACTTGCAGTCTTCCTCTTAGCCACTGAATAGCCTGAGTGCTGGTATAGATGCCTAGGCAGGTTAATTCCAATGGATTGCCAGCAATTCTGAACAAAACTGTACCTTAATTTTTTCTCGATAACGCAGGAGAGCTGCCAAAACTGTACCTTATAAAGAGATGTTCCAAGCTTTCTTCTGAATAATACAGAGTTCACATGTATATGAATCTAGCTCCATTTTATTTCTGTGAAAACAGTCCCTTAGTGTTCAGCCTATATTGAAATGGGAGCCAGAAGAATAATTTATGTGCCTTGTTGGATGGGATTTGCTTAGAAATACTCTGAAAAATTGCAGTGTACAAAACAGCGTAGAGAGAAGAGTGTTGATGCAGCCCACAGTTGTTAGAGACCAAAGTTGATAATGTCAACAGGCGTGGGTGACTAAAACCGATTTTATATCAAAAAACCAAAAAGAAAACACCGATCAATGACCTATGAGAGAAATACCCGATCCAATGCTCAGTAAAAGACTCTTTTCAAGGGAGGCCAATCAACTTCATCCGCTGCTTTATCTCCAAGGTACCGGTGGTGCTGTCCCAGATGTAGGTTCAGTGATAAAACAAACTTTATAAATTGTAAGGACCACCATGCAGTAATTAGTCAAGGGTTTTTCTACGGTGCTTTTCCTTCCCCAGCAGTGATTGTCAGCCGTTCATTTAATCTGACTCCTTAAACAGCCCAATTTAACATAAACGAGGGTAGTTTGGTATTTTCTCCTCTGCCTCCCTACTCTGCCCCTGACAAACCGAGACCTCCGAACAGTTGCCCCGCCCAAAGCGCGATCCGTCGCCGCCGTCGCGACTCAAATCCTTTCCGATTCCCCGCCGCCGTCGCGAGTCGACCGTCCGTCGAGTCCAACCCCATTCGTTCGGAGAGCGCTCGACATCCCCACTGTGTCGGAGCGGAAGGCGGCGAGCGCGGTGTGGAAGGCAATTTGGGCGAGGTAGCGATCGACGGGAAGGCGACCTGCACGGTGTGACCTTCTTGCCATTGCTACTGTTGTTCATTCTTGTTGCCAGAAGTTCCTAGCGCCTCAACGAGCAGCGGACAGCAGCTCAACGAGCATCAGACTGAAGCTAGACAAGGGCGCACGCACAAGAAGCCTGAAGCTGCACTGAAACTTACCATGGAAGAGCTCGGCCAATGGCGGAAAAACGACGGCGGCAGGGATTTCGATTGACTTCAGCTTGGCTGCAAATCCGTGATGGAAGGGACTCAGGATAGTTCGATGATTAAAACCGTGAAGATGCCAAACTATTTTTCAGGCTGACAAAAGAAAAGGGCTTCAGTTTGGTCGACATTGTAAATTAGTTTAGTGACAGAAACAGCCTGTATGTTCTGAAGGGGAACTGAAGTACATGTCGTGCTCTTTGCAGATTGTACTTATACTTGAAACTGGGTTCAGTAGTTTGAGAGACATGCAATTTCCAAATTGGTTAAAAGTTAACTTTCCAGTGTGTTGCTATGACCAGAGAGGATCATGAACCATTGGAGTTGTACCATTGGAGTTGTAGTATTTCAGTATTTGGAGGAAAAGACAAGAACCTGGATGACGAGGAGAGCGTGGAGCAGTTGAATGACCATGACCATCTCCCGCCGCTGCTTGAAGGCCTCCAGCGCCGTATCCGTCGCCGTCGTCTTCTCGGCGTCGCCTGCTTGGGCGCGGGCCTCCACCACGGCTTGGTCGACGGCAGCTCGGCGGCCACGATCGGCACGCAGCCGGGGAGGCGGATAGGCTCGGTCGAGCTCAAGGCGGATAGTCTCTGTGCTCCCCCGTAATCGCCGGTCGAGCTCTGGGAGGTGGAGAAACATGGACAGCACCGTCCATGGCGACACGGTCTCCCGACGTGCACCTACGCGCGCTCCTCGTCCTCCTCCTTGCCCTCCCGCTCCTCTCCCTCCTCCTCCACCGCTGCCCCTCCGCACCCACGCCCACACACAGCCCGCCGCGGCGGCGTCCCACCGTGACGAGGAGGCGAAGGTGAAGATGAGTTCCCCATCACCTTCCTCCCTCTCCTCCTTCTCAACATACTCTTCGGAAGGGGTCGGCGTGGCTCCGGCGAAGAGGAGCGTCGCGGAGAGGCCGTGGTCGGAGAAGCGCGCATCGACCCCGTTGTGCCCCTGCTGCCCGCCGTCTCCGGCGCCGGCAATCGGGGTGGCAGCGCCGCCAGCTGCGCCCGGCGGCGGGCCTCCAGCACCGCCTACCTACTGACATAGAGAAAGACTAATTTACCCTTTATCAATTTAAAAAATAAGAAAAATAATTAGTACCGGGCCCACATTATTTGGTACCGGTCCATAACTTATGGTTCCTTTCACTAGGTTCCTCCCTGTTTGTAACCGTTGGATCTGGGCAAACGAACGGTTATTATTAATTTCAAGCACCATAGAATTCCACGTTAGTCAAAGTTATCAAAGACACTTTTTGGGTACCTCTATCTACAAATTAATTTATATTGTGCTCCTTAAGTAATTAATATCCCGGGGAGACCCATCCTGCAAACTACGGAACCTAAGATCTCTTAGATTAACGCCATCAAACTCATCCAACCATAAGATTGTTGATAAACCAGAAGGTCACGAAGGCTTCTCTTTTTGTTTCTCTTTTTGAAATTTCCAGGAAGGCTTCTACGCAAGGTACACTAAACAGTTTCTTTCTCTCCGCTTGTTGCCTTGTGTGACCATTCTGTAACTGTCTGATGCCGTCACGGTCTTGCTCTTTGTTTTGCTTGCCGTGGTCAAAATAGTCCAATAAACTGAAATGTGAAGAAAGAAGATAACATCAAGAAACCGTGCGGTCCAAACCAAACAATGACATCAACTCCTCTACTTATACCCACTATACTTCCACACCTCCAGTACCAAGCATCACATAAATCAGATTACATTTTTGTATTTCACGTCAAAGAGTGCTAAAAAAAATTGAAATCAGTGAAGATGCCGAGTCGTTTGACTGTAAGTTCTGCGCTACTAGGCGTGTTCGTGGCACTGACATGCGGTGGCATGTCGGCGGCAGCCACCGGCTACGCCACGGATCGCATAGTCCGGCTGCCTGGACAGCCGGCTGTTGACTTCGCCATGTACTCTGGGTATGTAACGGTGGACGAGCAAGCAGGGCGGTCGCTGTTCTTCTGGTTGCAGGAGGCTCCTGCAAAGGTCCAGCCGGCGCCGCTCGTGCTGTGGCTGAACGGTGGGCCTGGGTGCTCGTCGGTGGCGTACGGCGCCTCCGAGGAGCTCGGCGCGTTCCGCATCCGGCCGGACGGCGCCACGCTGTTCCTCAACGAGTACCGGTGGAACAAAGGTATGGTTCTTACTGCGTAGGAGGTTTTGTGACATGGTTTCTCTGGTGTTTGAGATTACATCTTTTTTATGTGCTCTGCAGCGGCAAACATACTGTTCTTGGACTCGCCGGCCGGCGTTGGGTTCTCCTACGCCAACACCACCTCCGACCTCTATACCTCTGGCGACAACAGAACAGGTTCAGTTGCATATAAAAGTTATGGTTTTTACTTGTGTTTCTTGCGTTGTGTCGGTTTCATGGTTTCAACAACTTGCGAAAATGGTTGCATGCAGCTCACGACTCTTACGCCTTCTTGCTCAAATGGTTTGAGAGGTATCCTCACTACAAGTACCGGGATTTCTATATTGCTGGAGAGAGCTATGCGGGTAAACATTTATTGTTTTCCCTTGCCTAGACTACGCTGTTTCATGCGCTCAGTTACTACTTTTTTTTTTTTGGAGAAACTCCGAGTTACTAGTTTCACTTCACTGGCTCACTTCTCTGACATGGCAAAATTAATAAAATCGGCAGGGCATTACGTTCCGGAATTGTCCCAGCTTGTCTACCAGAACAACAAAGGACTCAAAAAACCGTTCATAAACTTCAAAGGCTTCATGGTACAGGCTCGACACTATCATCCCTTTTCGTTACCGTGTTCCCAATGTTCTGTTTTCTGAATCAACGTAATCTTTCTACCTATTGCTTGGGACCTCATTACCTGAAACAATTTCCAGGTGGGGAATGCGGTGACGGACGATTATCTCGACCAAGTGGGCACGTTCGAGTCGTGGTGGCACCACGGGCTCATCTCCGACGACACATACCGCTTGCTGGAGGCCACCTGCGTTCATGACTCTATCGTGCACTCGTCGCCGCCGTGCGACGCGGCGTTCGACAAGGCCACGGCGGAGCAGGGCGACATCGATCTGTACAGCCTCTACACACCCACATGCAACCAGACGTTGCCGGCGAAGAAGAACCGGACGCGAAAGAGGCACTACGTGAGTAGCATCTTCACGTCATCTCTGAAAACGTCCTTTTCTGCGGTAACGGGTCAAATAAAAGGCTCTAGAGCGACAGCTATCAAATCCGCCACCAAATCATTGTTATTAGGAATAGTCTCTTAAATGACGGGTTGCTTGCTGTATTCGCCCATCACTAAAGATGCACTCAGCCACTGACACAAGTTGCCGCCACTGCTCATGTGCAGAATACCCCATCCTTAGGAACAACGTCACCCAAGCCCCCAATCGTGAGGCAAAAAGCCTTAGAGCAAGAACATTCAGAGCCTCATAAATGAACTAATGTAGACCTAACAAATCAAGATAATTTTGCGTAAAAATTATGAAACCCTATAAAACTCCAACTCGATGGTGAGCCTTAAAATCCACATCTAAACACATCACTGAATGACCTAGAACTACCTTACAGAGCAACAAAAACATCAAAAGAAAAAAAGAATTAAAAACCTCGTGGCAACCACGGGCTGCTTTTGTTTGAGCAGTCATATATATTGTTGAGACCCTTTTCTAGTTGCGTGTTCCCTCTTAATGGACTGTCACTGGAAATACCAACCAGAGACAATGGCAATCCGCTTAATCAGACACCTCTAAAATTTCATTTCACCCACCACTATAAACCATATTCTTGTGGCGCAAAGTAACAAAAAGCAAATCACGGGTTGGCGTTTGGGTAGAAGATTGTGGATAGTGGCCGATATTGCGGACGCAAAGTTCCAATAGCGGATTAACAAATTACCTCAGAATTTTGGGTTTATGTCTTGATCCTTGACTTACTAACGTTGAATAGAAACTTAAAAGTATATAATTCTGGAGTTCAAATAGAAAACTAACTTTTAGATGAATGATCCTTCAAAGACATTATGTCCAATTCAAGGTCGTGAGACTTTAAAGGGTAGCACCAGCACCCTTAGTAGAACAGGATGCCGGCAACAAGCACCTCAGGCAGTCATGGCGGTGGCCATGGATTGATGGTTCGTACATGCTAGTATGGATCAATGGAGCGGACTGATATCGTGACCTGACACAATGCTATTTCCACTTAATACAATGTTACAACTCTCATGCGGCCTCTATTAAGAGGGAACATCTCAATAATCAGACACCCTCTATTGTTCGTTTCCTTGTTGTAACGGGTTGTAGTGGGACCTGACTTTGGTTCACTACAATAGCGGATTTTAATGGGGCCATTGTATGTCTTACTTTATAATGAATCTGTGTAAAGTCACTTGAGACCATTTTATAGTAGTGATCCTTGAAATAAAACAATGCTTTTTGAAAATTCTGAACGCCTTGTGGTAGGATATCGGACAAAGTTTTTTTTATTCCACTGATCGTTTTCTCGTGTGTACGCAAGATGAGGGGATCGTATGACCCGTGCACCGAAAGGCACTCCACACTGTACTATAACCGGCCAGGTGTGCAGAAGGCTCTCCACGCCAACGTCACCGGCATAAACTACACATGGACGACCTGCAGGTTTGTGGATGACCCCTTGAGAGCCAAATTTTTTTATTATGCCTCTCCTCTATTTACAATGCCTTTCGATGTAGTTTCAAATACTTTGGTATAGTTTACACGTATACTAAAGTGATGATCCATTTTCACCTAAATAATATTGAAACATTTAGGCAGGTATAGCGAAATAACTTTTTTATTGAAATTTGTAAATTGTAATCTACTAGATGAGGCTTAATTAATTCAAAATGCTAATTATGACGATGGGATCTTTCGAACTTTGGTATTATCGTTTATATAGTGTCACATATGTTTCATGTGTGGTTTAGCTCATTTTCTGATGCCATTACTGGCAGTGACACCATCAACAACAACTGGGGAGATGCGCCAAGATCCATGCTTCCTATCTACAAGGAGCTTATTGCAGCGGGCCTCAGGATATGGGTCTTCAGGTCCGTTCCTTGTATTTATAAGCAAACTATAATCAGTTTTAATCTCAGTGAACAATTTGATCGAGCAAGGTTTCTACACAATTATATCTCTGTCTGCAAGCGACACCGCACATCGAGTCATTAATATAAATGTGTCGCAAGACTTAATCTTCATTTATTAATCTTGAGATTCTTTTTTGTTGATCCTCAAGACATATACGTGGATGAATACACAGAATATGTTTATATTATTCTATTCATAATCACAATCCCTGCTCATTCGTTGAAGAAAAAACATTTACAACACAATGTGCGCCTAGCAGCCATTTGATTGCAGACAAATCATGATTCACGTGCAATACTTTGACTCAATGATCATTTCAGATGGCGTATTTTGCTTCCAAAACTTATGTGATCCATTGCGTCATCTTCAAATTAAATAGTCCCATTTGGCCCTGTCGTTTTTGCGTGTAGAATAGCAACGGCCCTCAAATGGATTTATTGTCTTCTTTATCCGGTTCTTGTCCAAAGTTGTGACGTTTTCCAACTTGCTGGCATATATCAAAATCGTGTCGATTAGTCACAAGGGTTTCTTCAAAATATTTGACCGTCAACTCATGTGTCCTCATCAAATGGACTTATATAGTGACAAATACAAAAGTGACAAAATTATAAAATTTTCTTTTTTCTTTGCATCAATTCAGGTTAGTGCAATTGGGAAGAAAAATGCACAAAGTTGAAGTTTTTCATTTTCTTCCGTTATTTGGGGAACTTGATACGTGATCTGACTGTATTTGTAGCTACAAAAAAGATAGAACATTTGATACTTGTTTATTTACCAGCGGAGATACGGATGCAGTAGTGCCATTGACATCAACAAGATACTCCATCGATGCTCTTGGTCTTCCAACGATGGCCAGTTGGTACCCGTGGTATGATAATAAACAGGTAACCATCATTCCACTCAACTTGTCTTCTCATAGGAACCTCATGGACGACTTCAATATTATTCTATTCGCATTGATGGTCAGAGAAGTTTATGGTTAATACTCTTATCCAGCATTCCACGATTCGACTGATCTGCTGATTTATGCTAGCTTATGTTTTAAAATATATGTCAATAAAAATATTCTCTTATCATCATCCTACCGTATATAACTGCTCTTGATGTGTTGTATTGTGAACAGGTTGGCGGATGGAGCCAAGTCTACAAGGGACTGACCCTTGTTACGGTTCGTGGTGCGGGACATGAGGTCCCGCTTCATCGCCCCCGGCAGGCTCTAATTTTGTTCCAGCACTTCTTGCAAGGAAAATCCATGCCAAGTGCGCCTAAAAATGGAACCATAGTATAGTTATCATTTTGTCAGCACCAATAGGGTGAACTGATGACATGCATCCAAATGGGTTAAAATGGATTGACAAAGTGAAATAAAATACATATTATATATATACATTATTAGATAAGTTGTTGGCTATTTCAGCAGAAGTGATTTATGAGCAGAGTATACACAATCTATTTATTTGACAAGTTGGACATCAGACACTTCCAGATCGATCAAAAAATGTACTAATAACCAACAACCTCACATAAAAATTGAACCACAGCCAATTGATCAAGAGAAATTTATGTCGATATATTCATGGGCAAAAGAAAAGAGGATAGAGAACTAGAAGTCATGAAAAGAAAAAAAAAACACGCACAACATAAGTAATGGCAAACAAGGTTCCTTGAAGTTCGAACCTTGTAACTTCAAAATACTAATAAGTACTTTCGGCCCGTGTTTCCGTTTGAGGTGATTCTTATGATCAGATGATTGTATGATCATGTACGATCTTTTGATATCATTTTGTAGTCGTTTGTCACTATGAGGTCTACTATTATATTTAAATTTTTGTGTTTATCTGTTTTTCTAGCTATCGTTAATAGAAGACGAGCAACTTGAGAACTTCCAAGACCAAGAGTTTTAGCAGCAAGCAGGGGGACCAAGCAAGGGTCCATGATGCACATTGATGCACGGAGCCGAGGACACATTAAACAAATGTCCTTGTTGCAGATTGAACATTTGTACATTCAGCCTGTTCGTCTCGCTGCAGCTGCGGCTGCAGAAAAATAACTGCGAACACTGTAGCTGCTGCTGAGAACATTGTAGCTGCTGCTGAAAACACTGTAGCTGCTGCTGAAGAAATAACTGCGAACACTGTAGCTGTTGCAAAGCAGCGAGACAAACACGCTGATTATATACAACTATAAGACATCAATGTGCATCAAGGATACTTGCCTCGTTTGCTTGCTTGCTGCTGCATGGAGCATTTGGTGCACATATGCACAAACTTTTTAAGCCATCATACTTAATCTTGATGGACTGAATAAAAGAGGTTTGGAAAGCCCCACCTATGATTTTAGCAACCATGATTACAGAAGATATGATTTTAGTCGTTTAGATGCAATCCAATGGTTCTCGATGAGCTTGTGCACTGTTGGGAAGATAGCTGCGATCCAAGTCAAGGGACGAACCGCAACCAGAAGACACACGCGAAGGGGAATGCAATGTTGGGGACTACGCCGAAGACACCCGGAGCTACGCGAAGGACGAGCGAAGCAGAGCAGAAAGAGCAGACGACGCAGGAGCCCGAAATTGCCAAGCTGAGAGCCAGGCTAAAGCAGCCAATGGCACACTTGTAAATAAAATCATCTCACCCCCTATAAATATGGAGGGAGATGATCCTGTAATGACATCTGTTTTTCGGGCCACGAGCCAAGGGAGAAATCATTCGCACCGCACTCAAACCTCTCTAATCATTCAACCCCTTCGCCCAGCATCGCGGGTGAAGGAGAGCTTCGCGCAACAGACTGCAGGGAACCTGAATAAGAACACCTTCGTCCGGCACCGCGGACCAGGAAGGAGGGCTTCACACCAATCAGAAGGCGGCGACGACGAATAAGGAGGGCTTCGCAAGGTGATTCGAAGGCGTCAACTACCTTCGAGGGCTTCGCCAGAACCAGGACGCTTCTATCAACCGTTGGAGGGCTTCGATACGTCACACGAAGACCTTCGATCCCCCAACATTTGGCGCCGTCCGTGGATCGAACCCACAACAAGCCCATGACCGCACAACGCGAAGCGAAGCTTTCTGCAATGACAAAATCTCACATTCGAAGCCTTTTATACATATATTATGTCTAATGTATTTTCTCTTTTATATATGTTGCATATTAAGCTTCGTTCCTTTTTTGACTCTTTCATAGAGAAGCCTCCTCCAATATTACAAAGCCTTCACCAAGATGACGAAACCTTCTCCAAGATGATAAGATCGAAGGCTATATACAAAAAGAAAAATCGAAGCAAAAAACAGGGGATTCACAGCAAGCAGCAGAAACGAGAAGAATCTTGGAAAAAAAGAGTATAACAAGACACACAAAGCGAAAGGTATTCTTTTTCATTCAGCACGAAGTTACAGAAGTACAAACCAAAACCGAAGACTAATCAGAAACATTCGAAGCTAAAAGTGCGAAGATACAAACACCTACTTCTTCGACTTACTACGAGTTCGACTAGCCACCCCAACTGGTGGCGAAGGCAAAACTTGATGACCTTCGGAGCCTTGGTCATCACTAATGATAATAACATCAGGAGGAACAACAGCAAGAGGAACCGGTTGCGGCGGAACTTCGACAATAGCATTTCTCACACTCAATCGATCAAGCTCGTCGAAGTGATCCACAAGATCTTGAGGAAGAGCATCTCCACGTTTGTAACCATGACGCGTCAGATCCTTCACTATGCCTCGAGGAAGTCGATCCCACAAGGCCTCCATGAAGTAAAGAAGACTGAAGAAATTGAATAAGAAGACAGAGACACCTCGTGTATATATACACCAAGGAAGAACATTCCAGACGCCTACAAAAATATCTCCCCTTTTTTATAAAAAGAATGGAACCTTGTCGCATTACAAGACATGATGACGAATACCTGCTCTAAAAGCAGACGCTTTGAATTCGCCGACAAAAGGCAGAAAAACACGTTTACCTTCGAACGAACATCATCGAAGCAAAGCTTCTTAAAAAAAAAAACCTCGTCGAATTACAAGACAAGGTGATAAATACCTGCCTTAAAGGTAGACGGTTCGGATTCGCTTTTTCGAAGGCAGGAAAAATCGCATCTACCTTCGAAAAGAGAATCATCAAAGTCAAATCCTTAAGAAGACGAAGCCTCGTCGCATACAGGACAGAAGGGAATGAATTCAATTCAAAAACAGAAATTCGCCAAAAAGGCAGGAAAAATGTTTCCATCTTCGTAAATTACCATCTAAGGGCTAAGAGAAAGCCAACCAAAAAGGTCTTCGTCCAGAAAAGCGAAGCCAACATTGAAAAAAGGGACTCAAAAGAGTCATCATAAAAACTCAAAAAGGAACCCGCAAAAATAGCGAATGCATCATCCTCCAAAAAGGCCAAATAAGCCAAAAAGGAGAGCACGACGAACAAAAGTATACCTTCGCACACAGCGAAGACAGAAATAGAAAAACAAGACGTACTCAGGTTTACTTCGTCAAAAGCAGACGAAGGCCAATGAAGATACGAAGCAACCCATTACATCTAGTCATCGTCAAGCAATGAAAGTGGCAATAAAGTTAATTACCGAAGAGCAAAGGCGGATAAATAATCACAAGGTGCGCTTACACAAGACTACGAAAATTCGAAGGCTCAATACAGAGCTCGAAGTCATCGTAGAACATGAAGTACATGAATAAGGTATTTGATGCAATAAAGCTTCAGAGTTTTGATAAAGCAAATATTACATCAAAAAAGCATATCCAAAATAGATACAGATCAAAGGACATCCAAAAGGGCTATCTACAACTAGTCGAAGGAGTTCAAGAAGAACCTTCGGGAAAGTCAGGGACAAGACACCTGACCCTGTTCCACTAGAAGTCATTAATCAGGCCAATACACTTGCCTTCGACAGTTCCAAAATCATGAGAAGGATCCGAGTGCTTCATTGAAAAATCAGGACGACTGACCAAGTTAACAGCATCGCTGCCTTCGCAAGAAAAGCTATGAAGGAGATCTCGAATCATAAGTACCACAGCATCATAAGAAAAGATCCTGCATATTTCGGCAAGACCAGCCAAGTTCAGGCGAAGCCACTCGTTAACAACCTCCAAAGAGACATCCGCCGGTACCTCGTCATATTTCGCACCAAGTGCTTGAAACAGCTCTTTGACAAGATCACAAAGGGCAAGAGATTTAGCGAAGGAGTTATCAACAGAAACGATCTTTAGCTGAGACGCCTTCGACAGACAAGACGAAAGATGCTCCTTAAATAACTTCTCCTTCTCCAGTGAAGCTTTCTTTTCTCGAATCTTTTCTTCAAGGACAGACAGATCCGAGATAACGCTAGATTTATGGCTTCGAAGAACCTCAACTTCAGCTAGCAAATCAGACATGGCAGCAGAAGAAGCTTTCAGGGAATCATCCTTCGCAGAAAGAGAGGCCTGGAGAGATGACGCGAGTAGCAAATCACCAGAAGAATCTTGGAATTCACGAGCGCAAGCTTGAGTAAGAATAATAGACTGCAAGAAGGAAGAAGCGAAGCTGTCAGAAAAACGAAACACGAAGTACAAAAAAAAGGGGGGGGGGGGGGAAGTGAGATACTAACTTTAACTTGATGAGCAACCAAGGAACGGAAGAGGACGTCACCCGAAAGGTTCGACAGGCCAAGCTCAACCTTCGGAAACCGGACCTTACGGGCAGCAGATTCAAGAGGACTCGAAGCCTGAACGTCGTCATTGATAGATGATAGCATGGCCTCAACATCCAGTTCAAGAGACCCTAAGCTCGAAGCATCTAAAAAAAAGAAGAGAAGCGAAGGATCGTCAGAATAATAATAAAAAAAAGAAAGAAGGAGGCAAGGCAATCCTTTGAAAATGAATACCAGGATTTGAAGATTGCGAAGGCGGAACAGCGACGTCAATCGAAGGCAAAGCAGTGCCCAAAGAAGAAATAATATCCTGGCTTGGATCTGAAACTTCTGAAAGCTTCCGCTTGCCAAGCAAACCAAGAAACGAAGACTTCCTCGGAAGACCAAAAGTGCCCTTCGAACCCTCAGGGAGCAGCCGACAAGAATCAACTAACTCAGACCTTTCTGCAATTCCATCCATCCAGACAACATCCGAAGCAATAGTTGGAGACCTTCGTAAAACCTCCGAAGGTATTAACGAGGAACTCCCGCAAGCAGTATCAGGCACAACAGGAGGAACAGCTGAATTCGAAGGATTGTCAGGAGACGGTTCTTCAAAGATAAGAGAATAAGCGGCATAAGAAGAGAACCTGGCGGAGAAGGAATTTCAGCATTCCTAGGAACGGACTCAACATCGGGAGTAACAACAGCTAGCGAAGGATCCATCTCAACGGTCGAAGAGCCCGAAATACTGAAATATGGAAAAATATCTCCTTCACACGAATTGTCCTCAGGAAAAGGACGGTTGTGGAGACACAAGTCGAAGCTCAGATAAAACCGATTTATCCGAATACCAATGCCCCTTCGAGTGCTTTCAACCCACTCCTTCTGAGAGAACTTCCCAAGAAAAGAAGTAACTCGGTCTTGAGGTGACCAGAGATTGAAACCTGCAAAAATAACAAAGTATAAGCAAAAAGAAAAATTAAAAAGAGGGAAAAGAAGAGGAAGCTATCAAAGGCAACGAAGCACAAGGAAGAGTCATACAGGGTCCCGATATCGAAGGAAAAACTGGCATTCTTAAGCCAAACTTATTTCTACCAAAAGAAGAGGGCCTCCAAGCGCGACGAGCGAGGGGAAGAACACCAGCAGCGAAGCATTCCTCCAGAATATCACGAAGGGTCATCCTCTGACTAACCCTTCGGAAAGCATCGACACATCGAGAAATGAAGCTATTCTGCGGAGGCTCGAAGTCATTGGTAATCCATATACCAGCGGCTTTCCCAGTATAAAAATCGATAGCAGAGTATTTATAGTAGAACCAATCTTTCACCCATTCATCAAAGGGAGGGGGTTCGAAGCTACCAAGAGGCGTCAGAAACCCCTCCCTAGTCTCAAATCCAACAACTCCGAAGCAAGGGCTGAGATGGTTCTCATGATCATAAGTAGGAGTGTGCCGGGCTTGGTATACTCGATAAAAAGCATGAGGTTCAGGATTTAAACCTTCGCTGATGCAAGCCCAAGCGAAGGCTGACATGGTTGCGACGACAACAGGAGTAAGATGATGAAGCTGGAGATGGTATAAAGAAAGAACACGAAGGACAAAGCTCGAAGGTGGAAAAGATAGACCAGCATCCAGAAATGACGAAAAAACAACAAACTCATCGCTTCGAGGTCTTAGGCGGACCTCCGGAACTTGTTTCGGGCCATACAAAGGAAGACAGATGGAATCTATATCAACAAGACAAAACTTCGAGTAGCACTTCGAAAAAATACCCTTATAACGGGAGGCGGAGATAGACCTTGTGAAATAATAACCAGCTCGAAGAGAATGGAAACCCCTAGGAAACGTTGCCGACTTCTGCCTAGCCATCGAAGGAAGAAAAGAAGTACCTTCGAAAGAAGAGATGCCAACAAAGCAGCCACGGCGGTAAAAAGATACGGACGGGAAAAGGTGAAAGCGACACATATTTAAAGACCTGCCGAAAGCTGGGGACATTAGGGTGAAAAACCGTACAACCAAGGGTTTAAGTAAGAATAGTGAAATACATTAAAATATAAATAATAAGAAATAAAATAAGGAAAAAATCACAGCTAAAGAGATAACTGCTTCAAGGAAACGCCTTCGCTCACTTCCTTTCAACAGTTGAGGGCTAATGTTGGGAAGATAGCTGCGATCCAAGTCAAGGGACGAACCGCAACCAGAAGACACACGCGAAGGGGAATGCAATATTGGGGACTACGCCGAAGACACCCGGAGCTACGCGAAGGACGAGCGAAGCAGAGCAGAAAGAGCAGACTGCGCAGGAGTCTGAAGTTGCTAAGCTGAGAGCCAAGCTAAAGCAGCCAATGGCACACTTGTAAATAAAATCATCTCACCCCCTATAAATATGGAGGGAGATGATCTTGTAATGACATCTGTTTTTCGGGCCACGAGCCAAGGGAGAAATCATTCGCACCGCACTCAAACCTCTCTAATCATTCAACCCCTTCGCCCGGCATCGCGGGTGAAGGAGAGCTTCGCGCAACAGACTGCAGGGAACCTAAATAAGAACACCTTCGTCCGGCACCGCGGACCAGGAAGGAGGGCTGCGCACCAATCAGAAGGCGGCGACGACGAACAAGGAGGGCTTCGCGAGGTGATTCGAAGGCGTCAACTACCTTCGAGGGCTTCGCCAGAACCAGGACGCTTCTATCAACCGTTGGAGGGCTTCGATACGTCATACGAAGACCTTCGATCCCCCAACATACACATGTGCACTAAATACTTCATGTGCACCTGATATTTCCTCTTAAAAGAAATAGTACCAAAAGATATTTCACGTTCCTATTATCGTGTGAGCACAAGAGTATAAATCGGAGTTACGAGCGTTATAAGCATTTGAAGTCACATGAATTGTACCGTAAAAGCTAGCAATTATTAAAATTATTCTATACTGACAACTTGATTACTGCACAAAACTGATGCAAGGCTGACACAACAAAAACGATTTAACGAATAAAAACAAATATAAATCGCATGGATCGGGTCTGTGGGCTGGGTCATGGGTCCACGGTAGACCAGTTATGAAGGGGTGAGGCCGGTCTAATTCTGGCCGTTGGATTGAATTTAGGCGGTAGGAAGGGGTTTGGCCGAGGGTGGTCACCGGTGGTGAGCGACAAGGCAATGACATGGTGCTTGGATCGTGAAGGAAAACAAAGGGGGAAAGAGGGGAACATCGTCGCGATCGCGAGCTCGTGCTATTATAAGTGAAAATTTGGTTTCATACAGTTTGTGTATGATTTGAATGAGTTACAGTAAAAATTAATAGATCCATGAGTCCTTTATAAAGCGAATTATTTTCCTTTTTTTTGTTTTAAGAGAAAAAGGTCCGTAGCAAGGGTAATTCATATTATTATATATATAGATTCTAGAAAATGCTAGTTTTGCAATATAAACCCTGTAACTTCAAATGCTTATCACTTTTTTTAGGTAATTTCGTGTGAGGCGATTCCTCTTTTGGTATTAGGCACTCTGTGGTGTATTGTACTTGGATATTGGTATGTTTTTCTAACTAACGTTAATAGAGGACGAGCAACTTGGGAACCTCCAAAACCAGGGCTTTGAGCACCAACCCGCAGAGGAACAAGGCAAGTGTCCTTGATGCACGTTGATGTAGGGAGACCAGGACACATTAAACAAATTATCCTTGTTGCACATTGAACCTACGCACGTTATCTATAACACATCAATGTGTATCGAGGACACCTGTCAGGTTCCCCTGTTTGTTGCTACTCGAAGTCTTGCTACGTACTAGAAGCTCGCAAGCTGCTCATCCTCTATTAAAGATGGAGGTAAAAACACACAATCACTAATATCTATGAATGGTGCAACACACAAAACTAAATGACTACAGAAATGAATAAAAGTAACAAGTATTTGAAGTTATAAGGACTGCACTGTAAAGCTAGCAATTACTAAAATCAATCTATCGGGAAAAAATCCTGATTACTGCGCAAAGCTGATATATGCAAGGCTGACGCAAAAAGGGATTAGATGAATAAAAACAAATAAGACATCTGGTGGACCGAGTCAGTGGACTGAGTCCATTGGTCCACGCTAGGCCGGTTAAGAAGGAGTGAAGCCAGTCTAATATATCCTGACCGGTTTTGGCCGAAGGGGGTCGCCGGCGGCGAGCGGCATGGCCGGAGCTCGGCCAAAACGCGCGCGGCAGGGGCTCGTGCCACGAGGGGGAAAACACCGGGAAAGAGATGGGAAAGAGGGAAACCTCATGGCGAGGTCGCGCAGTTGCGGGAGTGCCGGGGAGGGAGCTCGAGTCGTCGAGGAAGGGCGGCCGATCTTCGGCGGCATCGGGGTACGTGACAGTGTCGGCTGCAGGAGGCGCCGGCGGCAGTGCAGCCGGCGCCGCTCGTGCTGTGGCTGAACGGCGGGCCAGGGCGCTCGTCCGTGGCGTACGGCGCGTCGGAGGAGCTCGGCGCGTTCCGCATCATGCCCGGCGGCGCGGCACTCTCCCTCAACAAGCATCGCTGGAACAGAGGTATACTACAAACTGATCGTTGCCTTGTTTGTACGTGAATTCCTGATGCTGGGACTGAATTCTGAAATGCTGCAGCGGCGACCAGTTTATTTAATGTCTTTTATTAAGTTTCCTAAGTAGCCGATTAAGATTTTGAATAGCCAAATGGCTCACTGCCTTTGGAACAATTATGAGGGTCATCATAGCTACCATTTAGTTAATTGGGAAACGGTTAGCATGAGAAAAGAATTTGGGGGACTGGGGGTTCCCGATTTAAGAGATCTAAATATTTGTCTGTTGGCTTCATGGTTTAGAAGATACCAGCTAGATGAAGGTAAACTTTGGAAGCAAGTAGTAGATTTTAAATACAATACTTCTAGTCCAAATATTCTGTGCAGTAACTCGGCTGGTGGCTCACAATTTTTCAAGAGTATAATGTGGGCCGCAGGAACAGCAAAGATAGGTTACAGGTGGCATATAGGTAATGGTAGGAAGATCAAGTTTTGGGAGGACACTTGGCTAGGCACCTCAAGCCTAGCTGTCCAATACTGGGAGATCTATGTGTTAGTCAATGAAAAGTCCCACACTATTGCTGAGTTGTGGGATGGTGATAATCTAAAATGCACTTTTAGAAGAACAGTTAATGAGAGACTGATGAATCTGTGGCTGGAGGTAGTCCAGATTGCATCAACCATCTGTTTTAGGGAGGAAGAGGATAGTATGATTTGGAAGTTTCAGTCTAACGGGGTGTACTCATCCCAGTCTTTGTACAGAGTCATTAACTTCAGGGGAATACAACCTGTTCACACTCCGGCAGTGTGGAGCATTAAGGTGCCCCCGAGAGTACATTTTTTCCTGTGGTTACTGTCTAAGAATAAAGTTTTAACTAGAGATAATTTGAGTAAGAAAAGACACGTGGACGATAAGTCTTGCCTGTTTTGTACAGAGGAGGAAACTGTGCATCACCTTTTCTTCGACTGTGTAGTAGCTAGGCAAATGTGGACTGATCTTTCTAGTGTACTCAATTTTCAAGTAGGAATAGATTTTCTATCAGTTGGTAAATTGTGGCTTAGTAGTAAAAGTTTTGATGATGTGAATATAGTTACCTCTGCTGCCCTGTGGGGGTTATGGAAGCTGAGAAATGATTTATGTTTTCAGAGAGTCTCTTGGAGGAGTATGGATATGATCTGGTGGAAGATCTTGCCAATGCTAGAAAACTGGAAGGTCCTCTGCCCAGCTGGGAAACTGGAGCAGCTGCTGCAGCATATTGCTGGACTGAGAGTGATGATGGCTCGGCCTGGGAGAATCAGTTGGGGGACTCTAGGCCAATCTGGAGGATGACGAAGGCTCGTAACAAGGATGATGGAATGTACCTGGTGAAGTGCGAGGAGGTGGACATGGGAGCTGTGCAAGAGTAGTTTGTAGTTGGTGCTGTTATCAATGCTTTAGACTGTCAAAACTATGTGCAAGGCCAATGTGGCTTGTAATCGTTTACAAACCTGTGCTGTAACTGTTTGGCCTGATTGAAATATATCTGGCTGGGGCGTCCTTTGGGCGCTCTAGAACTCTAAAAAAAAAAAGAAATGCTGCAGCGGCGAACATCCTGTTCCTCGACTCACCGGCCGGCGTCGGGTACTCGTACACCAACACCACCTCCGACCTCTACACCTCCGGCGATAGCAGAACTGGTAGAGTCACAATCTTTAACACTCGCGCACCTGACGCTGTCTTGTTACCAATAAGCTCCTTGCTGTCTCTAACGGTTTGCGGAAATGTTGCAGCTCACGAGTCGTACTTTTTCCTGGCGAAATGGTTCGAGAAGTTCCCACATTACAAGTGCCGTGATTTCTACATTCCTGGGGAGAGCTACGCAGGCAACATTTAATTTACTCCGTCCATTTATCTTTGCCCCCCCCCCCCCCCCCCCCCCTGCTAATGGTACTGAATTTATCACGTCGACTGATATGACACGATGTAAATAAAATTGGCAGGGCATTACGTTCCGCAGCTATCCCAGCTCATCTACCGGAATAACAAAGGCGTAACGAAACCAACCCTAAACTTGAAAGGCTTCATGGTAACAACGATAACTTCTTACCAATAAGATTTCATGGATCCATATGCCATGACTGAGCCATAAGAACAGTCACCGGACATGAACCTTGTACCTCTGTTTTCAGGTCGGGAACGCGGTGATCGACGACTACAACGACTACATGGGCACGTTCGAGTCGTGGTGGAACCACGGTTTGATCTCCGACGCCACGTACCGGCAGCTGAAGGCGTCCTGCATTCACGACTCACTAGAGCACCCATCGAATGCGTGCCTCGATGCCTTCGACACGGCATACACGGAGCAGGGCGACCTCGACATGTACAGCATCTACACGCCCCCTTGCAACCAGACATCTTCGTCGGTCAAGAACCGGATGCGGAAAGGGCGTTATGTGAGTATCTCGCTAGCTTGCCGTTTTCAATCATACTGTATATAGTTATCTTCATTTTCGCGTAAAGCAGTGCTTATTCTTCGAGACAAAACTCCCCATGGTTTGGACTTCGAACAAAGTTTCCTGAGTCTGCGGCGTTGTTTGTAACGCACGCTTTTTGGTAGCATCTTTTGCCTTTCCTTTCTCTTCACTGATGATCATTTCTGGTCGTCTCTATGCATGTGTTGGAGCGTACACATGCAGCCATGGATGACCGGATCGCCCGGAGGTGCAGAGGGCTCTACACGCCAACGCCGCCGCAATAAATTACACATGGGCGAGCTGCAGGTTTATGCTTCAATACATGAATGCATCGCTGAGATGGGATTCAAATCTTTTTCTAGACATTCAAATATTTTGATATTATGCTCATTAATCTTGATCTATGAATGGTATAGCAACACCATAAATTTGAACTGGGGAGACGAGCCAAAATCCATGCTTCCGATTTACAGAGAGCTTATAGCGGCTGGGTTCAGGATATGGGTGTTCAGGTCGGTTCCCTGAACTCTGATTTGCTTAAATATCTATAATATTATTTCATTTACACTTCTGTCTATGACAAAAACTTCTGCAAGTGATGCAGCTGTTTAAGAAGCAGGATTGGAGATGCATTAAATTATATATTAACTATAATGCTTTAGCTCCATGATCATCGTAAATGGTAGAGTAACTGGTGTGTCCGTAGAATATAAGATGGACCATGTCATCTGTAGGATAATCTCCTTTCGATCCGTCATTTTCATCATAGCGGCGAGCCACAAATGGACCACCCGTTGTCTCTTACCCCAATCCCTTTTCTAAGTTGTGACATTTGTGACCTTGTTGTCATGTATGACAAAACTTTGCCAAAATTTTCACAATGTCCTTTTATAGAATCAATTGTCACTCTTGACGTGTCATCAAGATGACTAATTGCAAGAAAAGTTGGAAAGTAACGCAAAACCGGCATTTGAATTCAAAAGCTCATACGCTTCTTTTCTTTTGCTTCCGTGTTACACAATATTATTGGCATATGTTAGTTCTGCGTTGTCAAATAAGGATTGCAATACTAGACAGTGTTGGACTTTTGACCAAGACACTGGCAGATAAATTGGACGTGTATATGTTTTGCACTGAAAATGCAAAGTTACTATAATAGATTTGCTTAACCCTCTAGAAAAATTAATATAATGTCGATGTTGTTCTCCAGTGGTGATACCGATGCAATAATCCCTTTGACTGCAACAAGATACTCGATTAATGCTCTAGGACTTCCAACCACAACTAACTGGTACCCATGGTACGACAACGAAAAGGTCAGCTTCATTTCACTCAACCAGATAAATATCATTGTAATTTCCAAATTCATGTTGTTTAGATGCATTGAAGATAAAATAAAATGCCATGATGAATGATCTTCATCTAGCATATGTTATATCTGTGCACCATATATATCGTTTATTCCTTTACTAGATATTATCCAACAATGTAAAAATTGCCATTCTTTTATGTGTGTTATTTATCGGACCTTTGAATATAGGTTGGCGGATGGAGTCAAGTGTACAAAGGCCTGACCTTGGTAACCGTCCATGGTGCAGGGCATGAGGTTCCTCTCCTCCGCCCACGCCATGCATTCATATTATTCCAACACTTCTTGAAGGGAAAACCCATGCCTGGCATGACCAAAAACCGAACCATGGTGTAGTCACAATTCATTCTGTTGCAAGCAATAAGTTGAAACAACTTGTAACTTGAACTGAAATTCAGAGTGACATGGTAACAAGGCATGCCATCATATGTCATTGTTGATGGTTTAGCGGATACAATTATAATTCACATAGGCAACTTTTTGCTATGTACTGCATTTCGACATAAAACATTCCCTTTGTGTATGGTTCCAAGTTTGATTCCAAATTGTAGAATCTTTCTGTGTTGTATTGATACAGATTTTCGTATATCTCTGATTTGGTCTGATTTTTGCACCATGCATCAAACATCCATAGTTGACATACTCATCATCGGACATTTTCTCTTCTAAAAAGATACTACCATTTAGGAGCTATTGAATATTTTGGTTTACAGAAATTAAAATAAAAAATAGTTTCGACTGCACTTTGGCCATTATTTTATATGGCAAGTAGTGATACAGTCTAATCAGTTCATTTCATGATCACAGTCAATACTCAATTTATCTTAAGCTGCAGGTAAAAAACATATAGCTTAGTGGTGACCTTTGAACTAAATGTTGAGATCATTGATCAGGCCCCACTAAAATATATGGTGGAGATCTTTGACCTTTTCCTATTTGATTAATCGAAGATACCATTGGTTCTCTATGTTTCTCATATTTTGCTTATTTCAGGGTTTTGACGTTGCTCCAAACAAGAGGGAAATAGCTTAATGCTGGGGTAAAAGAAGACTTGGAGGGCAAGGAGCTTCCAAGAGATAGATGGAAACAAGATATTACAGTATCAACTAATTATATCTCCACAGGGATAGAAGTATTGTACGCCCCAATCCTGGAACAACCAAAATACACTACTGGAACACCCACGGTTTGGTCTCTGACGCCACGTACCGGTAGCTGAAGGAATCCTGTGTTCACAACTTGATCCCTACAGAACCCGTTGACAGCGTGCCGACGCGCTCGACACGGCCTACACGGAGCAGGGCGACATCGACATGGTGGTGGAGGTTGAACTGCGAAATGGTTTATGGCAAGAAAATTGTGATGATAAAGTACATCAAAGATAAGTGCATTTCTCAAATCAAACATAAACGACTGTCTGTTTCCGCTGTGTGGACGGACCTGCTAAAAGTGAGGGACATCTACCTTAAGAGGAGAGCAATAATAGTGGGCAATGGAAAAAACACTGTTTTTTGGTAAGATAAATGGTGTCACCAATTCC
The DNA here is from genome assembly GCA_007726485.1 of Eragrostis curvula. Classification (NCBI taxonomy): domain Eukaryota; kingdom Viridiplantae; phylum Streptophyta; class Magnoliopsida; order Poales; family Poaceae; genus Eragrostis; species Eragrostis curvula. The sequence goes on from CM017445.1 coordinate 19,810,392, forward strand.
CTCTAAGGGATAAATTCCGTGATCTTTATAGTGTATGCAATAAAAATCCGGCTCGGTTGCCATCTTGGCTAGCAGAAACTGGAACGTGTCATTAGTAGGTGGAGATCAATTGTCATGGCCTTGAACTGCTGAAGAAGGGCGTTATATGGCGGGTTGGATCTGGTGACAAAATACGTATTTGGCGTAGCCCTTGGATCCCTCGGGTGCGGTCACTTCAATTCGTGTCACTGGCAAGGCGCGTGTTTGTCGGCTCACTTGGGTGTCTGATCTTATTGATGCTACCAGGATGAGGTGGAAGGACGATGTACTTCAGCGGTATTTTTATGATGTGGATGTCGATGCAATCCTGAAGATTAAGCTACCAAGTAAGCCATCTGCCGATTTTATAGCCTGGCATTATGAAAAGCTTGGGATGTTCACTGTGCGCAGTGCATATCGTTTGGCCATGGAGCTACAGGAGGAAGAGAGAGGGGAGGCTCTCTGCGGTTCAAATAACCAGTCTGACGGGAGCTGTGGACATATTTCTGGAAAATACAGGTGCCTGAGAAAGTTAAAATATTTGCATGGAGGCTAATCAATGACGGGGTTGCAACAAATCAGAACAAGGCAAGAAGGAAACTTGAGCCAGTTGGTACTTGTGTGATCTGTGGTCGGGAAGGTTAATCCGGACATCATGCACGGATACTCAGGGAGGCCATGAAGAAATTTTGGGAACTGCCGGATGATGAACAGTTGCAGCAAACGGACCCGGAGTGGCTACTAGTTCTGTTGCGCGAGCTGGATATAGATCGCAGTGCACAGTTGCTACTCTTGTTGTGGAGAACTTGGTTCGTTCGCAATGAGATTACGCATGCTTCTCCGGCTCCTTCAGTTCAGGCCTCGACAAGCTTTCTTACGAAATATTGGTCGGAACTATGCACTATCCGGCAAGATGATGGGAGGGCAGATAGTAAAGGCAAACGACCTGTTCTGAACTCTATGCAGAATGTAGTGAAGGCCGAGCCACAGGAGCGGCCGATTCTCAGGTGGCAGCCTCCACCGGAAGGATGGATCAAGATTAATGTTGATGGTGCCTTTGATGTTGCTACAGGTGCTGCTGGCCTGGGCGTGGTGATCAGGGACTCGACAGGGAATGTGCTCTTATGCTCATGGCGAGTCTTGTTTAACGCAAGAGATGCAGAGGAGACTGAAGCTTTGGCGGCAAGAGAAGGTATTCTACTAGCAGTTGAGTGGTGTAAAGAAAAGTCTATTCTTGAGGTGGACTGCGTATTGGTGGAGTCCATGCTCAAGAATCTAGGCTTACAGAAGTCTAGTTTAAGTTTTGTTATTAGGGAGGGAGTAGCAGCAAGTTGCTTGTTGCCGGGTTTCATTGTGAAACATGTGAAGAGGGAGCAGAACGGACAGGGCATGAGCTTGTGCAGCTTGCTAAGCGCACGAAGCATGCGGCAGTGTGGCGTCTGCGTGCGCCGGTGTGTGTCGAGCATTGATAGCTCGGGAATGTAACTCTATTTCTGAGTAATGAAAGCTCCCTTTTCCTCACAAAAAACAAAAAACAAAAGGAGTTAAGAGACATCCTTTTCTCTGTCTGTATAACGAAAAGCAGAGTGAGGCCAAAATGGCTGTGGGAGGGCAAAGGTGTTTTCACTGTAAAATCGATGTATAAGAAATGTGCATTTACGAATTAGAACCTTAGTTTGAACCCCTTTGGAAAGCTAAAATTCCACGCAAAATTCAAACCTTCATGTGGCAAATTTATAGGGGTGCTATTCTAACCGAAGACAATATGCTGACAGAAAGCTGGCGTGACAATTCAAAATGTGCTTTCTATGACAAAGAAGAGACCAGCCAAAGGACTTCTGGCTGGTTGGCTAGGTGCTCCAGCGGCATCTCTTCAGGTCTCGAGTTCGATTCCCGGTCAGAGCGAATTTCAGGCTGAGATTAAAAAAATCCCCTCGCCTCTCCCAATTCCCAAAGCATGGTAGAAAAACCCGGCCCAACTGGGTAACGGTGCTTTATCCCGGCCCAGACTCACCTGGAGAGCGGGTCCTGTGTAAGGGTTTTCTTGGTCTCTGTGAGAAAGCTTTCTTCTTATATGAATACCGCGGGTGGAGGTCAATCCCCCGGGGCCTGAGTTTTTTGACAAAGAAGAGACCATTGATCACCTTTCTTTTTTGTAAAAAAAAATGTGAAGTGATCAAGTATGTCTGGAGCCCAATAGCTCTAGTCATTGGGGCTAATTGCAGACCAGAATCCGTTCAACAATATTTTGTTTGGGTAAAACACTTCTTACCAAACGGAGGAAAATTTCACATGGTAGACTGGCTGGCATATGATGGGCAACGTGGAAATTAAGAAACAGAGTCTGCTTTGAGAAAAAATTGATCCATCTCCTATGGACATAGTTTCCTATGAGTGTTCATTGATTAAGTATTGGGCAGATCTACAAAAGGAGGAAGATAAGGAGGCACTCGCTGCTTGAGCTGGTTTGCTACAGCAAGCAGCAGTCGACCATCACCCAAGACGCGACCCGCTCAAAACAGGAATGGACAGCAAGCAATCAGAAATGGCTGATCGGAAGACCTGGAGGATGATAAGACAGTTCAGAGAAGCATAGCGTGCTTTTGGTTTAATCAGTTTGTGTGATCGTTGTAATGCAGGAGCGGGCTTTCGGTTAAAGCAGTTTGTGTGATTGTTGTAATGCAGGAGTATGGTTTTATGTGCGTTATTCTGATGTTTTGGCAGCCTTTGGAGCTGCAATTCGATGCGAATCAATAAAGGACTTTAGTAGTGGTAGCAGTAGTTTCAGTAGCTTTTACTTTCTGCACGAACCTGAACCTGAATTTCCTGTAATTTCGTTGCATAAATGATGAAATTCCAGGGCCTTGCCCCTGTAGTGCAGAAAAAAAAGGAGTAATTAATATCACGGAGAGACCAATGCTGCAAACTCCAGAACCTAAGATCTCTTAGACAAACGCCATCGAACTCATCCAACCATAGGATTGCTCATAGACTAGATGTCAGGAAGGCTTCTCTGATCTTTTTTGAAATTTCCAGGAAGGCTTCTAATTAAACATGGTACAGTAAGCAGTTTCTTTTTCTCCGCTTTGTTCCGTTGTGTGACCATTCTGTAACTTCTCTGATGCTGTCACGATCTTGCTCTTTGTTTGCTTGCCGTGGTCAAAATAGTCCAATAAACTGAAATGTGGAGAAAGAAGATAACATCAAGAAAGCGTGCGGTCCAAACCAAACAAAACAATGACATCAACTCCTCTACTTATACCCACTGTACTTCCACACCTTCGGTACTAAGCATCACATAAATTGAAATACAGGAAGCGTGCCAAAAAAAAAAGAAGAAGAAAATTGAAACCCGGAAACTGTGGAACGATGCTCAGTCGTTTCCCTGTAACTTCTGTGCTGCTAGCCGTGTTCGTGGCGCTGGCATGCCGGTGTCAGGCGACGGTGGGGGCGGCAGATGCCGCCTACGCCGCGGATGTGACACCCCGTGTCACTGATGCCCCACTGATGCACACTCACAAACTGAAACGAACCTTGAACCATATTCAAATTCAAATTCGAAATACAAAATTTAAATAATGGCCAAACACATGCTTGTGAAGCAACTCAAAAGTTTCCATAACAACTTGAGCAACAAAAAATACCAGTAGATAGCCCTTGCGAAATAAGAATTTTAGAGAATTTTTGGTGATTTTTGAAATTCATTTCGATGCTCAAATAAATCCCCAAAGTTCCAAAAATGTCCAACTTTGACTAGCTGCCATTTGAATTCTATTTCGAATTGAGATGTGCATGTTATGTCACTGGAAAGATCATTTCATGACCTTTCGAATGCAACCAGTTTTGCAATTTTTGGAGTTCATTTGCTAGTTCAAATCGAGCGCCAAAGTTTGGGGAAATTTCAGTTTGAATAAATTCGGGAAAAAGAAAAGATGCCGCTGGGCCCGCATGTCATCCCCCTCTCTCTCACTGAGGCCGTCGGGAGCTCCTCGCCGCGTGGCCGTCGTCCACCGGCGCGTCTTGCCGCCCCTGACCAGCGCCGTTCGGACAAGAGCCCGACCCCGCTCCTCTCCCGGCCCACTCCGCTCCACTTTCGCCCACCGCCAGCTCCAAACCCTAGCTCCCCACCTCCGCCTCCATGCTTGAGCTCGGGTCGCCGCCTTTCGTCGCCGACGAGCTGACCGGGGCAGGTTGTAGAGCTGCGAGGGGTGTATATCGCCGAGATGAAGCTCACCATGGGACCCGAAGTCCCCTCCCCGGGGTGAGAGCCACGGATTTGGCCGTCGTCTCCCAGTCCGGCCGTCACTCCCCCTTTCTTCCTCGCCGTGAAATACTCCACCCTCCGGTGAGATTTTCGTCGATTGGCTGATGCTAGAGCTTCCTCCAGTTGGTGCGCACATGCTTGACACCACCCCTCACTTCCTTCCGCAGCGGAGCCGTCGGACTTCGAGTTTTCCCCGCCGTCGGTCTTCACCGCCGCGGCGAGCTCTCCGCTCCGACCACCCTCCAGGCTACCTCGACGTCATCACGTTACACGCCGACGACGCCCGCGACTCCAGGAAGCTAACGCACCAACGCGTGCACCTCGCCGACCACCACCTCGGCATCGCGACGCCGCCGAACCCCCCCGCCACCGTCGTCCTCGCCGCCGAGCCTCTTTCCGGCCATCCCCGCGGGCCACGTGCAGTGAGGTGAGCTCGCCGTGCCTCCCCGCGCATCCCCGTGTATTTAGTTTCGCCGTTGGCCGCCGGAATCACCAACTCCGGCGAGCGCGCCACCGTCCTCCGGCCACCCTCCGGTGGGCGCACCGTTGACCATAAGGTCTCGGATCTGATGCGGCTACTGGGGATCCCGTGTGGACAATCCTATGGCCTACCGTGCGTTCTTGCGCGCGACTGGCCAGATTCCGTGTGGCACGCGCTTGATCCGGTGCGGCCCAGATTCTGTGGTCGCCTTTGTGGCCCTGATCTGATTGGCCCGCCAAATTTTGAATCCTTTTCGTAATTAGTTTAATTCATCAGAAATTAGCAGAAGCTTGAAAAATGCATAATAAATCGAATACACATCAGAAAAATACAAATCCAATTTCTTTGGACTCCATGTAACATCCTCTGTCCAGCAAAAATACCAAAACACACTTTTGCAGATTGTGTATTTCCTGGAAAATACATCTGTCCAGATCTTGTTTAATTCCTTATAAATTCTCTGTTGCCCAATAAATCCTGAACTCTTGCATGCCTGTTAATAATATGATAACACACATACAGAGCATTTTTCCACTATCACATGTTGTCTAATTATTTTCTTATGATTTAAATCATGTTCTGCACTGTATAAATTATTACAAATAATCTACCTTGCAATAAATCATGAAACTTCACCATAAATCACTTCCAGTGGTGACTTGCACCAGAAAAATGCCACTGGACATAAATTAATTTTTGGAAATTGAATTACTTATTTAATCTACTCCCGATTGATTAAATGGTTAACTTAATTGAAAATCAATGAAGGAAATACTCCAGACGAAATTAATTAACAAAGTTAATCGTTTGCACTTACAGTGTAAATGACTGTCCTATCAAGTAATTAAATCTTTAATTGCATCATGTTCTTGCATCTAACTTTGCATTATTCCTTGTCATAACGTGTAGTGACAGAGACGACTCCGGAGCCGCTCGACTTCCAGCTGCCGGAGGAGCAGACCCAGGAGATGCAGGAGGAGCAGCCGCAGCAGGACACTGACCCCGCTGACTTTGTTAGCGTAGCTCCTGAGCCAGGCAAGCCCCGGTGCATGCCTTCCTATTTAGGATTTTATTTTCTCACTTGATTGGGGCTAGTAATTGTTTGTGCATTAGGTTTATTAGGAGTTGATGTGAAACCATAGAACTGCATTAGGACTACCCTTCCATATCCTACCTTGTGTCCTATTTTTATAGATGTGGTCTAGGTTACGTTAGAACTTGCTAGGCTTAGTGGCTAGCGGACGGTAGAAGTCGAGTGGTAGATCCCACTCGCATGATAGGGACCCCTGGATTGTACTAGCTGGATTTAGGATTTGTTGAGACCGGACGGGGAATTGCTTGTATAGGATGGTTGGAGAAGGCTGGGCCTTCACGGTGGTGTAGCCCCGTCTGTGTCGATTGAGGACCGTTCGTTGTTGGCCCTATTGAGCAAGTTCGAATGTACTGACTCACATGCTAGTGTTTTTATGGGCCTAGTAAACCTAGTAGCCTGCGTCGCCCCGGATGTCTGGTAGATACTTTACTCTTTCTATCATGGTATTTGGGAGAGGTAGGGTGGCGTCCCGCGCAGTCAGCCGTCCGGGACGGAGCTGCGGTGGGAGAGCCCTTCCTCGGGAGGAGTAGAATCTGGTACAGCTCTGGTGGTATGTAGCGTAAACGGTTGCCGTATGTGGCCTTTGCCGCGTATGGCGTGTGGTCAGGTTTTCTCCTGCAGGATGTACATCGATGCCGCCGCTCTCGGTCAAGAGCAACCTTGCTCAGTGCGCCACATCGTAGTGTGATATGATTGATGATATGGTGCTAGTCTATTTACATTACTGTTATTTACATTGTTATATATATACTGTCACTGTTGATGTATTGTTACTTCATACATGTTTTAGAGAGATGCACACTGTTTTACTGGATAAGTACTTATCTTGAAAAATAAAACTTGGAAGTAAGGATCAAGTAATTAGTGCGAGTTATGCTATTGAGTCAGCCACCCCTTTGTAGCCTTGCATATTAGAAGTCGGCTGTAGATAGCCAATTTGACGGGTAAGTCTTGCTGAGTATTAGTTGCTCAGGGTTTGGCTCTTTATGATTTTATTGCAGGTAGCACCTTTATCCCCGACTCTACGGGTGGAGGTGGACAGTGGGATGGCCAGCTTCCCTATGGTTGGACAGCCCACTGGGAGACTGAGGAGTGATCTCCTCTCGAGTCCGCATCTTCATGGCTTTGGATGCGGGTTCTTGTGTATCGTGAGCGCGTGCGCTTGTACTTTATTTCCAGACTTGTATCGTTTATTTCCGCTGTGCGACTCTGTGTTTTAATTGGATTAATGTAACCACTTAAAGACTTAAATTGTGCTTTTTATATGCTGTACTGTTGCGTCTGTTCATCAGCGCTATACCGACTCGATCCTGCGAAAAGCGGAGACGCTTCAGCTGGTACCAGAGCCGTGTTGGGACAGTACATCATATAAACGGCCTATTTTCGAAAAGCTAACCACGTTACGAGTGAGGAACGAAAAGCCCATTATAAGGATGTTAGAGTAATCGGGTGGTAATAGGAGTTGATTGTTATTTTTCTGTAACGACGCACCGACGCCCAGGTAAGAAGGTAAGGAACTACATGGCGCTGGTTTTGGATATTGGTGGCGGAGTTTGTTCTGTTCCGTGAGCCATCGAGTTCACGAGGAGTTGAGGATGGTGAGGATATGTTATTGGGCCATGTATTACGTTTTGATGAGATGCGTCACCTGTGTAGGTTGGTTGAGGTGACGTTGTGTGCTTTGCAGGTACACTAACTCGCGCGTAGATCGTGTAGAAACGTTTGTGAGTGCGACTTAGTTGCCACCACTGTCTACGGCCTGCTATATTTGGGCAAATTTTATTTTGTGAGGACGTATAGGTCGTGCATGCATTGCATCTTCATGATTTAAAACACTTCCACAAATTTCAGATCACCCAAAAATTTCAGACTGACAAGCTAATTTTAAAAATTCATAACTCCAAAACCGCTTGATCAAATTCGATGAACCAAGACTTGCTGGAAAGCTTACAACATGAACTAAAACTTTGCTTCAGAGTTCGCCTTTCGATTCTGTCATTATCCCCTCCAAATCCGTCAACCACATGAAACCAAATTTCAGCCTCGACCAGTTTTTCCAGAATCTGTTTGCCGCTAGCAGAGTTCTCCTACAACAACAGTTACCAGGAGAGCATCAAGATGGCACCCTTTGAGGCGTTGTATGGACGTCGCTGTCGCACTCCCCTTAATTGGGTTGAGTCTGGCGAGCGATTCACCTTGGGGACTGAGTTGATAGCAGAGGCCGAGGAGACAGTGAGGCACATTCAGTCGAACTTGAGAGCAGCCAAGTCTCGACAGAAGAGCTATGCTGACAGAAGACGCCGACCGTTGGTGTTTGCAGTTGGCAGCCACGTATACCTTCGTGTCTCTCCCATGAAGGGTGTACGTCGGTTTGGTGTCAGAGGGAAGCTAGCACCCTGATACGTTGGACCGTTCCGGATATCTGAGCAGTGTGGACCCGTCGCTTATAGATTGGAGTTACCCTCCAACCTCTCAGGTGTTCACAATGTGTTCCATGTATCGCAGCTGAAGAAGTGCTTGAAGGTTCCTAGTGACAGAGTGGTCAGTGATGTTGAGCAGCTTGAGCCAGATCTGACCTACCCCGAGCAGCCTATTGGTATTGTCGATCAGAAGGACCGAGTCACCAGGAAGAGCACTACCAGATTTTATAAGGTGCAATGGAGCAACCACTCTGAGGCCGAGGCCACGTGGGAGACAGCGGAGTTCTTGAACTCCCATTTTCCCGGTTTTCTTCCTCCGAGGTGCGTTATCTAGTTGTTCCATTTTTGCATCTTATTCTTCGTCCTTTCGCCATTCGTTTTTCCTCCTTTCTCCTTAATCTCGGGACGAGATTCTTTTAAGGGGGGAGGGCTGTGACACCCCGTGTCACTGATGCCCCACTGATGCACACTCACAAACTGAAACGAACCTTGAACCATATTCAAATTCAAATTCGAAATACAAAATTTAAATAATGGCCAAACACATGCTTGTGAAGCAACTCAAAATTTTCCATAACAACTTGAGCAACCAAAAATACCAGTAGATAGCCCTTGTGAAATAAGAATTTTGGAGAATTTTTGGTGATTTTTGAAATTCATTTCGATGCTCAAATAAATCCCCAAAGTTCCAAAAATGTCCAACTTTGACTAGCTGCCATTTGAATTCTATTTCGAATTGAGATGTGCATGTTATGTCACTGGAAAGATCATTTCATGACCTTTCGAATGCAACCAGTTTTGCAATTTTTGGAGTTCATTTGCTAGTTCAAATCGAGCGCCAAAGTTTGGGGAAATTTCAGTTTGAATAAATTCGGGAAAAAGAAAAGATGCCGCTGGGCCCGCATGTCATCCCCCTCTCTCTCACTGAGGCCGTCGGGAGCTCCTCGCCGCGTGGCCGTCGTCCACCGGCGCGTCTTGCCGCCCCTGACCAGCGCCGTTCGGACAAGAGCCCGACCCCGCTCCTCTCCCGGCCCACTCCGCTCCACTTTCGCCCACCGCCAGCTCCAAACCCTAGCTCCCCACCTCCGCCTCCACGCTTGAGCTCGGGTCGCCGCCTTTCGTCGCCGACGAGCTGACCGGGGCAGGCTGTAGAGCTGCGAGGGGTGTATATCGCCGAGATGAAGCTCACCATGGGACCCGAAGTCCCCTCCCCGGGGTGAGAGCCACGGATTTGGCCGTCGTCTCCCAGTCCGGCCGTCACTCCCCCTTTCTTCCTCGCCGTGAAATACTCCACCCTCCGGTGAGATTTTCGTCGATTGGCTGATGCTAGAGCTTCCTCCAGTTGGTGCGCACATGCTTGACACCACCCCTCACTTCCTTCCGCAGCGGAGCCGTCGGACTTCGAGTTTTCCCCGCCGTCGGTCTTCACCGCCGCGGCGAGCTCTCCGCTCCGACCACCCTCCAGGCTACCTCGACGTCATCACGTTACACGCCGACGACGCCCGCGACTCCAGGAAGCTAACGCACCAACGCGTGCACCTCGCCGACCACCACCTCGGCATCGCGACGCCGCCGAACCCCCCCGCCACCGTCGTCCTCGCCGCCGAGCCTCTTTCCGGCCATCCCCGCGGGCCACGTGCAGTGAGGTGAGCTCGCCGTGCCTCCCCGCGCATCCCCGTGTATTTAGTTTCGCCGTTGGCCGCCGGAATCACCAACTCCGGCGAGCGCGCCACCGTCCTCCGGCCACCCTCCGGTGGGCGCACCGTTGACCATAAGGTCTCGGATCTGATGCGGCTACTGGGGATCCCGTGTGGACAATCCTATGGCCTACCGTGCGTTCTTGCGCGCGACTGGCCAGATTCCGTGTGGCACGCGCTTGATCCGGTGCGGCCCAGATTCTGTGGTCGCCTTTGTGGCCCTGATCTGATTGGCCCGCCAAATTTTGAATCCTTTTCGTAATTAGTTTAATTCATCAGAAATTAGCAGAAGCTTGAAAAATGCATAATAAATCGAATACACATCAGAAAAATACAAATCCAATTTCTTTGGACTCCATGTAACATCCTCTGTCCAGCAAAAATACCAAAACACACTTTTGCAGATTGTGTATTTCCTGGAAAATACATCTGTCCAGATCTTGTTTAATTCCTTATAAATTCTCTGTTGCCCAATAAATCCTGAACTCTTGCATGCCTGTTAATAATATGATAACACACATACAGAGCATTTTTCCACTATCACATGTTGTCTAATTATTTTCTTATGATTTAAATCATGTTCTGCACTGTATAAATTATTACAAATAATCTACCTTGCAATAAATCATGAAACTTCACCATAAATCACTTCCAGTGGTGACTTGCACCAGAAAAATGCCACTGGACATAAATTAATTTTTGGAAATTGAATTACTTATTTAATCTACTCCCGATTGATTAAATGGTTAACTTAATTGAAAATCAATGAAGGAAATACTCCAGACGAAATTAATTAACAAAGTTAATCGTTTGCACTTACAGTGTAAATGACTGTCCTATCAAGTAATTAAATCTTTAATTGCATCATGTTCTTGCATCTAACTTTGCATTATTCCTTGTCATAACGTGTAGTGACAGAGACGACTCCGGAGCCGCTCGACTTCCAGCTGCCGGAGGAGCAGACCCAGGAGGTGCAGGAGGAGCAGCCGCAGCAGGACACTGACCCCGCTGACTTTGTTAGCGTAGCTCCTGAGCCAGGCAAGCCCCGGTGCATGCCTTCCTATTTAGGATTTTATTTTCTCACTTGATTGGGGCTAGTAATTGTTTGTGCATTAGGTTTATTAGGAGTTGATGTGAAACCATAGAACTGCATTAGGACTACCCTTCCATATCCTACCTTGTGTCCTATTTTTATAGATGTGGTCTAGGTTACGTTAGAACTTGCTAGGCTTAGTGGCTAGCGGACGGTAGAAGTCGAGTGGTAGGTCCCACTCGCATGATAGGGACCCCTGGATTGTACTAGCTGGATTTAGGATTTGTTGAGACCGGACGGGGAATTGCTTGTATAGGATGGTTGGAGAAGGCTGGGCCTTCACGGTGGTGTAGCCCCGTCTGTGTCGATTGAGGACCGTTCGTTGTTGGCCCTATTGAGCAAGTTCGAATGTACTGACTCACATGCTAGTGTTTTTATGGGCCTAGTAAACCTAGTAGCCTGCGTCGCCCCGGATGTCTGGTAGATACTTTACTCTTTCTATCATGGTATTTGGGAGAGGTAGGGTGGCGTCCCGCGCAGTCAGCCGTCCGGGACGGAGCTGCGGTGGGAGAGCCCTTCCTCGGGAGGAGTAGAATCTGGTACAGCTCTGGTGGTACGTAGCGTAAACGGTTGCCGTATGTGGCCTTTGCCGCGTATGGCGTGTGGTCAGGTTTTCTCCTGCAGGATGTACATCGATGCCGCCGCTCTCGGTCAAGAGCAACCTTGCTCAGTGCGCCACATCGTAGTGTGATATGATTGATGATATGGTGCTAGTCTATTTACATTACTGTTATTTACATTGTTATATATATACTGTCACTGTTGATGTATTGTTACTTCATACATGTTTTAGAGAGATGCACACTGTTTCACTGGATAAGTACTTATCTTGAAAAATAAAACTTGGAAGTAAGGATCAAGTAATTAGTGCGAGTTATGCTATTGAGTCAGCCACCCCTTTGTAGCCTTGCATATTAGAAGTCGGCTGTAGATAGCCAATTTGACGGGTAAGTCTTGCTGAGTATTAGTTGCTCAGGGTTTGGCTCTTTATGATTTTATTGCAGGTAGCACCTTTATCCCCGACTCTACGGGTGGAGGTGGACAGTGGGATGGCCAGCTTCCCTATGGTTGGACAGCCCACTGGCTTCCCTATGGTTGGACAGCCCACTGGGAGACTGAGGAGTGATCTCCTCTCGAGTCCGCATCTTTATGGCTTTGGATGCGGGTTCTTGTGTATCGTGAGCGCGTGCGCTTGTACTTTATTTCCAGACTTGTATCGTTTATTTCCGCTGTGCGACTCTGTGTTTTAATTGGATTAATGTAACCACTTAAAGACTTAAATTGTGCTTTTTATATGCTGTACTGTTGCGTCTGTTCATCAGCGCTATACCGACTCGATCCTGCGAAAAGCGGAGACGCTTCAGCGGATCGCATAGTCCGGCTGCCCGGACAGCCGGCTGTTGACTTCGCCATGTACTCCGGGTATGTAACGGTGGACGATCAAGCAGGTCGGTCTCTGTTCTTCTGGTTGCAGGAGGCGCCTGCAAAGGCCCAGCCGGCACCGCTCGTTTTGTGGCTGAACGGCGGGCCTGGGTGCTCATCGGTGGCGTAGGGCACCTCCGAGGAGCTCGGAGCGTTCCGCATCCGGCCGGACGGCGCGACGCTGTTCCTCAACGACTACCGGTGGAACAAAGGTAACTAAGGCTATTACTTACTGCACAGGAGATTTTGTGACATGGTGGTTTCGCGCGTGTTTGAGATTACTTTTTTGTGGGGGGTGCTCTGCAGCAGCTAACATACTGTTTTTGGACTCGCCGGCCGGTGTTGGGTTCTCTTACACCAACACCACCTCTGACCTCTACACATCTGGCGACAACAGAACAGGTTCAGTTGCATCGACAGTCATGGTTTTACTTGTGTTTCTTGCGTTGTGTTAGTTTCATGACTTTAACCGCTTGCGAAAACGGTTGCATGCAGCTCACGACTCCTACACCTTCCTGTTGAAATGGTTCGAGAGATACCCGCACTACAAGTACCGAGATTTCTACATTACTGGGGAGAGCTACGCAGGTAAGACATTGATATTTTTCCCCCTTTCTGTATAGGCTACTCTGTTTCATGCGCTCAGTAGTACTTTCACTCGCTCACTGCTCTGACATTAGGCAAAATTCATAAAATCGGCAGGGCATTACGTTCCGGAATTGTCCCAGCTTGTCTACCAGAACAACAAAGGACTCAAAAAACCGTTCATAAACTTCAAAGGTTTCATGGTACTGGCTCGATCGATCCGATCATTCCTTTTCGTGACCGTGTTTCCAATGTTTTAGTTTTCGATCTGAATCAACGAAACCTTTCTACCTATCGCTTGGAACCTAACTACCTGATGTAACAATTTCCAGGTGGGGAACGCGGTGACGGACAACTACCTCGACACAGTGGGCACGTTCGAGTCGTGGTGGCACCACGGGCTCATCTCCGACGACACCTACCGGCTGCTGGAGGCCACCTGCCTCACTCATCGCCGCCGTGCCAGGCGGTGCTTGACAAGGCCACGGCGGAGCAGGGCGACATAGACCTCTACAGCCTCTACACACCCACGTGCAACCAGACGTCACCGGCGAAGAAGAACCGGACGCTAAAGAGGCACTACGTGAGTAGTATCCTCACGTCACATTTGAAAATGTCCTTTTCGGCGGTAACGGGTCAAATAAAAAGCTCTACAATGACGGGTCAAATAAAAGGCTCTATAGTGACGGCTATCAAATCCACCACCAAGTCATTGTCATTAGCAATAGTGTTTCTTAAATGGCGGGTTGCTTGTTGTGATTCTCCCATCACTGAAAGATGCACTCAGCTACCGATGACAAAGCAGCCCGAATACCCCACCAACTAGGAACACCATCACCCATCGTCCCACTCTAGATAGATCTGGATCTCTAAATTGTCAATCATGAGGCAAAAAAACATAGAGCAAGAATGTTCATAGGCTTATAAATTCATATACTTAAACCAAACGTATATAGACCTCAAAAATCAAATATTATTTTGTGTAAACATTTCAAAATCCTGTAAAACTTAGAACTCAATGGGCCTTAAATCCACATCGAAACAAGAAAAACATCACTAAATGACCTAGAATTACCTTATAGAGCAACACAAACATTCATAAAAAATGAATTGAAAGCCTCTTGTGGCAACCTCGGGCTACTACTGTTCGCGCGATCATATATATTGGGGCCCTTTACTAATGGCTGATGTCAGTGACGGCCCTCTTAATGGCATGCCACGGGAGAAGATGCCAACCATAGTTAGGTAACATGCCACTTAATTGGCCACCTCTAAAATTTTATTTCGCCCACCACTAGAAACGATTTTTCAAGTGACTTTACACACATTTTGTAAAGTTCTACAGTGACGGATTTTGACAGGGTTACGAGACATCTAACTTTACAAAATGTGTGTAAAGTCACTTGAAAAATCGTTTTGTAGTAACAGTCCTCAATAAAAACAACGCTTTTTGAAAATTATGGTAAGGGTTTTATTTTTCATTCTACTGATCTTTTTTCTCTTGTGTCCACAAGCAGCCTTGGCTGAGGGGATCGTATGACCCGTGCACCGAAAGACACTCAACAGTGTATTATAACCAGCCAGATGTGCAGAGGGCTCTCCACGCTAACGTCACCGGCATAAACTACACATGGACGACCTGCAGGTTTGTGGACGATCCCTTGAAAGCCAAATTGCTACTTTCCCCTTCATTTTTTTTAATGCCTGTCCTCTATTTATAATGCTTATCACTGTAGTACCAAATATTTTGGTATAGTTTTCAGTGCTCTCGTATCTATAATCTATAGTATCTATATAAGTCATACCTACTAAATGCAATTAATTTTCTAAATCTCAAACCTTATTGCGCCACACCACCTAAATAATCTGGTCCATCAGTTTTGTTTGTTCAAACTCATCACGACCCTCCATCATTCACAATAGAAAATAGCAGCCGCGCCTGAAACAAACTGCAGCAGCCACCTAAATCTCTTCAGGTTTCCATGTGCATTACCTTCAAGTGATTGCACGCATGAAGTAACCCACCAACAATGTCTTTAAGTTCTCCTCTTCAATTTTGCATTTGCATATTACCTTCAATTGATTGTACGCTTGCAGTATTTGTGCCTAGCCGATCCATCAGGTACCTCTTCGTCCTGACCTGCTTCTCTGTTTGCAAGTTACAGCGCTCGCTCTGCCTTCCGCTCCGGTCTGGCTTCTAGAAAAAATCATCATCATTATAGAACCGACCCGCTATAAATATTATGTCATGTTAATCCATCATCGTTAAAAGGCAATTCGTGAGCGAAAGGGCCTGTAGCCTAGCGGTTACAAGAGCCTTAGTAGCACCTCAGGTCCTGGGTTTGACTTCCCGTGGGAGCGAATTTTCTAAGATTTAACGGCATTGTGCTTTCAGTGGTAAGCGACGCTCCTGTCGACATCGAGACGCCAGTGGTGACTTCGTCAATATCTAGGATGTGCCGGTACAGTCTTCGAAGATGCTCATTGAAGTAGGGTTTGCGTACGTAATTCATAGGGGTGAGCGTGCGTACGTTGTGGGTGTCTAAGTTATACTTTGTACTTAAAAAAAAAATAAAATTCGTCGGAGCATGAAACACTAACAACGCCGCATGGTGGCTATTCATCTCCAGGGGCATCTCCACCGAGCAGCAACGCAACATAGAGTCCTTCGCCCGGCCAATGGTCCTGCCATTGAACTCGTCATAAACCACTGAATCACGCTAGGAACAGAGCAGGAATCCTCCGCTCTTGGTTGACATCTTCTGCCTCTGGCCTATTTTGGATCTCTTTGGAGGTGATGATCCTGTTAGATCAAATTGATCTAAAACTAACAGGATCATCTAGTCGCAAGTAGATCACACCTAGGATTAATTAACCTAATGCTTAGATGACTTACCCGTCATGATTGTAGCCATTGTAAATGGCTGATGAGGTGTAGAGGCTGTAGAGGCGCTGTAGATCATGGAAGAACAGCTGCAAGTCGATGTAGAACAGGGACACCGGCTTTCGAACCTTCGGGATCGGTAGAATTAGGGTTAGAGTAAACACTAGGCTTAATTTCATGATTAAGTCACGATCAGGGATAACAGGAGGTTTCCCTTCGCTTATATATGCTGCTGTAGGCGTGGGCCGGGCCCTTAGATGGGCTGAATTTTGCCTCCCGATCAAGGCAGCTAATAGGGGTCTGAGTTGGATTCGGATTGGGCCTTTTGGGCCACTTGACCGAGGTCAATAATTCCAACATTCTCCCCCTTGACCAAATGTCAATGGCTAATTCTTTATAATATTTATTTTATCAATCATGTGCAGGTGGACATACACAGATCAATAATCTCTCACCTAATCGAACAATCTTAATCTTAAACTTAGACTTATGTTCGCATTATGTTCACACTCAATACCATAATAAAACCTGACGAATCAGTCACCGGAAGCAAAACAGGTGTACCGGGACATAATTAACCAAAGTCTGCTACAGTATCTCGATAGATCACTTATTAATCTTAATTGGGAGTTTATTTATTCGGCCTCATCCAGAATCATATTTCAGGTTTAATCACTAATTTCGCGAAATAGGTTAGGCGATAACACCCTAAATTAGTCATGTTGCTAGCTATTTACTTAAAGTATTAAAATGACTTGATCCTGGGACCCTTCTTTCATAACATAACAATATAGTTGTCAATGGGCTTGACACCATCAACTATATGTCATTACTTGAAGGAATTCTGTAATCAAATACAGTAACATTGAGTACTATCAATGTAGGCTTAATAATACCGGAATATATTTCATATGCCTGCCTGAAACATGCCACACAAAATCAACATTAACAATGCTAATCTTGTTTTAGAGCTTTCTGCAGAATCGCTCATATCTGTAAGAATGAAGGATATAAAACTTAATTGTGCACATTTACATCCATACACCCTCACAAAACCTTATATGAATTGTACTTAATTAAATAAGCATGTTATATGGTGCCTTTAACTTTAAAACATCTTTTCCAGTGGACCTCCTCTGGACTAAGACTAATAAAATTTTGTCAAGCATTCCGGCTTGTCATGCTAAGTCAATCTTTTATTTGGCTTAGCACATAGCTTCTGTCTGAAGCTTGAGGAACGTCTTCCTATTTCTCTTATTCTTAATCTTATAGTTATGATAAAATTTGCTATATCACGCAAAGCTAACAGGCATAATTATATTCGCATTCACATAATATCACTTCAGAGCCTCTTTCAACTTTTGTGCTTAAGTGACAATCCCAATACTCACTTTGGTCCCATCAAAATGTCATACTCCCCCAGAACATAGGAAAAGTATCACTAGATGTGTCTTATGATATGATGATATCATTTCTCCTTTCTTGGAATGCATGCTTATTTCTTTCAACTTACGGAGAAAATAATCACCTTAGAGTATCAGGATCTTAATTAATCCACCTTAACTCATAGTGAGTTATAAACTTAACATCTTATTTTCTTTTGGAATCACTTCTTCAACAATCTGCAGACCCATTACAGTCTGTTGTCTTGACTCCGTCAGAAAATTGCTATGAGATGAACTATACTTATGTTCAAAATTCATAGACCCTTTTATGACCTCTTTTACATAATTTTAAAAATAACTGAGGCTTTCACTTTTGTGCCCAAAACTTAACTTATTATTAAAAAATTATGAGTCTCTGTTATTGAAAAACAGCTAATGTAGATCCTCAACAGAGTTAGAAAAGAATGGAGAAACACTTATGGCATCATATGAGAAAATCATATATATATATATATATATATATATATATATATATCTCATCTTAAATCATCGATATAGAGGAAACTTGTCCTACATCTCAATAAGATTTCTTCTCCCCCATTTCCTTCCATATGAGCTTTCATTGAATTCCGAATAATCAGAATATTAAATGTGTCGGCCCATAAGCTTATCTAGAAATAAATTTACAATGATAGCTCTTTAACTTATCTTGGCACGACATTTATTATACCACTGATCAGCTTGCTTTGCCACCACTAGCCCACACCGGCGGTGGCTAGATAATGAACTAGAGCAGCAAAGTTATGATTAAATGTCCACAAAACAGCGGTGGCCAGTATCATGAACACAATCATACTTCAATCGTCTCTGATTCCATTGCACCAACCCACAACAGCGGTGGCCAGAAAATGGGTGACACAACACAACCTGTGAGAATTATCCCGTACACAGCGGTGGCCAGAATATAGGATAAAACCACACTTATTGAGACAATTGGTCTTTGTGGAGTGTTTAGACTCCCATCACAATGGTAGTTTTTTTAATAATCATGTCTTGCATGATAAAGTTGCTCTTGAACTTATCTTTAATTTAAGCAATAAGATATAGCGAAGATATAGCGAGTATATCATACTTAAAACTTATACTCATATTATGCTTAAAATCTTATGCTTAATTTTGTTCTTAAATCTTATGGACGACAAAATGTCATGGAGAGAATTTATTAACATTAATTCTTAATTGACAAGAGCAATTCTTAATTGAAATTATTATCTGGAGTATCTTTTAAAAAAAATTGATGAGACATGCCATTCCCCCCCCCCGAATTTGTGGTCTAAACGTGAGTGTGCCACATATTCGACAAGGTCTCATCACTTAACTTATCTCATCTAACTCTCACATATGTAAGAAATTCATAATTAACATTATGAAATTTGCTTGTAGAAAAGCAATTAAGATAGTAACTTAAAACTTGAGGACATTAGAGTTAATTTCACAACTTAAAGAGAAATGTACTCATAAACAATGATATATTGAACCAAAAGGTTTCACTAAAGTACATTGAAGACCATCAAGCTAACTATTGAATCCACTAACTACTTCTAAATGAAGTTCTTAGGAATAAAACTTTAACTAATTTCATCGACTAAAAACTAAGAATCATTCCCCCGATTTTATGGATTCGATAATATAGTGTGCTATACAAGGATCGGAGAGGTCCATTCCAAAAGGCTTAAGCTCATAAGCAATGTCACAAATGCTGCAAATGTGCCTTGCTAATCCACTGTGTCCATCATAGCGCGAGGTGGTTAGTCTTTTGATGAGGAATTTTGTGCAGACTCTCTTATGACTTGACTCAATCAAAGAGAGGAGTCCACCAGCAGTCATGTCCTCATTATCCTGAAATTCTCCCCTTATGCCATCTGAAATTGAACGCTTGATGATTCTTTTGGCAAACTTATTGTCCTTTTCCCATTTCTCTAACTTGGAGTGATACTCATGCATCTTCTCATCATATTTCTTGATGTCAGAAGTGGGAGGAAATGGTTTGACGGTATGAAGCACATAATCAAGCTCCAGAGACTTGAGAATGTCTTGCACCTTCTCTTTCCATAAAGGAAAGTCAATGCCGTTGAAGGGCTTAATGTTCTTCATGTGGCTTTTATCTGAAAATGAGAAAACCAAATAATGGTACTTAGTAAATATCTTAATGTGCTAATAGGATAGTGCTAGTACTTATAGCAACAATAACGCAAAAGATGCATTATTTAATCTTAGAGCACACTTAATGAATGCAAACTTATGCATTTCTTATTAATCTTAAGGCATGATGGAAAAATATCACAATAATCTTAAAACTTAAACTTAAATAGTACAATAAGATGCACTAATCATGAAAATAACCCTACGGTGGTCTGATTATAATCATGCAAAATAAGTAACAACTTGCATCACCGGTGGGGAAAACAAGCGAAACTTATTTAACTTAAAATGAAAGGCAGCATAAAACTTACTTATCGACAAACTTAATAGATCAAACTTAATTTTCTCAGCGAAAACATAATAATAATCTCAACTTAATATTCTCATACAAAACTCAAATGATGTCTTAAACATGGTGAGAAAAAATCATATATGCTGGGCATTAACTTAATGAAAATGATTTTTCCCACTATGTTCATTTCACAGAGAAAATACTTAATTTGATCATTAGGGGAAGACTCTTAAATCTTAATAATCTTGCTAATTACTTAAATGACTAACTCATGATTCTGTGAAAACAGAATAATCAATAAGACTCATGAAATATGTACCTTATACACATTAAAATTCCCAAAGAATTTTGCTTAACTTAATAGCTAAATTAATCTTAAACTTATGCCTTAAAACATTGTGCTCAATATACTTAATTAAACTTAATATATATACTTAATATGACAGCGGAAGCTTAACAATAGCAAATGAAATTTTGCCACTAAATATTCTTGAGAATTTAGCTTAATTAATTTCCCAAACACTATGTGGAAAATTGTGCCAAAATAAACTGAGAAAATTATAAGGAATTTTACTGCAATGAAAACTTAATTATCACTTATAAAATTTGCAGCAAAGTATAGAACCTCTTAATTTTATTCTTAGGCAAATTTAAAGGCAATGCTTAACTTTATTTATTTCTGTAAATGATAAAACATAAACAGATTTCGGCCTGTGTCTTAATTTGGCCCGCTAGGAGCCTATTTATGCGCGCCAACAGCGCGCAGCGCACTAGCCCATCGGCATAGTGCCGCGGCCCAGCCCGACATGCGCGCGAGCGCAGCGCACGAGCGTGGAGCAGGCCAGCGCAAAAGGCCGTTGGGCCTTAGGCCCGACAACTGATGACCGGGCCGTAAATTCGGCCCGACGCGCGTGACCGAGCGGGGCGCATCTGGCCCAGCCCAACTGACGGATGAGACGCGCGCCGTCGGATCGAACTGAGAATAGATCGGACGGCTCAAGGGAAAGGGGCTCGACATAAAACGCCGCCCGAAACCCTAGCCGTCCTCACTCGCTCCCGTATCACTCTCCTCATTCCTCTCGCCTCACTCCCGCTCCCGCAGCCGGCGCCGCAGCGCGCGATGGCACCAGAGGACGACCACGCCGGCGAGCCGCCGCGGCGCCACGGGGAGCTGCTCGCCGGCGCGCGCGTGCGAGAAATCGCGCGCGGCTCCGTCGAGCACCTCCGCCGTGGTTCCCTAAGGCGAGCGCGTCGCGCGGCAGACGCGACGACGACTCGGAGACGGCCCGGCGACGACGACGGCGAGGAGCCGTGCATGTGCGGGGAGCCCGCGCGGCGGATCTGAGGCTACGCGGTCCGGATCTGATGCCCAGCGAGGGCGCGCTCGAAGGCGACGAGCTCGATGGCGACCGGGTGCGGAGGAGCACGACGACGACGGCGAGAGGCCGAGGCATGCGGGCTTTGACGCGGCGGAGCTTATGCCGCGTGTGGTGGTCCTGATGTCGGCGACGGGCACGCTCGGCGTATTGATGCCGTGGGCCTTGCCGGCGACCGGAGAGGACGCCATCGTCCGCGCGCACCTGATCTGATGTGCGGCGGGGACGGCAAAGAGCAAGAGGTGAGTCCTCTGATCTTAGGGTTAGCTTAGCTTAATTTAGGGTTAGGGTTAGGGTGTTCATGTGTGTAAACTAGAACAACCCTAGATTAGAAAACCCAGAATTGCTTAGCTAATTTCGCATCTAATTGTGACATGGCAAATGAAGAACAGATCGATTGTGCGAAACCCTAATAGCTTAGCATGAACCGAACAGGAGCATTAACTTAATCAACTAACTAATCTTAGGCATCTACTAATGAAAGCCTTACTGCGCTAATTAAAACTTGACTAAAACTGAACATGAATCTTAGAGAAAACATTAATTTGATCCATGTAGACATGGAAACTGAGTGCGCAGAATTAAAATCATGACTAATCATGAGCAATTAGCTGATTGATCTAAGTGAATAGAACTTGAATAAAGCTTAAGTGAACACCTCTGATTTCTGAACTAGATCATCAAAAAACATGACTGAAACTTAACTAAAACATGACAAGATCTAGTTCTAACTGAGACTAGGGGATCTAATCGACTAGATTAGGCTCTGATACCAATTATTAGATCAAATTGATCTGAAACTAACAGGATCATCTTGTCGCAAGTAGATCATACCTAGGATTAATTAACCTAATGCTTAGATGACTTACTCGTCATGATTGTAGCCATTGTAGATGGCTGATGAGGTGTAGAGGCTGTAGAGGCGCTGTAGATCATGGAAGAACAGCTGCAAGTCGATGTAGAACAGGGACACCGGCTTCCGAACCTTTGGGATCGGTAGAATTAGGGTTAGAGTAAACCCTAGGCTTAATTTCGTGATTAAGTCACGATCAGGAATAACAGGAGGTTTCCCTTTGCTTATATATGCTGCTGTAGCCGTGGGGCCGGGCCCTTAGATGGGCTGAATTTTGCCTCCCGATCAAGGCAGCTAATAGGGGTCTGAGTTGGATTCGAATTGGGCCTTTTGAGCCACTTGACCGAGGTCAATAATTTCAACAGATCCGTCCAAATTTTTGACTGATATACTTGCTCGGATGGATTCTTTTTTCCTTTCTAAGTGCCTGTCTGTTTCTGGGATGCATTAGAGCTACTGTTAAAAATCATTTCCAAATCCTACTCTGGTACGCAAAGTGGCAGGCTCTTCTGTAGTGGAATTGATTCCTATTCTTCGAAAGCACCCTAACCTCCTTTTGATGGGTATATTCTCTAAACTTTTCTTTTCTTTTCTTTAATCTGAAAGATTGTTGTGAGCAATGAGACACAAATCCCTCTTTTTTTTTTCTTGCTATGCTGGCAGCATGAATTTTTGTATGCGTAGTGGAGTGTAAAAATGTGTAATGTAACCAGTCATCCGTGTTCACTAAAGTTCTTGCATTGCACATTTGAAACCAAACGTTCGCAGTTGAGGTCCATCATCAACATCATTGTTGTTGAAATTAACCAGTCATCATTTAAACAGTGCACATATCTAACTTTTTTTTATATCAGCGCTCAAATAATGAATTTGAAAGTCTCATCTTATGTATAGTTCAATTCGTTCCCATATAGGAGGACATGCATGTGAACGAAGATTTGATTTGGTAGCAACAAAGTTCTATTTTTTTATTTCCATTTTTTTAATTCAGTTGACTCATGCTATTACTCAACCTTATCTCGATGTGCAGCGGGGAGAATGTTTAGTTGCTTTCGAACGAATAAATACATTTTGCTCAGCAATTCAGTCATGTCACCCCCAAAAATACATTGCCAGGCGCCTGGTGTTCTACTTGGATCTAATTAGTGTCTTATGCTTTTTTTTTGTCCTTCACATTCTAATCAATATTCAGCAAAGAAATAAGGACATCACATGTACAATCATAAATAAGTTTGCTACTTTAAACTATTGGATTCACCTCCAACAGTAACAACCACATCAAGTTCCTGCAGCAACGCGCAGGGTAGTCATCTACTATATTAAAGTGGTGTTCCATTTTCTCCTAAATAATATTGAAACATTCAGCCAGGTATAGCGAAATAACTTTCTTTGATTGAAATTTGTAAGTTCTAATCTACTAGATGTAGATTAATTAATTCAAAATGTTATCTCTGACTATGGGATCTTCTGAACTTTGGTATTACCGTAGATATAGTGTTACATATTTGAAGGTAGAATTAACATTACGAACAGGGGAGATTTCGTTATGGCCTCTCGCTCCTGACCCCTCCCCTCCCGACGCCTACCCTCCCCTCCAACCCACGCCGGCGTTCACTCCGAGCCCGGCGGCCACCTCCTCCGCTGCGGCCGCGGCTGTTCTCTCACCCAAGGCGTCGGTTCCCACCCCCTCCTTGTCTCCCTGGGCTGCCCCCTTCGTCTCCCGAGGCCGCTCCAAGTTGGAGCGTTGGCGCGATGACAGTCCGCCTTCCTCGGACCCCTCGGTAGCTCCTATAAGGGATCTGGCACGTTCCTTCCGGGACGTCGTTCTATCTCCCCCTTCGTCGACGGCTTCCTCGGAGGCGCCAGCGTCGGTGGGCGCGGCGGCGCCTTCTCCTCCGGCTACCACGCAGGCGGCGGCGGTTTCCTCTCACCGGAGTGCAGCTCAACGCACCGTCCTCCCTGACGCGAGTCGCGTCTCGGTGGCGGCGGACGGGTGGCAGAAGGTCGAGTCTCGAAGGTCGCGGTGCCAGCGGCTGGGTCTGCCGCGCCCCAGGCGCAAGGTGCCGGCGGACCTAGTCGGCAAGTGCTTTAATTGTTTTTCTACGGTGCACGTTGCTGCGCTGTGTCGCCAGCGCACTCGGTGCTTCCGGTGCCGCCTCCCAGGCCATCGTTCTTTTGCCTGCCCTGGGACGACGGACGGTGCGCCTCGAGTGTCCCGGCAGCGGCCGGCGGCGCGCGTTATGGAGTGGCGGCGGGTTACGCCGCGGATGTCGGCGGCGGCTAGTGAGACTGCTGCCCCGGCCGATGCTACTGCGATTGCGGTGCCTTCTGGGGGCTCTGATGGCGGTGGAGTTGATGCCGGCCAGCTGCACCGCCGGCGTCGGCCCCGCAAGCGCCGGTCTTCGCAGCGTGCGCGCTCAGATCCACCACCGCCCCCAGTACCGGCTAGCGATGCGCCGGCAAGCCCGGCTGGTTGTGCAGTCCTACCTCCATGCATCCTAGATTGGTCCGCTAGAGTGGCCATGGCCGAGGAAGACCTGCTCAAAGCTGTGGTAATCACCGTTATCAGTGACCGGGAGTTTGTGGAATCAGAGGAAGTTGCTGTGCTGCTCGCCCCCCGGCTGGAGATGGTGGCGGAATCTCTGGTCCTTCGACGGGCCTCACCGACGAGTTTCTTGCTGGTCCTTCCCAGCGAGGAGATGGTCAACAGGTTAACTGGCCAACGGCCGGTCCTTCGCGCGGCCACTTTCTCCATTGCATGCAAGCGTTGGTCACGGCTGGCAGGGTCCTCTGCCGGCGTTCTACCCCACTTGGTGGATTTCGAGCTGCGAGGAATCCCTTTCCATGCCTGGGAAACCTCAACAGTGGTGCAGTTCCTGAACCCGTTCGCATGGGTACAACTCGTGCACCCGGATACTCTAGGCCTCAGGGATCTCTCGGCGTTCCGGTGCACGGCGTGGACGCTCGACCCGAGCTCCATCCCGCCAGCTAGGGACCTGTGGATCGTCGAGCCGCCAGTGGCCGTCGAGGAAAACCCTCCAGTGAAACGAACCCTGGTGTATCCAGTGGATATTCACTTTGTGGTTGCCCTCCGGCCGGCGAGCTCCGAGACACCGCGGGGTGGCAATGACGACGAGGATGGCTCATCAAGGCGACGGAGGCGACGTCGGCGTCGCCATTCCCGCTCCCGCTCTCCTCCGATGGGCGGGGATGGCGGCGATGCAGGAGGATCAGCTGGCGGCGGCGAGCGGCGCCGGCCGGTTCATGATCGGCTGGGCCCGGTTGTCTCCGGCGAGGTCCACGTGGAGGACATGCATGGGCCTAGCTTCCAGGAGAGCCTTGATGACACGCGCGGGAGCCAAAGCGTTTTGCAGCGGGTGAGCCTGGAGCCGTTTGAAACGGTCTCGGTCCCGGTGCCCAAGGAGGTGGCGGCAACGTTCAACGAAGAAATTGAAGGCAGCATTTCAGTGGCAGCGCAAGAAGATACGATGCCAATCACAGGAAGAGGGGAAAATATCGAGGCGTCCCCATCTGTAATTTCTCCCACGATGGTTGGATTTAATAGTTGCACCCTTTTGGATGGGCTGGCCATGGACCCAGCTGGCTCTGATCCACTGGAGGCAAGCCTGGAGGCCTTGTTGGACCACGTTCCAGTCCCCTGCACCCCGCCTGGGCCGGGCCTCTCTGGTCCACTAACTGAAGCCGATGCTGGTGAGGCCCAGAAAAATGAGGGTGTCCATGACAACACTGCGGAAGAGAAGTCAACGGAGCCTTTCCAATCTCCTTTCTCGTGCTCCTCTGTTCCCCCGTTCGACAAGCTGACGACTCCGGTTGCCTCGCCGGCGGTGGGGCGTAGCTCGAGGGTGACAAGAGTGTACTCCCGACAACGCACCAGGCTCCACAACTGTTCTGACAAGCTTGCCCCGACCTTGGATTTGGCGGCGGATTTCCAGGCGGCTAAGGTTGCGCCCCCAGCTGCGGATGTGGAAGTCACTCAGCTGACTCCATCTGCGGCTACGGCCGGCGACCCAATCCCCCAGCCTCAGGAGGACGCCGCTAAGCAGACGAATACGGCGATCCTTACCCCAGCTGCGGGAGTGGCAGTCAGCTCGCTGACTCCTCCTGTGGCGCGATCGGAAGAGGCCCCGGTTTCGCACCTGGTTGCGCTCCCAGCTGCTGATGTGGCAGTCAGTCTGCTGACTGCATCCGCGGCTCTGGCCGGCGACCCAACCAACTTGCCTCAGGAGGAGGCCTCGGAAGCTATCACGCCCACCCTGATGTGGCCAGGCGCTGGCTCTGAACATTTTGCTGTGGAATCAACTGAACCTGCGCCGGCTCTGCAGGCCTCGACGGCGAATACCGGAGTGGTGCCTGCGACCCCGGCTGCGACCGCTAGAGAGGAGTTCATCAACAAACTCAAGCGTCACACATCCAGGCTCCTCCCTCTGCCAACCAACAGCAAGAGAAGAAAGAAGTCCATGCCCCAGGGATCCACCCCGCGCCGCAGTCGTCGACTTGCTGGAGCGCGTGTTGAATTTCAGATGGGAGAAATGTCAGGTCGTTCTAAAAAACGGGCTATGAAGACACTGGAGATTATTGGGGAGAACGGTGGAATTGATCAGCAGGCGCAGGATGACTACGCTAAGCTCTTCTCGCAGTCCCTAACTGCGTCTCACATTGAAGCTCTGGCGGCCCTCTTCGGATGGACGGTTCCTGATGATCTGGCTGATGGAGGCGATAGTGAAGCTGCTATCGGCGCCTGAATGTTCTTTGGTCCAGTGTGTGTGTGGTCGATTTTTTTGTGTTTTTAATGGATCCTACAAAAATCTTGATTTGGAATGTGAGGGGATTAAATTCCTCTGCCCGCCAGGACTCTGTTCGCACTATTGTTGAAGCTGCTCGTGTGGATGTTGTGTGTCTTCAGGAGACGAAAATGGCTGCCGTCTCCAGAAGAGTGCTTTTGTCTATGCTGGGAACTGATTTTTCTGATTTCCTAGAATTGCCGGCCAATGGGGCTAGTGGTGGTATTCTGATTGTCTGGAGACGCTCCCTGGCTACCACAGGTGAGAGTCGAGTAGATAATTATAGTGCCTCGGTTCAGTTCGCCTCTACTACTGGGAATTCTTGGTGGCTGACCTGTGTTTATGGTCCACAAGGAAATGAGGCAAAAGTTCAGTTTCTTCAGGAGCTACGGGATATCAGAGTTCAATGCCAAGGCCCTTGGATGCTGGCAGGTGACTTTAACCTGATTCTTAAAACTGAAGACAAGAACAATTCCAACATTAACAGAGCTATGATGGGTCGCTTCAAAAGATTTGTCGATGATCTGGCTCTCAAGGAAATTCCACTTCACGGACGCAAATATACGTGGTCGAACCAGCAAGATAATCCTACTTTGGTCAGATTGGACAGAGTGCTGTGTACAGTCGACTGGGAGGATCTTTTTCCAAATGTCTTACTGCAGAGTACAGCCACTGATGATTCTGACCACTGTCCACTCCTCCTTGGCCTAAAAGATAACAAACCCGGCAAACGGCGTTTCCATTTTGAAGCATTTTGGCCCAAGCTGGAAGGATTCCATGAGGCAGTTGAGGTAGCTTGGAACTCGGTTGAGGCTAAGTCTTGTCCTTTCGTCACGCTGGACCTGAAACTAAAGGCCGCTGCTAGGGGGCTGCAAGCGTGGAGTGATAAGAAGGTTGGGCATGTCAACTCGCAGTTGAGCCTAGCACGGGAGCTGTTACATCGCTTGGAGATAGCTCAAGATGGTCGGCCGCTGACAGCGACAGAAATCTGGCTAAAGAATAGTCTCAAGAAACACTCGCTCGCACTTGCCTCACTCCAGCGAACTATAGCTCGCCTGAGATCAAGAATTGGATGGCTCAGAGATGGGGATGCCAATACTAAACTGTTTCAGTTACATGCCCGTCACCGTAAGAGAAAGAATTTTGTAGGCAGTCTCGTCTCAGATGATCATGTATACACAAGTCATGAAGATAAAGCCAAACTGGTGGATGAGTTTTATGACAGCCTCCTTGGTGTTGACTCGGATCGAGAACACACTATTGATCTCCAGGCTACTGGCATCTCTCCACACAATCTGGACGAATTGGACATACCTTTTTCCGAGACCGAAGTATGGGAGACTATCAAGCAACTACCGGCTGACAAGGCGCCCGGTCCGGATGGCTTCACTGGATGTTTCTATAAGTCCTGCTGGTCCATAATAAAGGGTGATGTGATGACTGCAGTATCTGCTATTTGGAGCCGGAAGTTCATGAATTTTGAAAGGCTGAACTCTGCTTACATCACGTTGATCCCAAAAAAGGAAGGGGCTGACCAAGTCAAGGACTTTCGACCAATAAGTCTGGTGCACAGCTTTGCTAAATTGGTGACCAAGTTGTTGGCTAATCGACTCTCTAGCAAATTACAGGAAATGGTGTCTCCTAACCAAAGTGCATTTATCAAGGGTCGTTTTATACAGGATAATTTCATACTGGTTCAACAAACAGCCAGATTTCTACACCAGCAGAAGCAACCTCGAATCCTCCTCAAGCTTGATATTTCTAAGGCCTTTGACTCCGTGTCGTGGCCTTTCCTTTTGGAGGTCATGCAACAGTTGGGTTTTGGGCAAATATGGCGGGATATCATCTCTGGGTTACTCTCCACTTCCTCTACGCGAGTTTTGCTGAATGGGATTCCCGGTGAGTTTATTTCTCACCGGCGAGGATTGCGGCAAGGGGACCCTCTTTCCCCCATGCTTTTTATTCTAGCCATGGATGTGCTGGGTTACATGTTCACAAAGGCGGAGAGTGAGGGAATGCTCCTGCCCCTCTCTACAAGAACTTTGAGGCACCGGGTTTCTATATATGCAGACGATGTGGTGCTCTTCCTCCGGCCGGTGGTGGATGACATCACAGTCACCTTGGATATCCTACACTTATTCGGTACAGCCTCTGGGTTGCGCAGTAATGTGCAGAAAAGCTGTGTGTTTCCTATCAGATGTGACGAAGATGATATTACAGTTCTGCAAGACATGCTACCATGCGACATCTCTGACTTTCCTTGCCGTTATCTGGGCCTGCTGCTGTCTCTAAAGAAGCTCACTAGGGATCAGGTCCAACCAATTATTGACAGAATTGCAGATCAGTTGCCTGGATGGAAGGCTGATCTAATGACGCGAGCGGGACGGCGAGTGCAAGTTCAGTTTGTGCTCACTAGCATGCTTATTTATCTTCCTATGGCCATTGATCTTCCAATGTGGGCTCTAAAGGCGATTGATAAAATCAGAAGAGCGTTCTTGTGGCGTGGTCGAAAGGAGGCCAAAGGCGGACATTGTCTAGTGGCATGGAGCAAAGTATGCCGACCCTTGGAGCTGGGCGGCTTGGGCATCTCTAGTTTGAAAGAGCTGGGCTGGGCACTCCGTATGAGGTGGCTGTGGCTGGAGCGAACTGAACCGGATCGCCCCTGGGCAGCTTTACCTATTCAGGTCCCCGACAAGGTTCGTGCCCTCTTTTCAGTGGCCTTGCAAACGGAAATTGGTGATGGAGCAAACACGTTATTTTGGACTGATCGTTGGCTACACGGGCAGCGGATTAGTGATGTTGCCCCTCGGCTGTTTGCCATCGTACCTAAGCAAAGAGTTAGCAAGAGAACTGTCCAGAAGGCACTCACAAATAGGACGTGGATTTCTGATATTCAAGGAGCACTAACAGTAGGTGTAATAGTGGAGTATTTGCACCTCTGGGATATCTTACTCGACTTGGAGCTGCAGCATGGAGTCAATGACACTCACTTCTGGAGGCTTTCTTCAAATGGTGTCTACTCCACGAAGTCAGCATATGAGAGCATGTTCCTGGGCTCGATCACATTCGAGCCATACTCGAGGATTTGGAAAACCTGGGTGCCTCCTAAATGCAGGTTCTTTATGTGGCTGGTAGCACATAACAGATGCTGGACAGCAGACCGATTAGCGCGCCGAGGGATGAACCATCCGGCGAAGTGCCCGCTCTGCGATCAGGAGGACGAAACTATTGATCATATATTGGTATCATGCGTCTTTGCGCGGCAGTTTTGGTTTCGCTTCCTAGGACAAGTCAACTTGCAGAACTTATCTCCTCAGCCTGATGCTCACTCATTTATAGATTGGTGGAGATTGGCAAGTGTTGCTATTGGAGGTTTAACTGAAAAGGGCCTGAATTCCCTCATCATTCTGGGCGCCTGGGTTCTCTGGAATCACAGGAACAGGTGTGTCTTTGATGGGACCTCTCCTAGCTTGCCTGCCATCTTGGTTCAGGCTGAGGAGGAGAGATATCTATGGGAGTTGGCTGGTGCGAAAGGAGTCTCCTTTCTAACAGCCCCACTCCATGTAGAGTAGGTGTTTCTTCAGGTCGCCTTTTCAGTTGTAAACAGGCACGAATGTAAATCAAGAAACGAGTGTGTGTGTGGTGTGTGTGTGCTGTACGGGCTCTGCCCATCATCATTCTTCTTAATACAATGGAACGCAGCTCTCCTGCGTTTTCGAGAAAAAAAAAATATAGTGTTACATATTTTTCATGTGGTTCAGCTCATTTTCTGATGCAATGACTGGCAGTGACACCATCGGCGACTACTGGGGAGATGCTCCAATGTCCATGCTTCCCATATACAAGGAGCTTATTGCAGCAGGCCTCAGGATATGGGTCTTCAGGTGTGTTCCTTGCATTCCGGTTTGTTTAGTATTTAGTAGCAGGAAACTATAATCACACAGTTTCAATCTCAGTGAACAGTTTATTTGAGCAAGGTTTCTACGCAATTATTAGCTCTGTCTGCAAGGGACACCGCACATGCATTTCGGGTCATTAATATAGAAAAAGTGTGGCGACTTTTTTCTATTATTCTATTCGTAATCATAATCCCCTGCTCATTCATTGAAGAAGAAACTTTTGAAACACAATTGTGCGCCTAGCAGTATCATGACTCACGTGCAATACTTTGACTCAATGATCATTTTAAATAGCGTCTTTTGCTCCCAAAACTTATGTAATCCATTCATCAACATAGTCCCATTTGAACCTGTCGTTTTTGCGTGTAGAATAGCAAGGGCCCTCAAATTGATTCATTGTCTTCTTTATCCAGTTCTTGTCCTGAATTGTGAGATTTTCCAACTTGCTGGGATATAACAAAATGGTATCGATTAGTCACATGGATTTCTTCAAGATATTTGACTGTCATGTATCCTCATCAAATGGACTTATATAGCGAGATAAAAGTGAGACAATTAAAATTTTCTTTTGTTTTGGAACAGCTCAGATTTAGTGCAATTGAAAAGCAAAATGCATAGTTGAAGGCTTTCATTTTCTTTCGTTATTTGGGCCACTTGATTCGTGATCTGACTGTATTCATAGCTACAAAAAAGATAGAACATTTTATACTTGTTTATTTATCAGCGGAGATACGGATGCCGTAGTGCCATTTTTTTTTTTTTTGAGAAATTACACAGTACAACTCAGACACTCACAACGCCCGCACACTCACCCCTATGAACGCACATACGCAAACCCTACCCCTATGAGCATCTTCGAAGACTGAGCCGGCAAATTCTCCAGATTCCCGAAGTCACCACTGGCGCCTCGCTGTCGACGGCCACGTCGCCTACCGCTGAAAGCACAAATGCCGTTAAATCCTAGAAAATTCGCTCCCACCGGGAGTCGAACCCAGGACCTCAAAGGTGCTACTCGGATGCCGTAGTGCCATTGACGTCAACAAGATACTCCATCGACGCTCTTGGTCTTCCAACAACGGCCAGTTGGTACCCGTGGTATGATAACAAGCAAGTAAGCATCATTCCAATCTACCTGCCTTCTCATAGGAACCTCATGGACGATTTCAATTTTGTTACATTCCCATTGATGGTCAGAGAAGTTTTTATGGTTATATGATTCTACTGATTTGGTGATCTACACTAGCTAAATTTTTTTAAAATATGTCCATAATTAAAAAAATATTGTATAGCAACTGCTCTTAATGTGTTGTTATTCTGAACAGGTTGGCGGATGGAGCCAAGTCTACAAGGGACTGACCCTTGTTACGGTTCGTGGTGCAGGACACAAGGTCCCGCTCCATCGCCCACGGCAGGCTCTAATTTTGTTCCAGCACTTTTTGCATGGAATATCCATGCCAAATGTGCCTCAAAATGGGACCATAGTATAGTTATCATTTTGTCCGCACCAATAAGGTGAATGGACAACAGCATGCATCCAAATGGATTGAGAAAGAGTGAAATAAAATGCATGTTGCAGAAATATTAGACAAGTTGTTGGTTATTTCAGTACAAGCTTAGTTACTGGTTCGTTGATTTATGAGAAGATTATACACAACCTATATCTTTATATGACAACAACAGAGGACATCGAACCCTTCAAGATCGGTAAAAAAAGAACCAACCAACTATCTCAAATAAAAATTGAACCACAATCAATTGATCAAGAGACATTTTACTCCCTCTGGTATTAAATTGTTGACGTCGTTGACTTTTTGAGTTACATTTGACTATTCATTTTATTCACAATATTTTAAAATTATCATAGATTTTGTTATGATTAGTTTCATCACTAAATAAAATTGAAATATAATTTATAATTTTGCATATCTAAGCTAATATTTTAAATAAAATGAATGGTCAAATATAACTCAAAAAGTCAACATTGTCAACAATTTAAAATCAGAGGGAGTATGCTGTTATATTCAAGGGCAAATAATATAGACATCTCGAAGTCATGAACAAACAATAAACAAGTTACCAATAGCCACTGCATAAGTAATGACAAACATGGTTCTTTTCTGTGAAAACCTTCCCACCTAGATTCGAGTTATAGACTCAGCTTATGAAATCTATTTATAATGGGATGACAAACATGGTTCTTTTCTAATGATATTTTATGTTCGAAAGGAAAAGTATTTTTTTTGCGAAGGAGGATGGAAAAGTATAAGTGCATGTCCGTGCATTGGTTATTCTGTGTGCAGCACTATGTGGGATTACATATTCAATCTATTTATACATATTTTGGATTGGCACCCTGAAGAAGAATGATTACGCCAATGTAGATGTTGTTAGAGCTGCCAAGGATGATGCTTGTGTCGGGTTTGCGAGGCTCAAGAAGCCATCAAAGGTGCAGGTTGCACCTGTGTTTCCACTATTAGACATACGTATAGGAAGGAAGGGACCATCGCGATATATGTGCCTCGTTTTTCTTGAAAGAAGCAGGAGAGAGGGTCCCTACAGTGTTTTCTTGCATTTGACATAAAGTTTAGGAAAAAGTTCATATTACTCCTATCAACTATAGCCAAGGTCCTTATAACCCCCTAAACTATCTTTTGGTTCATTTTGCCCTCTAAACTATGTCACTTGGTTCAGTTCGCCCCCTAATACAATTTGTCTTTTTTATTTCTCCATGCATAAATTGAATTTTAATTTAAAATTTTGCATGAACGTAGTGAATATCACAATGTATGTGAGAAAAATAAATCTTGAATTTTTCATCGTCATTTTCAATATACTATTGTATTCCAAGGATTACTTAATTATTAAATATCTTAGTCCATCAAACTAATGAAAAAAATTATTTTAGTTTTTTCTAGCATGAGTTACGATGTCTACTATCACTCTCGCAAAATTTGAATCTAATGCCACACTTATGCATGGAGAAATAAAAAAGACAAATTGTATTAGGGGCTGAATTGAACCAAGTGGCCTAGTTTAGGGGGTGAAATGAACCAAAAAAATAGTTTAGGGGGTTATGTAGACTTTGACTATACTTGAGGGGAGTAAATTTGGAATTATTTTCCTAAAGTTTATGTACATAAAGGAAAATAAACGAAAAAAAGAAAAAGATTACAGATGTGCTTGATGCACTGTTCTAACTCATTTACATGTGTCTCTATCTGGTCCTATGGACAACCATAGTTAGCTCCTTGAGAAATTTCCTTCAGTAGGCAATTGTTGGATCTATATTGTCAAAAATCCATCTGTTTCTAGTAACTCAAAGATCGGGTCAATTGAATATTTGCCACTGCAAAAGTTCATAATATGGGATCTGCCAGCACAAATGTCCTAATATGACCAGTGCCATTGGGTGTGCAAAGTTTAATGCTACATACCCTAATTGACTATTTTCCGTCAATCAAGCCGCGACGGCGATGTGCAAAGACCATTTTGCCCCTGACGGGTTTGACGCGCAAAATTGTAATGTGGCTGATGCCACTGGGCCTTGGAGAGAAACTGGCGCATGTTTGGCGCCAAAATTTTTGGCCGGGCGTCTGTTATAAAAGGGCCCCTTCACCGTTCCCTCCATCTGAGCTCTCAGATCTTCTTTCATCTTTCTTTCATCTCTCTCTCTCTCTCTCTCTCTCTCTCTCTCTCTCTCTCTCTTCTCTCGGGTGTCTCACCCGATCCACAATGTTGCAAGGTAGCAACAGCATGAGCCTTAGGAACAAGCAGGCTTTGCTGGCCATAGCTCGTCGCGTGGACTGGAAACATGTCCATAAGATCCTGGTCAGTTTTAACTCGACATTAGGATTTCAAGTTGACATAAAAAAAACTGAGTTGCACGTATAACCAATTGAAAACTCATCAAACAACAGGCCTGGCAGATCTTTGATGTTACATGCATCAGACTCGACAAACTTTATCCATGAAAAAACACCGGGAGTACGAGATTTCTTAGACAAAGACCTCACTTTAATTTTGTAAGTGCACGATGCATATCCATCCTGCGGATGAACACATCTTGCGGGTCAGGTACATCTAAGGTTAGCACAATGGGTGTCTACAGGCGAATTTGACAACAACCAAGTAAATCTAGTTCAAATGTGCATCTAACCCTTACGGAATCACATCTCATATACAGAGGAAGGACACATACCCGTCTGGAACGTGAGATGGATCCATTTGTTTGACCTTCATCTGCGACCGCGGTGAGGAATCCATCCTGGGCCGCCGAGGTCGTCTTCTTGCAGTGTTTCTTGCTCACAACATCTCGTTGGGATTTGGTAAAGAGATTTGGGAGGAGCCAGGGGGATTCAGAGGCGGCAGCAAACTGGGACCTCTTCGTTTTGCTAGGGTATGGAATGAGAGTTAACCCATCGGCTCATCTCTCTGGCCACTAGGTCCCACTTGTCGGTGAAATTAACAAACAGACGACCCCACTGCTCAGGAGGCCGCAGACACGGGGGCACGATGGGCATTATCCAAAAAATGTAACAGCCAAGTCATCAGCATGTCACGGCTATGGCAGGTAGGACGATTAAGCTTTGCAGACCCGATGGCACTGGGCATATTAGCTCATTTGTGCTGGCAGATCCCAGTTTGGGAACTTTTGCAGTGGCACTGATCAAATTAACCCTAACTCAAATGCTCCAACACATGAGGACAATGATTTTCATGAATAGCCTGAGTGGCTAATAGATGCCTAGGCAGGTTAATTCCAATGGATTGCCGGCAATTCTACACAAAACTGCACCTTATTTTTTTTCTCGAAAACACAGGAGAGCTGCCAAAACTACAACTTATAAAGAGATGTTCCAAGCTTTCTTATTTCTGAATAACATAGAGGTCACATGTATATGAATCTAGCTCCATGTTATTTCTATGCAACAGTTGCCTAGTGCTCAGCCTGTCTTGCAATAGGAACCAGAAAAATACTTTATGTGCCTTGTTGGATTGGATTAGCTAAAAAATACTCTGGAAAATTGCAGTGTACACATAACAGTGTGCAGAGAAGAGTGCCGATGCAGCCCACAGTTGTTGAAGACCAAAGAGCTTAAAACTGACAACCAAAGTTGATAATGTCAACAGCGTGGGTGACTCAAACCGATTTTAAATAAGAAAAAAGAAGAAGGCAAAGATCAATGACCTGTGAGAGAAATACCCGATCAAATGCCGAGTAAAAGACTCTCTACATGGGAGGCCGATCAACATGATCCGCTGCGTTATCCCCAAGTACGGGTGATGCTGCTCCAGATGTAGGTCCAGTAATTATACAAGCTTTATAAATTGTAAGGATCACCTACAGTAATTAGTCAAAGTTATCAAAGACACTTTTTGGTTCTACTATATGGTTTTGGCAAGATAGGTGGAATGGGAATGTACTAGCACAAAAATACTCAGAACTCTGTTCCTTTGCGAAAAAGACAAAAAACTTATCTCTTCAGAAGGTTTGGGGTACCACTGATTTAACTCAATTATTCCATCTGCCACTCTCTCAACAAGCATATATTCAGTTGCTGGAAATCACATTGCTTCTTCAGGAGCTGGATTTAGAATCTGGCAATGATATATGGTCTTATATCTGGGGTAATGCCTCATATTCAACTTCTAAAGCGTATAGAGCAATGAGAGGTTGTGTATATGTTGATCCTGCATTGAAATGGTTGTGGAAGTCTTCATGCCAGCCCAAGCACCAGGTGTTTTTTTGGCTAATGTTACAAGATAGAGTCAATACTAGAGGCATGCTGAGGAGGAGAAATATGCACCTAGAATCATATATTTGTGAAATGTGTATACTTCAGCCAGAGGAAACTCTGCTACACCTGTTTATTAAGTGCAATTTGGCACGAGCCTGCTGGAACTCAATAGGATTACAAATTCCAAGGCACATTCAGTTGTTGGCTATGATCGAGATGATTAAGCAAAGATTAAACACCCCATTCTACATGGATATCATCATCCTGATGTGTTGGAGCATCCGGACTACTAGAAATGATTGGATATTTCAAGGGATTGTCCATCGAGCTAAGAGCATCATCTCCAAGAGGGCTCTCATAAAATTGGTCCCATAAACTTATTTTTTGGAGCAACCAAAAATTTATTAAGGGCAATTTTTCTCTCCTTCCCCAACAGTCCTCCCCTAAAAATAGATTAAAACACTTTTTTATTAGGCCACATCAGCATTTAGGGCAACAAAAACATTAATTTCATTGGAAAAAACAAGGAATGGGAGCCTCAATTCTTCCCCTGTTTCTAGCTACAAATGAGGAGAGTTTAAGGGCTATGAAAATACTAGAGGTGGTTTTGTGGACCTGTTGGAGATGTTTTTTTTATTCAATCCCAATAATTAGATTTAAGGGAGGTTTATGAGGCTCTCTTGGAGATGCTCTAAGCAGAAGCACTTAGATTAGTTAAGCAATGGTTACAGGAAAGGATGTAATTTTATCTGTTTTCTTTACTTTTTGCATTACTCTTATGTACTAAACTCTTTAATGTATAAATTTATTCTGTAGGGGCTCGCCTCTCCAGTTCTTTAAAAAAAGACACTTTTTGGGTACCTCTGTCTATAATTTAATTTATACTATGTGCCTTAAGTAATTAATATCGAGGAGAGACCAATGCTGCAAAACCTCCAGAACCTAAGATCCTAATATCTCATAGACTAACACCATGGAACTCATCCAACCATAGGATTGTTCATAAAGCAGAGGACAGGATGGCTTCTCTTTTTTGTTGTTTTTTTTAAAAAAAAATTCCAGGAAGGCTTCTAAGCAAGGTACACAACAGTTTCTTTCTCTCTTCTTTGTTGCCTTGCGTGACCATTCTGTAACTGTCTGAAGCCGTCACGGTCTTGGTCGTTGTTTTGCTTGCCGTGGTCAAAATAGTCCAACTAAAACTGAACTGAAATGTGGGGAAAGAAGATAACGTCAGGAAACCGTGCGGTCCAAACCAAACAATGACATCAACTCCTCTATTTATACTCTCTGTAGATCCACGTCTCCGGTACTAAGCATCACATAAATCACAATACATTTTTGTATTTCACATCAAAGAGTGCGCAAAAAATAGAAATCTGTGAAGATGCCGAGTCGTTTCACTGTAGCTTCTACGCTAATAGGCGCGTTCGTGGCACTGTCATGTGGTGGCATGTTGGCGGCGGCAGCGGCCACCGGCTACGCCGCGGATCGCATAGTACGGCTGCCCGGACAGCCGGCTGTTGATTTCGCCATGTACTCCGGGTATGTAGCGGTGGACGAGCTCGCCGGACGGTCGCTGTTCTTCTGGTTGCAGGAGGCGCCTGCAAAGGTCCAGCCGGCGCCGCTTGTTCTGTGGCTAAACGGCGGCCCTGGGTGCTCGTCGGTGGCGTATGGCGCCTCCGAGGAGCTCGGCGCGTTCCGCATCCAACCGGACGGCGCAACACTGTTCCTCAACCAGTACCGTTGGAACACAGGTAAAGCTGTCCTGTTTGTTACTGCACAAGATGTTTTGTGCCATGGTTTCTCTGGTGTTAAGATTAGAGCAGTTTTACGGTCCAAAATAATGGCCATTAATTCTCCAAAACTAATGGCCATTAGTTTGAGAGCATATTAGTAATTTTACTATTAATTAATAAACTTATGTTTTATTAATAATAATGAACTAAATAATTCAACCCTAACCGGCTAAACTTAGGAACTAATAATAATGAACTAGATTGATCAACAACATGAATTGATCAAATTACAAATTTGATTTTATTTATAAAAACAAAATTCCTGTTACAAGTCTATCACACTTTTTTTTTGCCGATATTACCCTTACTAATGGCCATTAGTAGTGGATTCTTGATATTAAATCTAGACCGTCAGATCAAACTAATGACCATTAGTTTTGAAAAACTAATGGCCATTATTTTAGACCGTAAAACTCCTCTAAGAGTACATTTGTTTGGTGGCCTGCAGAGGCTAACATACTGTTCTTGGACTCGCCGGCTGGCGTTGGGTTCTCCTACACCAACACCACCTCCGACCTCTACACCTCTGGCGACGACAGAACAGGTTCGGTTGCGTATAAAAGTTATGGTTTTACTTGTGTTTCTTGCGTTGTGTCGGTTTCATGGCTTGACCAACTTGCGGAAACGGTTGCATGCAGCTCACGACTCTTACGCCTTCCTGCTTAAATGGTTTGAGAGGTATCCTCACTACAAGTACCGGGATTTCTATATTGCTGGAGAGAGTTACGCGGGTAAACATTGATTGTTTTCCCTTCCCTAGACTACTCTGTTTCATGCGCTCAGTTACTACTTTCACTCGCTCACTGCAGTGACATGACAAAATTTATAAAATCGGCAGGGCATTACGTTCCGGAATTATCCCAGCTTGTCTACCAGAACAACAAAGGACTCAAAAAACCGTTCATAAACTTCAAAGGCTTCATGGTACAGGCTCGACACTATCATCCCTTTTGTTACCGTGTTCCCAATGTTTTGTTTTCTGAATCAACGAAACCTTTCTACCTATTGCTTGGAGCCTCATTACCTGAAACATGTTCTGCCTGAAACAATTTCCAGGTGGGGAACGCGATTACTGACGATTATCTCGACCAAGTGGGCACGTTCGAGTCGTGGTGGAACCACGGGCTGATCTCCGACGATACATACCGGCTGCTGGAGGCCACCTGCGTTCACGACTCTATCATGCACTTGTCGCCGCCGTGCGACGCGGCGTACGACAAGGCCAACGCGGAGCTGGGCGACATAGACCATTACAGCCTCTACACACCCACATGCAACCAGACGTTGCCGGCGAAGAACCGGACGCTAAAGAAGCATTACGTGAGTAGCATCTTCACGTCATCTCTGAAAACGTCCTTTTCTGCGGTAACGGGTCAAATAAAAGACTCTAGATTGACAGCTATCAAATCATTGTCATTAGAGATAGTGTCTCTTGATCCTTGACTTATTAACATTGTAAAGAGAAACGAAAAAACAAATCAGCGCCAAATCAAGAAAAGTATATAATTCTGTAGTTCAAATAGGAAACTAATTTTTGGATGAACCATCCTTCAAAAACATTATGTCCAATTCAAGGTTGTGAACTTTAAAGGATAGCACCAGCACCATTAGTAGATCGTGATGCCGGCAAGCAGCACTTCAGATAGTAATGGCGGTGGCCATGGATCGATTGTTTTCCCTTGCCTAGACTACCCAGTTTGTACATGCTAGTATAGATCAATGGAGTGCACTAGATGCATTGTAATTGCAGGCCGCTAAATGCAATTGCGGCCGCAAAGTTACAACCTGCTACTCTGATGCGGTAACATTAGAGGCCCGCTATTGCAATTACGACCGCTGCAAACGCTATTTGTTTCCTTGTTGTGGCGGGTTGTAGTGGGACCCGACTTTGGTCCTCTACAATGGCAGATTTTGACGGGGTCATTGGATGTCTAATTAACTTTATAATGAATCTGTGTAAAGTCACTTGAAATCATTTTATAGTAGCGATCTTCGAATTAAAAACAACACTTTTTGAAAATTCTGAACGCCTTGTGGTAGGAAATTGGGACAAATGTAAGTTTTTTTTTTTATTCCACTGATCGTTTTTCTTGTTTGTACACAAGATGAGGGGATCGTATGACCCGTGCACCGAAAGGCACTCAACAGTGTACTATAACCGGCCAAGTGTGCAGAAGGCTCTCCACGCCAACGTCACCGGCATAAACTACACATGGACGACCTGCAGGTTTGTGGATGACCCCTTGAGCCAAATTCTTTTATTATGCTAGTCGTTTATTTATAACGCTTTTCACTGTAGTTTCAAATACTTTGGTATAGTTTTCAGTGCTCTGTATATATTAAAGTGGTGTTCCATTTTCTCCTAAATAATATTGAAACATTCAGGCTGGTACGTATAGCGAAATAACTTTGATTGAAATTTGTAAGTACTAATCTACTAGGTGCAGATTAATTAATTCAAAATTTTATCTCTAACGATGGGATCTTCAGACCTTTGGTATTATAGTAGATATAGTGTTACATATTTTTCATGTGGTTCAGCTCATTTTCTGATGCAATGAATGGCAGTGACACCATCGGCGACAACTGGGGAGATGCTCCAAGATCCATGCTTCCCATATACAAGGAGCTTATTGCAGCGGGCCTCAGGATATGGGTCTTCAGGTCTGTTCCTTGCAATCCGGTTTGTTTAGTATTTTGTAGCAGGAAACTATAATCACGCAGTTTCAATCTCAGTGAACAGTTTATTTGAGCAAGGTTTCTACGCAGTTATTAGCACTGTCTGCAAGGGACACCGCACATGGGGTCAGTAATATAAATGTGTGGCAAAACTTAATCTTCATTTACTAACCTTAAGATTCTTTTTGTTGATCCTCAAGACATATACGTGAATGAGTACACAAAATATTTTCATACTATTCTATTCAAAATCACAACCCCCTGCTCATTCGACGAAGAAAAAAACTTTTACAACACAATGTGCACCTAGCAGCCATTTGATTGTAGACAAATCATGACCCATGTGCAATAGGTTTTAGGGTTTAACTCAATGATCATTTTAGATGGCGTATTTTGCTTCCAAAACTTATGTGATCCATAGCGTCATCTTCAAATTAAATAGTCCCATTTGGACCTGTCGTTTTTGCTTGTAGAACAGCAATGGCCCTCCAACGGATTTATTGTCTTCTTTATCCAGTTGTTGTCCAAAGCTGTGACGTTTTCCAACTTGCTGGCATATCAAAATCGTGTCGATTAGTCACAAGGGATTCTTCAA
Organism: Eragrostis curvula; assembly: GCA_007726485.1. NCBI lineage: Eukaryota > Viridiplantae > Streptophyta > Magnoliopsida > Poales > Poaceae > Eragrostis > Eragrostis curvula. The sequence goes on from CM017445.1 coordinate 19,851,966, forward strand.
AATATTTGACCGTCAACGCATGTGTCCTCATCAAATGGACTTAGATAGCGACAAATACGTGACACAATTATAAAACTTTCTTTTTCTTTCCATCAATTCAGGTTTTGCGATTGGGAAGCAAAATGCAAAGTTGAAGGCTTTCATTTTCTTCCGTTATTTGGGCCACTTGATACGTGATCCGACTGTATTTGTAGCTTAAAAAAAGATATAACATTTGATACTTGTTTATTTACCAGCGGAGATACCGATGCAGTAGTGCCATTGACATCAACAAGATACTCCATCGATGCTCTTGGTCTTCCAACAATGGCCAGTTGGTACCCGTGGTATGATAATAAACAGGTAACCACCATTCCACTCAACTTGCCTTCTCATAGGAACCTCATGGACGAATTCAATAGTGCTCTATTCCCATTGATGGTCAGAGAAGTTCATGGTTAATACTCTTATTCAGTGTTCCACGATTCTACTGATTCGCTGATTTACGCTAGCTTATTTTATAATATGTCAATAAAAATATTCTCTTATCTCTAAACATCATCCAACCGTATATAACAACTGCTCTTGATGTGTTGTATTGTGCACAGGTTGGCGGATGGAGCCAGGTCTACAAGGGACTGACCCTTGTTACGGTTCGTGGTGCAGGACATGAGGTCCCGCTTCACCGCCCCCGACAGGCTCTAATTTTGTTCCAGCACTTCTTGCAAGCAAAATCCATGCCAAGTGCGCCTAAAAATGGAACCATAATATAGTTATCATTTTGTCAGCACCAATAGGGTGACAGAAGTGAAATAAAATCCATATTGTATACATACATTATTAGACAAGTTGTTAGTTATTTCAGCAGAAGTTAGTTATCGATTCGTTGATTTATGAGCAGATTATACAAAACCTATTTATATGACAACAAGAGGGACTTCAGACTCTTCAAGATCATTCTCAAAAAAAAAAAAAGACCCTTCAAGATCGATCAAAAAATGAACTAACCAATAATCTCACATAAAAATTGAACCACGATCAATTGATCAAGACAAATTAATGCTGATACGTTCATGGGTAAAATAAAAAGAAGATTGACGACTAGAAGTCATGAACCAAAAAAAAAAGTTACTAATTCGCACAGCATAAGTAATGACAAATAATGTTCCTTTCAGTTTAAACCTTGTAACTTCAAATGCTAAGTACTTTCGGCCTGTAACTCCTTTGAGGCGATTCTTGTGATCAGATGATTGTATGATCGTGTATTGTCGTTTGGTATTCTTTGGTAGTCGTTTGTTACTATGTGGTGTACTAGCATATTTAGATGTTTGTGTGTTGTGTGTTTTCAAGCTATCGTTAGTAGAGAGGACGAGCAACTTGGGAACTTCCAAGACCAAGAATTTGAGCAACAACCAGTAGGGGGACCAAGCAAGGGTCCTTGATGCATATTGATGAAAGGAGCCGAGGGCACATTAAACAAATGTCCTTGTTGCACATTATATACAACTAGCGCTGCAAGCGGCGCAGGCCAGCCCATGTCGCAATCCCGCACATGGCCCGTTAATAAGCCAGCAATCACTGGAGCGGACGATGCGGCACGGCTCGCTCTGTCGTACTCGGCCGTGCGCCTCATCTCTGCTACCGTGGATAACTCCGTCCGGCAACGGACAAGCACGACGGTCTCGGCGGGAGCTGGCGTCGTCGTCGGGGGTGCGCGCCCTGCTCATGCACGGGTATGCGGCGGTGGCGTCCGGACCAGTGGTGTGCGTGGCTGTGTGTGCGCTCGCGGACCTCGACGGCGGGCACCATGAGGCAGGCAACATGCTCGGCGTGCTCGCGTGGGTTTTCCTCTGATGGGTCACCGGCGCCGTGCTGCTCGTCATCACGTCCATGGCGCCGCTCTTCCTTTTCCTGCTCTTTGGCGTCTCCTCCATCGACGCCATCGCCAAGGCGTAGATGGATGGTGTCATCTTGCTCGTCCTCGGCAGCTTCATCCTCGCGCTCCCTTGCGGCTAGCTTGCGGCAGCCTGCCAAGAGCAAGCGGCGGCATGTGGGCCGCCGCATCAGCCCGCTTCGGCCGTTACGGCTGATGCGGCACACGGTGTGGGCACCCACATCTCACCCCGCTTGCAGCGCTATATACAACTATAACACATCAATCTGCATAAGAACACTTGCCTGGTTCACCTGTTTACTACTGCTCAAAGTCTTGCTCTTGAAATTCGCAAGTTGGTAGTCCTATTAAGGAAAACTAAAAAGCGCAAAAGTGTCACATCCCAAATTTTGAAATCGATTAATAAAAATCACTCTCGCAAATTTTTGTAGATTATTAGGATCAAATTTAGATTTTTGAAAATAAAAGCCCAATTATAATAGCTCAAGAATATAGAAAAATGGAAATTTATAATAGGAAATTAAAAGTGGGACTTGTCAACATGATTGCTAGTAGTCAGGTTTGAATTTGTAAATTTATTCGAATTTGTTTGAGCTTATTCTGAGTTCATTTGAATTTTATTTGGAATTTCCCGAGTCTGGAAAAGTTTAAACTAATGTTCCTTCCCTCTTCCGCTCGTGGGCCGCTTCCAGCCAGCCCACCTTTTCTTTCTCTCCACTGGGCCGCGTGCCTCCCTTCCTCCTTTCCTCTGGCCCAGCCTGCAGCCCAGCCCGGCCCGGCTCAAGCCCCGCGCGGACGCCGTCGTCTTCTTCCCGACGACGCGCTGCCGCCCTCCGCCGCCGCGTGGCTCCGCGCACCGCCCGCCCCAGCGCCACGTCCCCGCCTGCCCCACCTCGCGACGCCACCGCATGAGCCACGCGTCACCGCCTCCGAAGCCGGCCCCGCGCACTGCGTGCGCCGCCCTCACGGCCCATGCCACCGCCCTCGTCGTCAACCGCTGCCATTTGCTTTCACACCGAGCGCACCCTCGCGAACCACCACCTCCGCGTGGACGTGCACGCGACGAGCTACACCAAGCCAAAGGACGAGTACCAAAGCGATGACTTCTGCTCCAGGCGAGCCCGCGCGCGCTCACGTACACGTTGACGTGCCGCCATGGCATTCCCGCCGCTCTAGCCATCCGCGCCCTATTTAAACCCTTCCTCAGCTCCGCCACACGCCAGCGCACTCCACCGCAGCCTCAATCGTGAGTTTATTCCTCCAGTGCCGCCCAATCGCTGACTTCCCCTCTTCATCTCCATCTCCGGCCGCCGCCCGATTCGCCGCCGGTAAGCCACCTCTCCCTCTATTCCCTGTCCTATCTTGAAGCTCACTGCTTCCTCTACCTCCCACGCCCTCGCAGCACCAAGACTCGGGCCGCAGTCCCGCACGCATCGAGCGCCGCCCCGCGCCGCCGCCATCGCGCATCGCCGGCCGTTGCCACGGTGACTTTGGCGACGCCACCTTGCCGCATGCACTCACCACACTCGGGAACATGTCCCAGACCAACACAAACATCAGCAACCTCACTATCTCGTGTTTCCGCCATCGCGCCATCGTCGCCTCAACTCCAACGAACCCGCAGCCACTGCCCCGGTCACCCTTGCGCGTGCGCATTTTCGCGCCCTTTCTTGAGTACCACAGCCGCCGCCGGTGAGCCCTCCGGCCAACTCTGGCAGCGCGCCGCCGCGCACATCGCCGCCAGCGCCACACCGCGCACACGCGTGCACTCGGTGCACTGGAGCAACCGCACACACGCACACATGTGGACTCGGTCCACATGAGCCAAAGGCTCATGGACTGCTTCGGTCCATGGACCAGTTACCCTGGTCCACAGCGCATCTGTGCACCCACGCGCCCGCGTCTCGCTGACATCACGGCCCCACACATCAGCCTCTGTGCACACACTGAAACGCTAAACACACCCAGTCTGTGTACACAGAAACCTGTTTCTTGCCCTTTCCAATTTAGGAAAAATCCGAAAAAATACCAGAAAATAGGGTATACTTTGTAGAGCCCAAACATACCTCTGTTCATACCAGAAATTCCTCTGATCTCTCTTTTATTTCATTTGATTCTTATTTTGTTTTATTTGATTTACTTGTTTACGCGTAGTATTTATTTTAGCGTCGTTAACGTGTAGACTACGAGCAATACGAGGACGAACCTGTGAACGAGGGATACGAGGAGGATTCAGACCTGAACCTTGAAGGCAAGCTCTACTTTACTTGATCATGATTGATCCTATTTTTTTTTGCAATACACCTATTGGCCTGCTCTAGTATTATACATTACTTGTTATTTTACTGATTGAGTAGTTATTATCCTACTTGCTTAGTATTATTTATGCAAAGTATGTCAGCATAAATAATGGTCCTTGAACTACCCTTGATTACCCGTCACCTTGATAACCCTAGGATGGTTCCATCATTTCTATGATGGCACATGATTGCCTTGTTACCAGAACTGCTTAGGACCCCTGTCAGGTACCCAAAACCAGGTACCCGCGATTACCCACATAACCCCGCAATCACGCCCAAATGACTAAGGACTGGGCCAAAGGCTGTGATTGTCTCCGCAGACACCCAGGACAAAGCCCGGCCCACGACGCGTGACGCGGCCCGCAGCAGGAGAGGCCGCGCGGGCAAAGAAAGGCCCGACTCCTCGACCGAACTCCCGACCCCCGGGGGTCGGGGAAAAACTCCACCTCGGCCGACCCCGGGCGCCCGACCCCGGCCTCCGACCAAAGGGGTCGGACTACCGAAGTCGGAGCTTGGCCGGTGGAGCGCATTAAATGGCCGCAAGTGGGCGTCCCCCGGCACTGTCCGAAGACGTGAACCGGAAGCCCCGCACATCCCGCAGGGACGGTTGATAGAGGTCAAGCCGCCTCGCCACGCGGTAAGAGTGCGGGCCGTATATGAACAAGGTCGCACAGTGCTCAAACAGGACATGGACATTCCCGCCGCAGTTGAGCTGTAGTAGCCGTCGCCGCCCACGCCCGGAGGAGATGGCGTCGAGGACGGACGCGCCCTTCCCTGCAGGGCCCCCCACGTACATCGAGCTATCTACCAATTCCCTTACTTTCTTTTTCTTCTTTCCTCCATCCTTGTACAGTCAACTTTCCCTTGACAGATAAAAGGGAGAGCTTGACCCGCGGCTGGGGGACCGCATTCTCACTTTCTCATTTCGCACAGACACACTCACTTCGGCCTTTCGACGCACGCAAGGACGAAGTACACGAACACTTAGAGACTTGGGAGCTTCTCCCTCTCTCGCAAGAGCTTGTAACCCCTACTACGAGCAACACGAACCGAACCAACTCACTGGACGTAGGGCTTCGATCGCCCGAACCAGTATAATCTCTTGTGTCTTCCTCATTCCCTTCAATCAAACGTAGCACGTAGTCTAAATTCACTCGTCGGTCAGATTTCTCAACGCCGATAGTTGGCGCGCCAGGTAGGGGACCTCTGCGCATTACGGTTGCGATTCTCGCTGCCTTCGATGGTGGCTGCATCGTCGACGAATAGCACTCGCGGACCGCGCCGCAGGACGGCTCGCGACACCGCCAACTCAGGCGAGAGTGGGTTCTTGCCCACTCCGCTCTTCCCTCCGCACCAGGTCATCCGATTTGGAAGCCTGGAGTTCGAAGCCGACTACACCGGCCGCCTGCAGCTGATGCAGGACTACCCACCTCTCTTCGGGAGGGGACCCCTGACCGTCCATCCCCGGCTTGCCCGAGATATGGACGGCATTGATTACGAGGTGCGCATGGAGGCGCACTTCGGTCCGGATCCGCGGCCCGACGAGTACCGCCACGTGCAGTACACGCTCGCTTCCGCGGCCCTCCAGCTCCATGGCCATCCGCCGTACCCACCAGAGGAGCAGTTCTGGGGGCGCCTTCACACTCTACCCCCAGCATTGCGGCGCATGATGGAGTGGCTCGACCAGCTGATCACCACCCATCTCACGCCCACGCCCCAAGCTGATGGGCGTCCTCTGGGTGCGCCACAGTTCGACACCAACCATCCCTGCGACCCACCGTCTCTGCAGGTGGCGCGAACGCGGTCACCACCCTCTGCGCTTGGGATGGTGATTGCGAACGCTGTCGTCCCCCGCGAAAGGGGCCGCAGCGGCCTCCCATGCCGCATCGAGGCGTATCTTGGCTTGGAGCCACATGTATCCGAGTGCCGACGCGTTTTCTACGCGCTGGCGAACATCCTGGTGCAGCTCGAAGGATGGGGACACCTCCCGCCAGAATCCGACTTCTGGCGGCAGGGCGTCCCTCTGCCTCATGGGCTCGGCAACGCCGCAGACCAGTTCGAGCTTGAGCTCGCACGCCGCCTCCCGTCGGCGCCGTGGGCGGGTCCGCCTATGGCTGAAGCGATGCGACGCGACCCGGCCATTTCGCTCCCTCTTCCCGCTGTGGCTGAGGGGTGGCCCGGGGCTCGCGCCCTTCGCTCTGACACTAGCACCGACTCCGACTCCAATTCTGACCTCCTCGACGAATGCTTCGATTTCGGGGGCTACGACCCGGCACGAGAGTGCTGCATGGTCGGCAGCGCCGAGGGCCATGTCGAGGACGTGGAGGACGGTGAAGACGTGGAGAACGGCGACGAGAACGACGTCGACCCGGTGGGAGCCCAACCTCCGCCGGCCCTCGTCGACCCGGCTGGGATTCAGCACGTCCCTCACCAAGCCCCGCTGGCCCCGGCAGGCGCCGCAGAGGTGAACCGTGATGTCATCATGGCCGAGGCAAATGCCGCGGCCGCGCACGACCACGACATCCGCCAGCTCCTCGCACAAGAGCGGTAGCTACAAGACCATGAACGACTCCTGCGACTGGAACGCGAAGTCATCAAGCGGGAGCTGACACAACGCCGGAACCAAGTGCAAGCCAGGGCCCGGCAAGTTCAACAACAGATCATCGAGGACGCTGGAGGGGATCTCCCGCGCTTTCCGCGGGCAAGCCAGAACATTGCGGCGGCGACGGCTCTCCTGCGAAGGATGCAACCGCCGACGACCCCGGAGGAGCGGCACGACCGGAAGGAACTCGAGAGCCTTCTCCGACTCGCGGCGGACCAGCAAGCCGAAAGCTCCCTGTCTCGGCGACGGGGGTGTAGCTCCGGCGCGCCCGCCACGAGTGACCGCGATGGTGAGGCCTCGGTTCAGCAGACCCCACCTGCGGGAGGGCAGAACCTGCCGCCCATCCACCAGCACATCGGCAACATCAAGGATGCTCGGGTGGTGCTCAAAGCGCGACGACGCGCACAAGGAGACGACCGGCGACCCCGTTCGGTCAACCATGGTTACTCCGCACGTCACGGAGACCGGTACGACCCCGAGGAGGACCGGAGCCCGGGCCCGCTGCAGGCAGGTCCCCGGGCATTCGGTGAAGACATCTTGCGCGCGCCGGTCCCCTAGCGGTACCGTGCGTCGAGCAACATCACCAAATACTCCGACGACTCAAATCCGGCCATGTGGCTAGAAGACTATCGGCTGGCCTGCCAAGCCGGTGGCACGGACAATGACTTGTTCATCATCCGCAATCTGCCACTCTACCTCGCCGACTCTACCCGCGCATGGTTGCAGCACCTCCCGACAGGGTGCATCCAATGTTAAGCGGATCTCAGGGAGATCTTCGAAGGAAACTTCCAAGGGACCTACGAGCGACTTGGGAACTCCTGGGACCTCCGCAGTTGCAAGCAGAAGCCCGACGAGTCGCTGTGAGAGTACATTCAACGCTTCTCCAGGATGCGCAATTCCCTCCCCAACGTCGTTGACGCTGACGCCATCAGCGCATTCCTGACCGGAACCAGGAACAAGTCATTGGTCCACAAGTTGGGGCGCAAGTGCCCCTCGACCACCAAGGAACTGCTGGACATCGCCACCAGTCATGCCTTCGGGGAGGATGCAGTCGGAGCTCTCTTCGAGCGCCCGGCTAGAAAGGCCAAGAGGACGGACGCGGCTGGCGCCGCGAGCCCGTCTGTCCAGTCGGGAAAGAAGAAGAAGAAGAAGGGCAACCTCCTACGGCAGGAGGCATCCGTCGTGGCGGCCGTTGAGCGCAAGCCTAAGCCGAAGGCCACCAACAAGATGACGCCCGACCACTTCGAGAAGTTGCTCGAGGGGCCATGCCCGAACCTCCCGTTCCCCGTCAAGCATTTGTACAAGGATTGCGGCCTCATGCGCAAGTTCCTCACCGGGACACCCAAGAGGCACGACGCGAAGTCGTCCGACCCCAAGGGAGGAGAAGGCGACGGGGAGCCCGTTGGTCCATTCCCTGAGACCAACGCGGTCCTTATGATCTTCGGTGGACTAGACTCTTGCCTGCCCAAGCGCCGGCAGAAGGTGGAGCGCCGGGAGGTGTACGCCGCGGAGCCGACGGCCCCGGAGTTCCTCAAATGGTCAAACACTGCGGTCACCTTCGACCTCTCCGACCACCCCGACCGAGTTCATCGGCCGGGACGCTACCCACTTGTCATCGACCCCATCGTTGCGTCGACGAGGCTCACCAAGGTGCTCATGGACGGGGGTAGCGGCCTCAACATCCTGTACGCCGAGACCCTCGACGCCATGGGGATCGACCGCAAGAGAGTCCGACCCACTGGGGCTCCATTCCACGGGATTGTCCCGGGAAAGCAAGTGGTGCCACTCGGGCAGATCGACCTGCCCGTCACCTTCGGCACGCCCGAGAATTTTCGCGCCGAGACCCTCACCTTCGAGGTGGCGGATTTCCCGGGCGCGTATCATGCCGTTCTGGGTCGGTCGTGCTACGCGAAGTTCATGGTCGTCCCGAACTACACCTACCTCAAGCTCAAGATGCCGGGGCCCAAAGGAGTCATCACCGTCAGCACCTCCATACAGAGGGCGTATGAGGTCGACCTCGAGAACTGCAACCTCGCCACCGCGCTGGCCCACAAGGAGAAGCTGCCAACCGTTAATCAGGTGGAGGGAATTGACGCGCCGGACACGAAGAAGACAACGCGCTCCTTCGACCCCGACCACGACCCCAAGCCGATCCCGCTCAACCCTTCCGACCCCAACAGCAAGGTGGTGCTGATTAGGGCCAAGCTCTCTGACAAATAGGAAAGCGCGCTCGCCGACTTCCTCCGCGCCAATCCAAAACGTCAATGGAGTCCAGCGAGTCATGGGCTGCCTTGCGGCGCTAAGTCGATTCATCTCGCGACTCGGCGAGCGAGGTTTACCTCTATATCGTCTCCTGAAAAAGTCCGACCACTTTGAATGGACAACGGAGGCTCAAGTAGCGCTGGATAATCTCAAGTCCACGCTCACCAACCCACCTATCCTGACCGCCCCAACCCCGGGGGAGACGCTCTTGCTCTACAAATCTGCTACGACGCAGGTGGTGAGCACCGCGCTGGTCGTGGAACGAAATGAACCCGGGCACGCGCTCAAGGTTCAACGGCCTGTGTACTTCATCCGCGAGGTCCTCTCCGACACCAAAACACGCTGGATTCAGATCCAGAAAATGATCTACGCGGTCGTCATCACGGACAACGGTTCGCAGTTCACCGGCCAAGAATTCTTGGAGTTCTGCGACGACCACAACATCGGCGTCGATTGGGTAGCCGTAGCACACCTCCGAACGAACGGGCAGGTCGAACGTGCCAACGGCATGGTCCTGCAAGGACTTAAGCCCAGAATCTTCAACAAGTTGAAAGACTGTGCTGGCCGAGGGGTGCAGGAGCTCCCCTCAGTGCTTTGAAGTCTGCGAACGACCCCAAGCCGCGCAACCGGCCACACTCCTTTCTTCATGATCTATGGGGCCAAGGCGGTGTTGCCAACCGACCTCGAATATGGGGCTCCCAGAGTCCAAGCCTTTAGGGAAGAAAATAACAAGCGGTTCCTCGAAGACGCGCTTGACCAAATCGACGAGGATCGGGAAGTCGCGCTCCTGCACGCGACGAAGTACCAGCAAGCACTACGGTGATACCACGGACGGCGAGTCTGCGGGCGAGCTTTCACCGTGGGCGACCTCGTTCTCTGACTCGTGCAGACCAACAAGGACCGCCACAAGTTGTCACCACCCTGGGAGGGACCCTTCATCGTCTCCGAAGTACTCCGACCCGGCACCTACAAGCGGATGGACTCGGAAGGCCAGCAGATCAAGAACGCGTGGAACATTGAACAGCTACGTCGTTTCTACCCTTAACACTTTCCCTATTCTTTTCCTTTCCCTTACGTGAAACAAGAATGCGCTTTTCGTTTCTTCTCACGCTGAGAGCAGCCGCTAGGTCCGACCCCCCACTCGAGGGCTCCACCCGGCGGGTGTGGTGGCAACACCACGTGAGTCCCAAGTACAGGACAGTGACACCCCAGCGAGAACATCGCAATCTCGTTGGGGATCGAGTCCGACCCCCTGTACAAAGGATTCGCGCTCCGACCCCTCGATGCACACGTTGTCGCTTTGAGATGACGAGTAACAGATCGCGGCCTCAGGTCCGACTGCCCGGTTCAAAGGCACCTAACGCCCCAGCGGCTAAGGACGGCCTAAACCAGCAGTATGGTTTCCGAACCAAATTCCTAACACTCGAAGTCAAAAAAGTAATAACTATGGCGCGAATGAGGGATAAAACGAAAAACAGCTAAAAAAATAAAGCATCCATCACACGTTGTTAACGTTTACAGTTATTGTCTATTCTGAAATAAAAAAGACAAAAAGGCCCTCGGGGGCTCGACCGCGCTAACTAATCTCCACCTTCTTCTTCCCCAGTCGATGCGGCGTGGCATGGAAGGAACTCATCCTTAAGCTCTTTCAGGAGATGCTCGGTGCTGGGTCGTACCTCCTCCTCGAGTGCCACCAGGGTCACTGGAGAATTCCCCTCGGCGAAGCCTTCGCTCATACGCACCACCTCGGCTGCGGCGTCGAAGTGGGAGCGGAAGACCGTAAGGGTCGCACGGATGCCCGTCCCCATCGCCTCCTCCTCCAAGGTCCGCACGTGGTTCGGCAGGTCGAGCACCTGCTGCGCCGGCTCGCTGGCCTCGCCCGTCATCTTCATCCCAACCCGGGCGCATGAGGAAATAAGGTCGAGACGGAGCCGACTGAGTTGCTCCACCAAGGCCTGCGACTCTGACAGCTTCCCCTCGAGATCTAGACAAAAAGGAGTTCGTGGTAAGAAACAAGCGAAAAACAAGGAGAAGGGATGAGCGCAAGCCACTTACCGGTATTCTTGCTACGAAGCGCAATCACCTCGTTGGCAAGGTCGGCAAGGGAAGCTTCGGCTTCCACCTTCCTCTTCCTCTCTACGTCCGCTTGGGCCGCAGAGGCCTCCGCCAACTGCCCGGCCGCCTCAGCCCGCTTCCGGGATGCCTCCGCTGACGATTCGGCGTCGTCGGCGCGCTTGCGTAGCGCAACCACCTCCTTACGGATATCAGCGATCACTGCCTCCGCCTCGCTAGCCTGCCGAGCGGCGGCGCTAAGGTCAGAAGCCTGCTTCTCCAGTCGCTCCTTCTGCAGGCATAGCTGGTCTGACTTGAGTTTGCTGTTCATCAACACAGCCTGCGTCCAGACGTAACGCACCAAGTCAACAACGATCAAACAAAGACAGAGAGAAAAAAGAGGAAAAGGCTCGAGGAAGAAATGGCCAAACCTCGAAGGGAGTCCGCAGCGCGTCCATCGCGTGAAGGGCTGACCCCATAGCATCATAGGTGGTGCGGACGCCCCAGTAGGCCTGGCCGCACTCTCCCTCCGCCTGCACCCACAGCTCCCGGATCCCGGAGTCGGCCGCCGAGAAGGAGACGCCCTCGGAGTCGACCATGAAGTCAGGACCCCACCCGGATGACACCAAGGCACTCGTCGGCTCCTGGGGCCGAGGCCATTAAGAAGCCCCTCCTTGAGCTCTGGGTCCGATAGAGCGTCGCGTCGTCGCCAGGACGACTTGGGTCGAGGCCCTCTCTGGCGAGGACCGTGCTCTGGCCTCAGCGCGACCAACACGCCCAGCAGCAGCAGCAGCATCCCTCGTCGGCGAAGCAACGGGCTGGTCGAAAGACCGGGCGCCATCATTGCCCGGCGCGACACCGCCGTCCGAGCCCCCCGCGGATGACAAGGGTCCCTTCGCGACAGCATCACAACCGCTCGGAGTCGACTCGCGCGCCTGCATGCACAGCGTCTTTGCAGGCATGAAGGGAGGGAGGCACTGACCCCCCAATCGCCTGCACATACAGTTAATTTCGTCAGTGACATACAAATCAAAAAACACCGAAACAACGCGGAAGAGCTCTTACCTAGCCTTGGTGCCGATGCGTAAGTAACGCTCCTCCGCCGAGGACGCGCTGGCTGGGCGGTCTCGCTTACGGCCGGACAGAGGCTCCCTACCACGGACTTCCGTCCGCGGAACGGCGCCCGGCTTCCGTCCCGTCACGACCTCGACCGGCGACGACTCCGGGGCCGACGTCGCCACGTCGGAGAACGGCGTCGCCACGCTCGTTCGTGGCAATGCGTCATGCGCCCCCGTGGTGCCAACGTCGCCGGTCCCGACCCCCAGGGCGACGTCGCCCACCGCGGGCGACGCGTCCGCATGAGCCGCCTGACCCGAGTGCGACGAGCCCTCGCCAGATCTATCATGGAGAAAAGTCCTCTCCATTTCGTACCATTCCTCCTCGGTACGTGGGCCCTGCACCTCTGAGTCGTCTCCCCTACCCCCACTCGACCCGGGGCGGACGTGGACCGTGAAGAAGTCGTCATCCCGACTCTCAGAGTCATCTTCGTCCTTGCCGCCCGACCCCGAGCCATTCTCCGACTCCGACTCAGAGTCATCCTGGGACCCGCCTTGCAATCCTTGCTTTCGCCTGGCAGTCTGTTTTAGCAGTCGAGCTTTCTTCTTGGCGTCCCTGGCCTCCTTCTCCATCCGCCGCTGCTCATTAGCCTCGCGATTCAGAGCCCGCTGCGCGGCGTCCTCGGGAAGTCCTTTCGGCCGAGACTTCCAGCCAGTGACCTCGGGCTGAAAAAAGAACCAATGGGATCATTGGTCAAAGAGGAACTAGAAACGATACAAAAACATGGAGAAGGAGACCAAAACTTACATGTCAGACACAGCCATCGTCGGGAATGGCAGGAGGATGATTGGGGATGGGGTACACGAAATTATCTCATTCGAAGGTGAGGTTCGCCTTGCCGCACACCTCGGACAGCCGCGACCCGATCTCCGAATTGGAGATCTCTCCTCCCACCTCCATGATGGTGCCTGACAGATCTCGTCCCGGAGCCATCTGCCACAGCCGGAGCTTCCGCTCCATAATGGGCAATACTCGACGCTTGTGGCAAAGAGCAAGACACCCAATGGTCGTGACGCCCCTTTTGCACAATCCCGTCACGGCGGCGATGAGCGACTCGTACTTGCTCCTCCCCTTGTCGCCGATGCCGTAGTACCAGACCGCAGGCTTCGTCTCGATGTAACTCCCGGTGAACTCGGGAAGCGGCGCCGAGTGGTCGTTCCGAAGATAGAACCACTCAGTGTGCCATCCCGAGTTGGAAGAGACCTTGGAGGTCTCGATGTACTCCAGCGAACTTTCCTTGTTGCGAAGCCGGACGCTCGCGCACCCCATGGGCGGGTGAACAGGCGCGTCGGCTTTCCCCCCAAAGTGGTGAAAGACATGAAAGAAGTGGAGGAAAAGATCAAAATGGGGATCAATCTACAGGTATCCCTCATACATCGCAATGAAGGTAGCGATGTGGAAAAGCGAAGTGGGATTCAAGTGGTGCAACTCAATCTTGAAGTGATTGAGAAGCCCCCGGAGGAACCAATGTGGAGGCGTCCCCAACCCGCGCTTGTGGAAGGAGATGAACGAGACCACATACCCGGGAGGAGGGTTCGGATCGAACGCTCCCGTCGGCGCGATCCATTCCTGTGCCTCGGTGCGGTGCACAAGGAGGCCGCCCGCCACCAGCTTCTCCAATTCCTCCTCCGTCGCCGACGACGCGGACCACGTATCAAGCACCATGGCTGATAGGCCCGGACTCCGCGAACGACGGGACGGGACGCGGAAGATGACGGCGGAGTGCGGCGCAGAAGGAGCGCGGCGAATCGCGGCGGAGCGGGAAGTGATCTGCGAGAGATTCATGGCGGATTGCGACGGATGGGAACGGAAGGCGGAACTGTAGCACGAAGAATGGGGAGAAATGGTGACTGCAGAAAGGCGCAAAGCCAGGTATGGCCGTTCTCATTTATAGCCCCTGAACCGCCGCGGCGTCCCACGACCCGTCGTGCCTCTTCAAATTCCCGTCTCGTGTGCCGTGTTTGTTGTCCTCTCTCTCTTCTACCTTCTCGTAGAAGCCAGGGCAACCCACGCATCGCCGAATCGGCGCCCCAAGATTCGCGCCCATCGAACGGCCACGGCGGCATCCCTTCGGCTCCACGATGCGTAGCGGGCCTAACTGGTCAGGAAAGCCAGATACGGCCCACATGTAAAGTTGGCTACGGGCTGAAAACGCCCCGACGGCCCATTTCCAGCCCAAGAGTGCGAAGACTGGCCCTCCAAGAGGGTTCGACAGTCGCTCTGGGCAACACTAGAGTGAGAGGCGACCAAAGAGGGGTCCCAGCGGCCAGTACCCAGACGTGCGGAGCGTCACGGGCCTCTATCGGTTGCGTCCGAGTTCTGACGGAGAGTCGGACCAGGGTTTTCCCATCGAGGGGAGGCTACGAAGCCCCCGAGACCGATCGAAAGGATTCGGGAACTAGTTAGACTGACCCCACGGATCATATGAAGTCGACCCCAGCTGGTCTCAATTGGATCCCCGCTAAGGGCAAGCCAGGGCTTCACTCGAACTCACCCGCTAGCAACTCGACCGGGCACCCGCCGTCGAACCATCGAGGAACGGACGGGATGGCTCAGCGTCCCTATCACAACGCTGTGATACGCGGGGGAAGATGAACAAAAGATGAAACGACCCTCTGCTAGATCCCGTAACGAACGGGGACTCGGGGGCTCGCATTCGCAAGTCAGGCCAACAGCGTGGCCTCGGATTGTAAAGAGGGAACCTTTCTTATTTCACAAAACACGCAAAAACGCAAACGACCCCCAAACACCTAATAGTGATCGAGGGGGAAGGATCCCCTTTACAAAATACAAACGAATTTGTCCTCGGGGGCACGCGCCAGGGAGACCACCACCAGCTCGCGGAAGTTGAAGAGCTGGTCCCTTCCGCGGCTCACAAACAGCCCGCGGTCCCAAGGACGGAGCCGACCCCGCAACAGTCGCCTCGGGTGCGATTCCCGATCCGGCCCTCGTTCTTCCACAATATGGAGGAACAAGGGCTCGGGTTGCACAAGACTCGACCTCGAGGGTGACCGGAGCGGGCGCCATCGCTCCTAACAGCCTCGGGTGCGACTCCAGGTCCAGCTTACCTCGCCTCTCATGAGGATAGGATGACAGGCCGGGGAAGGTTTGCCTCGACGGTGAGCAATCCCACCGCCGCCCGCATCACCCGAGGCATCGCCCACGGCTCCGGGAGAGATGCGGATCGAGGGCTCGACCCCGAGGAACAGCATTACAGGAGAGATAGCGTCGAACAGGGCAAGCGCCCCGTGAAGAGCCAAACGAGGGCGAACCACCCCTCCATCTAAAATGGAGGTCGTGGGGCGAGCCATGGATGAGAGAACGCGTTCTTCGAAGCGGCCCGCCCGAAGCAGGTGCCGCAAACTCACCACTCGGCCATCAGCCATGGCGAGGCACGGTGAGAGCAAGCGGGGGAAACCGCTCCATTTATAGGAAAGCTGCGAGGATGGCTGGGAACGGAGAGAGCGTAAAAAGGCGCGAAAGCTTGGAACAAGGATCACGGGCTGCGAAAGCCTGTCAAGATTCCCGGACCCTTGCAGGCCCTCCTAAAAGAAGACAAAGGCGTGAAGCCTCACGCAGCAAACAGAACCCTCGTGACCAATCCCTCGTCGAGACATTGGCGCATTTGCCCAGAAAAACGCAAGTAAAAAACGCCCGACTCAAAGCCTGAATGCGAGTAAACAACTCCCATCCAGGCTCAGGGGCTACACCTGGCGGGTACGCTCGCGCACACCCACCGGATACCTGCTCGGCGGCCGGGCCGAAGGCGGAAATCATCGGAGGCGAGGGGGAGCCCCGCGCACAACGCCAAAGCGTTCCGCGCAGGACTCGGGGGCTACTGTCGGGTACCCAAAACAAGGTACCCGCGATTACCCACATAACCCCGCAATCACACCGAAATGACTAAGGACTGGGCCAAAGGCCGTGGTTGTCTCCGCAGACACCCAGGACAAAGCCCGACCCACGACGCGTGATGCGGCCCGCAGCCGGAGAGGCCGCACGGGCAAAGAAAGGCCCGACTCCTCGACCGAACTCCCGACCCCCGGGGGTCGGGGAAAAACTCCGCCTCGGCCGACCCCGGGCGCCCGACCCCGGCCTCCGACCAAAGGGGTCGGACTACCGAAGTCGGAGCTTGGCCGGTGGAGCGCATTAAATAGCCGCAAGTGGGCGTCCCTCGGCACTATCCGAAGACATGAACCGCAAGCCCCGCACGTCCCGCAGGGACGGTTGATAGCGGTCAAGCCACCTCGCCACGCGGTAACAGTGCGCGCCGTATATGAACAGGGTCGCACAGTGCTCAAACAGGACACGGACATCCCCGCCGCAGTTGAGCTGTAGCAGCCGTCGCCGCCCACGCTCGGAGGAGATGGCGTCGAGGACGGACGCACCCTTCCCTGCAGGGCCCCCCATCTACATCGAGCTATCTACCAATTCCCTTACTTTCTTTTTCTTCTTTCCTCCATCCTTGTAGAGTCAACTTTCCCTTGACAGATAAAAGGGAGAGCTTGACTCGCGGCTGGGGGACCGCATTCTCACTTTCTCATTTCGCACACACACACTCACTTCGGCCTTGCGACATACGCAAGGACGAACTACACGAACACTTAGAGACTTGGGAGCTTCTCCCTCTCTTGCAAGAGCTTGTAACCCCTACTACGAGCAACACGAACCGAACCAACTCACTGGACGTAGGGCTTCGATCGCTCGAACCAGTATAATCCCTTGTGTCTTCCTCATTCCCTTCATTCAACCGTAGCGCGTAGTCTAAATTCACTCGTCGGCCAGATTTCTCAACGCCGACAACCCCGCAATGTTTGTACATTGCCACACCTTTCATATCACATATATGCTTTACAAATGTGTGAATGAGTTTGGTGGTGTGTGTGATAATATATGGGATGGGAGTAGCAACAAGCTAGGATGATGATGATGTTGACTAGATGATGATCATGGGATGGGTTGGATCGCTAGCAATGCCACAAGTGAAAGTGATGATTGTATGGATGTTCCGTAGTGTGGAACTTGGTGCTTGCTCGGCCACATAAGGACCGGTTCTTGTGACTGTATACGAGATGATTCTCGTACAACCACGGAATCTGAATGGGCAGGACTTACCCTACCTTCTTGGTACTCCTGCAAGTAAGTTTCATCTGGAGGCTGGTAGTGGCAAGCGGAAGATAAGACCTCGGGGAGTTAATGCCCCATGAGTCGGTGCAGGGAGTTACAGCCAATCATATGGCCGCTCATGTGACAGACTTATAGTAAGTGTCAGGGTCTCTGGTGCTTCCATGGTGAACTTGTGGGACTACTCGGAGAAGATGGACTAAGCGTTACGTATCCGCCTGCAACGGGTGCGTAGCTCGTGGGAAAAGATGTACAAGCTCTGCAGAGTATAAAATTCATCCGGATGGACGTTCTCACGGCATATGACACATTCTTGTGCGTCACATTGATTAGCCACCTCTATGTTTCCTTGACGAGTGAGTGGGTTGTAGTCGACCCGTGTTTTGGAAGTGTGGAAAGTGTGCCGGTCGGTATGACCACTGAGATCAGAAGGCTAATTAAAACTTGAGAACTGGCGGGAATGTTCATACTCCCCCAGGGCCAAATAACTAAAATATTGATTGTACAAACTATGATTTTACTTCTCTACAATCCATTGAATTTCTTTCTAAGACATGCATAAAGTTTTCTTTCCGCTAAAATGAACCACGAAGCCTTATCCTTGATAATGCCAAATATGCATGCATCTATACTCTTGAGTAGTGTAGGGCTTGTTTAGTACCTTATGTACTCACTCTTGCTATCATCATTAAGAGGAAGAAGAATACGCCGGAGACGATTATGACGAGTAGGGTCACCGTCTGCTCAAGTTTGCCTGTGGAGTTTTCGTAGTGTTTTATCTGCTTTTAGTAGTTTGATGTATCTTGGCTAGTATGCTAGTCTCTTGGATTGTAACATAAGACCATGTATTGTACCCTATGGATGTAATATATAATCGTGTATGTGCAATGAAACACTTTGTATGTGTGTACCAACTACTTATCCAGGGATTAGTACGGTAAACACGAGGATTCCAGAAATAGGGTCTGACAAAAAGATATTTCACGTTCCTACTATCGGGTGAGCACAAGAGTCGATTAAATTGGAGTTATGAGCAAAAAGTTATAAGCATTTGAAGTCACATGAATTACACCGTAAAAGTTAGCAATTACTGAAATTATTCTATAATGACAATTCCTGATTAGCGCGCAAAGCTGATGCAAGGCTAACGCAAAAGAAAGGACTAATAAACAAATAAAAACAAATATGAAATCTCCTGGATCAGGTCTGTGGGTTGAGTTCATGGGTCCACGGTGGACTGGTTATAAAGGGGTGAGGCCAGTCTAATCCTAACCGTTGACTTGAATTTGGGCGGCAGGAAAGAGTTTGGCCGAGGGTGGTCGCCGGTGGCGAGTTATAAGGGATAATTTGGTTTCATACGATTTGTGCGTGAGGTTGTTTTCGTCATGGTCACTATCTTCTTTGGCTTGATTTTAACTCAGGCTATAGGTTTGATCTCGAATTTAGAGAGAGAAAATTGTGATAAACAATAGTCAATTTTTTCCATGACATTTTTTCTCTTGCCCTTCATGGCCAAGTTATAGTAAAATTAAGAGATCTGTGAGTCTATTACAAAGCGAGAGTATTTTCCTTTTGTTTTTGTTTCAAGGGAAAAAAAAGTACGTAGCAAGGGCATTAAGCTAGTTGATATTATATATATATATATAGATTCTAGAAAATGCTAGTTTGCAGTGTAAACCCTGTAATTTCAAATGCTTATCACTTTTTGCAGGTACTTCATTTGAGGCGATTCCTGTGGTGACGTGATCACAAAGGCAAGTATCCATGAGCACATTGAAGCAGGGAGACGGCCAGGACACATCAAACAAATTGTTGTTGTTGTACATTGAACCTATGCACATTATCTATTACTCATCAGATGTGTGTCGAGAACACATGTCGGGTTCCCCTGCTTGTTGCTGCTCAAAGTCTTTGCTGCTGGTCCTCCATTAAAGGTAAAAGGAAAAACACATAATCACAAATATCTTAGAATGGTTCACACAAAACGAAATCATTACAAAAACAATACCACAACATATTTCACGTTCTTAGAATCATTGTGCCAGCACAAGAATCACTTAAATGAGAGTTACCATCAAAAAGTACTAAGCATTTGAAGTTACAGGGATATTGTAAAGCTAGCGAACAATTATTCTATCCGAAAAAAGTCATGATCACTATGCAAAGCTGATGCAAGGCTGACGCAATAAAGGTATTAAACGGATAAAAACAAATAAGGAATCTAGTGGATCATATCGGGTCTGAGTCCATTGGTTCACTGTACACCAGCCGGTTATGAAAGAGTGAAGGCAGTCTAATCCTGACCGGTTTTGGAAAAAGGGGTCGCTGGCGGCATGGCCGGAGCTCGGCCAAAACACGGCAGGGGCTCGGGTCACGAGGGGAAAAACATAAGGAAAGAGAGGGGAAAGAGGCCGGGTAACCTCATCGCGATATGTCGCGCGGTTGCGGATCTTCGGCGGCATCGGGGAGCGGCTTCGGCGGAGGAAATCGTCGAGGAAAGGAGGCTGAGGAGCGGTGCTTCGGGTGGCTCGCGGCAGCCGGAGCTCTCGGGAAGCTAGGATTAGGGGATGCGGCTTGCCTGCTCCCGCTGCGTGCTCCCATCCCTGCTCCCTCCACGTGGCTTCCTACGATTCGTTCCCTCTTTTCGGTGGCCCCGCACGTCTGTTATGTACCGTCTTCTTCCACCATACTAATACAAACCTGGCCCTATGTTGGAGACTTGCAGGGGACCTCGCGTATTGCGAGACCTAAGTAGTGCTCTGTTGATATCATCACAGACTCTGACTGCACGGGAATCAAGCTCCTCGATGCGAGGATGCTCTCAAACCATGTAGCTGCTGTTGCTCACGTCATCAGAATCGATCTCCTTGCGGCTCCGATTGCCCACATTGTCCTCCAAATTAACTTCGCATGTCTCTGCATTAGAAGCAGCGCATCCGCATCTAGACATGGCGATCTGTGTTGGGGTTGGAACTTCAAAGCTCTCAGCCGTTACATACGGACCGAGGCGCTCCACCGTGCAGGCCCACCAAAGACGCGCAGCTAATTAGAGGATGACGCGTGGCGGGAGCAGGAACGGGAGCACCCAGCGGGAGCTGGCAAGCCGCGTCCAGGATTAGGGCAACGCTTGGCGGCGGGATAGCGAACAGGAATCGCGGATGGGCCTCAACCTTTTATAGGCGCGGAGTCCCAGCTTAAACCGGACACGGACGCCGATGGCGGAAAGCGGCTGGAGCTGCGTGCTGGCTGGGCTGAAAGTGCACTGTGCGGAGGAAGGGCAACTGGCCCATGTGAGTGGGAAAAAGGGAAAAGTGAGATGGGCCAATAGAGATTCGGCTCAAGTGTGGCCTGGGGTTCTCGATGTCCTTTTCTAATATCTTTCTGTTTTTTTCCGAATTTTTATATTAAACAAAAAAGATTTCCAATCGAATTTTAAGAATACACTTTCCACTCAATAAAAATACTACTGCAACTATCCAGCATGAATGTGACAAAAAATTATAATAACGTAAATATAATAGATATGTTAATAACACTATAATAGCAATGCAAAATTTTAGACGATTCTAATCACACACACAAAACAATTAGACTATTCCAAAAGAAAAAAAAATCAAATTTTAGTGAAGTTACATCACATTCCAAACTTGAAATATTTTGATGTGACAACATACTACACATATGCCAGCATCAGCTACCCCTCTAATTAAATGCTTCGGATGACCTGCCGTCACCATCAAGTCAATGGTCACAAAACTATTGGCCATGTGCATCGCTTTTCTTTGCATTCTATCATCATGGGTCATGAAGCTGACATTTTCTTGCAATTCCTTATTATCCATAAACCGACGATTGTCGAATTTGGACGATAGGTCGATTGCGGCAATTCCTTTGCTTTATTCTTGGAGTGCCTCTCTCTTCCTACTTAAACGTTTCACCCGCCAACTGCAAACGAACACATCCAGGGATGGTTTCTCTTCAAGAACGAAAGAATGGGTGGCCACGTAAGCCAGTTCGGCGGCCATAATTCGGCGCGAACGACACGAGCGCCCCGTCAACGGTGCAGGTGGAACATGTGTACAGGATTGAACGCATTCATTCCTGCTCTGGTCTTGTTTCTCCTTTATGGACATTCCAACAACCAGCTACCCGCCCTTGCTTGTGCGATATATGCCGGTCATGGGAATAACAACACTCTTTATAAGTTCTATGAATGTAGGGGCAAGATACCAATTCTTTTAGTCAATGTTTGCAGATAGCTAGATCTAGAAGCCACTACAAGAACTCATTACTCCGAAGAAGCGAGTAATTTGCTTTAATTAAGAGCATGAGTGAACCGACGCAGCAGAAGCTGGCTACTTCAGATGCACATCAAGGAAAGGTATGGGAAAAAGGAGGAAAAAAAAAACACTATGCAATATTGTAACTGTTAGCCAATCATTCTAAGAACACATGGTACTGCCTGAGATGAAAGTAGATTGTCGGTGTACTACATTGGAAAGTGGAAGAAAAAATCGTACAATCGACTTCAGTAAAATTCTGCTAAGATTTTCAGCATACCAGCATAGGTCCAGTATATTCGAGATTGTTGTTTTCGAATGCTTATTGACCACCTGGGAAATGGAATATGGCGTACTGACGAAACTTATAAGACAGTAATCATGCAGCTTAAATCATATAGTTACGTTCATATGGGTGTGCAGATAAATGAGGTGCGCGATCTCCTGGGCGACCTGCCAACGGAGATGGCAAGCTTCCTGTCCAACGCCACCATCCAGAGGTTCCTCAGGGCAAGAAATTGGAGCACATCACAAGCAGTCAAAACTCTGAAAGAAGCTGCGAAATGGAGACGTCAATACCAGCCAGAGAAAATAAGTTGGGTACACAACCCTTGACAAACATACTAACCCATTCACCCTTCATTATTGCATAAAGTGCATAACTTGTTTTCCTTACTATTAATGCTCCATTTTTTGCAAGATTGTATCTTATAGATTGTACTTTCAATGCTAATAAGGAGCATTCTTCTGCTTGAAATGGATGTTAGGAAGATATCGTCGATGTTGAGAATGAGGCTAAGAGGGCCTATATACCTGACTACCTCGACAAAAAAGGAAGAATGGTCTTCGTGACACTGCCGGCAACTAAGGTTAATTTTCCATTTTCTGAAACAAAGATGCTAGTCAGATGAAGCTTATATTACACAAAGCCATGAAAAAAAATAATACTATATAGAAGTGAAGGTTAATTAAGTGGATAACAATAGCATGTCTCTGTTATTACACAGTTTTCTATATTTCAGGAACAATTGAGTGTGCTAATAGTAATACCCCTTAAGTTGTACCTCTCAAAAAGATGGAAGAGTTGCCATAAGTGCAGGCCTCAAGTCAAACAATTTTGGACATTAGGAGTTGTAAGAAAGTAATTGATGATATTTTGATTATGTTGTACTGCAGTTAATTTGACATCATATCAATATCCAAAGAAACTTCCAAACTTTTATTAATGCCAAACTAAACAAAAGTGCTCTTGTCCCAAAGGGAAATGGGAATATAGAGAAAACGAATGCCAAACCTTTCGTGTCACAGTCCAATCTAATTTGGAAATAATTATAAAATCTAAGTAATTAAGTAAAAATAGTAAATGGATGTCATGTAGGGTTGAACATAAATTTAGTACTGTCTTTTTTTCTGCATCACAGTTTACCATTCATTCATGATACAGAGCAAAGTTTCAGAGAAGGAGCAAATAAAATATCTAGTTTATATCCTTGAAAATCTGGTCCTAGACACGGAGGATGCACAAGACGAGAACGTGGTTTGGATATCTGACTTCCGAGGTTGGGCAATATCAAGCACGTCATTCTCATTGTCCAAGGAATCTTTGCACATAATTCAAAAATATTATCCAGGGATGATAGCAGTTGCTATTATAACCAATGCGCCAAGGATTTTTGAATCCTTTTGGAAGGTATTCATGGACAGTATAAATATATAAACCTTTCAATATATGAAAATGAAAAGTACATGTGGTTCGAATGCTGATTTCTAGCAAATTTACTTATAAACATGCTGCACTGAAGCAACACCATAGATGTATTAGAAGAAGTTTTGGAAGCTTTGACTTTAAGAGTTTTCAGTTGTGATTCTTACATGCAAGAAGAAAAATGTTACATAGACCTTTTAGTGCATGTTTTGGAGAGTATTATATGGAGAAGTTATATTCTTTAATAAATGTTTGCTCAATACAACTAATAACAGCTGTTGTATGCTAGTGGGCACCAAGCTAACACAAACTTAATCTGCTCTTGATCATCCATTTGTTTTTTGTGCGCTTTGAAGTATTTTACTGAATGTGAATATGCATTTATATGTGCTTGAAACGTTCATGTGTTGTACTTTTTAGAATAATAAATTTCAACACATTAACATGTCTTTTGTTTATATATGAGTATTTCTAACATATTATAGATAATCAAGCACTTCCTGGAGCCGAAGATGAAAGAAAAGGTGAAATTTGTGCACAACAACAATTTAGAGAGCATGAGGATAATGGCTGAGATGTTTGACATGGACAAGCTGGAGTCAACATTCGGAGGAAAAAATACAGCTGGTGTCGATATCGTCAAGTATGCTGAGAGATTGAAAACACGAGGTCACATAAGGGGAGCATGGAAACAGGACCATGGTAGCACTTCCTCTAGCTGATCATCGGCATTGAATTATAGTTCCTTGAAGAGCCCATGAACTCTACTACCACAAGTTATGCTTGACGACTAGTACAAATGAATTGTGACCCTCACAAACGACTAGTACAAATTACTCTTTTCCAAATTATTTGTCACCTGAGGTACCATATCACTGTTGATACCTTAAGTAGCGCACTGTTTTGTATTAAATTGTCATCATAAGTCTCCTTCATGTATCTGACTTCAGAGACAATATTTGTAATTATTGGATTCTTCGGATGACCATCTTAAACAGAATCAAAAGCACGTCAACCGTGTGAAAGGGGTCTTGTCTTAGCGGTTCAGGCACCCGAGAGTAGCACCTTTGAGGTCCTGGGTTCGACTCCTCGTGGGAGCGAATTTTCTAGGATTTAACAGCTTTGTGCTTTCAACGGTAGGTGATGTGGCCCTCGACAGCGAGGCACCAGTGGTGACTTCGTCAATCTCGCCAGTGATGACTTCGTCAATCTCGAGGGTTTGCGTATGTATTTTCATAGAGGTGAGTGTGCGTGCATTATGAATGTCTGCGTTGTACTGTGTAATCAAAAAAAAAAAAAAGCACGTCAACTGTATTGAATGTGCCCTTGGTTCTGGGGCCAAAACGTTACTCCAGATTTAGACCTACCAATGAGTACTCCTAGATCTTTGGTTCTAGTTTTTTGCTGGTCCTGAACCATGAGAATGGATGCCATTCTTTGCGCTTCATATATGCTCCTCTAAATTTCTTTGTCGCGTATATAAAGATAAATTCATTGTTAGTACGGATGATTTTTTTCCCAATTGCAATACATCCAGATGAGAGTAATTTTAAATGGTCGCCACAACTCACAGGTCAAGGTTTTCTGTAATATATACAATTGAGTCTAGTACTACCTTGAAGCGTAGATAAGTCATATTGAGGGCTGCACAGATATAAAGTATCCGAAGTTCTCTTCAAGATCTTATTTTGGGTATAAATACGTTTTCCATTACAAAATAAGTGCCGAATCAAAATTTAAAGATGGTATCCATATTAGAGATTAGAGAACATTGGTCTATTTAGTGCATGGTTCCATTCATATGTGGTTTATGAAAATTAAGTTTTACTTAATAATGATAAGTTGTCTGCCCAACAGAGTATATATATGCAAATCATAATGGATGAAAATACGCTATTTAAGATGAGATGGCTTAATATCTTCGCTTCATGAATGTATTACACACACTACAACGAACACAGGATCTCAGATGCTACTGAGACTCTTGTAACCACTAGGCTATAGGCCAAATGCTTAACAAACTTGTATAATAGTGAAACTTATCCTATCAAAACAAATATCTCTAATTTAGAAAAGTCACGGTGTATTATAACCCACGTCCGCTCGACATCTGCATCCGGCAGACCTGACCAGCCGTGCCCACTCATATAAGCTCTGGAGATCGGGAAAATATTTTGATGGAGTACAAGGGAAACGTGTCAGGTCCGAAACGTTCCTCTCAACTAAATAAACGCAAGGGAATATCTGCAGTGTTGAGCGTATTCATTGGGCCTGTCATGTCGCTTCTATCCTTTATGGCTGCCCCAACTCCCAGCTGCCCACGTAACGGAGATTGGCTTCTTGATCACGTCCTCTCCCTCTCTATAAACTCATGGCCACAAGGTGCATAGGTAGACCAGGTCTCTCACTCAACATCTGCATCTAAGCAGCCCGCGTTTGCAAGATATGAGTTTTCTGCTCAAGACTAGGAGTGAAGCGACGCCGCAGCAAAAACCGGCGTCTGCAGAGGAACAGCAGCGGAAGGTAAATGAAGAAACCCGTGCTGTTTTGATTTGCAATTCCTGAACCGGCGCAAGATCTGTAGACGGATACAAAGTCTTTCAAATTCTCTTTTTGTTTTTGTCCCAATGTATCATAATGGATTAATGGGTGACTCAGTAATTCTTTACTTGTAATGGGCTACGATAATTTGCACTAGTATAGTAAAGTGTGTTTTCATCAAAATTCGGTTAGTTGTCACCAACGGAATGCCGACTCAATTTTCGTTTCGGCTAACCTGCAGATCGATGAGGTTTGGGAGCTTCTGGGCGACCTGCGGACGGAGATGCCATCCTTCTTGACAGACGGCACCATCCGCCGGTTCCTCCGAGCAAGGAACTGGAGCACAGAGCAAGCGACCAAGGCTCTGAAAGAAACTGCCAAGTGGAGGCGTCAGTACAAGCCAGACCAAATTTGTTGGGTATGTACTTGAACCTCCAATAAGTTCGAACTTCTACTGAATTGAAGCTACTCTTTCATTGCTGTAACAAAGAGTGTTGCTCTGCTTGGAATCAATGTTAGGACGATCTTGCGGACAGGGAGAACGAAGCCAGAAGAGCCTATCTGCCTGATTACCTCGACAAGAATGGACGATCCGTGTTCGTGACAATGACGTCAATAAAGGTCAGTTTTAGTGGATATGCTGCGGCATATCTATACGTTTAACAAACGTTTTAGTAATCTAGGACAGGAACAGTAGTTGAAATTATTATCCCGCATCTACAGGCTGGAACTTATATAAAAATATTTAATGACTTCTTTTTAAAGGTCAAAGTAGTTACTACTATTAATTGTATAAAATATTTCTGAGTAGACTGTTGAAAGCCATGACCGTGTGTTATGTCTCGTGCCTTTAAACAACTGAAATTAACATTCAATCTGACTCTGTTCAATGGTTTAAGCATCTTCTAATGTGTTATTTCCTCTCAAAATTTGTCATCAAAATTTGTTATTTCTTTCATATGTATTTCGTTCTTTGTTTAATGGTTTAGGCATCTTATTTACTACTAATGTTCACTTGTTAACAGAGTAAAACCTCGACGAAAGAACATATAAAACAGCTAGTGTATAACCTTGAAAATATGAGCATGATGTCAGAACACGCACAGGAAGACAACGTTGTTTGGATTTGTGACTTCCGAGGATGGACACTATCATCTACGCCATTATGGGAGTCCCGCGAATCATTGCACATAATTCAGAACTATTATCCAGGGCTGATTGCTGCGGCTATTCTAAGCAATCCGCCGAAGATTTTTGAATCCTTCTGGAAGGTACTTGTATATGCTTATCTTCTAAAATATATACACTGTATTACACTACTAGCGATGGTCAAGCATCCCTAAATTAACGACTAATTTTCATTGAATATTTCGCTACAAAATATGAAATTTTGCTGTAGTAGTTTTATTACAAGATGTCATATCGTTGGGATTGCAATTTATAACTGAACATGATGAATACCTGCTGCCTCGGATTATGCTTGCAGTGTACCTATAGGTGACTACATCAACAGAATAACCGTTCTCTGTTTCAATTCAACAAGTTTTAGCGATTTTTTTTATTACATCGTAAAATGCTTTTGCCCTTTGTAGATACTGAAGCACCTTATCGAGCCAGCATTGAATGAGAAAGTAAAATTTATTTACACAAAAAATTCGGAGAGTCAGAGGATAATGGCAGATATGTTTGACATGGACAAGCTGGAGTCGGCGTTTGGAGGAAGGAACACATCTGACCTTGATATGGTGAAGTATGCTGAGAGAATGAGAAGGCAAGATCAGATAAGAGGTTCACGGATGAACGCAAATGTGAACACCTCTTCTTCCTGAACCCTGACTGTTAATGGAATCGACCTCCTTGGAATGTGTAATATGAACTCCACGGTGAAGATCTTTTTTTTTTCTTGCGACCACTCCACGGTGAAGATCTTTTCTGGGCCAATAAGACTGATATGTATCTTGTGTTTAGTTCACAGGTACTGAGGCATGGATGCCACAGATGTAATCGAATAACATAATCTTGATAATTTTGAACGAGCAAGTTAATTGTTGAAAGGTTTCCCTGATGTTCGTGATTTTTCCTCTTGCTAAAAATCGAAATGTTTGGATATGACTTTTTTTCTAGTGGAAAAAGGAACATGAAATATGTACAAAAGAAAAAAGGATCATGCAGTTTGATACAATAATGTGGAGCTAGATTTGATTTGTTGACGAAACCATCATCAAAATGGTAAAACAATAAGAACGATTATGTCACATTGTACCCATGTAATCCCGGTCACAAATCGGGCCCTTAATCCTCAGATTATATCCGAATAATCCGATTGGATCTCTAAAGTGCTTCATGTCGCAAATAATCCAATATTAAAACCCTTTCAGTCCAAACATATCAAACTCACGCTCACAGACTTCATCAAGATTCTCCATCACCATATTGGAATTTTTAATCCAAATAAAAACTCCTTTCCCGAAAAAGTAACTAGCGGCTAGCGCTGCGGCCTCCCCCCCTGCATGCACAATGAAGCCCAAGTGCCAGTTATCACAGATTTGGCCTAGCACACCACCAGGTGGAAATCTACCCTAGGAGGATTCAGACAACTCCCCATGGCCGTGGTCTTTTTTTTTTAGATAAACAAAGCATTTTATTTCAAGGTGAAATAATGTTTCGGTCTCTGAACAACAAAGGTACATCTAACCTTTACATGACAATCACCAAGGTGAGCCGATACAGATCAGCCTTAAAAACACCTTAAAAACAGAAACAAACAACATCTAACTCAATATCTCGACTCTAAGTATCCCACACTCGCTATATTGTTGCAGCATTATATTCACCCTGCAAAGTAAGATGGAACGGACTTCCCAAATCTTCTTAGTAGGAGAATTCGTCGCTGCTTAAACAAACCTCGAGCATTCACATCCAAACTCCGTCAAGCAGGGTCGTGCGGAGATTAGCACCTCTCCACGCACAGACGCGACGCTTTCGCTGCACGAAAATTGTAGTCTTCAAAGACGTCTATTGGCAGATGCGGAGGTAGCACTCTCTCCGCGCACCGCGCAACGCTTTCGCTGCATCTTCTTCCGACATTGATGACATCCATTGATATGCATACGCGTACGGATTACACGAGAGCAACCTTTGTGGCCCGATCTTCTCGAAGAATCCAACAAGAACTTGATAAATATTGATGCGTGACCTGACGAAGAGGCAGTGCACCGCGAACTTTTCACACGCGACGAACTACCGAGACAATCGCCCTTCCACGTACCAACGAAGCTAGCCCACGCAATCACGCCGTATAGACGTGAAGGCACGAACTAAGTGAACCGTAGTTCGGCATTCTACAACTCCCTCAGGAATCGAAAGAACAAGTGTGCAAGCCTCTCAAGACTCACGGAAGATGACCAACACAATCTTGTGTATTCTGGAAATCGAAGCCAAAAAAGTCCCCCCTAGCTTCCTATTACAAGCTCATATATACTATTACCGAGAGTGCTTTCAGTTTTACATCATTAAAATAATGGAAGATGTTTTATTTTCTCACGCCATCTTCTCATCTTCAGGATTGTTTGGACTTCCTAGTATGCATGCAGGCGTGAGGTAGACCAAGGGTTAGACTGGAAGTTCAAATATCGTGCTCCATTCTCTCTCTTTTGCACGTGACAAGTACAAGACTCAGCATCTTAAATTTACAAGCAAAGTACTGTAATAATTTTTTTTATCAAAATTATTAAGATAAATAAGGGATAGCTTGCACCTGTTTTGCTTTGGCTGAATTTGCTGAAATTTTAACCATTCAAGTACTTGATCACAACATGCTTGAGAGTGGTAGTCTTGGAGGGCAGAAATCATGCATCATCGTCCCATTCACGCTCCCATGTGCCGTCATTCCTTAGAATATTAAAACAAAAACTCGGGAGTATGGAGTTGTCACAAATACTATAGTTAAGTAAAGCAAGGTTACTCTTCACCTGATCATGCATATCCGTCTCCAATTGTTTAGCTCTCCTCCTTGTTATTGGACCTGTAATATTAGTAGAGATGTCCTCATCATCCATGTTGACTTGATGAACCCCTTGTTGACATTCAAATGCTGTCAAGACACTGGAGCTGGAAAACATGACATAACAATGGCATCTCATCGAGTTGGCAAACAACCATGCCCATGGCTTGCTGGCCTCTCTCAAAAACCCAAGATGTAGCCACCATAAAACAATGATGTCACAAACTCCACAAGAAATGCTATCACCATGTCATCCCGTTGACAATCAAAATTATGAGAGAGATTTGAGTAGATGTGAGACCAGCGAGCCTTGCAGATCAGAGAATTAAACAAATGATCTGTCTTCTCAAAAACTGAGGCAGTACACGAATCCTCCCAGTGAAAATAGTCCAATCAACTGTCACAGTGAGGCCCGGCTGCCATCTGCAATATCGATGAGAGCACCACACAACAATTCCTCCAGGCACAACTTAACCAAGATCCCGATCTGGCCGATTTGAAGGAGACGGCATACTGATGTATGAGCTCTTCCTGCTTCACGAACAGGAACATGTGCTCTGCCTTGTCTCCAACATCTCCAGCCCACCAAATCACCACACAGCAGCGGCGACAAGATTGCACACGCCATGCCTTTCCGTGCCTCTGCATGATGCCGTAGCCCACAGCGCGACAACGCCCGCTGGCAGGACGATCGCGCAATGCCGCAGGCCACTGCTCGATGCCGCATCGCCCGCTGTCACACGACCTTGAACGGATCAGCCATGAGGACGCCGGTTTCTGCTGCTGCAACTCCGGATCTGGGCACCACCGGCTGCGCCACTCATGGTCGCCAGAGAAACCGCCCCGCCGCCACCGTCATCGCTGACCACGCGGGTTGTTCCGGTGGCTCTCGCTCGGGCAGCGGCACGGCAGGGAAGGAGGGGGGAATGAGAGTGTTAGAAACTGTAAATCACCTAGGTGTAGATCAAGCGGGTCCTAGTATCTGTTCTAGCATGAGCAGGGTGTTCGGATCTTGATCTAGGAGAAAGGAGAAGGGAACGGATACCTTCGTGTGAAGCAGGAGCCGAGGGAGTCGCCATGGCGATGACGGGCGGCGATGGAGCAACGGGTGAGGACGTGCTTGGTGTCACGGCTTGTGTGCGGCGCCGGGTGATGTC
Organism: Eragrostis curvula; assembly: GCA_007726485.1. Lineage (NCBI taxonomy): Eukaryota > Viridiplantae > Streptophyta > Magnoliopsida > Poales > Poaceae > Eragrostis > Eragrostis curvula. The sequence goes on from CM017445.1 coordinate 19,882,981, forward strand.
CCTGTGTCCCTCGGGCCGGTAGCAGCACTGGCCCGGGACGGCGGCGCCGTACGACGACGACATGGTGGCGGCGGCGGCTTCCCGTCGCTGGCTGCGCTACCCTAGATCGGATTAGGGTTGTAGGTGGGGAGACTGGCGGCGCGGTGAACCTCGTACCGTGTGCCCCGGCCCCCACCTCTCTCTTTATATGCGCACAGGGGCCCACCAGCCAGGGAACGGGCTGGACGCCCCCGATCAGGGCGCGATCAAGCCCAAGGGCCTTTGGGCCTTTGGGGGGCACGGAGATCAATCTAACAGAGAGGGGTGGAGGTGGCTGGGATGGGAGCGCCGCCCGTGTCGCCCGGGCTATGTGGCCGTGGTTTACATGTGTGAAATAGAAAACCAAAATTAGATCCTACTTGCTATGTTTTGGAGAAGTTTTGTTTATCACATAAACTTATTATGGGATCATCACGCACTTGTGGCAGCAATCCGTCATCACAACCTTCTATGTCACCTTGAACCGATGACGACAAGTACTGCTTGTGTGCAAGAAATTGGTCCAGTCGGCCCGTTGAAGTCTTGCTTTGTTTGTACAGATGATTGCCCAGACTTCGCGTCCTTCCCAGAGAAGTTTCAGTTTGCTAGGCATTGAATAAGTTACTGATATGCAAACATGCAGAAAATACGAGTGTGAAACATAATATATATTCACCTGTTGTTTTATATCTGACGTTTGTCAGCGTCAAATATAACAGAATGGAGGGAATATATTTCATATAACAGCGTTCCACTGTAAGTAATTTACTTATAAGTGCAGAACACCAGGCACTCCATCAAGAATGTCAATAATATTGCTGATTCCCGGACGCACAGGTGCAGAACAGATGCATTCCCCCAAGAACATGTACAGAACAGCCTGCATTCAGCTAACTTGCTTGCTTTATTTATTTATTTTTGCGGGGCAGCTAACTTGCTTTTTTAGGCACAGTGGACTTGCATGACCAATTATTAGTGCTCAGATGTGAGACCATAATTAGCACCGATTAAGTACTCTGCATTTTCAGTTATCCTGGTGATGAGAAAGGCGTCCATGTCGACAAAAAAAATTGTGAGCGTGCTCAGATCTCGTCCATGCTAAACACAAGGAATGGGTTCATTATTTTTGCGTAGGCTTATCAGTACTTTGAGGCAACCATATAGAAGCAGCCTAAGACAAATATCAGTGACTATATCGAGTTACCGTTCAGATAGTCACAAAAGCAAGGAAGTCTCTGTACGCAAATAATGGCCTGTTCGTTTGGATGTTTTGCAGCAGACAGCAGCAGCAGCTACAGTGTTCGCAGTTATTTTCTTCAGCAGCCGCTACAGTATTCCAGCAGCAGCTACAGTGTTTACAGTTATTTTTCTGCAGCTGCAGCCTGCCGAACAGCCTAGTATACATTCTCGGGTACACAGCAGCCAACCCAGACTAAATTAATTAGACACTGGAGCAGAGCACTGAAATGTGAACATGAGCTGCAGGCACCAGCTTTCTTATTAGAATACTAATCAGGTTGCATTCATGAGCTAAAGGCTCTGGGCTGCAAATGAGAACTCTAATTGTTCTATTTAGTGAATACAGTACTATCAGATTACTCCCAATCCATAGTATCATGATGCTAAATTCAAGGGTGCCACATTAAGAAGATTTCAATAAATTAGGGCCTGTTTGGCAGGGTTTTGGATTCTGTAAAAAACAGATTCTGCACTGGATTCTGATGTAAAATGGATTCTCCAGCTTCTTCTGGATTCTCTGTCAAAACAGCTTCTCCAGTCAAGCCGTTTGGCAAAACTGATTCTTCTAAAATAGATTATGCATGTGAAATGACTTATCTATCCCTACCGTTAGGTTTTTACTTTGTAATGAAAATAATTGTAAAAAATTAAATAAATATAGTCAAGTTTGATATATTTGAATTTTTTCTTTTTTTAAAAAAAAAAGTTTGCAAAATATAATCAAGTGTGGTCTAGTTTCGAAGATCTCATCGCAACGATCACAATGGTGTAATTGGTTTAAAATTTGGACGTTCGATTTGTAGTCTATGTATTTTTTAAACAACAAAGACGTTTCAAATGGTTGTGGGCCGGCTATGACACGATGAGTGGGAGAGAGATGCTGAGACGGGGGAGGTTTTGTGGGCCAACGCGTCAGACGTAGAATCCGTGAGAAGCTTGAATTTGCGGCTTCTGCTCCCATGTTGAAATGAAAACGGATTCTCCAAACCTTTTTTCCTCGGAATCTGTTTCTCGGGAGACCGTTTGGCAAATCAAAGAGAAAAACAGAAGCAGAAGTCGATGGAGAATCTGTGCCAAAGAGACCCTTAGTTCGTTGATAACACCTCTCCAAGGGATGATACTACATTATTTTATCTTAGGCACGCTATTTTATTTTATTTTAACATATTTGTGAGCAATTATTAACTTTACACGGTTTTCTAGTTTAAGATATTGTGCCCGAGCTGTATCATAGGGATGATACTGCTTTGATCTCTCTCCTCATTAACTCTGCCCTGTTATACTCGCTCCATACTCACAAAAGAGGTCGTTTTGGAGTTTGAGTGAATTTCACAAAGCAGGTCGTTCTGCATTTGGACGCCATCTCTTGGACAAATTTGCTTCTGCATTCGCTTGCTCCCGAGGACGTCTATGCCAGCTCCTGAGGCAACCGAAGCACGCACAATTAAACCGCCGTTCTGCATTCGCACACGCGTTAAACATGGACGCTCCTCTCTCGCTCGCTCAATCTTTTAGACAAAAGGTTTCCCCCACTTTTATTGAAAGTGAACCAAGTCCAGAGTACCACATTACAACTACTAGCAGTTTTAGTTCCAAACAGAAAAAACAAAACACAAAGAAGCACTATCTTATTACATCACTTCAATGTCTGAGACCGGGACTTTGGATGGACTAAATTGAGCCACTCCTGCCTGCCGCTTTTTGATCACCTTCTCCACCTCTTCTTTATCTCCTTTCTTCATCAACATTTTCCACTTCTTCAGATTTGCAATGCCCGTGTACATCACTTGGATTGGATGGAGAGGGAACTCCTCTTTCATCACCATCTTGTTTCTGTTAGTCCATAGCGCCCATGCTAATCCTGCAAACAAAAAGATACTCACTTGAAAACTTACACCCAATTTAGATTTAAGCCAAACCTTGGCCATTTCATCAGTATTCTGATGAGGACATCACTCCATCGGATACAACCAACGCTCCTCCACTGTATATGTAAAGTCCAATCACTAGAGCTAATGTACGGGAATTGAATTTACAGGTGAGCTCGTTCCTAATACTTTGTTTCCATGGTTTCAAGGATAAAATGCTACATAATAATTTAATTATTGTTAGGAACCATGGTGATGATGATGAGATAGCTGGAGATAAGTTTGGAGGCGTGAAAGGGACAGCAAGGGCGTCCATGTCAAGTTGGACGCCCAATCCAAATCGACTTCGAGTCCGTTTCGGAGTCCAGGAGCAGTCTGCACTAAAATGGTGTCTCAGGTCGTATGCATACGGGCTCGGTTTTGGACGTTCTATATATGCACAGAAAGATAATTTGGTCATCGTTCCAATGACACCAATCGCATGTCAAAATTCATTCGGAGTCATTGGGAATCGTCGAAACAAGTCGACGTCCAGAATCTGTCTCGGTGCTGCGCCACCGTAATTTGGCCTTTGGGTTTTGTATCATTTTGGAGCCCATTAGGGGCGTGTCCAGGGGTGTTGCACGCCCCTAAACCCTATATCATCAGTAGCCGCCACCCAAGTTAGGGTTGGATTTTGCTTAGGTTATTCTGTCAAGAACAGTTTCGCCGTTCATCGGTTTGTGAGACCCCAACTTGTGATCTTAATTCAGATTTCAGCAATTTGGTTGCATTCTTCTGTGTTCTTGCTTGTGTTCTTCGATTCGCAGGCAAGGATAAGCCTTCTCGGCGAGGTCGACCGTGCATCGCCGATCGATAACCTGAGGAGACGTGGTGCTGCGATTGCGGGGTTCAGGACGTGTTGTTCGGAAGCCGGATCGACATGCGTCAAGTCTCCACTAAATCGAGAGTTATCAGAACCTTTCGGAAGATTGGGAACCCTAGTTCACATCATATTCATTGGTTGGTCCCTCCAACCATAAATTTCTTTTAGTAGTGCCCATGCAAACACAGCCATGGGACACTGAAAAATGAAGTGGTCTGCATTTTCCTCGAGACCACAAAGGTTACAAAACTCACTGCCTTTCCAATGTCTGGATTTAAGCTGTTTTCTAGTTTGTAACCTATCTTGAAAGGCTTGCCACAGAAAAATTATTAGTTTTAAAGGCAGCTTAGCCTTCCAAATCTTCTTAGCAAACTTATTAGTTATTCCAGAGTGAGATAACAGCTTATACAGAGATTTTGTTGTGAACATTTTGGATGGAGATAAAGCCCATTTTATCTCATCCTTCTCTTCCTTGATTAAAACCTGATCTAGCTTGACTTTTAATTCGTTCCACTCCATTGTTTCCTCTTCACCCAACATTCTTCTGAAAGTGATTGCCCACTGAATATGTGCATACTCATCCACCTTAACGTTAGAGTTTTCGCAGATACCATATAGCTTTGGGAATTGTATTCTTAGAGGCTTATCGCCCAGCCAAACATCATTCCAGAATTGAGTCAATCTTCCATTACCCACTTCATGAACTGTGCCTAACTTGAATTCTCACTCGCTCATTCGCCTCGTTCGCAGCTGCCCGCGTCTGCTCAGTTGCTCACGCTTCTTGTTCGCAGCTGCTCGCGCCCGGTTAGTTGCTCGCATCTGCAGGCGCCATTCTGGTCTGCAGCTGCTCGCTCAGTTGGTCGCCGCGAGGGAAAATTGTTTCGGCAATGCGTAGACGCGAGAACGAAAGGAAACGGTTTTTCCTGGAATGGACCCATCACAGGAGGCAACTGCGAGCGAGTGAAAGAAATAAACAGGCGTGAAAGAAATAAACAGGAGTGAAAGAAATAACCACACTCCAATTGTCTACATGGTTTAGGTCTCTATAACTGTAGGAATATTATATAAAAATCAAGATGTTTTTCGAACAATTTATTTTATCTTTCATGAGGTAGGCTATGTCCACGTCCTGCGTCGTCCTTCACTTGGGCGCGGACCGTAACACACAGGCGTGTCCTCAACATCGCTGCGAAACATGTGCACAGTAAGGTTGAACGCACTCATTGCTCGTGGCCTCTCACGACGTCTGTGTAATAAATATTGCCAATGCAACAACCAGCTTCCCAGCGGATTGACTCCTCAATCATCTCTTGAGGTTCACTCTGTACATGACGTCAAAACAATACGCCTGAGAAGCTATAAAAGACAGGGTCGGTAGCCTGAAAACAGATAGGCGATCGATCGGATGCAATGGCTAGTTTTCTGTTTAAGAGCAAAAGTGAACCGGTGCGGCACAATCTGCCGTCTCCGGAAGAACAGGAGCACAAGGTAAATTTGTGATCTTTGCGGTTTAGATCAATCATGCTCTCTATAATATGCATACGTAGTGCATCCATTGACGAAACTAGGATTTTCATAAGAGACGAGTATAGTACGAGAAGTAAAAATACAGTGCTTTTTTATTTTTTTAACAATCGTCGACTCTGTAACTCAGTTGCGTTGATCGGAACGAACCTACAGATAAATGAGGTCCGGGAGCAGCTTGGCAACCTGACGACGGAGATGCCTGGCTTTCTGACGGACGGCACCATCCGCCGTTTCCTCCGGTCAAAGAATTGGAGCACGGTACAAGCAACCAATGCTCTCAAAGAAACTGTCAAGTGGAGGGGGCAGTACAAGCCCGAGAAAATTCGTTGGGTATTGGAATCATGACTTTTCTGTTTTTTACTAGTCTTTTTTCTTTTTGCGGGTAGTTTTTTACTAGTCTTTCAGTATCCTGATACTGTTGTTGAACACTCCTGCTTATTCTTCGAACACCTGTTTCTTGATATAGGAAGACATTTCTGAGAGAGAGAACGAGGCAAAGAGGTTGTATATAGCCGACTACCTCGACAAGAATGGGCGAATTGTGTATATATCAAAACCGTCGATAAAGGTCAGTTTTAGCGGGTCTATTCACCCAGGATGCTGCAAGTATCCAATATCAATCCTATTATCCAGATTAATTTTAGGATCACGATGACAACCTAGTTGTAGTGTAATAATTAAAATTCCCAAAACACAGCATTTCATATTGCAGAAGCACTAGGTTATAGAAAATACTAGATAGCAAATAACTAAGTGTAAGGTGCTGACACTGCATCACGTCAACTATCAATTTATCTTTTATTATTTAGATGTACTAATACTTCAATTGTGTAACAGAGCTTAACGTCAACAAAGGAACGTATAAAACAGGCAGTGTACAACATGGAAAATTTGGCCATGGACTCAGAAGGAACTCAAGAAGACAATGTTGTTTGGGTAACGGACTTCCGAGAATGGACTCCCTCTGACACACCTATAGGGGAGTCCCGTGAAACACTGCACATACTTCAAAACTACTATCCAGGGTTGATAGCAGTTGCATATGCTAGCAATCCACCAAAGATTTTTGAATCCTTTTGGAAGGTATTTGCGAAAATTGAGTTTACCTATGCACTCTGTTTCTGCAATCTTAACAAGTTGGTCAACCTTTATGATTTCAATAACTTACATTTTGGAGACATTTTGGCTCAAACTAAATATAAATTAATAATGTATTAATGAACTGGTGTAAATTTATAGAACTATAACTACCATTGTAACAAGAAACTACAAATTTTGGCATCTTTACTTCGCAATAAGAAAAAGGCTGCTTTTCACAGATTAAATTAACTACATGTTCAGTCCCTTAAAAAAAGATTAACTACATGTTTTGTTTTCACAGATCCTAAAGCACTTCATTGAGCCTTCATTGAAAGAGAGAACGAAATTTGTGTACTCCAACAATCCAGACAGCCAGAGAATAATGACTGATCTCTTTGACCTGGACAAGCTGGACTCTGCATTTCGAGGAAGAAACACGGCTGGCCTAGATGTTATCAAGTATGCTGAGAGAATGAGGGCACGCGACCAGATTAGGGGAGCTTGCACGCATGGAAATGGCAACGCCTCTTCGTCCTGATGGTAGCCAGCTGCATACAATTCAATGTGCACGCAGATCATGGAGTTAGCAGAGTTATGTGGATGATAATTAGTTGATTGTATCCTGTCATGGAAATAATTTTCTTTTGCGTAGAGCATTATTTATGGAAAATGAGAACGTGTAAGTTTGTTAAAGTGAAACATGTAACACGTGATACAATTAATAAAGCTGAACTCTCCCAAATTATTAGTGAAAATAAATTTGTACCCCATGTTTAGGTGGAACATGTAGCACGTGTAAAAGCTTGATTTGGCGGTAGCAAGGTCAATATCAGTGATGAAAAGCTGAATTTGGCGGCAACAAGCTCGACCATGGTGACGAGATAACTGTAGTAACACGACTTTTGTTGACGAGAAGCATGATCTGGCTACTGAAGCACGTGCTCGACGGCGGGGAATGCATTGGCAGATGACGTAACATGAGTAATTAACACAGACAGCTGCCCCGTAAAAATGTATTTCTATAGATGATAGCTCGGTCGCCTATTAAAATGCTTCATTTCTTCTGTCGAACAAATGCATGCATGTTGTGGCTTATAAAGTTATATTCAGTGCTCAAGCTAATGTAGCTGAAAAAAAAATCGTTTGTCTCAAGTCAGCTTCAATGCTTATTTGAACCTGCTATAGGGGACATGCTTCCTACAGGGAATGTGTTGCCCAAAACAACATATAAGGCCAAGAAGATCATTTGTCCATTGGGGTTGGATGTAGAGAAAATACATGCTTGTATAATGATTGTTTCCTATTTCGTGACGCAATGGAGGCATGACTCATCATTCGGAGTGTGGAACATCTCGCTACAAGTGTAGAAATGATGGGGGGACAGTAAAAGCAAAGGTGCTTCTAGAAAGGTGATGTGGTAATTTCCTGTAATTTCTCGCTTGAAGCGTTTGTTTGCCTACAAAAAAGCATGCCAAATTGATGCGTTGGCACACTGAGGGGGTGTAAGGATGATAAATACTTGCGTCACCTAGTAGATTCAGCTCAGTGGAGGAACATAAATCAGATATTTGGTTTATTTGCAAAAGAATTGATGAATATTATTAAGTTTGCTTTGAACACAAATGGAATGAATCCTTTTTCAACTATGAGCATATCACACAACACATGTCTTATTGTGCTCACCATCTACAACCTTCCACACTAGCTTTGTCACAAGAGATATATAGTACATGATGTTGACAACTCTAATATATGATCCGAAGGAAGCTAGCTTCGTTATAGATTTGTTCCTTCGATCATTGGTGGATGATTTGAAAATGGTATAGGATGTAGGAGTTGAGGTTTGAGATCAATACAAGCGCGAGAACTTCACCCTCCACGCAATGTGTTTTGTGCACCAGCAAAGATGTGCCAGCATAACATATTTTGATAGGACAACGTAAAGGAGAGATTGATTGCTCCCAATGTCTAGATGACATGGAGGAGTGTGCTTGGCTGAATAACTCTAAGAAAAGGGTTTATATGCATCACCGATGGTTTCTTCCCAAGTGTCACGCATGGAGGAAGATGGAGGATCAATTTGATGGCACAAAGGATATAGTGGCACCTCCAAGGAATTTCAACGGGGAGCACATTTATGATCAGGTGAAGGGTATGGATGTTGTCCATAAGTGAAAGATATTGATTAGTGAGTTCCTATTTTACATTGTTCATTTGTGTGATCAAGTCACGCCACTACTAAATGGTGCTTTGTTGTAGATCATTTGGCAAACACCTTGCAACCTGTCCATCGATGAACAAGAAGAGAAAAAACAAAATACACTACACCATAGCTTCAATTTCCCGATAAATTTCACAACATATCATTATGCAACTCATTTTGTCTTTGTGCATGTGACAAAATAGTAACAAAGAAACACCCCTGATCTTTTATTTTTTGCAGTGCCAACAACAACCACCTAAGGGAAATGTGTGCCTTCAATGTTTCTTATCACATGCTCGTGATGATTGACGAAGTTGGAGCAGAAAAGCCTGAGGTCAATAACTAGATATATTTTTGGTGTGGTGCTAATTAGTGGCAGCCTATGCAGTTCTTGATTGGTAATTGATATGCTTATCTGCTTCTACAAAACAGGACATCAAAGTGTCAACCAGGCATTGCTGATGAAGTACGTACTCTACAAGATTCATGAAAGATTGTTGAATTCATTCTGCAGCACGTCATCAATGAGGCAAGCGAGTTCCACGCTCCTAGTACTTCACTGCAGTGAAATGCTTGTGTGAAATGCTCAGTGAATAGATTTGTTATGTGACATAATAGCTGTAGTAGTGACTTGGCAAACTTATTTGTGACATGGTTTGTGAACAGATGTATTATGTGATTTGGCAGCTCAGTGAACATGTTGCCCTAAAAAAAAACAGATATGGATGTGTTATCCTTTTACTGTGTATGTGGATGTGGTTGTGGCTGCCAAATCCTGACTATGTTTCAGCCAGTTTTTGTGGTAGTCGTATATAATATAATCATAGAGGTGGCTTGTAAACAAATGTCGTTTGTACCTACATTCCAGACAAGAGAGGAGGCACAAATCACCGTCTGAGATGCTTGGTTTATCAACAAAAAAAAAAAAAAAACTCGACCTGCGGGGGGTATGACGGCCCCCGGGCTTTTTTTTTTACGAGAGAAGACCTTCTCACGCAGGTCGAGAAAGCCCCCGAACACCTGCCCTACCCCCGAACACCTGCCCTACCTTTACACAGCGGCACCGTAGCCCGTATGAGATGACTAACGACTTGGGCCGGGCCTTAGTCCTGTGCTTTGGCCATGGAACAGACGAGGGGATTTTTTTAACCTCAGCCCGAAATTTGCTCCCACCGGGAATCGAACTCGAGACCTGAGGAGGTGCCGCTGGAGCTCCTAACCACCTGGCCAGAAGTCCTTTGGTAAGATGCTTGGTTTATCACAGATAGAGTTTAAAGTAACATTAAGAATCCAAGACGAATGAGAACTATTCCTGTCTGTGACAAGAGAAGTTCAAGACGGGCATCTTTCCCATCTGAGACAGGCGTTAATCCTGTCTAACTTGTTCGGTAGCACAGACGGTGACCGAGCCATGTCTGCGATGCGTGATTTATGGTATGGCCCCGTCTGAGATGAGTTGTTATCACAAAGAGACTCACATAACTTTCCCGTCTGTGATGGACCGTGAGCCCCTTCACAGCCCCTTTGTGAAGTGCGATTCTTTTTTTTTTCTTTGCGAGACTGTGAAGTGCGATTCTATAATAGTGCAATGCACTTTTGAATGCCTCCTTTGCATCTATTACTTGGGACATGTTTCACCAACTCATGGGATCATCACGCAAAACTTAAACGAGGTGAAACAATAAGCAAGGGGTTGCACCTATTCGTATATGGCTTGGAACCTATCCTCTTTCTCTTTCCTCCTCTTTCCAGAAATATTTTTAAAGTTCAACTGTTCATGATTGCATATAGCGTTTTCTACTTATTCAAACTTTCTTGGCATTTTCTGTCAAGAAAGTGGTACAACCGTCGTGTTATATTCAAGGTGGGACCTCACGTTGCGTTCCGGAACCCATACGTTGTACAACCGTACAACTGTCGCTTGGAGGAGGCGACGTCCACGTAATCGTGCTGCCTCATTCACTTCGCCGCGAACCGTATCACACAGGCATGGCCTCAACATCGCTGCGGAACATGTGCACAGTAAGGTATTGCAATCATATTTCTTCTGTGCTTTACTATTCGTTGGCTGGCGGTATGCGTTCGCAGGTGTCGCAAGCCGGGCCGCGCTAACAGCATAGAATCATATGTATACTAATTGCTCGTGGCCCGTATCACACAGGCGTGGCCTCAACATCGCTGCTGTGCGTTATAGTCACTGCTTGTGGCCCGTCACGGCATCAGTGCGTTATTAATTGTTGACGATGCAACAGCCAGCTACCCAGCCGCTTGCCTCTTCAATTTCTCTTGGGGTTCTCTCGATCTGTACAGATCATCGAAACACAGTACGCCTGAGAAGCTATAGAAGACAGGTTCGGTAGCTATCCAAAAAACGCAAAGGTGGTAATATCGGAGGCAATGGCTAGTTATCTGTTTAGGAGCAAAAGCGAACCGGCGCGGCAGAACCTGCCGTCTCCAGAAGAACAGCAGCGCAAGGTAAGTCACAGTTGTGCTCTTGTGCTTTAAATCCATCATTCTCTGTACCTCTGTAGGATATCTTGATATGTGTATCTGTAGTAGTTCCATTGATGACAGTAGGATTTTCACAAGCGAGCAATACAGTAACGGTGATAAGAATCCATGTTGTGTCTTTGTACAAGCGTGGTAACTCAGTTCGTTGATGGAACGAACCTACAGATAAATGAGGTCCGGGAGATGCTCGGCGTCCTGACGACAGAGATGCCTGGCTTCCTGACGGATAGCACCATCCGCCGGTTCCTCCGGGTAAAAAATTGGAACACGGTGCAAGCAACCAAGGCCCTGAAAGAAACTGTCAAGTGGAGGCGGCAGTACCAGCCTGAAAAAATTCGTTGGGTATTGGAATCATATATGTTCTGTTCTTTACTAGTCTTTCTGTATAGAAATCATATGCATTCTGTTCTGTATTATTCTTTCTGTATCGTAATGCTGTTATTTTGATATAGGAAGACATCAGTGAGAGTGAGAATGAGGCAAAGAGGGCATATATAGCTGATTACCGCGACAAGAATGGACGAACTGTGTATATATCAAAACCGTCGGTAAAGGTTAGTTTTACGGAATCTATTCGACCAGGATGCAGCAAGTATCCACTATCAATCCTGTTATCCAGATTAAGGATCCTGATAACATCCTAGTTGTAGTGATATAATTACCATCTCAAAAATACTCCGTGGGACATTACAGAAGCAATAGGTTATAAAATAAACACTACATAGCGAATAATTAAGTGTAATAAGGAGCGGACACTGCATTATGTCACCAATCAGTTTATCCTATTCTTCATATGTACTAATGCTTCATTTGTGTAACAGAGCTTAACGTCAACAAAGGAACGTATAAAACAGGCAGTGTACAACCTGGAAATTTTGGCCATGGACACAGAAGGAACTCAAGAAGACCATGTTGTTTGGTTAATGGACTTCCGAGGATGGACACCCTCCGAGACACCTATAGGGGAGTCCCGGGAATCACTGCACATACTTCAAAACTACTATCCAGGGTTGATAGCTGTTGCAGTTGTTAGCAATCCACCAAAGAATTTTTGAATCCTTCTGGAAGGTATTTGCGAAAATTGAGTTTAACTATGCACTCTGCTTTTGCAATCTGAACCTTTTGGACTATAGTTGGTCGAACATCTATGACTTCAACAAACATTTTGGCTCAAATTGTTTTAAGTTAATAACATAATAATGAATTAGTGTCAAATTTATAGAACCACAACTACTTAATTCCTTCCAGAGAAGTGCAACTATTTCGACCCTTAATGGCAAAAACTACAACTTCTGGCTTGTGTTGTTGATTGGTGGGACCAGCACTGATAGTATGGAAGAGGCCATATGGAACATGTGTTGTTGACTTGTGGAACCGTGACATAATGTTGTAGTTCCTTGTTACGAAGTGTCAAATTAATTAGAGTGTTGTGTGGAATAGACTTCAACAATCGAAGCTCGGGTAGCTCTATTAACATTAGAACGTATAATTTTGATATTTTGCAATGAAATGATTTCAGCATTGTTCATTGGAGCCAGTCTTGTTAAACATATGTTTTTGATAGGATTATTGTATAAACTTGATGACATCTCGTTGCAGCTTCGCACTCACTAAATGTTTCACATACAGCTGATATATTGAATACTTAACAGAAATGTTATAATACAATCCTTTGACCAGTTATAAAATAAAAGTGACAAAAGCTTTGTAGGAATCCGGTGATTGTTCTGAATCAACATTTAGTAAGCTGATTTGTATTGATTAAGATTAACTAAATGTTTTTTTGGCAGATATTAAAGCACTTCGTTGAGCCTACAATGAAGGAGAGAATCAAATTTGTGTACTCCAGCAGTCCTGACAGCCAAAGAATAATGAGTGATCTGTTTGATCTGGACAAGCTGGACTCTGCATTTGGAGGAAGAAACACGGCTGGCCTAGACGTTATCAAGTATGGTGAGAGAATGAGGGCACGAGATCAGATAAGAGGAGCTTGCACGCATGGAAATGGCAACGCCTCTTCATCCTGATGGGAGCCTGCTGCATATATGATTCAATGTGCGCACAGATCATGGAGCCGGCAGCTGTTATGTGGATGACAGTTAACTATCATGACAATAATTCACTTTTGCGTAGAGCATTTTATGGGAAATGAAAACGTGCAAGTTTGTTAAAGTGGAACATGCAGCACGTGATAAAATAAAGCTGAACGCCCAAATTAATGAAAGAAATTCATACTCCCTCCATATCAGTATTTCTGGTCGTTCTAGCCAAACTTCACGTTTTCACAATTCTGGTCGTTGTACCGCGCACGCGTGTAGCTTGGACTGTTTTACCCCCAGCGTCGCATGCTCCCGAGGAAGCAGGCACGCGCGTGATTCTTCGGTTTCCTCAGCCTGAGTTAATACGCGGACTCTCCCAACGGAAACATGCACGCGCGCATTGAGTTAAAACGCACGCTCGCGCACCCTCGCCGGCATGGCTCGCAAGCCGCTGATGTTTGCTCGCCGGCCGCGCTCCCGGCGGCCGTCGCTTCAGCGCCACTCGCTCGCCAGCGCCGCCCCGCGCCATCTCGCTCGCAGTGCGCCCTCGCCCCGCTCTTGCTCCCTTGCCGTCATGGCTCCCGTGGCTCCATCGTCCGTCGCGCCGGCGTCCATGGTCGAGAGCTCGAAGGTCGTCGACGCCGGCTCCATGGACGAGAGCGCGAAGGTCGTCGCACTGGCGTCCCTGTAGTTAATGGCTTCTTGGTATGCTAAACCATGTCCTAAACGCCCAGAATTGTAACCATGGAGGGAGTACAATTGTTTGGTGGAACATGTAGCACATGTAAAAGCTTGATTTGGTGGCAGCAAGGTCAACCATAGTGACGAGATAGCTGCAGTTACACGACCTTTGGTGACGAGAAGCTAGATTTGGTTGTTGAAGCTCGTGCACAACGGCGGGGAATGCATTGCAGCTCACATAAACAGAGTGCCCCGCAAAAATGCATTTCTATAGGTGGTTGCTCGGCCGCCTATTGAAATACTTCATTTCTTCTGCCAAAGAAATTTGTGTTGTGGCTTATAAGTAAGTAAAAACAGGCTTAGGGGCATGGAGTAAAGCAGTCTTGGGGCAAAATTTGGTGCCTCTTGACACGCTTCAGCGATGTCGGCAGAGCATCGCAACTAATTAATCTATAGACCACAAGCCCCTGAATGCACTACATAGCAATGATGATCCCGGATGATAAAACCGCAGCTGCCAATCCGCCTGTTTCATTCTATTTGTATTCCCTCCATAAACAAATTTTCAGGAAATCTTCTTGGTCTTTCCCAGCTAACCAACGGGTATAATCTTGGACTCTCAAAAGGTTAAGAAATCAGCAACATATTTTTGAATCTGGAAGTATAAATGGCTTAGAATTGACGGAGGGCCTCCGGAATTGACTCGTTCCACAATCACCCACGAATGTAGAGCCTATTTTCTCCCGAGTTTTAAATAAGAGAAGTGCTATATGTATGGCTGGGTCGGAGCTCCGACCCAGCCGTATGACCAGTGCAAGAGGGTGCAAGTTAACAGGTGTTTGAGATTTTTTAACACAGGTCATACGCTCCTGTCATCCATATCAGTCGTGTGTAGAGCAATTTGTTTTAAATAAATCACAATTTGAATTGTGCTATAAAGGCCCAGCGAAGTGGTTGTGGCCCAAAGGAGGAGAACTGGTATGGGCTAGTCTGGTCTGAACCGCTGTGCTACGCTGGTATTTGGCCTGGATTTCTGTATAAATATAAATTTATGTCCACAAAATTCATCAGCATTGGATCCATTTGTGCGGGGGCCATTCGGCCACACTGAATTACAAAAACTTCCAAGAAATAGTTAGTTGATTCACTATGGTTAAAAAATGAAAATCCCTGCACAATTAGATGCATACGAAACATTTCCATATGTCATTGGATGTCTTTGTAATTGTATAGTCTTATTTCAATAATATTCTGTATCGTATACAAATTTCAAATTAAACTCTTGTTCTTGTCATTAAAAGAATATTATACTTACTAATTAGAGGCTTCTTTTGAGGCCTTCACGTTAATCAAAAGAAAAGTTTTAAAAAATGTTAAAAAAACAAAACATCTGGCTGTATAAAATTAAAGTAAGATAAATGATGGCCTTTAGATCTAACATGATATAAATTACCCTCCCTGCCATTACAAAAACATTTATCAAAAGTACTCCTCACACCCATTTCTAAATTACCTACCATGTCACTATGAGTTCAAACAATAGTTAAATTCGAATATTTGTTAATTGGAGGTTCCTTTTGAGGCATCCATGATAATTGAAAGAAATGTTAGAAATTCTCAAAAAAAAAGCAAAACATCATGCCGTACAAATTAAAGTACCCTTAAACCTATTTCTAAATTACACACCATGTCAGAGTCAAAAAAGGGGAAATTTCTAGTAATAACAAATAGACAATAGATACCACACACACCTATTTCTAGATTACCCACCATACCATTATCAGTAAAAAATAACTAAATTCGTAATAATAAAAATAGCCAAAAAATACCCCTAATTCCTATTTCTAATTTACCAACCATACCATTGGCTCTAAAAATATCTAACTCCAGAATAATAAAAATAGCCAAAAGTGCATCTAATTCGTATTTATCAACCCACCGTTTCAATACGAGACCAAAATTAACTAAATTCAGAATGATAAAAAATATAAAAACCTAATTCGTATTTCTAGTTCATCCACCATCCTATTCTGAGTCCAAAAAGATACATTCCGAATAATAAAAATAGCCAAAAAAACATACACCTAATTCATATTTCTAAATTACCCACTTTGCCAAATTTGATAAATAAAATAGTATATTTTAGTTTTCCAAACACAAGTGAAAATTTGTGAAATTCAAAATAAAAAATATGAAAGTTTCTCTTTAAATTGTTAGGGAAGTAAACCTTAGAATACCATTAAAATATACTACCTCCATCTCAAAATGTAAGCATTTGAGGCATTCAAATTTTGTCTCACAATATAAGCATTCCTAGAGATAAGACATAATCTGGTGGTTTGGTGGGTGGGTGAGGAATTGATGAAGTAGTGTAAAATGAAGGGTATATATGAATTTTTCTACGTTGACTAAATTTACATTTGAATGCTAGGAATGCTTACATAAAGAAACGGAGGGAGTAATAAATAATAATTGACGAAGGATGAAGAGCTCTTTAACATTACAAAATATTATGTAACTTTAAGACCACATACTCATAATTTTAAGAAAATAATCTCAATATATAAACATATATAATGGTTAAAGTTTGGATAGCCTAATATTGTGTTTAACTAAATATAGTATGAGTGATATGATTGTACGTAACATAGAGACCATATACTCATAAGTTTTAGAAAAATATCTCATTATAGTAACATTTATGATGGTTCAAATTTGGAAAGTCTGATATTGTGTTTCACTATACATATGTGATAGGGACACTATGGGAAATGTTAACCATGTGACGTTCCGAAAGATACCCATTTCTTATAGTCTGGTCTTTCATATAATACAAATAAAGCAGCAAATAAGGAATCAAATTCTCTGCTTTGAGAGGTAGATTGTTTGATGTTTGTCTGGCTTGTCATAGTCATTTTTCACTAAAACTTGTGAAATTAGTAAATTGTATTCTACAAGATAATAAAATATAAATAAGAATGGTAACTCATATTTAGTCAACGTCATCCTTAAAAGTAAAGGTATAAGGGGATAAATTTAATGTTTTTTATTATGTCAAACTTAATGGGAGGTCACAAATAATGGCCTAACAAATAGAGTGTAGGGGCTTTAAAGTTACATTTGGATAAGCCATAAAAGCAACTTCATGTCGCGCGAAATAAGACCAACAAAAAAGTTAAGCTATATAAATTTACTGCAATGTGGATCTAAACGATTTTGTTAATGGACCAAAACCATTTGGAAAGTCGTTGAGATTGCATCTAATATGAAATATATAGTCTAACACATACTAATTATCAATAATATATTTAAGATGTGAGACATATATAATTTCATAGTTTAAAGTACAGATTTACTATTTTTTTAAAAATATATTCATTTTACTAGATCATTATGTTTGCAAAAATAAATCAAAAGACTATATGTATTTATGTGTCTCTTTAATTTCTAGTCCGTGTGATGCACGGGTTGAAAGGCTAGCATAGAAGAATTGAGTGATACAGTTGGTTATTTTTTTTTTGCGGGAATACAATTGGTTATTTAGAACTGAATATAAGCTATCTTGTTGTGGGTTTGATTGCGTGGGTTGGCTAATGGCTTGTACGCCGTGCATGGTCTGTAAAAACAGATTTCATGAGTAGGCGAAGTTTACTCTATCAAAGTTACATGCTATAGGGGAAAGTTTTATCAAGGAGACCAATATCTGACCTGTCTAGCGTGCCTTTGGACTCCGTGTGCAGGCATGCGGATCGAGAGTAGTTCTCAGCACGGGGATCCTAATGCTGAAAAGATGTGTCTTCCTTTTTCACTTTCTGATAACTATGATTCAGATACACGGCTCACGTCGATAACGAGAAAGGAAAAACTGCGAATCTCAATCCCAGCATCGCATCCGACGCAGCGATCTACCTCCGCCGGCGCCGACGTGTGGAGGTTCACGCAAGCACAAGCGACGACGCGATAAGATTTGGCAGCCACGCATGCCGCACATGGCGCGGCCGCGCTGCCGGTGGACACGTCGCGAGCTCGCATCGCCTGCTTCGTCCGCACGCGCGCCGGCCCGCTCGATCATGTGCGCGCGGCGGCCGCTGCCCCCGGCGTCAATCTAATCATAAGCCCGCCCGTCGATCGCCATGCCACGAAGCCACGCCCAAATACAGGGTACCTCGCTCGACCGTAATTAAACAAAGCAAGTGTATTATAGGACGGAATCCTTGACGTGGCGAGACTACATGTTGGATCGCGGCGTATGTACGTTGAACGTAGCATTGACACGTATGTTTCTAGTTTCCCTATTTTATACGTAGTAGAAGCAGATTCTGGTTTCGAACATCCGTTGGTGCAACGAACTAACATGTCAGCCGTCGTCTTGCCTGGCAATCATTTTTCATATGTTTCAGGGCTGAGAAATGATAGATTCTGAACAGTTTCTCAGCTAGACGACCTGTCATGTGGATTGCTCGTTGAGTTGTCTCCAGTCCTGAATATAATCTTTTCTTCTTTCTTTTTTTTTTTTGCGAGTGAGTCCTGAATACAATCTACCAATGAAAATGGCATGTCTCAAATAAGGACACCGAGGTTTGTTGGATCGGACCAAACGAGCCGATTCTTTGTATCTTCCGACACGTGGTGCGATAAAGGATTTTGACCCTCTTAGTGTCCATATTTCTCCAACTCTTATTTTCCAATGTAAATA
The DNA here is from genome assembly GCA_007726485.1 of Eragrostis curvula. Taxonomy (NCBI): domain Eukaryota; kingdom Viridiplantae; phylum Streptophyta; class Magnoliopsida; order Poales; family Poaceae; genus Eragrostis; species Eragrostis curvula. The sequence goes on from CM017445.1 coordinate 19,901,708, forward strand.
TTTAATCCTGGAACGAGAAAGCAGTTTAGCTCAATATTGTAGATAAAAGATGATTACAATACATTTATCATGCTTTTGTTTTCATTCAAAGAGATATAAAGTCATTTTCCAGCTTTCTTAGTGTCAACAAGAAAATTTTCATTGTTTCTATAGTAGATATTAAAAAGTTTATGTATGTTTAGGTGTCGTGTTTCAGACTTGTGTTTGTTTTCCATATCTTGATCAGTTGATCTTGCTTTTCTGTACTTGAACCATACAGAGCGGTTACATTATAAAACTATGTTCAGTCTACACGTACGCTACATACGACAGACATAGGGCTGTTTCCTTTCCTTTTTCATGCGAGGCTAGAAAGGTATCCCTTTGACTGGAAAACTAAAAGCAGGCTAAAGTTCTTCTGTATCTGGTAAGGTTTCGGGGCACAACGTGGCTGTGTCGACTGATCGAATCATGGCGTAAGCACACTGCGTCCACTGTTGACACCTATCCATCCTGATTTTTTTGGTACTGTGAACTTCCATTGGTGTAACTAACATGTCGTGTGTCTTCTTGCATGGCAATCATTTGCAGGCTTCATATATGGTGTATAAAATCGCAGGTGGACCTGCATTGTGGTTAGGTTATTGTCTGGTTGCTCCAGCACAAACGGTGTGCCTCCTGTCAGACACTCGTCTTTGTTCCATCCGAAACGAAGCAGCGGATTTCTCGTATCTCTCTACACGTGGTTCGATCGATGTAACGTTGATCTGTAGCTTCTTTCTGAGTTATTTATGTGTGGGTCTCTGTCCCATTTCCTAGTCATTTTTCCTAAAACTCTAGTAGAATTTTCTGTAATTTGGCTTCTGTGAACATTGCTGTTTATATAGGAGGTGCACTGCAGCAGAAATCTAAATCGTTATATGTGAAATCTGCTTATTCACTGCAGATTTGTTTATATGACGCTCAGAAAATGTGCATAATTATTATTAGCATAAATTGTCTGGCCCAAATGTGAACCATCTGAGATGAACCACATTATGGCATCCATCTGAGTTTTTTTTAATTAGCTCAAATTACACTACAAGATTCATTGCCTTTCCCCACAGTTTTTTCTTGAGTGGCCTATACTCTCCTTATTCTTTAGTATTCGTATTCAGTAGCCAACAGTTTTCCTACAAATTTGTATATTTTCCTATGGTTTCAGCTCAGTACGTACTAACAATATTATTATTCCCCACAAACTTGTAACGTACAATATATTAACCAAATACACTACAAACTATTTGCCATTTGGAAATAAACTGTGGAGAATAGTTGGAGGTCTTTTAGTGTTAGCACTAGTCCATTAGCGATAGCTTTTTGTTCTTGTATCAATGAAAACTAGTTATGTATCACAGAACTAAATTTTCATTAATCTATCATTCATTCTCAAACGAGATAATGCCATCCTTTTATCACAAAATATTTACCAAAAATAATTGTTTCATATTAACTCGTTCTGATTATATAGATATTGATTCATCATTTAACAATTTCCCTATTCATGTATATCTTTATAATATCAATTTAGATCGCATCATGTGTAGATGAACCGGAAGAGGCTGTGATAAACAATCTTAATCATTTGAATACTTTTTGTAATGTCGAATAACATTTTCCAGAAGTTGTAAACTAAAATTTTGTATCCAAATTTATCAGGAACTGGTAAAACTTAATTAAAAATTTACACTAATGATGTCTAAAAAACATTACTAGTATTTTATTGTAATGCACAACTCCATCCCAACGTTATGTTTAAATTTAACATTTATGAAATGTTGACTTGTACTGGGCAGTGTGGCACACCATGCAGGTCTGGTGAGCTGTGCAGATTTTTTTTTTTTTTTTTTGTTTTTTGGGATAGGAGCTGTGCAGACTTGATCATGAGCAGAGTATGAAAAGAAAAAACAACGGCCAAAATAATTATTCAGAACTTGACCTGAAATAGTGCGAGTAGTATTTATACTTCCCAAGTTTATGTAAAACAAGAAGAATAATTTTATGTTTAGCTATATTAAAACATCAGATGCGTGCCTATACGTGCATAAACGTTCACAAGATTGACTTGTATGGCTAGCTGCCCACCACCGGCCATTGACATGGTTTGCAGTTAAATACTTTATCGGATTACGTTTGAGCTGGATTAGTGGGGCGCTGTGCTTTGGGATATATAGATGCGTGCATCCCATATCTACCAATATCTCGTGCGGGTAACGAAGATCGACGGCCACCTTGGACCAGGCAATTCATGATCAGATCATATGGATTTTTCCCATCTACACGACCCAACAAAACATATTTCAGAGTTCCCGGATCAGTGCCGATCTCTCGCCATCTCCCATTATTTCGTTGTCGGGCTAGCAAACATGGCAAATCGAAATTTGGTTGGATGCTTAATTTCAGGAATATTTGTTTTCTGGTACCCGTGCACATGCGGGGCGGATTCGCCAAAATATTTTCATGTGTCTCTGTCCATTTGTCCTTTTGCAGTCCGTTGGTGCATCAGCCGTGTCGATTGTCCGGGCAGTGCCGCCACTTGACCCTACAACTTGCCCCCACGGAGCAAGAAATGAACGAGAAAGTGAGGTACATGGAAGCCAGAAAGCAAATCATTCAGTTGTTGATCATGAGCACTATGACATTAGCTGTTTAATTTTATGTCGAAAAGAAAATACGTGGTCCCTCGACCGATGCCATGGACATTATTCAAAGCGTAAAATAATATGATTGGTTGGCTAAAGTAAGGATGCCGGAACGTGCAACCACATACATGCCCAACCATATATATGACTGGCCGAAGTCATCGTCGTGGACACCAACCAACTGGCTCTTCCAAAGTTCTAACATTCATTCGTCAATCGATCGAGCCATCATTGATCGCCATTGTGGAGAAGATTGATCGGCATAACTCATCAGTATGAAGAAGGTTTGCCCCAACCTGGACCGCGAGGACGGCCTCGAGACCGTGCTCGAGGTGCCGGTCCCGGAGCTCAACAACGAGGGCTCCGGCCGCAGCCGGCGGCGCCCGCGCCGCACGGTGAAGGCGTGGGTGCGGTCTCACATGGAGCACCGCCACCGCCGCGACGGCGCGCCGCCTTCCCGGGCCGACGTGCAGCTCATGCTCGGCGTCATCGGCGCGCCTCTGGTGCCGCAGCCAGTCGAGGCGAGGAAGGCCATGGCCGGACAGGACATCAAAGAAGAGCCTCTTGTAAGTACTGCTACTGCTAGTCATCATGGTGGATTGAACCATTGACATGCTGATCGCAACCAGTTCGCTAATAGAATACTTTTTCAACGATGATTTTTTCAGGAGGTATCGAAAGCGAAGTACATTGTTGAGCAGTATGTTGCGGCGGCCGGCGGCGAGGCGGCGCTGAGCGCTGCGGAGAGCATGTACGCGGTGGGGAAAGTGCGGATGAGAACGACCAAGGGGCAGAAGGCGAAGACAGCCATCGGCGTGGTCGGTGGCGGCGAGGTCGCCGGCGGCTTCGTGGTGTGGCAGAAGAGGCAGCCGGAGCAGTGGTGCGTGGAGATGGTGGTCGCCGGCGGCACCAAGATGAGCGCCGGCAGCGACGGCAAGGTCGCCTGGCGCCAGACGCCGTGGCAGCAGGCCCACGCCTCTCGAGGGCCTCCGAGGCCACTCCGCCGATGCGTCCAGGTACTAAATGGATTCTAACCACAATCATCATAAAAAAAAACATAGTAAATTTCATCCTAATCCAGTTGGCCATGTGCATACACATGCTCTGTTTCTCGGACTACGATGACTAACGTGTCTGTTCGCATGTGGTTGGTTGCAGGGCCTTGACCCGAAATCGACGGCCGACCTGTTCGCGACGGCGTCGTGGGTGGGCGAGAAGTGCATCGACGGCGACGACTGCTTCGTGCTCCGCGTGGACGCCGACCCGGCCGCACTCCGCGCCAGGAGCGGCGCCGACGTCGAGGTGGTCCGCCACGCCGTGTGGGGCTACTTCAGCCAGCGCACGGGCCTCCTCGTCCGCCTAGAGGACAGCCACCTGCTGCGCATCCGCGTCAAAGGCGACGTTGCAGAAACCGCGTACTGGGAGACCTCCATGGAGTCCTCCATCGCAGACTACCGCGCCGTGGACGGCATCAACGTCGCGCACGCCGGCCGCACCACCGTCTCGCTCTCCCGCTTCGGCGTCGGCGTCGAGGCCGACGCCGACGCCGGCGATGACGTTGTTCCCGACGCCGCGGAGGCTCGTGGAAAGAGGACGTGCACGTGTATGGAGGAGACGTGGAGCATCGAGGAGGTGGACTTCAACATCGTCGGCCTGTCCAACGAGTGCTTCCTGCCGCCGCGAGACATGGTCCCCTGCGACACATCCAAACCTGCTCCTCCTGCTCCCAAGAAGGACTGCGTCGTCAAGAAGGACGCGGCGGTTGAGGTCAAGGTGAAGAACGGCGATGGCGTTGTTCGTCCGGCGGCGGCGAGGAAGGCGGTTGTTCCGGCGTCGACAGGGCTAGGCTGGTTTGGTCCGGCGAAGGTCGTCGCCGTCGAGACGGTCGACGCCGACGACGAGTAACTCAATCGGCGGTTAATTGGGTCACGAGAGCCGGGAGACGCGAAGATGCTGCTGTGTATGATTTGCATATACAGCGTAGGTCCGGTGGCGTGTGTTGCGGCGCCCCGTCAGCTAGCGAGAGAACACTTTGTACAGCTCCTCCTTTGTCGTTATGATGTATGTAGTAGCATATGAGCTGCGAATGGATCGGAGTAGATTCAGTCCTTTGATTTGATCTACGTAGTAGGATTCCAGCTTTGAGAACCTCATGGATTTTTTCTCCATTGGGGCTCGCTTATTTTGAATGTTGTATAAGCAAAATTTAAAGATTCCTCCTTCAACATTTCAGAAGTGACCGACTCAAAAAAAAAATTCAGAGGTGATGTTACTTATTTTTTTCTTAGGAAACATATTACAAATGCAGACACTTGTATACATACATGCATCAATACTCACCACTATCAATACACGTACACGCGCACACACCCTGAGTGATATAGTGGGCCGGAGTGCTTGAGCATGCGAAACACATTACACACGCACGCACAAAAACCACCAACACCCATAGAGCATGGATACCTGGGTTCTGAGTGCTTAAGCATGTTTGAAGGTCTCTCCGCACAAAGAAAGAATATATGTGGGCGAGGGAATTGCACCATGAGTGCAACAACTTGAGTGGTCGGTTCAATTTAGTCATGGTTCTTGCGAAATGTTCAGAAGGTCTTCAATTTTGTTAAGTGGTGCATTATAGATCAAAAGTAGACTATTACCGAATCGGCTGGAGATAGCATACACAACAAAGCTAGAAAATAATAGTTTTCATCTGGATGAGACTAGAGTTGATGACATCCCACAACTAACAAATCTAGAAAATGAGACTTTAATTAGTGAGTTCACCGAGGAAGAAATAAGAGCTGCAATATTCCAAATGGAACACAACAAAGCCCCTGGGCCTGATGGTTTCCCTGCGGAATTCTATCAGGCTTTTTGGGATACAATTAAGTTTGACATGATAGCTTTGTTTAGTGATTTCCATAAAGGTAACTTGCCTTTACATAGTCTCAATTTTGGAACTATCATTCTGCTACCAAAATGTAGAGATGCAGAGAAGATACAACAATATAGACCGATATGCTTGTTGAATGTGAGTTTCAAGACTTTTACAAAGGTGGCTACTAATAGAATATCAATGGTGGCCCAAAAAGTCATAAGTCCTACACAAACTGCTTTTATTCCCGGTAGAAATATTATGGAAGGAGTGATTGTTTTACACGAAACAATTCATGAACTCCATCGGAAAAAACAAAGTGGGGTGGTATTTAAAATTAACTTTGAAAAAGCATATGACAAGGTAAAATGGTCATTTGTTCAGCAAACCTTGAGAATGAAAGGATTTTCTACTAGATGGATTCAGTGGATTAATGCTTTCATTTAGGGTGGGCATGTCGGCATTAAAATAAATGACCAAGTCGGAAAGAATTTTCAAACCTACAAGGGCTTAAGACAAGGGGATCCGCTTTCTCCCATTCTTTTCAATATTGTAGTAGATGTGTTGGCCATTCTTATCAATAGGGCAAAAGAAGATGGCCAGGTTGAGGGCCTCGTTCCTCACCTTATTGATGGTGGGATATCTATATTACAATATGCAGATGACATTATTATTTTTATGGACCATGATATGGAAAAAGCTACTAATATGAAACTATTGTTATGTGCTTTCGAACAATTGTCGGGTCTTAAAATAAACTTCCACAAAAGTGAGGTGTTCTATTTTGGTCAAGCAAAAGACTATGAAGCACAATACTCTCAACTTTTTGGATGTCAAAAGGGGAGCTACCCATTTAGATATCTGGGGATTCCAATGCATTTCAGAAAGTTAAGTAATGCGGATTGGAAAGTTATAGAGGAGAAATTTGAGAAAAAGTTGAGTAGCTGGAAGGGCAAACTCATGTCTGTAGGTGGCCATTTGGTTCTAATTAACTCGGTCTTAACAAGCCTTGCCATGTTCATGTTATCGTTTTTTTGAGGTTCCTAGGGGAGTCCTTGAAAAAATAGATTACTATCGGTCAAGATTTTTTTGGCAAGGGGAAGGACACAAAAAGAAGTATAGGCTTGCCAGATGGAGCATCCTATGCCAACCTACGGAATTAGGGGAGTTAGGAATTCAGAACATTGATATACAAAATCAATGTTTACTGAGTAAGTGGCTTTTCAAACTTATCAATGAAGAGGGGGTTTGGCAAGACATGCTTAGAAGAAAGTATTTACGTAACCAGACATTAACTCAGGTAGAAAAGAAACCAGGGGATTCACATTTTTGGTCGGGTTTGATGAAAGTCAAAGATACCTTTCTACAACTGGGCAGTCTGGTCTTAAACAACGGGAAACATATTAGATTTTGGGAGGACAAATGGTTAGGAAACTTTACCATTAAGAACAATACCCGACACTGTATAACATTGCTCGGAAGAAAAGTGCAACTATTGCTTCTGTCTTTAGTACAATTCCACTCAATATTTCTTTTAGAAGGGCTTTGATTGGTAAAAACCTTTACTTTTGGCAGAATCTTGTATCTTGTATTGCACATGTACAACTATCGGATATTAAAGACCAATTTAGGTGGAATCTTACCCCTACAGGTCTTTTTAGTGTTCAATCCATGTACAAGGCACTTCTGAACAATGGTAATGTGATCCATAATAAGAATATCTGGAAAATGAAAGCACCTTTCAAGATCAAGATCTTTATGTGGTACTTGCATAAAGAAGTGGTTTTAACTAAAGATAACTTAGCTAGACGTAATTGGCATGGTAATAAGAAATGTTGTTTCTGTTCTAAAGAAGAAACCATTCAACACTTGTTTATTGATTGCCATTTTGCTAAGTTTATTTGGAGACTTGTCTACTTCTGTTTTGATTTGCAACCTCCTAATAACATTTCACATTTATTTGGGGGTGGCTTTATGGTATAGGTGCTAAACTCAAAAAACAACTACTTGTTGGTGCATCAGCTTTATGTTGGGCTATCTGGTTAAGTAGGAATGATATGGTTTTTGATAAGACACCTATGAAAACTTATATGCAGGTACTCTTCCGGGGAACACATTGGCTTTGGTTTTGGTCCCAGCTGCAAAAGAATGATGAAGACAAGGAGACGATGAGAGGTGCTTGCTGACGACTCGAGGTGTTGGCAATGGAGGTCTTCGCACATCATGGATATCATGGATGGAGATTTACCAATAGACTTTGTTATTAATGGGTCTCCTTATTCAAACTTGTTAGGCTTTGTGTGTGTCTTTTATTCTCATTCAGGCAGACGGAAGTGCTGCAATTTGTAATAAGACGGCTCTAACCTCCTAATGAGGCCAAGGCCGGGATGCTTTTTTCCCATCATCTAAAAAGATAGCATACACGTTGGCTCAATCCAACATGGACAATATTTTCCAAACAAAAATTAACTTGTTTTTTCTTTTTACTTTTGTTGAGTTCAGAATATCAGTGAATGCCGATCAGTGATGGATGCTATACCCAGTGACGGAGGTTGACGTGATTTCCAAAGGGGGGCCAACCATTGATTTCAATCGCTGAAGAGAGGGGGCCAGCCATTACAATTTGGAGTAATTAGCTTTCACTACCAGAAATCTCGGCAAAGAAAAAACACTCGGCAAAAAATGCCGAGTGTTTTTTATTTACACTCGGCAAAGGACTCCTTTGCCGAGTGCCCGATAAAATACACTCGGCAAAGGCGCCGGCACTCGGAAAAAATGCTATTCCCGGTAGTGTTTGGATGTATGGTGATTTTTCAATTTTTTCTGAACCCAGGGGGGCATGGCCCACCTTGGCCATAGGAAAGCTCTGTCACTAGCCATACCCTCTATGTGTTCCATTGATCAGTACTCTAGATGTTTACATGAATGATATCGTTGTTACTCTGCCGTTTAACCGAATGAGTGAAAAGCTCATGTTTTATGTTCTCGTTGATTGTACTCGCTTGATCTACTAGACATCGTTGCATCTTCAGTAAGTCTCAGCAAACATACATAGATGTAGAAAAATAAAAAATAAAGGGACATGTACATAGGCAGCTCATCAGAACATACAAAATTATAGGGGTGTTTCCAAACAACAATATTTGATTTGTGACAAGTTGGAGTCCAACTAGGATGCCATGTCAAATGGATTAGCCAGCATAATAGCAATTTGATCAAATGTCCTCCATTTAAAGAAAATTAGTGACCTGAGTGAGCATGTTACAAGAAGTGTAACTTAGATGCACCCGCCATGCAAGTTGTTGTAGTTGTGGTGCAATTTACTCTATGTGGGATGAATGGATCCGCTAGATGAATACTTCTCGTTGGAGTTGAAAGAACCACCTCAGCACATTGTGCTTTTCTAGAAAACACAAAATCATTATGATGTTTTCATATTCCACTCTCAGGAGAACACTATGTGCCGTTTTTGTTCTTCAATTTTCATGCGGTTTTTGGCCCTCAAGGAAAATTCCACTCTGTGGAAGTGATGTGCATCAGGAATGAAGCGTCTTTTTTCATGTAATCATTATAGATATATGTATTGTTTTGATGCAGAAGCTGAAATATCAATATATTACCGCTTCTAAAAAGGAAAAGATAACCATAGACTCAAGGCGTGTTTGGTTTTTACCCTCGCTCAGGCAGCCTGGCCCAGGCACAAGCCTCGACGCGCTTCCTGGTTAGACGTGTTTCTCATGTCAATACCCAAGCAGACCCTTAAACCCCTCCCGGTGTTGTTTCTTCCTTTGAATTCTGTTCAAGTCAGAACCTACACCACCAAAATCAGCAAACACCATAACTTGTAGCATTTTGTCGAGCCATTGTTTGGTGGTAGCGCTATTAGAGCATATAACAAAAATACTCATCGCAAAAACAAATATATGATCCCTCCGATCACCACCTAAATATAACCTGGCCAAACCAACTAGTTTTCCGCATGCTATTTTTGCACTTGGCGAGCTAGACTCGCTCCAGACCTCTCAGTTGTCAAGCCTAAACACCACCGTTTCTCCTTTCCACAGCAACACCGCGGAAGCTTGAGTCACTGCTCACCATGGACGCCAGCATCGGAGATCCAAGTCTCGCGCCCTCTGTGGAGCGGGCGTTTGAGAGACAATCGCAGCCGAGATTCTGGGGGCAGGTGTTCCTGCGCGCGATGCTCGTCTCGACAGTGCTTGGGATCATCTTCTGCTTCATAACGCTGCGCATCCACATGACCGCCGGCATCGTGCCGTCGCTCAGTATGCCTACCACAGTCCTCAGCTTCTTCTTCATCAAGTGGTCCATCTCCCTGCTGAAGAGTTGCGGCATAAACGTGATGCCATTTACGCGCCAGGAGAACGTCTTCGTTGTCTGTGCCGTCAATAATGCTGTTAATGTAGCGCTTGTAGGTAAGATTCGTATCACATCCTGGCCCTGGGAATTCACGAAACTGCTCTTGTTTTGAAGAACGATTTATAGAAATTGTAGTGAAGCACATCAACTATGCATGTTACATATTTTTCATACCTCTCGTCAGTTTCGATTGTCTATGCTTATTAGCTCCCTCATCTTACTGTGGAAATTTTCCTCGATTCTAGGTGGACTGATTTGTTTACAGTAAAACTAGTATGCCTGCCTGCTCATTTGCGTGGCTAGACTTGTTGAATTATTTTCACATTATTTCAAAAGTTTAAACATGGATTATTATTATTTCTTATAGTATATCTAACATAAGTTCATTTGATTGGAGAAATTTCTCATCGAGTCTGTCAGCTTGACTGTGTGATGATTTTTGCTTGTCACTCTACTGAATACTTACAGATTATGTAAATCATAACACATCTGCATCTTTTCCTATGCAATTTTAATAATACAGAACTTCCACCTTTTTTGTAATTTATTTTATCACGACATGCTTTTTTCCAAAATTGTTTTAAGAAAATAGGAGACATAACATGATTTAGCGTAAGAAAGTCACAACACAAATAAAAGATATGCAATATACTTTCAGAAAATAAACGATACCTGTAGCTATTAAGTTTCCTGATTAGCCTGTAGTGATGAGCTTCTTAATTTTGGTTCACATTTCTCGTGTCTTTTTTTTTTTGACCAAAACATTTCTCGTGTCTTGCACTCTAAAGCTCTTTGCAATAGTACGTGTTGCCACATGAGACCTTGGTTGAATGTTTTGAAATTTGTATAATTGTTTGTATATTCAATTTGATAGTCTTGTCCCTTGTTTTTGCGTCGAGAAGTAGCACTGCCAAATATTTATATCGGCCCATGTAAGCAGATGGATGCGCTTTGCGTCGTCATCGGAGTTCAATCATATCTATCACATATGTCTACTTAGTTAAAATAATATCATACAATCTAAATTTTAACAATCATAGTCTTGTAGTTCATAATATTGTATTGTTAAATGTGGTTTCCTTTTGTTAATTATTTGGCTTGTTTCCCCATTTAATAAAAATACATATACATATTTATTATCTATATATTTACTTAATGAAGATAAATATTGTTAATGTTGAACCACTAAGGCATTATACATTTAGAAAATGATTCACCGCAACTTATATTTTAACTAAATTATATCTGGGCCAAGCAAGGTTTTGAACCTATTAAGGTGTACTTACCCAACAATTTAAAGTGGAATTATATTTTACGTTCATATGATTTTAGTTTTTAATTTGACATATGTTCAATTGTGTTTGAAATGTTAAAATAGACATCTATTTACTATTTTTTATTATTTCGAGTTTAGTTTTTTTATTCATGATGGTATTGTGGGTAAATTAGAAATAGGAATTAAGGATATTTTAAGCTGTTTTTTGTACTCATAATGGCATGGTGAGTAATTTAGAAATAGGTGTGAAGGGTATTTTTCCTATTTTTTATTATTCCTAATTTAGCAATTTTTTGGTCTCATAATGGCATGGTGGGTAATTTAGAAATAGGCACGGAGGGTATTTTTGCCTATTTGTTTATTTCGAATTTAGCTATTTTTTAGGCTCATATTGGCATGGTGGGTAATTTAGAAATAGGTATGAAGGGTATTTCTGCCTATTTTTTATTATGATGAATTTAGCTATTTTATAAATATTTAGAGTAGCTTGTGACTAATTTTTTTCATAATGGCAGTGGTGGATAATTTGTTTCTTTTTATTTTATCGGATTAATGTGGGAATTTCTAGGCCTTGAGAGCGAAACGTGATGGATTTTTTTTCTTGGTCAATTATATATATAATAGATTTACACGTAACCTCTCTTCCAATAATATAAATAGTCCCTTACATTTCGCATGACAAAATTGATCATTTTTTACCCTTGCCTCCAGGTGGTATGGCAACATGTGCAACGGGGATGTCTAGTATAGTAGCCAAAACACTTGTTGATCATCCAAATAAAACGGATATCGTTGACAATATTGCCATAGGAAAATATATGATATTCCTCTTGCTTACTGGTCTTGCTGGGGTATTCCTCATTGTGCCGATGATGCAGGTAGTATTTCCAGTTCCTTCAGTTATCTCCATTCTGTCTTCAGTAAGCTCGGTTTTTTTTACATTACGGCTAATCCCCCACTTGTATGCTCTCATATCAGTGATATAAGGGTAGGAGATGAATATTTTCCAAAATATAGAAAATAAAAAGAAATGATCTGCATTTTTTTTTCCTCCAAGAATATGCCTTGACATGTATTTCATTAAGAAGAAGAAGAATTACATACGGCCACATCACCAGCTTAAGCTAACTCAATCCGGTATAAAGCTACCACTCGTGATATCAAACAGACAACCTACGACCTAAACACCCACACACATGACTACTAAGCGCGGCATGAGGCGCAACCTACAACCAACAACACACACATCAAGCTAACAAAACGCCTTGAGACCTTAAGAAGCTTGAGGTTGAGGTCCACTATCAACTCCGTGAGCACAACCTTCTCTGCATCTGGGTTAAGATGCTTCCAAGGCTCTTGGCCACGAGATGAATATCTGACATGCGAGGGGCTCGATATGGAAGCCGACGATGACCCTCTGTTTTCTGACGTGGGTTTGCACGAGCGACCCTGCAACTTGATCCTCTGTTGGCTGGCACCGAGGGTGCATGGGGGAGAGGAGAGGGTGTGAACCGGGGAGGGGCGAGGTGCCGAATGGGAGAGGTGGTGGGCGGAGGAGCGAGACCCTGCGTGATACCTGCATTGTGAAAAATAAAAGAGTTTACAAACAATCTAGACAACAATCACGTCTAACTTGCTTGTCATTTTCCTGCTGATCGTTTTCATTTTCATCTCATTGCAGATCATGCTTGTGGACTATAAATTGCTATTCCCCTCAGGTACAGTCGCAGCTCTCCTTGTCAACAGTTTTCACACACCTGAAGGAGCTTACGTGGCAAAGTAAGTATAAATATTTTGATCAAATTTATAAACACATTTCGTTCATTTATCAACCAAATAGTGCACTAACATTCATCATAAAATCAGGATCCAGGTCTCGACTCTCCTCAAAACATTTTTTGGTAGCTTTTGTTGGTCTGTATTTCAGTGGTTCTACACCGCAGGCAGCAATTGTGGATTTCAATCCTTCCCAACCTTTGGGATGAAATTATATCAGCAAAGGTGGGTCAATCTATTCCCATATTTAGCATTCAATTTTTTCATCTTTCAGTACTAGTGCAATGAGAGCCTGCAATGACACAGGGCCACAAAGAGAAGTGGCGGGCATTGCAGTTTAAACACATGTCAAGTAATTCGAAGGATCAATTAGTTTTAAACGAATTAAAATATGTAGCATCATTATAGTTCTTAAAAACATTATATCACAGTTATATTTTTCATAAGAGTGGCCTCGAAGTGATATATTAGTGTTTCAATTAGGACTCTAGATTTTTAGTGTTCATATTCAAAGGTATTTATACTACAAACTGGAGTACAAGAAATGTCACATAATTGGATGAACCTCCTAGAGCTTGGAAATAAATATTTGTATAAAATGGTATACGTTTTGATCTGTTAGAAAAGGTAGCATTTAGCATTTCCATTATTAATATGAAAACAGGAAATTAATATTTGTATAAAATGGTATATGTTTTGAAGATTCTCTCGGCACAAGTAGTGGTCTTGTGGAAGGAAAATGACCACTTCCACTCCCCTGCTTCTTCCTCTCGCCTCTAGCCCTACGTCGCTGCGGTCTGATGTGGAGAGGGTAAAAGGGACATTTCCATTGCCAAGTCTGCCAACGTGGGCGGTCAGATGGGAGAAGGGACTAGTTTGAACTGGTTACCCATAGTTCAGGGACTAAACTAGACCCTTTCATAGGTCAGGGACGAAATCGAGCTTCTGGCAATAGTTCGAGGACCAAGTTGATGTATTACGCCAATCTTTTATAAGGCAATCTAAAACTCTTAGTGAATGTTTTCTCATTGATTACCCGGATAGTGCAGTCAGTCATAGTTTAATAGTTGGCGGCCATCTACACTCATCCATCTCGCCTATGCACTTTTACCAAATGTTCAGTCGGTTGCAAATAACAATCATCTGCCATTTTGGTTTCCATTAATGTCCAAGCATATCGGGCTAGTTAGAACGGGGCAGCATCTAGAAATTTCAGCAATAAAATTATGAAATAAGTATCATTTAAAATGAAGTTATATGGCAATATTATATGTCATATGCAAAGGTGAAAAATATAACGAATTTAATACATATGATGTTTTTGTTTATAATGGCAAAAATGAAATGAAGCCTAGGTCCTACTCTGTATATCTTTGCCTTATTTATGGTCAGATACATTTAATCTATCCCCATGGTAACATAGAAGCATTTTCCTAAAGTAGGAGTTGAGTTGAATTCAGCAGTGTGTTATGAGACATGACTAAACTAATAGACACTTGTTAGGAGCTGCAGCGGTGACTACGCGCTCCTAGTGTCAAAATGTGTCCTTGGGAGGGCTACTAATTTTCTCAAGCATGTTCAGCGTCATTTTCAGGTGTTTGTCAATAGCTTGTCAACAGTCACTTTTAAGGATATTGACAGTCAAACCAGGTCTAATATCGGATCATTTTGATGGGCTCATTAAGCTTTTGCAAGAAGCATATCTAATATTGATGTATAAAGCAGATCTAATATTGTACTACATTGACAGTTCCTGAACATATCATGTAAAACAATGTCTTTAGGTGCTGATGGATAATTCTTATAAAAGCACAACCACCAAATTTACCTCGAAGGCCATGTTAAATTTGTAGTGGTGGGAAACAAACAAGTTAATGGTGCACTTTATCTTCGTAATTGACAAGCATCATTCAATGATCTTACATACATTTCTGTGCCTACAGGTTCTACTTTGACTTCTCTGCATTATTCGTCGGTCTTGGCATGATTTGCCCGTACATTGTAAATTTTGCTTTACTTTTCGGGGCCATCATCTCTTGGGGTTTCTTATACCCTTATATTGAAAGCAAACAAGGAGATTGGTATCATGAGAAAAGTCCAACAAGTATAAATGGATCAAATGGATATAAGGTATGTATGATGCAACAAAATAAGAGAGCACTTGTCATCTTTTTTGTTTCAAGTTTATACATACAATAAATTTGTGATGAGAAAAAGATCTTTATAGCTGTTGCCACCATATTCCATTAACTTTTAACAGCCCAGCATATATTATTCAGATGCTTGAAACATTTTAGGACTACTTGAACATCATTACACGAGTGTAGTGATCAATCTTTTTTAAGGAGAATGAATATCATCGTTTTTTTTAAAAGAGTGATAGTATAATACCATTATGCACTGGATGGACGATACAGATATAGCATGTCAACCATCCAACAACGTGTAATGTATCACACATTTTTAATCCATTTTTGTTGGTGCTACTTGTGTTCAATTGACTTTAATTAATAGGTGACCAAATAGTGTAATTAGTTCATTTGATCACTACATTATCAATTGTATTGAATTAGTATTATTTATATTTCAATTCCATTCAAGAGTAGATATATCAACTTTTCAAATTATGTGGTATAGGTATTCCTTGGTGTAACAATAATCCTTACCGATGGCATGTTCAACTTTTTCACACTTATCACTGCGTCCATATCTGACTTTTATAATAAAAGGCAAGAACAGGATTCACAAATGGCAAGGTACATCAGTAAACACCCAAGTCTATCCTACGATGACCGTAAAAGGATTGAGCTACTTATGTCAAATCGAATATCTCATCTTGTACCGGTTGTTGGATACATCTTATGTGCAACAATTACTTCAGTTGTGATCCCTTCAATATTCCATCAGATTAAATTTTACCATGTAGCAGCACTATATATTATTGCTCCAGTATTTTCGTTCTGCAATTGTTATGGAGAAGGACTAACAGATTGGTCGGCCGCACCAACTTATGCCAAATTCACAATCTTCATAATCGCAGCATGGGTGGGCCAACCTGGAGCTATTGTCGCTGGCCTTGCATCTTGTGTAATAATGAATGCAGCTGTTCACGTATCAGCATTTAGCATGCAAGATTTCAAGACAGGTTACATGACACTAACATCACCGCAAATTATGGTAGCTGGGGAAATTTTCGGCATAATACTTGGTTCTATTGTTAATCCATGCATCTTTTATGCATTTAAAGAAATTGTCAAGAACAAGAATCCGGTTGGAGCACAACGTTCTGAATTCCCTTGTCCCTATGCTGGAGTCTATCGTGCCATTGGGATAATTGGCATGGGAGGGATAAAGGAACTACCAAAGAACTGTTTTACATTTTGCATGGTGGCCTTTTTCATAACAGTTGTTGTAGATTCACTTAGAGTTGTATCTCAGAAAAAAGGTTGGGCCATACAAAACTATATTCCTAGTATGACGGCCATGGCAGTGCCGTTCTTCACAGGATCTGCCTTCACCATATCGATGTGCCTAGGTAGTGTTGTGTTGTATGTGTGGAAAAAAACTGACAGTAAAAGTGAAGAGCTACTATCGGCGGCAGTTGCAGCGGGCCTGATGAGCGGAGAAGGGCTGTTTGCATTACCAACAGCAATACTGACAATGAAGAGAGCGGAGCCACCAATCTGCATGAAGTTTCTTCCGAATGGACCAGAGCTTAGAGAGGTGGATGCATTCCTTGGAAAATTAGCATCAGCAAATTAAGTGATTAGAAAAGTAGTTAGTGAATAAATTTGTGGATCCTCAAAGGAGGTACTGTATTTAGGGATTGTGTATGTCATGTTTAGTTTTTACTAACCATGGTATCCAAGACGAGTAAAATAAAAGAGTCTCCCAACAAAAACGTCACATAAGGCAATGGAAAGGAATTCATATGGATCCAAGGAGGTACAAATTTCACCCAATGGATTCATAAAACATCACATAAGACATATAGTCACCATCATGGAACTCCTTAGCTCCAGTATCGTCCACATTTCACCTCCTTATTTTTCTTCATATGCTGAAAATTAAGCAAGAGTGAGTACTTTCGTACTCAGCAAGCCACACAGAGTGCAAACAGGTAGAACATGAACTCCATAATTAAAGGCTAGCTGAATATTAACACCATGAACAATATATTCAAATACATCATCTAGCAAGGATTAGTTTAGATTCCAACTTCAATATTATGCATGAGCATCACAAGTGGTAAAATATCCACCACCTTCTCAACCACATCCACCTTATCTTAGTATCTACCACACACGTTGTCCACTATACACAAGACACATACTTTTCTTCAATCAACCAACATCCATTCCACTACTATGGCACATTCGAATGATTTAACAAACTCTGCAAAGCTTGTCTAAATTTACATATATGTTATCCCAAACATGCGCTTTGCTAGAGATAACATGTGGATATATAGTGGTACAACTAGCTACACGCATAATTGGGACACTGTCCTAGCAGTTTCCCGGACTATTCTACAAATCGGTGACATAGCACTTGTGCGGGTTCCCTCATCAATTGATGCTTACATAGCTTTCCTGGACATTCTATCCTATCACTTGTCTAGACCTCATCCACCAATCGTTGCCTTTTCACTTGGGCGGATCTCTATGTCACTTGGTGCTTAATATCTAGCCGAGAGGTAATATTGTAACACTTCGACTATCCATGTCTGTCGAGTTGATCACTGCTCATATGACCGTTCCTTATGTGCACTCAACCATAGAGGTTCATGTGCACACTCAACCATATCCCTTCCGTAGCACCATCACTATCCATCCACCGCCTAACCTCCATCATCTCATATACGAAGGTTATTGCAACCTTAGTGATATGTCTCTAGTTTAACCTTAACCTTGCTTCCATCATCTCATATATATCCATTCACTTGGCGCTAGTTAGGTTCATCTCTCGGTCAATTAGGCCACAATAGATGTGATATCTTTTCTATGCACATAAGTGGTTAGGTATGTCTACCATCTCATTGAGTATATGGCCAATAACATTAACATATTCCATTGAAATGCACATAGAAATACAAGGAGTAAATAGGTGTCAGATGATCAACAACATATGACTTGCCTTTCCCTGCTCAGAGATGGCAACGTTCTCCTCCCAGACTTCTGGCACGACCTCCTCGTACTCTATCATGACATGAATGAAATAGCCAATAAGGCCAAAGCAATCAAATTATAATCAAGACAAACAAATTAACAAAATAGATAAAATGGGAAAGAATCGAAGGAGAAGATTAACCCTATGTTTGTGTTGGAATCGGAAATATTGATATCAAGAACAATGGCTAGCTAAAATGGAAGTGCGGATGGGTACGATAATGCTCAGTAGAGCATGGGAATATATGGCATGTTTAAGCATATTCAAATTGGGTTTGCAATTGCATAGGAATCTCTGCTTTCAAAATGTATTCTGAAAATAGTGGAATTGGATTTCTAATTGCAAAGCAATCTCTGCTAGTCTGTAGTGTAACAATGAATACATGCTGCCCAGTCAAGTGTTCATCGGATGAACTACGTTTTGCAAAATTCCTAACCATGCTGCACGATTGGTTTGGAAGAGTTTAGGCCCAGGTTCAAATTGAAATTTGGGCTTGCTGACGTGGACCAGTAGCAAGGCAGCTTAACGACCAAAACAGGGCTTCGGTCATGGTCATGGTGGCGGCAGGAGAAATCGAATTCCGGCCATGGTGATGCTTCGGCAACGAGCAAGGCAATGTATAGAGTTCCATATTAATTTTGGGGAAAATTGCAAGAACTCACTTGCAACTTAGGGGGGTTTCATATACCCACTTACAAGAAATTTTGTGTCAGTATGCCCTATGTAAGTGTACATTGATTTTCATATTCCCCTTTGATAGCTTTGACAGGATGACATAGCTCTTGTATGTCCTCTGGTGCGCCTCCGGGTGGTCTATCGTACCACTTTAATCTTTGATATTGTGTGAATAACATAGATATCAAAATCTATAGATGTAATTTTTGCTATTTTGTTTATAGTGTCGCGGCTAAATTTGAACATCATTTATGATACCAATGTATTTTTTTTATTGTGTAACATGAGATAAGATGATAAATACGCTATAGTGGAGGTACAGTGAAGCTTCAAAATAAATCGTGTTGGCTAGAGAAGAGTCATATCATCCGGTTAAAGTTATGAAGGGGGGTTATGAAAACAAATGAAGACTTGCAGAGGGGAGACTGACACAATTTTTTTTGTAAGTGGGTATATGAAAATCCTCTTGACATGTAGGTGGGTTTTTCCAATTTTCTCTTAATTTTGTCTGTGCACGTTCTGCGCTGCTGGTGATTTGTCCGGGACATGTCTAGCGGCGACAGGGCAGAGCAGAGTGGAGGGACGCACGGTGGCACAGCTCTCCGACCATTGGAGCAGCAAAAACAACGGCTTGTGGAGGTGCAGCGAACAAAGGCAGAGTTGACGGTGCGACGGTGCTGCCAGGAGCGCATCGCGGAGAGAGATCGAGCTGCGCCATTGTCTGTCACCCCAAGAACAGAGACGGGGGCGCGGCTGCAACTCCTATCGATTTAAGCAACAAGCTAGCAGATCGTGGTAGCCCTGTGCGGCAAAAAGAAGGACCAATCGATTCAAGGGATTGCTTTAGACTTGACGCGGCAGCAGACTTGGCCGGTGACAATTGTGACCCGTGAACCATCCTAATATAAGTCACATTTTTTTTAAAAAAAAACAGTAGCAAAACAGGGCAGTATTATCTAGTGTTCACGGGTAAGTAATTGCTCAGTCGTCCGGTTTGGCAACTGTTTGCCTCCGACCGGGTACCCTTCCTGGTGTTGTTTCTCCACTTGTACTTTTGTCCAAGTCGGTCGGAACTTATGTTAGCTACCTAATCTGGAGAGAGGAGGAAGAAGACTTGCAGAGGAAGAAGAAAGCAGAGATAGCAGAGCGAGAGAGGAATTGTATTACGGAACGTTGTGTTCGGTTACAATAATTCGTACCCTCTCTCCCTCTCGCGGCTGGCTAATATAGCGAGTCCGCACACTTACAAGCCCATGGCTACTCACACACGACATAACTAAGCCCACTGTGATCCAGCATACTTCATGTTCTGCTTCGGAGCCCGCTTCCCCCGGCCCATGTCCGGTCCTTGCTCACTTGCTGTATCAGCCACAGTAGCGTCGCTGACATTCTCCCCTCCTTGAGAAGCTGCTTGTCCCCAAGCAGTAGCACGAGGAAACCTTTGCTTAATAGCTGTAGTATCTTCCCAAGTAGCCAACGAGGCAGGCAAACCTGACCATTGAATTAGGACCTGATTCACAGAAGTAGAGTCACGCAACAAAATTCTGCTGTCGAGCACTTTGACTGGAACCTGTAGAGGCTCAGAGACATCAGGAAGAACAGGATTGACTGTCTGATCAGAAGATAATGCCTTCTTGAGCTGAGAAACATGGAATACTGGGTGAACATTTGAGTCTTCTGGTAACTCCAACTTGTAAGCCATAGTCCCAATCTTCTGAACAACACAAAAGGGCCCGAAGTACTTAAAAGATAACTTGTGATTAGCCCTTCTAGCAACTGATGTCTGAATATATGGCTGCAACTTGAGGAACACCATATCTCATTCTTGAAAGGAGCATTCTGACCTTTTCTTGTCAGCTTGGATCTTCATGCGCTCTTGAGCACGAACCAAATGCTTCCTGATAACATCTGTCATAACAGCACGTTCTTCCATCCATGACTGGAGATCCACATTAGCAATCACAGCATTACTGTCAACACCGAAATGCTTGGGTGGGTAACCGTAGAGAGCTTCAAACGGAGAACATCCAATAGCTGAATGAGCACTGGAATTATACCAGAATTCTGCCAATGGTAGCCAAGCTGCCCATTTGCTAGGACAAGTATGCACAAAGCAACGTAGATAAGTCTCCAGACATTGATTAACGCGTTCAGTCTGGCCATCCGTTTGTGGATGGTAAGCTGAGCTCATATTCAAATCAATACCAGCTAAACTGAACAATTCCTGCCACAGAGAGCTAGTGAAGATGCGGTCTCTGTCAGAAATAATGGCATCAGGCATACCATGTGTTGGCGTTTCTTATGCCCAAAGATTTAATATCAATTAATTTCGCAAGCGCACGGAACACCATTGTAGCATTTCACCTCGGAGTAATCCGGGGTATCGAATTTCCACAGGGAAGCAGGGCGGATAAAGATAATTGTACTCGATGTGACTTGTTCACAAGGTTACATACTATTCCAAAGACATGGGTAAACCGATTGGTAGATAAAGATATGAGTGGATCACACTATCAAAAGGGGAAGGATTGTTACGCCGCCTTAATAGCCATAGGTAAATAGTGTAGTCGGGTAAACGAGTGAGTTCAACGATTCCATGGTATTGGTCACTGCGGTGTCCCGGATATTTAAATACCCGAAACTACGTGTTTCCATCGTGCTTGTCCCAGAATCAACCGCAAGCACACACGTAAGCAATTGATATCAACATACACATACAACAAAAATCCTTATTTATTTTACATCACATATTCAAACATCACTACTTGATTATACAAACATCTAGCCGACCGGCTAAATATAAGTTCGAAGAGGCAAATAAAGTTCAAAATAACTCGCAGCGCATCTAGTGGTTATTGCCCAAGACTCCACAGGCGAACAACCTAGATGAACCTAGACCGATCCATCAGGAGTATCGTCAAAACTTGAAGCATAAAAACCCGTATCCTGCGGATTTTCATACGTATCTTCTTCTTCCTCTGATCAACATGTTTAGCAAGGGTGAGTACATTGGTACTCAGCAAGACTTTCGTGTATGACAAAGTAATTTAAATGCAAGGTTCCGCGGAAAGGAAGTGATAAAGTTTCAAAAGTAAATACCGAAAGTAAATTTAAATAAATGTTACTAAAATGAAGGTAACTTAAAGTAAAGAATTGCATAAATGAATAAGCACATACATATTCTATAAAAATGAGATATCAAGGCTTGTAATAAAGTAAGTAATTAACCAATTATCCACATATAATCAAATTCATATTTCATTACTTTGCTAAACAAAAGTTCCATCATTAAGGAGCTTGAGACCGCAAGCACGGCCATTCGAATGGATTATTACTCTGCAGAGTTTGTACGCTGTACCCATGGATTGTGAGTGACCGTCTATGGTGTAGCTAGCACCGTGCACTCATGAAGTGTGCACATCGGTATCACACATGACGTTTTCGCTAATCGTTTGCTATTCTTGCCTTCCCTAATTTGCAATAAAATCCTCTGAACCTGACCACTAACATCCCAGAGGTACAATTTTCCCCTCCTTCAAACATGGATAGTTAGGCAGGAAAAGGTACAAATTATTGTATTGGTAAACCTTGAACCCAAGACCGAAGTAATGGAGGTCCCTCTGAATAACCCAGTACATCGGAAATTATCCATACATTCAATACTTCTAGAAGGCAAGATAACATTCAATTAACTACTTAGCCATAGCCGTCCCATACCAGCATCCATGTTCGCACGAAGTTTCCTTAAATCAAGTTATAATGTACCGGTCCTTATGTGACGTGACGGGTCTCCATAATTTACCAAAATATCATCATAATCATTATAACATAACCCGTCATAATCTAAAATTATCAAACATATACATAAATCCATTAAAGGATATGAATCTGAAATTTATAGATTAGCATGTGCTTAGACATATATACCATTTAACTAGAAATTACTAAGCCACCATTTTGTCAAGAGTATATAGTGTGATTCCTAAAAGAGTAATTTACCTAGTAATTCCCATTTACAACTATTCTTCAAGTAGAGGTAAACATGGGTCATAGTGTTTCTAGTAAAAAGGATTTATCATATTTTCCCGCCAAAGTTTTATTGGAACTATTAATGCATAATTTATCCTTAATCATCATGCAAATCATTTCATCATATACATGGGTTCAAAATGATCAAGGGGGTGCTTGCCTTGCTGCTGGTCTTGTTCAAACTCTTGATCCTCGTAGTTCGGATCCTCGGATTCTTGCTCCTCTACATATTCTTCATTATTCGGATCGTCTACACGTTAAAGTAAATAATATCCAAATAAATAACAATAGAATCCGAATTAAAACCAACTGAAAATAATGCATATTTTTCCATGTATGCATGAAACATGAATTTAGATGAACTATGCAATTCGAATCACTCAATTCGGAGATCGTACGACGATTCTACGCGCATTTGAAATTAAATCGGAAAAATAAATCAAAATCGACTACACTTAGTCCCTAGATGATCAAATTCTTCCTAAATGAATTTTAAAGCTAACATGTCACTCTTTTATAACATGGCATATTCCTAGGGTTGAAAAGGCCATATTCACTTAGACAAGATTTTAATTTATTTACTTTCCTAAAGAAAATACATATAGTGTATGTAACAAGCATATCTATTTAAACAAAAGAAATGTAATATTTCTATTTCCATAGAAACAATTCCCACAATGGCTGTGAGAATGAAAAGCTAAATATTTTATTCATAGTGATTGTGTGCATATCTATTAAATAAACTTTTAAGTAAATTTTCTATAAGAAACATTTGATTTTCTAGAAAATAAAGTAACCCTACAAATTATTTCTTCTAAATTTTTCCTATGATCAATTATGAATCTGCAGTGGATATGGACTCTGAAAAGTTCAGAAAGTAACCTTAGTTCATTTATCTTCCATCTGAAATTTTTCCTAAGTATTTTTCCTAATTTTTCCCTACCATTTTTCTATCTATTTCGAGTTAAAAACGTTTAAGCATTTTTTTGGCCAATCACAGCGCGACAAGTGGCGGCTTAAGAGTGATTTCATTCAAATTAGCGCGCGTGCAGTAACCACGGTGGCTGGACGGCTTACCGGCGACGAGCTACGGCTCGAAGACATCGACACTACCCATCAATCGACGCAGGAGGATGAGGGCTATCACCCGATGGTCGACTTGTCGACGGGGAGGCCCTGTAGCGGCGGAGCGACGATGACCTAGGCGGCGGCGGCAACGGTCTACGGCGAGCTGCGCGAAAAGGAGCGCGACGACGTGTTTATGTCATGCGCCTAGCACCTACGGGCTCTTAGGGAGCTCACCAAGTGATTAACAAGAACGGAGGTGGCCGGAGACGATGACGACAACGGCGGCGGCGGCGAAACAGGGGAGGAAAAGGCAACGGCACTCCTCTGCCTAAGAATCAAGAAAAAGGTCAGTGGGTCAGCATCTCGTGGAGATTCTAAAAGCACTTGAACGGCACGTGGAGCTCACCGGAGAAGCTTGAATTCCGATGATGGCGGCGGCGGCTGATTTTGGAGAAATTCTCAAATTCGTGTCGCTCTCTTCTCCTCTCTCGTCGAGGGCTGCTCGAGAAGCTTGGAGAGGGCCAAGGAATGAGTACAGGAGAGCTGCGCGAGCTTTTATGGTGAGTTGAGGCGGTTTCGTTGCAGGTTGCCTGAGCGCGCTCTGGCGGCCTCGTGGCGAGCAGGGAATGGAAGGAGAGGGGCTCTGGATCGCGAGTGTGAGCGCGAGAAGCTGCGCAGGACTCCGTGGCGTGCGTGGCAACTATCGGCGGCTCGCGCCAGTGCGAGCATAGGGGAGAACAGCGAGGCGGTGCCGCGGCGGCGAATGGCATTGCGCGGCGGGTGGCATGGAAGCTGCGCGACGGCGATTTTTCATCACTCCGAGGTCAGCGTGAGCACAGGGCGAGGTATGGGCGCGCGGGGTGGCAGGGATGCGCTGAGGCGGCACGGGGCGCGATGAAACGCCGTCCATGGCGTCGGCGGCGCGCATCGCGGTGCGCGTCGCGTCGTGCGCGTGAACAGAGGAAGGGGAAAGGAGGTGCGGGCCGGCGCGGGCTGACATGGGCCAAGGTGGGCCGTGGCAGGCTGGTCCACTGTTTCGGCTAATTGGGCCGAGCCTATTTAGGTCTGCTACTGTTTTCCGAATTTTTCAAACAGGCTGACGTGTTCACGAATTTTCTACCTAAGCAAATGGTCTCTAAAAATTCTGAAAATTTCACAGAAAATACTTCTCTGTGAAATGCACCTATGATAAATGTTTGGGGATTTTTGGCCGAGCCAACTTCCTATGAAAAATTGGAGAAGTTCCTGTATGCATATGAATGCCATGCATGCATGATTTAAAAATTCAAATGAACTCAAATTCAAAATTCAAACTTAGCTCAACTTTATTTAGAGTTTAATTACATTGTTTTTAGGCCTCTAATTTTTGGGATGTGACAGTCACAAAAGGGTGTCAAGCCGATTAACGATGTTAACTAAGCACACACGGAGGAAGAAGAGGGCTGTCACCACCTCGTGCTAACTCCGCATCGATATCCAACTTCTATTCACTTCGGGGTATAAGCGTACGGACCCGCGGATGGGAACTACTTCTTACCTTCGGGTAGCCTACTAAGTAACCCTAACGTGGCCGACTACAATGGACGGACAGGGCTGTCACCACCTGCCGCCTACGGTCCTCCGAGGAGTTACTTGCATTACACAGCTAGCCGCTAACCTAGGCACCATGCCTACGCTAACAACTAATACTTTGCCTACACTAGTATATAAGCAAAGTAACCAATCTAGTCAAGTCCACAACTAGTTTGGCTGAGAAACCCGCAAATAGAAGTAATGATACTTGCACTTAGTAACTATTTGACAATCATAATAAAGACTCAATGACTCGAGGATAACTCGTACTCAACATAATCGGAAGGACTAAGTGAGCACTAACTTAACTTGACACGATCAACATAAAGCAAGACCAATATATTTATATCATTACGTACTCGATACAATCGGAGAAAATAAGATACAAGGGACTCTACCTTACCAAATCCGAAAGACGACTTCCGGAATCGGGGCGAGTGCCCGACTCGACTCTAACTCCGACTACATACTACTTCCTAGACTCTAAGTGGCGAAACTAGAACTTCTGGACTTGATCCTTCGATGTGTATGGCGTGTCCCCCTCCTCCAGGGGATGTTCCCCCCTTTTATAGTGTGGATGAGGCGGTTGAGGGGGTCGCCCGACCTGTCAGGGGTAGGTCGGCCGACCTTGGGGGGTCGCCCGACCCTTGATCAAGGTCGGTTGCCCCTTTGACGGCTTGGATCATCTCCTGAAGGCGGTTGGAAGGCGATTCACATGGTCGGTTGGTCGAAAAGTCCTCCGGAGCGTTGATTTGAGGTGGTTTGAAGTGGAGGGGCTTGATTTGTGCTGAGTTGGACGTCGGGTGACGTGGGTGGCACGTCGGCCGACCCTAGACAGATAACCCGAGCCAGTCAAGGTCGCCCGACGTGACTCGTGTCTCGGCAGCACATCTTCCGGTCACCATAACTTCTTCATCCGGAATCGAAATTGGGTGAACCTTGTGTCCATTTCGATCGTATTGACAAGGGCTTCAATATGGTGTGCTCAATTGTGGGACTTGACCTCATCTTCTAATTGGTTCTTGTAGTTCTTTACTATTGTCCGGTGATCTTTATTTAGGACCGGGTGACGTAAGGGAGGTCACGTCACCCGGTGCTTCCCTTGCCTCTTTTCTTCACTCCTTTGATTGTAATGGCCATGGGGACATTGGAGATTATGTTGCATACTTCTCACGGCCATTGGACTTTGTTTAGTGCCGGGTTCACGTCACCCGCGCCTTGACCACTTGTTCGGGCTTCTCCGCTTGGTGTTGGATTGTCCTCAAGTTTTGGTTACGCCAAATATTTATTAAAAGTATGACAAATTGTCTTGAACCTGCAAAACAATGGCGGATACACAACTCGTGGAACTAGATTAGTAGAAAAGGAAAATCATGCATGAGACTTATGTTTTTGCCTTTGTATTCGCCGGATTTAGGACTCTAATATTGGCGTTAAGGGACGCCAACACCATGGAGTTTGTAGACATTATCCAGAAACACCTTGGCCACTTTAGCAGCAATATAAGGATGAAGCAATCCCAGGAAGTGACCGTATTTTGTAAACTTGTCAACCACTACTAATATACAGTTAAAATTACCAGAATGAGGTAATCCTTCAATGAAATCCAAAGATATGATTTGCCATGCTTGATTTGGTACAGGCAAAGGCTGCAGAAGTCCAGGATAACGTGATCTATCAGGCTTTTCTTGTTGACAAGTAGAACACTGTGCTACATGCTGCTTCACATCAGTTTTCATTCCTTGCCAAGCAAACAGCTTCTTAACCTTTGCATAAGTTACTGGAAACCCAGAATGACCACCTAAAGGACTGTCATGCAAAGCCACCATTACTTGATGCTGCAAGGTCTTGTTATTACCAAGCCACACACGACCTTTGTATCTGATAATACCAGAGCTTAATGAGTAAACACCAGAAGTTTTCTGTATAGCCAGTTTAGTAAGTAACTTTTGTGCTTTTTCATCTTGCTGATAACCATCAACCACAGCTTTAGCCCAAGATGGCTGGCATCCAGATATAGCAAACAATGTGGATTTAGCAGGAGGCCGACGAGATAGAGCATCAGCCACTCTATTCTCTGACCCTTTCTTGTAGATTATTTTGTACTGCAAGCCAAGGAGTTTGGTGAACACTTTCTTCTGCCAAGTGGTGTTGAGTCTCTGCTCATTCAGATGGGTAAGGCTAACTTGGTCAGTGAAGATTAGAAACTCTGCATGTTGCAAATAAGCTCTCCAATGTTCAACTGCAATAAGAATGGCTAAATACTCTTTCTCATAAGTAGAAAGCCCTTTTGTTTTTGAACCCAGTGCTTTGCTAACAAATGCTAAGGGATGGCCTTCCTGTAGAAGAACAGCACCAGCCCCTACATCTGAAGCATCAGTCTCAATACCAAACTGTTTATTGAAGTCTGGAAGTGCCAGAATAGGAGTAGTGCACAATGCTTCTTTGAGTGTATCAAAAGCAGTGTCATGTTCACTTGTCCACACAAACAACACATTTTTCCTCAACAGATTGGTAAGTGGCTTGCTTATAACACTAAAATTCCTGACAAATTTCCTATAGTAACCAGCTAGCCCTAAAAAGCTGCGTAGCTCTTTAATGTTAATTGGTTGAGGCCATGTCCTGACAGTCTCAATTTTGGAGGCATCAGTAGCAACTCCTTCCCCACTAACAACATGTCCAAGGTAAGAGATCTTTTGCTGTGCAAAAGTGCACTTAGAAAGCTTAACTTGCCATTTATCTTTTTGCAACGGCTGCAACACCTGAGATAGATGCTCAAGATGAGACTCCCAAGTTGGACTGTATACCAATATATCATCGAAGAAAACCAGTACACACTTCCTTAACAAAGGGTGCAAGGTCCTGTTCATAGCTCCCTGAAATGTACCAGGTGCTCCTGACAATCCAAAAGCCATCACTCTAAATTCAAAGTGTCCATGATGGGTTTGAAAAGCAGTTTTAAATTCCTCTCCTTGAGCCATTCTCACTTGATGATAGCATGCTCTCAAATCCAAACTAGAAAACCATGCAGCACCATTTAATTCATCCAAGAATTCATCAATTATGGGAATAGGATACTTTGTCTTCTCAGTGAGAGCATTAAGATGTCTATAATCGACACAAAAATGCCAAGTACCATCCTTCTTTTTAACTAGTACCACCGAGGAGGAAAATGGACTAGTGCTATGCTGAATAATACCTTGCTTGAGCATTTCTGCAATTTGCCTTTCAATCTCTGTCTTCAACTCTGGAGCATATCTGTAAGGCCTCATATTGACTGGCCTAGCTCCTGGAATGAGAGGAATCCTATGGTCACATGCCCTGACAGGAGGAAGTTCTTGGGGAGTAAGAAAAACATCAACATATTTGTGCAACAGAGCTTGTATTTCATCAGGAAGATCAACAAGCAGCTCCTGTTCAGATTCAGATAACTCCTCAATATGCAGCACTTGTACCACTGTAAATTTAGGTATCTCAGGTAACAACCCCTGCAACCTAACAGTATGACCATGCTGAGGAATGTCCATCCATTTGAGGCCCCAATGAACTTGCATGGGACTATGACTTTCTAACCAATTCATTCCCACAATCAGATCATAACAAGGCAATGGTAAAACTATGAGATGAGATACAAACTCATAGCCATCAATGGACCAACAAGCAGATAACAGTTCAAGGGAGCACTGTAATTTGTTACCATTGGCCACTTGAACAATCATCACAGATGCCATAGTAGTGACTCCAGTCAATCTAACAGCCACTGAATCACTCAAGAATGAATGGGAACTACCTGAATCCACCAACACAAGAAGATAAACACCCTGAATCTTGCCATGGAACTTCATAGTTTTAGGTGTTTCTTTTCCTGTGAAAGCAGCCTGAGAAATAGCCATCAGAGAAGCTTGAGACTGTACATCATCAGGAACTGATGCTTCCATTTCACCCATTTGTAACAGCTCCCAAAGCTCATGGACAACATGCAGCTGAACAGCACTAGCACATTTATGTCCATACCCCCATTTTTCACCACACTTATGACAGAGCCCCATAGCTTTTCTGTAAGCACAAAGAGAAGCCAGTTTTTCTTCCATAGTTTGGCCCTTTGGAGTGAATGAATTCTTCTTGTCATCATGAGCTCCAGAATCAGGCTTCTCAAATTTAGTTGGTGGAGGAGGTAGTGGTAATGGTCCCTTGGATATTGACCTTGAGGAAAACCCATGATCAGGTCTTCGGTAGTCACGTTTCCGCGAAGAATCAGCCACCTCTTCCTGTAAAAGAGCCAAGGTTCAAGCAGTATCCAGGTCCGAGGGGCGTTGAACAGAAACAATTGATCTAACTTCTTCTTTGAGACCATCAAGAAATCTCACAGTATGATAAACAGGATCAGAATGTGGTTCATATGCAATGAGCTGATCAATCAATTGAGAAAAGCGCTCCACATAATCAGCTATAGTAGATGTTTGTTTGATGTGAAACAACTGTCTAACTAAGGATTCATGCTGATCCCTCCCAAAACGTTCATGAATCATCCTACACAAATCCTCCCATGATGCAGTCTTAAGCTTACGCTCTACTGATTGTATCCAGCGAGCAGCAGACCCAGAAAAGTGCATGGTAGCCACCTTGATCCACACAGCAGGTTCTACCGAGTACATCTCAAAATAATTTTCGCATCTCGACTGCCATAGCTTGGGATTATCACCATCAAAATAGGAAAATGCATCTTAGGTAATCTACCCATGTGCCCCGAATGAGATGAACTCCCACGAGAGTGAGAAGAATGCAGTTCAGGAAGAGAACCAAACAGCCTGGTAAAGCGAGGTACATCAGAGTCATGCATACCTTTGGCCGGGAGATGGGTTTGAGCAGGTGGATGCTCAAATCCAGTCCCCCGTGAAGTATGGTCGACGCGGTGCCCATTAGGGCCGTCGGCTTGAACTCCGGCAGGTGGGCGCACGGATGCCGACTCTAGATCTCTGAAGATACCGGGCTTGGCGTAGCCCGAATCCTTCATCTCTCGATCCCACACCGTGTTGAACTTGGACAGCTCCGCTCGAACAGCGTCGACAGAGGAGTGGATGTCACCGACCGAATGCTCGATGCAAGGCCTCCAGGATTCAAATGCCGCGGCCGCTGACTCGAGCGCCCGACCCTTGTCAGTCGCCGCCGCCTCAAACTGGTCCAAGCGCTCCACCGCAGCAGCCTCGAGCGCCTCTATGTGCGCGGAGACCATGGTCTCGACTTCAACCTTGAGCCCCTCCGAGTCGATAGTCGCCGTAGTCATCGCCGCCGCCGCCGCTTCCAGCGCCGCCACCCGCGACTCCCACTTCTCATCCTGCTTGACGAAGCGCTTGTCGAGCTCGGATAGAATCGCCTTGGTCTGTGCATCGAGCGCGAGCTTGAGATTTGGGTCGATCGCTCCCGCCATCTTCGCCTTGCGAGTGTAGTGCTGGGACAACTCCAGATCTGAGGACCGAAGTCTCTGCTGCAGGTTGTTAGCTACCTAATCTGGAGAGAGGAGGAAGAAGACTTGCAGAGGAAGAAGAAGGCAGAGATAGCAGAGCGAGAGAGGAATTGTATTACGGAACTTTGTGTTCGGTTACAATAATTCATACCCTCTCTCCCTCTCGCGGCTGGCTAATATAGCGAGTCCGCACACTTACAAGCCCATGGCTACTCACACACGACATAACTAAGCCCACTGTGATCCAGTATACTTCATGTTCTGCTTCGGAGCCCGCTTCCCCCGGCCCATGTCCGGTCCTTGCTCACTTGCCGTATCAGCCACAGTAGCGTCGCTGACAACTTACATCACAGTCCCGCAAACACCATAGTTCTAGCATTTTCTTGAAGTCATTAAGAAAAGCAGCGACCTGTTTGGTGGTAACATATAACGAAAACACTATCATGTATGGTCCTTCCGATCACCACCTAAATATAACACGGTCCAACTAACTATAGTATTCCACATGCTATTTTTGCACTTGGCGAGCTAGACTCCCTCCGCGCCTCTCAGTTGTCAGCGCACACACCACTGTGTGCTTCTTCTTTCCACAGCAACACCGCGTGCGGAAGCTTGAATCACTGCTCGATCGATCGCCATGGACGCTAACATCGGAGATCCAAGGTTCACGCCATCTGTGGAGCGGGCGTTCGAGGGACAGCCGGAGCGGGGGTTCTTGGGTCATGTGACGCTGCGTGCATTGATCGTCTCGGCAGTGCTGGCGGTCATCTTCTGCTTCATAGATCTGCGCATCCACATGACCGCCGGCATCGTGCCGTCGATGAATATGCCCATCACAGTTCTAAGCTTCTTCTACCTCAAGTGGCTCGTCTCCCTGATGAAGCGCTGCGGCATAGCCGCGCAGTCTTTTACGCGCCAGGAGAACACCTTTGTTGTCACCGCCGTCAATGGCTGCGTTAACGTAGCGCTCACAGGTAAAATTCATGTTACACAACCCTGACTCTGGGAATTCAGGAAAATGCTCTTTGTTTGGGAGATTTATCATTCATACCTCCCTCGTGCGAACCGTGGAAATTTTCCCCTGGGCTGATTTGTTTACTTCATAATTTTACACGAAAACCTCTCTCTTCCTTTTCGTATGACAAAACTGACCATTTCTTTCCTTGCCTCCAGGTGGTTTCGCAACCTGTACGGCCGGGATGTCTAGTATAGTAGCCAAAACTCTTGTTGATAATCCAAATAAATCGGATATCGTTGAAAACGTTGACACAGGAAGATATATGCTATTCCTCTTGCTTATTGGTCTCGCTGCAGTATTCGTCATTATACCTTTTAAGCAGGTAGTCCTTTCGTTATATCCATTCTGTAGATCTCTCCTTGAATAGAAAAATTATGTCTTCAGTACTTTTTTTTTAGTAAAATCAATGGCCATTGTACTTGTTCGTTTGTGTCGATTTGGTCATTATACTTACGAAAATGCAAGTTGTGGCCATAATTAAGCACATTTTTAAGGGCATTTTTTATATGTTCAGTAATTAAGCACAATTTGGTCGATTTGGATGTCTTCAGTAATTAAGCACGTTTCCTTTTTAAATTTGCAACTAGTCCCCCAGTTGTCTGGTCCCATATCACTGATATAAGGGTAGCTTATGAATATTTATTTATAAAAAAGCAATGCTCTCTACTTTGTCGTTAAGCCTTCATTGTGAAAAAAAAAAAGTTCAGAAAGAATCTAGTCTACAGTGAAATTAATAGTAAACCTCCACAATCATGTCTAACTTTTTTATCTCTTACTATTTGTTTCCTGATCGTTTTCATTTTCATCTCACTGCAGATCATGCTTATCGACTATAGATTACTATTCCCGTCTGGTACAGTTTCAGCCCTCCTTGTTAACAGTTTTCACACCCCTGAAGGAGCTGATGCAGCAAAGTAAGAATAGTGTTCCTTTCGGTGTTTCTGCTAATAAATATTTTGATGAAATTTCAAAACTCATTATATTTCATATGTTTATGAACCAAATAGTATACTAATATTCATCATATAATCAGGATCCAGGTCTCGGCTCTCCTTAAATCATTTTATGGTAGCCTTTGTTGGACTGTATTCCAGTGGTTCTACACGGCAGGAAACAATTGTGGATTTCAATCCTTCCCAACATTTGGACTAAAATTATATCAGAACAGGTGGATTAATCTATTCCCATAGATGTCAATAGAAGCTATATATGATGCTGCAAGCCTCTCCATTCAAACTAAAAAGTTTTATGTTCAGATTTGGTATTCAAAAACATGTCAAGTAAATCAAAGCATCAAATAGTTTTAGTGGATTAAAAATAAAGTTATTTGTCCACCATGCAATGTGAAGAATATTGCACAGTAATGATCAGGAAATCAACTAACTTTGTAATCTTATGTCAACTACTATCTCTCTATACATGGAATTGGTAATAGACTCCAACTCATGCATTCATTAGAACAAATCATTGTAATATCCATGGTCCAAGTCATATAGTTTGAAAAGAAAAGTCCATTTTACTCCCTCCCCCCCCCCCCCCCCCCCAAAAAAAAACAATTCACTTTGTATGTTTAACAACCTGAACAAAATCATTGCTCAATTAACTCCCTTAAACAGTCCAGGTTGATGCAACATACCCCCTCATGTGATTTGCCTTTTTTGTTTCTCAATGTACAGGCTGAATTTGAAGCTAAAATTTTGCGTGATGATAGCTCACACAACAAGCTATGTTAAAATATTTAAAGCATATTTTGACACCATCTGTATGCATTTATTGTTAATTTTTATTAGACTGTGTAAATAGTATGCAAAAAACATGTTATAATTATTTTAATATAAGTTGTCGTGTTAGTTATCACCGAACAAAATTTGAGCTTCAAATTCCATTTGTACACAGAGAAACAAATAAGACAAATCACGATATAGGGATATAGTGCACCAACATGAATTGTGAGGGAGTAGTTTAAGCCATATTTTATTAGGGCGCAAAAGAGACAAAGTGAATTATTCAGGGGAGTAAAATGTATTTTTTTTCTAGTTTGAAAAAAAAGTCTTAAACATTATAATTTTATTTCGAAGGCCATTTTAAATTTAGTGCAGATTTTACGTCCTGGGGTTCTGGCATCCCAGTTAACGAATTTAGAAACTAACAATGTTTAAAAAGTTTATAAAAAATATCATGTATGTAGTTACGTGAAATTAATTAAACATGTGAAAAATCATCATGTCACAACAGTGAAAAATCGTCATGTCAAATCCATCTTAGATGTCCAAAAACAAAATAAACAAGAAACAATCTGCCATTATTCATCATGTCACAACAGTGAAACTTATCTTTTTTTTTTAATTCTCGGTTTAAAAGATGAATTTGAAAGCACTATTTGTGTATTACATGCACATTTTTTGTGCAGTTTTTGAAACATTTAAATATGTTGGATTGATACCCTTTCTCTTATGGCGGGGACACCAGAATCTCTGGCCACCAGTGAATTTCCCTTTTAAATTTGTAGTAGCGGGGCAGGAACAAGTTAGTGGTGCACTTACACGCTTATAATTCAACAGTACTTTATTACATGAATATAAAAGAATTAGTCATGGTAACTGTGGTCTGAATATAAAAGAATTTACATGACTGAGGCCATCTATGTGTACGTGAAACTTTTTAACTTATTACCTAGCTATAAGTTGGTCCTTGACGTCTCACTCACAGTCCAATGATAACTTTTTTAGGCATTATTTCCCTTCGTCTTCATCATTGACAAGCATCGTTAATGTTCTTACATACTTTGTGCCTACAGATTCTACTTTGACTTTTCTACATTATACGTCGGTCTTGGCATGGTTTGCCCGCATATAGTTAATTTTGCCTTACTTTGTGGAGCCATCATCTCTTGGGGCATCTTATACCCTTATATTGAAAGCAAACAAGGGGATTGGTATTATGAGAAAAATCCAACAAGTTTAAATGGATCGAATGGATATAAGGTATGTCGGATGCAACAAAACAAGAAAGCACTTGTTATCTGATTTTTGTTTCAATTTTCCATATGAAATAATTTTTTGGTGAAAAATGCATTTTCGTAGCTGTTGCCACAAAATTCCACTAACTTTTAAAATCCAAACATTATTCAGATGATTGCAACATTTTAGGGTTACTTGATTATCAATATCAGAGCAGTTATTAATATGTTTATTAATATTTTTTATTGAGAATGGATATCGCTGTTAATAAACTGGCTGATAGTATAACACCATTATGAGCTTGCTGGATATGACACAGATATGGCATGTAAACCATCCGATAACATGTAATGAGTCATACGTTTGATCCACATTTGTTGGTGCTTCTTGTGTTCAATTGTATTTAAGGTGACCAAATAGTGTAATTAGTTCATTTGATTATTACATTGTCAATTGTATTGCATTATTATTTATATTGCTAGTCCTTCAAAGAGTAGATATATCAACTTTTCAAATTATGTGCTATAGGTATTCATTGGCGTAACAATAATCCTTACCGACGGCTTGTTCAACTTTTTCACACTCGTCACTGCGTCCATATCTGACTTTTACAATAAAACTCAAGAACAGGATTCAGGAATGGCAAGCTATGTCACTAAACACCCGAGTCTATCCTACGATGATCGAAAAAGGATTGAGCTACTTATTTCAGACCAAATACCTCGTCCCCTACCTGTGATTGGATACATCTTATGTGCAACAATTTCTTCAGTTGTCATCCCTTCCATCTTCCATCAGATTAAATTTTACCATGTAGCAGCACTATATATTATTGCTCCAGTATTTGCCTTCTGCAACAGTTATGGAGTAGGACTAACTGATTGGTCAGCCGCACCAACTTATGGCAAGTTCACAATCTTCATAATATCAGCATGGATTGGCCAACCTGGCGCTGTTGTCGCTGCCCTTGTATCTTGCTCAATAATGATTGCAGCTGTCCACATATCATCACAGGCCATGCAAGATTTCAAGACAGGTTACATGACGTTGACATCACCGCAAGTTATGGTGGCGGGGCAGATATATGGTATAATTCTTGGTGCCATTATTAATCCATGCATCTATTATGCATTTAAAGAAACAGTCAAGAACAAACTTCATATTGGAGCACCGCATTCCGAATTCCCTTGCCCCTATGCTGGAGTCTATCGAGCGATCGGGGTAATTGGCATGGGAGGGATAAAGGAACTACCAAAACACTGTGTTACAATTTGCATAGTGACTTCATGCATAACAATAGCTATAGATTCACTTAGACTGGTATCTCAGAGAAAAGGTTGGACTATACAGAACTATATTCCTAGTATGACAGCCTTTGCAGTGCCGTTCTTCACTGGAGCAGGCATCGCCATATCGATGTCCATGGGTAGTGTTGTGAAGTATGTCTGGAAATATATTGACAGTTCAAGTGAAGAGCTATTATCTGCCGCAGTTGCAGGGGGGCTGATTAGCGGAGAAGGACTATTTGCATTACCAACAGCAATACTAACAATGAACAAAGTGGAGCCACCAATCTGCATGAAGTTTCTTCCTAGTGGAGAGGAGCTCAGAGAAGTGGATGCATTCCTAGGTAATTTGGCATCCGCAAATTAAGTCTTAGAAAAGTATTTAGTGAATAAATTTGTGGATCCTCAAAGGATGCACTGTATTCAGGGATTGAGTGTGTACAACGTGCTGTTTATTTGCCATAGAAGCACTGTTTTCTTAACTGGATATACTGGTTGCTAAAGGGGAATGACTTTACAGCTACTTCTGTTTTTTTTAGACCTTTAATGCAACTTCTGTTGGATATATATGCCCAACAGACAATACGGATTACATGGTGGTTATATACGGATATTGATTGTGAGGGATTGGAGCGCTAATTGGCCTACAACATGAAAGCCCATTAGCGCATTCTATACAAATAGGGGCGGGGTTCAGGACACCACTAATCCACGTCGCCTAACCCTAGTCACTGTCGGCCCTCTCTTTCCCACGAAGCCCTAGTCACGCCGCGGTGCTAGCACACCGGCTTATATGGTGTTCCACCTCTGTACGTTTGGATACCGCATGGAGAGACGCCGCCATGGGTCTGATCAGTTGGGTCTACTTACTCTACGTTGGACAGGCAGGCTACTCCAACAATGCTTCTATTCCGCCTGCTCATCTAGTGGTAACTATATATGATCCCTCTCGCTTGGTATTCGTGGATGAACACGGTAGATAAAATTGTTTTATGCTAGCATAGCGTATCTTGTTCCCTAACAACTTCTAGGGGTTTTTATTTCGGACATCAGCACATCTGGATGTACTTAAATAGGTGTATCAAAGAAAAATGGTTGCATCATATTGTAGTTTCGGTTATCGGCTCAAATAATCACTAGTATGTAAAACTCCTATATTCTAAGCTTGCACGTACATAAATTTTATTGACATGATTAGTGCATCGATGCATTTTGTGAAAAAAAAAATCCAAGAAGATACAAGGGCGACGAATAAACGGGAAAAATGGTACCGAGGTGGGTAAAAAGATGTCAATTGGTAAAATTTTACTGATGCCACTTATGACGACAATCGATGATATAGGTCGGCAAAGATATTTACCGACTTATGCTGAGTTGTGGCCTTTAGACTGATGATGAATTGCTAATAATGGACCGTGGAGGTAGTGACCAGCGATGCTGTCGCCGACGAGGTGCTGGCATATCTTGACGTGGTTTGTCAGCAGCAAGTGACTTCATGAACTGGAGCTCAAAGTGGATATATTTGCGCATAAGCTCTGTGTGGTGTGTGTGTGTGTGTGTGGCCACGTTCAACAGCTTCATCAGCCGCTCATGGTGTTCAGGGTTTGCAGGCTTGCAGCTAGTTCAAGTGAGGTGCATTATATTAGTTTTCATCTCGATGAGCGCATAAAGTGTATATTAACGAATGCGTTAGAGCGCCCCAAAGGTTGACTTTAAGTTGGCTCTTAGAATTATTTATTAGAGAAAAAGAAGATAGAGAAGGCAAGTAGCTCTTTCTCAAGAGATAGTCTCTAAAGACAATGAGAGACTTAAACATAGACTTTGCTATTTATCAATCTTTTGCAAAAGCTGGCTGTCGGATACCTAAATTCAGGTATCCGCAGTTAACCTCAAAACACCATAATTAGGGGAAAAAGACGATCGTGTCCTAGGTTCCGACATCAACCGGGGGGCGGCCCCGCACTGTCCCCGACCCACGACGGCCAAGCCACAGGAGTCGGCCGCCTCATAGGACCGTGTCCGACCCCCGTTCGCCAAGGGCGCCACGTGGGGCCCGATCCGACCCATAGCCCGCTCCCTCGACCCCAGTCGCTCGACCCCGACGAGGCGGAGAGCAGCCGAGCGAACGAGGGTACAGCCTGACGGTTGGGCTGCATTTAATTCGAACACAAGTGGGGATCCTTTTGCCCATCCCGCAACGTGAGCCACCGTCTCCGCACGTCCCACAGGGATGTTTGACAGCGGTCAAACTGCTACGCGCGCGGTAACAGACCCATACGGCGCCAAACAGGGTCAGAACAGTGGCCAAACAGTGATCAACAAGACTCGGACACGATCGTCGCGATGGGACAGCGGCCAACGTCATCGTCCTCGCCCGCGGGAAGGGGCAGCGGGAAAGGAGGAGCTTGTCCTTGCTCATGACCTGCCTACGCCCTTCACCTTAGCTTTCTTTTTCTTTTTTCCTCCATTGTAATGCCCACCTTCCCTTGACCAGATAAAGGGAGGTGGACCACGGCAAGGAGGGCTGATCATCATTCCATTCTCCACTCGCACGCTCACTTTCGCTCGTTCTTGCGATGCATGCCAGGACGAGCTCACCGGCATTCACCAACACTTCACTAGAACAGATATGCTGATTAGTGACGTTTTAAACGCGTCACCGATTGCTTGTAGTGACGAATTTTTCGTCATAAATCGTGATTTATGACCTTTTAGGGACCGTCAGCAGTCGAGCGTGGTCAGTCGTGATTTACGACGTTTTCACTGTTCGGGCAGCCAGCCCGGGCAGCAAGGGTATGATACGGTACTTTTATACGTATATTGCCACGATGGCACGATGACATGGCGCCCAACGTGGCAGCGTTGCCACATAAGCATGATGACGTGTCCATACACGTGTCAACTTTCTACTGGTCCACATGTCGTTTTTTTTACTGGTTCACGTGTCATGTTTTCAAGAGTCCACGTGTCACTACTCTATTGGTCCACGCGGCCTTTTTTTACTGGTTCACGTGTCATGTTTTCAAGAGTCCACGTGTCACTACTCTATTGGTTCACGTGTCGTTTTTGTATTAGTTCACGTGTCTTAATTCTAAGAGTACACGTGTCGCGCTTTTATTGGTCCACGTGTCACTTCGCGGTTGGTCCACGTGCCTTTTCCTGATTGTTCCACATGTCAATTGCCCAGATCGTCACCCAGCACATAAATGGCTTTATGCGGGCCCATTTGAGGTCCAACTATTTCGTCACAAATTATATCAGGTTGGATCGTCACAAGCTGATGCCAAATTTATCTTGTTAAATACATAGAAGAGTCATGTATACATGACAAACCAAAATGATGTCGGAGTTCACATTCCATACAGTGCCATATTACAAAATGGTGACCCACGAACGGAGAGTTCAGTAATCACACCAAAACTAATCAGACTAGAAAATCATTCAAATGTCAGAGATGAAGGATGCACCTGACCACCCTCAAAATTAGACATGAGGCAAGCGATCATGCTTGCCTTTCGTGCTGATTCCTTCCTCAAGTGCTCTAACTGCGCTTCCACAGTGCGGTTTGAGTCTCTTGCTTCTTGCACTTGCTTCCGCAAGGCATCGATCTCCCTCCTCTGTTGTTCAACTTGTTGGGAGAGTAGCTGCGACTACAGAAGGCGAAGGGTCAAATAACACCAGGATAAACAGGATGACTAACAAGTCGAAGGCTCCTAGGACCACACCAAAGGCCTTCCAGCTCTAGCGAAGGGTTACAACCAACAAGCGAAGGCCTTCCGCCTAGTAGCGAAGGCATCGAGACACATAGCGAAGGGTGTAACAACCAACGCCAAGTTGCGTAGCAAAAATGCCCAGTGGCATGACTGTAATATTGATCTCTCCCCCCTTATAAATATGGAGGGAAGAGCTCCTGTAATGACATCTGTTTTTCGGGCCGCGAGCCAAAGAGACATCATTTACTCCGTCCATAATTCTCTACCGTGTTTTTACCCCTTCGCCCGGCATCACGGACGACTGAGGGCTTCGGCTATTGAACAACGTAAGTATCATAGAACGTTAACACTTCAGGAGGGCTTCGCTGAGCGCAGAAGAAGCCATCCAAGGAGCGACGAGGCTTCGCGAGGCTCTACTCCGAGAACAAGAACCTTCGGAGGGCTTCGCGAGGGCCGACTTCCACTACAACACTCGTTGGAGGGCTTCGCCGAGTCTCTCAAGACCTTCGATCCCCCAACATTTGGCGCCGTCCCGCGGGGCGAACCCACGACCACGATCAACAACTCAAGATGGCGAGAGGCAAGTCATCAAAGACAGTAGACATTGAGACACAACGCGCGGAGGCCGAAAAAAGAGAACGGCGGGCGAAAGAGGAGGAAGAGAGGATAGCGAAGGAGCAAGAGAAACAAGCCGAAGTGAATCAGAGAAGTTTCCAAAAAGCGAAGTAACCAAGAAGGAATCAAAAACAAAAAATGAGACACTCCACATACAGCAAACAACTTTCCAGAAGTCAACCTCAGACAACATTGAGGACCTGGACAGAAGCGAAGGCAATTTGGAAGTAAGAGAAAAAGGATTTACAAAGAGTCATCCAATCATAGAAGACTTGACCAAGTCATACAAATTACAAGATAAACCTACGAACTACTTCCTAGTCTTGCTACGAGTACGACTAGCAACCCCGGAACATTGCGAAGGCTTAGCTCGACGAATATCAGGGCCCTCGTCATCACTAATGACAATCATGCCAGGAGGAACAACAGCAAGAGGAACTGGTTGCGGAGGAACCTCAATAAGAGCATTCCTTCCAGTCAGTCGATCAAGCTCTTCGAAGTGATCCACAAGATCTTGAGGAAGCGCATCTCCGCGCTTGAAACCACCACGCATCAGCTCCTTCACTATACCACAAGGAAGACGATCCCACAAAGAATCCATATCCAAAGTTGAAGACAAGCAAAAAGGCAGAAATTCGGGAGGAATCACCGGCATATATATCAAGCAATGAGGAACACTCCAGATGAATCGATATTTTTTCATCATAAAAGTATAAATATATATGGCCTTGTCTCATTTCAGACAAGAGGACAATGTTCGCACAAAAAGGCAGAGAAAGATACATGCTTCGACAAACGACACTTACGAGGATATCATTGTTGGCGTCTCTTACGGTCACGCGGGAAACACGCGACCGCGGGGAGACGCCGGGGGTTATGGAATTGTTCACTTGCACTATTTAACCAAATAATCCACAACTAGTAACAAGTACTAGATATGAATTATAAGGTTTGTCATGTTAAATAGAATATCCGCAACCAGACGGATAACCCGTTGTAGCATTTCACCCGAGAGTATTCCAGGGTATCGTATTTATATTTTCCCAAAGGAAGACATGGTTGACAAGAGTCCTTATGTTCATGGTGTTACAAACGATAGGTGATATAACCACATTCCAATGCAGGGGTGAGGTTTAATAATAATAAGGATAGTGTGACACACACGAAGGCATTCCACTCTCTCTAATAAAAGGCGAGAGACAATCCTAAGCAATGCTAAGTTAGACTAGCGAGCTACTACTCCAAAGGTACAACATTCATATAGCGTGCACAACCTCTACCTATCATCTAGCGTCATGCAAGCACAAGCAAGCATCTAATGCCTAGGCAACATCAGGAGATCCGGCATACGCAAGGTCTGCCTCGCGACTCCGGCCTATTTACGTACTCCTATGCCGTGCCCGAACGTGGAGGGTTCCTTTGGATGGACAGGGCTGTCACTTCCTGCCACCTACCTCTACAAACCGTGGGACACGCACATACCCAAGGGTGGATAGACTACCCCGGCACCATGCCGGCGTTACTAACCACGACTCTAGATCCCTCGAGGCACCCCCAACCCTTCGGATCGACGGGGTGATAAATCTAGAGCACCTTTGCAGGACAATGAGCCCGATGCCTAAACATGAGAACAACTAGCATAAACTAGATAAAAGGGATCAAAGATAGCACTAAGTCATGCATAAGCGTTCGTCGCTCAAGAACGAGCGACGAACGATGAACGATTAAGCAAGTTCAAGAATAATCGATGATCGAGTATGAACGAACGAAGAACGAATGATGAACGAGCATGAACGAACAACGAACGATCATACAAGATCATGATAGAACTAGCAAGCTCATAACAACTATATGAATACTTGTATTCCATAGATTAAATAACAAGTCTTACAAAGAGAGAGAAAGGATACAAGAGCGCTACCCAATTCTCCACAAGACTTTGGGAGCAATAGGGCAACCCACTACTCAGCCTAGCACTACCTAGAATTGCCTCTAGCTCTAGTGTGAGGAGGAGGGAATGATCCTTGTGTATTGTGTGTCTTGGAAGGAGGGGGGGTACCCCTCCTTATATAGTCCTTGAAGGTCGGCAACTTTGAGGCGGTTCCCGAGGTCGGTGGCATTTAATGCAGGGGGAACCGACCTCCAGAGGTCGGTTACAAACCGCCATAGAAAGATGGGCCCAGGGGGCCACCCTGCCAGGTCGGCCGACCTGGCCAGGGGGGGTCGGCTGACCTGTGCCTGGCCCCTCCTGGGCTGGGCTTTGGCAGGTGGCTCCCCCTCTGGGTCTACTTGTCTGGTCCAGGTGCATTTGGCCTTAGTTGTGTTGGACTTTGACGAGATTTGGCCTTTTGTCTTGGAGTTGTATTCCCGCGGCGAACGTTGTTTTGTAGAAGTGTTGATTCGTCGCCTTGGGGCATGATTTCACCTGGATTTCTCCCTTATTCCACCTGCACACTAAAATCTAGAGGTACATGTGGAAATAGGTTATTCTTAAATCATATGCGTGTAAAGAATGTCCAATCCTTCTTGTTTATTGAGCTAGTTGACGGTCGAAATTGGTCCGTAACGACCGTCAACAACTCCCCCAAGCTTACCCCTTGCTCGTCCCGAGCAAGAAGTATGACTTTAGGTTGTTGATCAGGAGTTGCTACAATGCCTACTTCTCAAAGGTACCAAGTGTATAACAAAGATACTCATCCTTGAGTTGAATAAGTTGGCCAAGGTAACTTACCCTTTTCCCTTAGTCCTTATAGGGCTTTTTGCTTTATACTTCACCTTGGGCGGTTGAGAGAGAGAACGGTGTACGAGCATTTGTTTTCTCATTCCTTGTCTTGCTTTTATTCTCCGGAGGTTTTCAAAAAGATTTTCAAAAATAAAACTAAGTTCCTCAAGTGATACTCTCGAGTCGCTCAAGTGGTGTTTTTATCCCTTACCAAGGCATGTGTGTTGCCTCATCCTACATTTAATAGGCTTTTTGTGGAGCTCAAGGTAGGATATGAAGAGAGGCATACTTGCATTCATATTTTGCAAAACCAAAAGAGTGGATCCATGGAGATAACAGGCCATACAATCAAAGATCAAGATGTGCAAGTGTGTATATGTGGATGGTGGTGTAAGTGACTACTCCTCTTTTTGTTCACCTCTCTTTATTTTATATTTTGGGGCATGGCTATCTTTTCTTCTTTCTTTTTCCATGCTCAAAATGAGAGCAGATAAATTTTCTTTTTCTTTTTATGCTCATCTTCTGTGAGCTTTATTTTCTTTCTTTCTTTTGCATAGCCATGCCTAATTTTGATATTTCAAGAGAGGTGATAAATTGTGAGGAGTGTCTTTATTTTGGTGGATGGTATGATATGTTGCTAACTTCCGGTGTAGAAGTTTGGCATATGAGGTGGAATGTGTACGTGATCTTGATCATGAGAGTATGAAAAGCATCTCACTAGGGTCACACAATTTTGATAAAGCTCAATGAAATGACAAGCAGCATATGTAAGGTTTTTCATTAAGTACTACATATGGCTTTGGTAGGAATTTATCATCACTGAGGAACTTATAAATTTTTATGATTTTCGAAAACAAAAAGCTCCGGAGTTTTCAAGCTTAACTTGGAACAAGATTGCATCAGCTCTTTTTATCATATCATCTCTCACAACAACTTGGGTTCAGTGCAAGCGTATGCTACCCACAAGTTTCAGGTTCTAAGCAAGTATTTTTCAGCCAACAAACTCAAAACTTGGAGAATACTAAGTTATAAACTAGGCACAAGAGAGAAATACGGCAGAGCAACTATTCATCATCTCAACATAGAAGGAAAAGAAACATTTTTACAGCACATAAAAAGAAACTATACTAATTATTTTTGTTCTTTTTAGTTTTGTTATTTTTATTTTGTTTTTCATATGAGAAGCAGGAACAAGCAAAAAATGAAAGGAAAAGGATACAAGTTGCGATGCATGATACCTTAGCGGGGGGCATGGTGTCTCCCCCCCAAGCTTGTTCTTGCTCATGGGTTTGGTGGATTGAACCCCATGTGGCGAAAGTAAGCCG
Organism: Eragrostis curvula; assembly: GCA_007726485.1. NCBI lineage: Eukaryota > Viridiplantae > Streptophyta > Magnoliopsida > Poales > Poaceae > Eragrostis > Eragrostis curvula. The sequence continues at coordinate 19,946,285 of CM017445.1, forward strand.
AAAGATCGGCTTGTCCCCGCTCCGTCATGTTGGTGAGGTTGGTGAGCTGGGTGTCGGTGCGTTCTTGCCACTGATAGGTTTGTAGGATGTGTTGATTCAGCGCGTATTGAGTGTCTTCCGCCGTGGTCTCAAGCCTTCCCATTTGCTCGGAGAGGTTGTTCATTGCTTGCTCAAGGTGGAAACCTTGAGTCGCACCAGAGTCGGAGGAGTGTTCCTCCCATTGTTGTTGCGGAGTGAACATCCTTGGGTCATGCCCCAAGGTTTGCCACGCCGAGCCCCCGGCCATGTGCGGTGGCGGGGCTGAGTATACACCGGGAAAATACCCGGTGTGACCATACCCCGGGCCGCCATGAGCCATGGGCTGCGGTGTGGGTGCCTCGGAACTTGATGGCTGCTCCGACCTGCGCGTCCTCCTGCGAGAAGAAATACTCCTGTGCGCACTCTCCATTTCTGTTTGTTACAGCAGCTCCGTGTCAAATGCTCGCGTAGGAGCAAAGATACGGTTTTGAAGAAGTGCGTAGGCGTTCGTCTCATGCTTGCCCACCAAGTCGAGGTCGGTGTCGGCGAGGAGATGATGCTCGTTGTTGCTCTCTTCTTCGGCTGCATGTGGTGGACTTGGCGGTGGTTCGACCACGGGGCGCGCGCGCGTGCTTCGGCGTGAAGAGCTTGGACTTGAGCTTGAGCTTAGGGACTTCTTCAACGATCCGTACAGCCGCTTTGCTCCCGACATGGCTGCAGCGAGGAGAGCAAGAACACAAGAACAAAAACTCCGAATGGGTTATGTTAGGAAAAATCAAATCGGCGAAACCGTCGGTTGTTCTTGTGAGTAAGAACGCAACTTGCAATCCTCAAAAACAAACTGAAAACACACTAAAACCAACGAAAAAGATTTTTGCAGAATGTTGAGGCAAGAAGCAAGAGAGCGCAATGGAAAACTTGGGAGCTTTGAGAGTGAAGTGTGTGAGGAGTGAAAATGAGAGAATGAGAGGGAGAGAGCTCAATGGCCGGCCAGCTCCATTTATACGTGCAGCATTACAGCTGTTTTCGAACGTTGGAGAGGCAATGTGACCGTTGGAGCAAAGGAGGGGGGCAGCAACGGCTAGCCCAGGTCGGCCGACCTGTCCTGGTGGGGTCGGCCGACCCCTCTGTGGGGCCCACTGGCTCCTTCCTTGGCCTGTAGCCTCCAACGGTCATATGGTTCATGACCTTGGCTGCTATGCCCAGAAAATCCTCGAAAATATTGCTCATAAAGATTTCCAAATAAAAACATGCCTCAAAAATCCAAATGGTTTTCGAAAAAATTTGAAACTAGAAGAGAAAATATTGGAAAATTCCAACATGTGAAGATTTATTGTAGTGGTACAGAGGTAACCCAAAACCTTGCACAAAAGAGTGAAAAAAGTTTTGAAGAACCAAATATTTTTGGAGATTAATTTTTGTATGCATGGCGAGATGAAAATTCAAATATGCTGGCGGAAAAAATTCAAACGATTGAAATAAGAATTTCTTGTGGTGAAATAAAATATGCAAGGTGATTTTAAAGTTTTTAAATGCAAGTGGTGGGTTTGAAAAGGAAAATTCAAAAAGGAATCAAAAGAAATGATAATGCCGATTATCCTGTCGGTCCAGGGCTTCGCCGTTTTAAGTCCGGCGAGCAAGGACTTCTCCATACGTTTCATTCTTGAGGTGTCGGCCCCGTCCTTGGAGAAGAGGATGAAGATGGCTGCACCTTCTTTACTTGCCACATTTGTTTGATCTTGGGTTGTGTTGGTGGCTTCTCAATTTGAGGGGTCGATTTCTTGACCCATAACCCCGGCCTTGTTGTTGCGGGCTTCTTGGGTTGGTACCATGACGGGTTCTCACGTTTGTCAATTTGCTTCCAAAGAGCAATGAGACTATCCGTCTTTCTCGGGGTCACTTCAACTTCTTTGATGTTTGAGGGGTTTGGCCCATACTTGATCTTGATCATCGAGCATTGTTCTTTTCGGGGTTGGAACTCGAATTTCTCCTCCTTCCCATTGATGTAGAGGCGGATTTCTCCAACTCCAACATCAATTTGGGCCTTTGTGGTGCTAAGGAAGGGACGTCCCAAGATGAGGGCCGTTTCCTTGTCAATATCCATGTCCAGCACCACAAAGTTCACCGGGATGGTGTGGCCTCTTATGAATACCGGCACATCTTCCGCAATTCCCATTGGAAAGCCAAAGGATGAGTCGGCCAATTGTAGCCGCATCGCTGTTGGCGTGAGGAACTTGTACTTTAATTGCTCGAAGATTGCCTTGGGCATAATGCTCACGCTGGCCCCAAGGTCGCACAGTGCGTAGTTGAAGTGGAATCTCTTGATTGCACAAGGGATTACTGGAAAGCCTGGATCAGCTTTTATTGTAGAAGGTTCTTCTCTTATTTGCCTGTTCTCCCCTGCATGATTAGTCTTACGAGAGAACATTTCCCCTCTCGTAGTGATAACGTTAACTTTTTCAATGGGAGATTCTGGTTGCCCAGGAATCTGCCCGGAATTAGAGGTAGGAACAAGAGCAGCAAGCTGAGCAAGTTGGGTTTCTATCATTTTGTTAAAACTCAGCTGATTTTTGAAAGCGGAAGAAAAACCGTCTAGCTGTGAATTTATATTTTCTAAAACTTTATCGTTGGCAGCAAGCTTTTTGTTGATTGATTCATTAATTTTAGCTTGGCCAAGAACCAAATCTTTCAAAGAGGGCTGATTATTGTAAAAACCAGGAAAATTGTTACCTCTATTTTATCCTTTACCTCCGTTTGGATGATACCCGTTGTTGTTGTTCATGTAGAACGCATCTTCTTGGGTGTGGGGGCAATTCTTCCCCATATGGCCCGTATCCCCGCATTCCTCACACGTCATGTGTGAGTCCAATGCACGAACACTACCACTTGAAGTGTGTTCATCCAAACGCTTCATGAGAAGGTCAAGTTTGGCGGACAACATGTCCACTTCCTTGACAGGGTGGATGCCTCTTGAGCGTGTTTGGAGTCGATCATCGCTCCACCCTTGATTGGAGACCATCTTCTCTATAAGATCTTTTACTTGAGTAACGGTTTTGGAGAAGAAGGCTCCTCCAGCAGCGGCATCCATATGTCCACGGGCTGTTGGTGTTAACCCGTTGTAAAAGTGTTGAAGAATGAGCCATTCTTCCATCCCATGGTGTGGGCAGGCTGATGTGTATTCTTGGAGCCTTTCCCATGCCTCGGGTATGGATTCATTTGTTGCTTGCTGGAAGCTTGCAATTCTTCCACGAAGAGCATTGGTTTGCCCATCGGGAAGAACTTAGCGAGGAACGCCGTAGAACATTTGTCCCAAGTGTCAATATTGGCACGGTTTGCATAGAACCATTGTTTCGCTTTCCCAAGGAGGGAGAGCGGAAATAAACGGAGCTTGATAGCATCTTGATTGCCTTCTCCCGTGCCTGACGTGTTGCATATTTCTAGGAATTGTTGGAGATGAGAGTTGGCGTCCTCGGAAGCCTTCCCACAAAAGGGTATGGCTTGCACCATAGTGATGAGGCTGGACCTTATGTTAAGTCCGGCGTCACCAACGTCGACGTTGGGTCCAATGGGCACATTGGCGACGGTGGGCGCGGAGTATTCACGAAGGGTCTTTTCAGCCATGACGTTTGACGTAGATGGTGCGGAAGATGCGGGTTCGCTTGTCGAGAGTACTTGAGGGGAGACGACGACGCGGTGTCGAGTCTTCCTCACAAGTGACTCGGGATTATCAACGAAGTTTTTCGGCAAGTCGAATCCACGCGTACACTATCCTGTTTTCACATCAAAGAGAAAACAGATCAAGGTTAGCCTGCATGGGCAATGGTTAAACCACATCAAGTGTAATCATGAACAATCATTGTATTCTTGTTAACCAATGTCTTCCCCGGCAACGGCGCCAGAAATGCTTGTTGGCGTCTCTTACGGTCACGCGGGAAACACGCGACCGCGGGGAGACGCCGGGGGTTATGGAATTGTTCACTTGCACTATTTAACCAAATAATCCACAACTAGTAACAAGTACTAGATATGAATTATAAGGTTTGTCATGTTAAATAGAATATCCGCAAGCGGACGGATAACCCGTTGTAGCATTTCACCCGAGAGTATTCTAGGGTATCGTATTTATATTTTCCCAAAGGAAGACATGGTTGACAAGAGTACTTATGTTCATGGTGTTACAAACGATAGGTGATATAACCACATTCCAATGCAGGGGTAAGGTTTAATAATAATAAAGATAGTGTGACACACACGAAGGCATTCCACTCTCTCTAATAAAAGGCGAGAGACAATCCTAAGCAATGCTAAGTTAGACTAGCGAGCTACTACTCCAAAGGTACAACATTCATATAGCGTGCATAGCCTCTACCTATCATCTAGCGTCATGCAAGCACAAGCAATCGTCTAATGCCTAGGCAACATCGGGAGATCCGGCATACGCAAGGTCTGCCTCGCGACTCCGGCCTATTTACGTACTCCTATGCCGTGCCCGAACGTGGAGGGTTCCTTTGGATGGACAGGGCTGTCACTTCCTGCCACCTACCTCTACAAACCGTGGGACACGCACATACCCAAGGGTGGATAGACTACCCGGCACCATGCCGGCGTTACTAACCACGACTCTAGATCCCTCGAGGCACCCCCAACCCTTCGGATCGACGGGGTGATAAATCTAGAGCACCTTTGCAGGACAATGAGCCCGATGCCTAAACATGAGAACAACTAGCCTAACTAGCATAAACTAGATAAAAGGGATCAAAGCTAGCACTAAGTCATGCATAAGCGTTCGTCGCTCAAGAACGAGCGACGAACGATGAACGATTAAGCAAGTTCAAGAATAATCGATGATCGAGTATGAACGAACGAAGAACGAATGATGAACGAGCATGAACGAACAACGAACGATCATACAAGATCATGATAGAACTAGCAAGCTCATAACAACTATATGAATACTTGTATTCCATAGATTAAATAACAAGTCTTACAAAGAGAGAGAAAGGATACAAGAGCGCTACCCAATTCTCCACAAGACTTTGGGAGCAATAGGGCAACCCACTACTCAGCCTAGCACTACCTTGAATTGCCTCTAGCTCTAGTGTGAGGAGGAGGGAATGATCCTTGTGTATTGTGTGTCTTGGAAGGAGGGGGGGTACCCCTCCTTATATAGTCCTTGAAGGTCGGCAACTTTGAGGCGGTTCCCGAGGTCGGTGGCATTTAATGCAGGGGGAACCGACCTCCAGAGGTCGGTTACAAACCGCCATAGAAAGATGGGCCCAGGAGGCCACCCTGCCAGGTCGGCCGACCTGGCCAGGGGGGGTCGGCCGACCTGTGCCTGGCCCCTCCTGGGCTGGGCTTTGGCAGGTGGCTCCCCCTCTGGGTCTACTTCTCTGGTCCAGGTGCATTTGGCCTTAGTTGTGTTGGACTTTGACTAGATTTGGCCTTTTGTCTTGGAGTTGTATTCCCGCGGCGAACGTTGTTTTGTAGAAGTGTTGATTCGTCGCCTTGGGGCATGATTTCACCTGGATTTCTCCCTTATTCCACCTCCACACTAAAATCTAGAGGTACATGTGGAAATAGGTTATTCTTAAATCATATGCGTGTAAAGAATGTCCAATCCTTCTTGTTTATTGAGCTAGTTGACGGTCGAAATTGGTCCGTAACGACCGTCAACAATCATCGGAAAAAATAACGGCAGAAGATCCCACTTGCCACATAGTGATAAAAGCCTTCACTAAAGATTGCGAAGTCTCTTATCCTCAAATTCACATATAAACAATCACTGAGAAAAATGAAAACCTTGACAAAGTTCAAGATGATAAAACTTCGCCAAAAGGCATGAAAAGACAGCGGTAAAATGTCCGCAAAAAGTCCGCGAAGACATCAACCGTTGAAGGCTACGAAGCCAATAAAAGTAGTTACCTTCGTTCGGAAAAACGGAGCAACTATAAGGACATTCGCTTAAGAAACGCGAAGCCCTACTCTTCAAATCAAAAAGAACGCATAGCTCCTTCGCTAAGAATTGCGAAGAGGCTAGCGCAAATCCTCAAAAGAGAAGTAAAAATTAAACTCACAGCGGATAATGCAGCGAGGATTATTACACGCAAATTATGCATGAGCACCCTTCGTGTCGCCTTACGGTGAGGCCAGGATTGGAGGTTGCATGTCATAAAATATACAAGCTTCTGAAATATAAAAGAATCGCGAAGCCCGATCTCCATAAGAAGAAAAACAAAAACAAGCAAGCGAAGCTACAGCCCCAAAAGATGGAATACCTTCCAAAAACAAAGACGTCAGGCCTAAGGCTTGAAGTAAAGAAGAAGCGGACAAAAGTCCAAGGGAAATCCAAACCATTGCACGAGAAGTGTCGAGGATACCTCGGAAAAAGTTACTCAATAAAACAGTACCAAAAGTCTTCTCTATTAGCAGAAAAAGCTTCGCAAACGTATACGAAGCACTTTAAATGGACAAGGCACAAAAGGCATCTCGACAAACAGTACTACTACAAGATTGAACCCATACGAAGAGAACAAGCATACAAAGCAGCTCAGACTATATGCGCGAAGGCAAACGCAAGTCAAGCATAATATCTATGAAGTTACGAAAATCCAAAAGCTCAATACAGAGCTCGAAGTCATCGTAAAACAAGGCATTAACAAAATATTTGATGCGAAGTAGATTACAAAGGTAATTTACAAAGCATCTCCTTCGCAACAAAAAAGGCCTATTCAGTTGTCAAAAAATGTCTACACTCCCACACAGGGAGTAGAGTCAAGAGGGACCTTGGGGAAGATCAGGAACGACAGTCTTGACCTTCTTCCACCAAAACTCGTCTATCAGTCTAAAACATTTAGCTTCAACTTCACTATAACTAACACCAGGATCAGAAGCCTTCGCTGTAAAACTCGGCCGAGCAACCACCTCAATAGCATCACTAGCACCACAAAGGAAACTATGCATGAGATCTCGAATCATGAGCACCACTGTGTCAAAAGAGTAATCCCGACACGCTTTAACAAGTCATTTGACATTGACACGAAGCCATTCAGCAGCATCTTCAGGCGAAGCACCTTCAGGGAGGATGTCATAATTTGCCCCAACAGTACGAAGCAGTTCTTTCAAAAGACCAATGAAGCTAAGAGATCTGGCAAAGCTAGTATCGGAAAATTTTTTCTTCACCTCAGCAAGGTCAGATAACCGAGAAGAAAGGAATTTACGAAAAAGTTCCTCTTTCTCAGTCAGCAATTGTGCGCGATGGATAATTTTCTCCATATGCGAAACGTACACTCCATGACTCGAACTGTTACTGCGAAGGACTAACATCTCGCGCTCTAGCTTTGAGACTGCAGATGACGAAGCCTTCAATGCTTCTTCTGCCTTCGCAAGAGAGGATTCAAGAGAGGATATTCTGGAGATCTAATCTTCCGAAGGAAGGTGCAAACGTGCACAAGCCTGAGTAAGGGTAAGTGACTGCAAAAGCGAAGGAAGGAAGGATAAGAAAGCAACTCAGAAACCTTCGAATAAAATTAAAAAATGCAATAAGATCAACCTTGACTTGATGAGAGATCAGAGAGCGAAAGAGAGCTTCGGAAGAAAGGTTGGAGAGACCAAGCTCCACTTTCGGTAACCGAAGTTTTTTAGCAAAGGAGCTAAGAAGCTCTACGTCTCGAAGATCCTCGCTAAGAGAAGACAAGATGGCCTGAGGATCCACTTCCCTCAAATCAATGTTCATATGTCCTAAATAGAAAAGAAACCAAGGTATAAGTTGCGAAGGAAGTAAAAAATCCCACGAAAAGTGGAAAGAGATATACCATGAAATTGATCAACCAATGCAAGAGGTTGCGAAGAAGGCTGGAGGTCACCCGAAGGAATTGCAGAAGCAACCCCTTCGCTGGGAATGGCATCCGACACCACGAGCTCATCAAACTTGCGCTTGCCAAGAACGTCAGAAAACGAAGCCTTTTTCGGCAAGAAAAATCCGCTTTTCACTCCAGAACAAGAAGGCAAAGAACCTGCGAAGGTTGTTCCACAAGTATTTTTAGAATCAACCACCTCCCCAGTATTAATGTCAACGGACAAGCCAAATTCAGCAAGTGAAAAGCTATATAAATCTGTCGAAGGCGTAAGAGCATGAGCATCTTGACAAGCAGCAGGATCTTCAGCTGAAGGGACTGGATTCGGAGCAATAGCAGGCGAAGACTCTTCAAATATCATGGAATACGAATGAGTCAAGAGGCAACCTCTCTCTGGCGAAGGGATCTTAGCATTCCTTGGAGAAGAACTAACTTCGGGTGTCTCAACATGTGTAGAAGGATCCATCTCAACAGTTGAGCAAGCTGAAGCACTGAAATAAGGAGGACCACTCGCTTTCAACTCATAAGCACCTTCGTCTTCAGAGTCAAGGTCTTCGGGATAAGGGCGCTCAGATTGAAAGATGTCCAATCCTTGATAAACCCTGTTTATCCTTCGATCAATACCTCTACGCCTCCGTTCAATCCATTCCTTCTGAGAAAACTCCCCAAGGAAAGATGTCACCCGATCTTGAGCTGACCAGAGGGTGAAGCCTGCAAAAGCAAGAAAACTTAGTGAAAGCAAAGCTTCGCTTATTAACGAAAGAGAGGTAAAACAAAGACAAATCAAACAAAAAAGCGAAGGCAACACGAGTAAGAAGGAGCAATACGAGGTCCTGAGTTCGAGGAAAAAGAAGGCACTCTTAAGCCAAGTACACTTTTCGACAAGAAAGAAGGACGCCAGACGTCTCGAGCAAGCGGGCGAACGTTAGCAGCGAAGCATTCTTCTAAAATTTCCCGAAGGGTCATCCTTTCGCTAACCCTCAGGAAAGCCTCAAGAGATTGAGAAACCCCAGAATTCATGAAAGGCTCCAAGTCATTAACAATATGTATATCAACAGCCCTGCCGGTGCTAAGCCCGGAGGATGAAGCGTCATAATAGAACCAATCTTTAACCCACTCACGAAAAGGCGGAGGATTAAAACTGGGGAGTGGAGTCACAAACCCTTCCCTAGCTACGAAGTCAACGACACCGAAGGATGGACTAAGATGATCTTCATGGTAATATATTGGAGTATGACGAGCTTTGTACACACGGTAAAAGGCTTGGGAATGAGGGTATACATCTTCGCTCAGGCAAGCCCAAGCGAAGGCAGAAATGGTAGCCACCGCAACCGGTGTAAGGTGATGAAGCTGCAAATGATACAAGGAAAGAACTCGGGAAAGAAAGAGCGAAGAAGGAAAAGATAAGCCAGCATCCAAAAAAGATGAAAATACTACAACTTCATTAGGCTTAGGCTTCAGAAAGGTATCAGGTTTCTATTTAGGACCAGTGAAAGGAAGGCGATACAAATTAACATCAAGAAGACCAGACTCGGAGTAGTGCTTCAAATTACCCTTGTCACGAGAGGCATGAATAAACCTCGTGAAAGAGTAATTCGCGCGAAGGGAGTTGAAACCCCGAGGCAAAGCTACTGACTTCCGGCGAGCCATCGGAATAAAAGACGAATACCTTCGAGAGAAGCGACGTCAGCAAAAGAAGACTTGGCAGTAAAAACAAGAGATGAAAGATGAAAATGAAAGCGACAACTATTTAAAGACCAAGGGAAGACCGCGGATCAAAAAGATAAAAATCAAAGAAGCAAGGATACAAACGCAAAAAGAAAAATGATAAAAATAACCAAACAAGAAAAGAAGCTACGTCGCAGCCAAGAATAACTGCCTCAAGACATACCTCCGCTAGATCTTTTCGGACAGTTGAGGGCTAATGTTGGGAGAGTAGCTGCGACTACAGAAGGCGAAGGGTCAAACAACACCAGGATAAACAGGATGACTAACAAGTCGAAGGCTCCCAGGACCACACCAAAGGCCTTCCAACTCTAGCGAAGGGTTACAACCAACAAGCGAAGGCCTTCCGCCTAGTAGCGAAGGCATCGAGACACATAGCGAAGGGTGTAACAACCAACGCCAAGTTGCGTAGCAAAAATGCCCAGTGGCATGACTATAATATTGATCTCTCCCCCCTTATAAATATGGAGGAAAGGGCTCCTGTAATGACATCTGTTTTTCGGGCCACGAGCCAAAGAGACATCATTTACTCCGTCCATAATTCTCTACCGTGTTTTTACCCCTTCGCCCGACATCGCAGACGACTGAGGGCTTGGGGTATTGAACAACGTAAGTATCATAGAACGTTAACACTTCAGGAGGGCTTCGCTGAGCGCAGAAGAAGCCATCCAAGGAGCGACGAGGCTTCGCGAGGCTCTACTCTGAGAACAAGAACCTTCGGAGGGCTTCGCGAGGGCCGACTTCCACTACAACAATCGTTGGAGGGCTTCGCTGAGTCTCTCAAGACCTTCGATCCCCCAACATTTGGCGCCGTCCCGCGGGGCGAACCCACGACCACGATCAACAACTCAAGATGGCGAGAGGCAAGTCATCAAAGACAGTAGACATTGAGACACAACGCGCGGAGGCCGAAAAAAAGAGAACGGCGGGCGAAAGAGGAGGAAGAGAGGATCGCGAAGGAGCAAGAGAAACAAGCCGAAGCGAATCAGAGAAGTTTCCCAGAAGCGAAGTAACCAAGAAGGAATCAAAAACAAAAAATGAGACACTCCGCATACAGCAAACAACTTTCGAGAAGTCAACCTCAGACAACATTGAGGACCTGGACAAAAGCGAAGGCAATTTGGAAGTAAGAGAAAAAGGATTTACAAAGAGTCATCTTATCATAGAAGACTTGACCAAGTCATACAAATTACAAGATAAACCTACGAACTACTTCCTAGTCTTGCTACGAGTACGACTAGCAACCCCGGAACATTGCGAAGGCTCAGCTCGACGAATATCAGGGCCCTCGTCATCACTAATGACAATCATGCCAGGAGGAACAACAGCAAGAGTAACTGGTTGCGGAGGAACCTCAATAAGAGCATTCCTTCCAGTCAGTCGATCAAGCTCTTCGAAGTGATCCACAAGATCTTGAGGAAGCGCATCTCCGCTCTTGAAACCACCACGCATCAGCTCCTTCACTATACCACGGGGAAGACGATCCCACAAAGAATCCATATCCAAAGTTGAAGACAAGCAAAAAGGCAGAAATTCGGGAGGAATCATCGGCATATATATACAGCAATGAGGAACACTCCAGAAGAATCAATATTTTTTCATCATAAAAGTATAAATATATATGGCCTTGTCTCATTTCAGACAAGAGGACAATGTTCGCCCAAAAAGGCAGAGAAAGATACATGCTTCTACAAACGGCACTTACGTGGATATCATCGAAAAAAATAACGGCAGAAGATCCCACTTGCCACATAGTGATAAAAGCATTCGCTAAAGATTGCGAAGTCTCTTATCCTCAAATTCACATATAAACAATCACCGAGAAAAATGAAAACCTTGACAAAGTTCAAGATGCTTCGCCAACAGGCATGAAAAGACAGCGGTAAAATGTCCGCGAAAAGTCCGCGAAGACATCAACCGTTGAAGGCTACGAAGCCAATAAAAGTAGTTACCTTCGTTCAGAAAAACGGAGCAACTATAAGGACATTCGCTTAAGAAACGCGAAGCCCTACTCTTCAAATAAAAAAGAACGCATAGCTCCTTCGCTAAGAATTGCGAAGAGGCTAGCGCAAGTCCTCAAAAGAGAAGTCAAAATTAAACTCACAGCGGATAATGCAGTGAGGATTATTACACGCAAATTATGCATGAGCACCCTTCGCGTCGCCTTATAGTGAGGCTAGGATTGGAGGTTGCATGTCATAAAATATACAAGCTTCTGAAATATAAAAGAATCGCGAAGCCGAATCTCCATAAGAAGAAAAACAAAAACAAGCAAGCGAAGCTACAGCCCCAAAAGATGGAATACCTTCCAAAAACAAAGACGTCAGGCCTAAGGCTTGAAGTAAAGAAGAAGCGGACAAAAGTCCAAGGGAAATCCAAACCATTGCACGAGAAGTGTCGAGGATACCTCGGAAAAAGTTACTCAATAAAACAGTACCAAAAGTCTTCTCTATTAGCAGAAAAAGCTTCGCAAACGTATACGAAGCACTTTAAATGGACAAGGCACAAAAGGCATCTCGACAAACAGTACTACTACAAGATTGAACCCATACGAAGAGAACAAGCATACAAAGCAGCTCAGACTATATGCGCGAAGGCAAACGCAAGTCAAGCATAATATCTATGAAGTTACGAAAATCCAAAAGCTCAATACAGAGCTCGAAGTCATCGTAAAACAAGGCATTAACAAATATTTGATGCGAAGTAGATTACAAAGGTAATTTACAAAGCATCTCCTTCGCAACAAAAAAGGCCTATTCAGTTGTCAAAAAATGTCTACACTCCCACACAGGGAGTAGAGTCAAGAGGGACCTTGGGGAAGATCAGGAACGACAGTCCTGACCTTCTTCCACCAAAACTCGTCTATCAATCTAAAACATTTAGCTTCAACTTCTCCATAACTAACACCAGGATCAGAAGCCTGCGCTGTAAAACTCGGCCGAGCAACCACCTCAATAGCATCACTACCACCACAAAGGAAACTATGCATGAGATCTCGAATCATGAGCACCACTGCGTCAAAAGAGTAATCCCGACACGCTTTAACAAGTCATTTGACATTGACACGAAGCCATTCAGCAGCATCTTCAGGCGAAGCACCTTCAGGGAGGATGTCATAATTTGCCCCTACAGTACGAAGCAGTTCTTTCAAAAGACCAATGAAGCTAAGAGATCTGGCGAAGCTAGTATCGGAAAATTTTTTCTTCACCTCAGCAAGGTCAGATAACCGAGAAGAAAGGAATTTACGAAAAAGTTCCTCTTTCTCAGTCAGCAATTGTGCGCGATGGATAATTTTCTCCATATGCGAAACGTACACTCCATGACTCGAACTGTTACTGCGAAGGACTAACATCTCGCGCTCTAGCTTTGAGACTGCAGATGACGAAGCCTTCAATGCTTCATCTGCCTTCGCAAGAGAGGATTCAAGAGAGGATATTCTGGAGATCTCATCTTCCGAAGGAAGGTGCAAACGTGCACAAGCCTGAGTAAGGGTAAGTGACTGCAAAAGCGAAGGAAGGAAGGATAAGAAAGCAACTCAGAAACCTTCGAATAAAATTGAAAAATGCATTAAGATCAACCTTGACTTGATGAGAGATCAGAGAGCGAAAGAGAGCTTCGGAAGAAAGGTTGGAGAGACCAAGCTCCACTTTCGGTAACCGAAGTTTTTTAGCTATGCAATGACTACGGTACTAACAAGTAATTAACACTGTAACAATGACCGCAGAAACTGGCAAAAAAATTTAAAACCTTATTACTACTGTCTCCGTTTAGGGTCCCCGGCAGACCAAGGCTTCTAAAGATTTGTTGATTTGCAGCAATTATTTTAAGTCGTTGAAGCTCATATCCGTTGGTCTCTTCCTCTTCATGGTGAACCACAACCGCTACACATTCATAAAACATATTGTGAGAGATTGATGTTTCAAATACAAGTCGAGACAAATATTAGTTGTATATGCCCAAAACGACAAACAAAACAAATCAACATCCCCTACAAAGATGGAAGCAATATACCTGCCATCGCCGGATTCCGACCTGGTGCCATCGAAGTCTTGGAGACGGACAGAGCGTGGTTGCATACAACAAAGAGTGGGGTGTGTGTGTGTGGGGGGGGGGGGGGGGGGGGGCGCAGGACACGGAGGTGGAGCTAGGGAACGGCAGCGAGGTAAGCTGGAGCAGGGAGCGGCGAGATGAGATCTGGTTGTTTTTTTTTTTTGAACGGAGACGAGATCTGGTTTGGTTTGGCTGTGAGGGCAAGGTTCAGCGCACTTTCATGGCTTCCTTGGCATAGTTTACCAAAAGACCCTTGGCCGCGGATCAGGAATAGAACGCGGATGAATGCGGAGAGGAAGGGACAATATGGACTTTTTGCATCACGGGTGAAACTTTGAAAGTGCTGCTCACATTTCGGCGGGCTGGTGAAAATTTGGCAGCAGCTACATTGTGAATTTGTGACGTTTTCGAGCGACAGGGTCGTGTACAAACAGAAGAAGATCCCGTGATCGAAACCCAACCCATACAGCGGGAACGTCCCTGGAACTGACATAGAATACACCAAATAAATATGCACCCAGCCTAACCATCAACATGCACAGTGCTAAATACTAGAAGAAAAAACATCGTTGAAACAAAATCAACCCAAACCGTGTCCAAATGGACCCCAACAGACCCTAACCTGGTAAAAATGAACTCGAATCTCAACTACACATAACTCGACTCGGGGAGTGTTATCCGAGAAGCGTCCTTACACTAAAATATAAGATTGGACGAGTTATCGGAGAATGGTTCCTGGATTCACCATCTCTGCGGACGGACTCATCTGTAGGCCGGAGCGCGGTCACCGGTACACGCCTCTTTGGAGTTGTCGACGAGGTAGCCGAACAATTCTGCAAATGGAAGCCAAATGAGAGGGCATTGAGAGCATTTTGTGGAATCCGGATTCCGGATACCACAAAGACGAAATGTCACTCTAGGAAACTGTGAAATGAAAAAGTATCTCATCCAAACATATTTTGACCAGTCACAATACATTAATTTAATGTTTTAGCTCGTCTAAGAAACTGCGACACAAGGACGAACTTGACCGGATAGTCGAGACTGCTACATACTGTAGTAGGAACCCTGGACGACCATGCCTGTCAAGCGAGGCACAACGCAGTGTCTTTACGGTTCCAGCGCGTCGCCCGGACATTTGCCCTGGAAACACTGGATAGAGGTGAAGACTCGCTATTTGAAACACGCAATACCCTGGAACATCCCTGAAATTGACACGCCATACACAAGAGCATCCCCATGCCCCAGAACATCAAATGAATTGACATGGAATACACCTATCTAGCGAGGAACTACAGTGTGTTCCCGGTTCCCGCGAAGCCCAGTGAAACGTCCAACCCTGTCAACCTTGCGCCGCAGAGAAGCTTCTCAGAGATGGAATCAACTGTGATGACAAACCTTTGATTCGGTCCCTAATACTAGCTCTTTGCTCTTTCGGGCGAGACAACAATGCGGACCCGTTCGTATTACCTTGTGATTGTGGATTCTGGATTCTAAAAGCACAAGTTGAAACAAAAGGCCAGCCTTGAGTCTCAACAATGTGGCCTGTGCTTGTGCAGGCGGTGCACTGTCGAGGCTTTGCCATAGCGTCGTGACATCCGGGAACCTTCCCACTGAGTCGATGGCTGTCAAAACAGGATTTAGCAGGATTTTGATAAAGCGCTGGGTTTAGCTGTCCCTTCCCTCGGAATGAATTTGTGTCTGACCATGTCCAATTCCAACCCATCCAAAATTTCCATCCCAATCCCCAACTATCAAGATTGAATGCGGGATGTTCCCTTGTATGGGTCTGGTTTCGATCAGGGGATCGTCTGGTGCTGCGATCATGGTACACTTCAGAGAATTAGACCCATGCAATTGGAATGAAGGTTTGTTCCTCGTTCCTGCGGGAATTGAACTGTTTCCTGTGAAATTCCTACAAAATTCTTGTGAAATTCCTAAGACTTTCCAAAGGGGGCCTAAAAAAGAATTGGGCTCCGGTTCGTGTAATAAGTTAGAGAATTTGCACGCTTTCAATTATCATTTCATTTGCGAATAGCTGGATGTGTCCATGCCTTTCCTCATACCATATTACTTCCCGCTGGCAGAGAGGATGACCAGCCACCCATAGGTTAACCCGGTGCACATGTATATGTTGACAATCATGATCAAACACGCACCCAGTTAATTCTATTATTCTTTCTTCTCCAAGACGCTTATAACAAGGAAATCATACTTTGCAATTACCGTGATGCTTGAGTATCAAGAGATTAATACATTCAGCGCAGATACGGTGCCCCGCACCATTTGTCCGGTATTGTCAAATTACTCACTGACGAGGATATTCCAGTGAAAAGGGTGAACTTGATCCATGGATAGTCTCGTGTAGTGTTTACACAGGGGAAGACCCGGCGTACCATACCGGAGATGATACGAGATGGCTCGACACGTGTTGGCGGTGAATATGTGCATAATTAATTTTTCATTAATTCCGCAAGTGCACGGAACACCATTGTAGCATTTCACCTTGGAGTATTCCAGGGTTATCGTATTTATATTTTCCTCAGGGAAGTAGAGCTATAGGAAGTTAAAATTGTAACAAAGTAGATACTATTATGCGAAATAACGATACCTTACTTAGGACCGAGGTAAAAGAGGTACATGATATATGGGTGGCACTCACTATATAATCCAAGGAAATAAAGAGATAGTAGAAGTTACATTGGGAGATCAACGAGATAGAGACAAAGATTCCAATATGTTAATCTTACATCTATTTACTTCTAGCAATTAATTCTACAAAGTTATATACTATAGCTAAGGTTATGCACACACAAGTCATGTTGTTTCGGAGCACGGCCATCGTGCCAGGGTTGGTACTGAACCACAATACTGCAAGTTCCCCCTGGGATCTAACCGCTATTGAACGTGGCGGATTGCAAAGGCCTAAACACGCCTGTCACACGTGGGGCTACCGTCCTCCGTAAAGACACACGCCAATCGTGCATAGGTATAGTTCTAAGCACCGCGCTTACAACTATCCTAGAGGAACTATCCTTGATCGAGAGAATAGCCCTATCTAAGAATGTAGCATAGCTTTCACTAAGCGCGAACTCCATTTCGGCAAAGCACTCACTCATACTACTTAGACACAATCACGAAACCCACAACAAGACTATTATGAGCACTAGCTTAACTAAGTAAATAAACTTAAATAGAAAAGAATTACTAAAAGAATAAATAAAGAATAAACTAGATAATTATAGAAATAATTATATAAATAATAAAAGAGTAATTCTACAAGAGTTAAGATACATGAACAAAACCAAAACTCCGAGAAGACTTCCGGAACCTCGAGAGAGCTCTCATTCTACTCTACTCTACTCTAACTCTCAAATAATAACTCTACTTCTACAAATAAGTAATGGATCTCTTGGATCTGTGAGGTGCTAGTTGTTCCTGCGGACACCAGGGGTATTTATATGGTCCTTAGGACAGGGAGCATCTTATAGCGCGAGGTGGAGTGGCGGGACTGCCAAGGCAGGCCGGCCGGCCTACCAGGGGGGCCGGCCGGCCGTCCCTTGTGTCGGTTCCGCACCGCCTCTTGCGTGGACGCTCCAGATTGCCTCCTGAAGTCGGTCCGAAGGTCGGTGACTTTGTGGGGGCGGCAGAACTTGAGTAAGGGCCAAGTTGAGGCCCAAACAGCCCACCAGACGGTATGTCGGTGGAATTCTACTGAACAGGCTTTAGTTTGTGTCGTCTGAGCCCATTTACTGCCTGCTGGAGGAAGGCCGAGGCCTTTGGGCGCCAAGGGGGGCCGGCCAGCCTATAGTGGGGCCGGCCGGCCTGACATTTCTTCGTGTCAGGGCCAGTTTCCTCCATTATTTACTCCTGCATCCAAAATTCACCAAAACTTGTGGAAGTATGTTAATTCCTAACTACTATGCACAGATCTTGGTGGTTAGCCTTTTTTTACCGATATGTTGACGGTGAATTCATGATTTTTGCACCGTCAACACACTCCCCAAGCTTAACTTTGCTAGTCCTCGAGCAAACAACTCAGGGTACCGGCGGATCAGAAGTTACAATGATAGTGCCCCAAGGGTAATAAAGATGCAACCACGTACTCCCTAAATGGTGGTAAGTATACAAGAGCACGGAATTTTCACGAGTGTTGCACATGTGTGGGGCGTGTATGCTTCACCTTGTCACATAGCATTGAGAACTAGAACAGCACTTTTGGACAAAACAATTCTAGCAGGTTTTAGTCCAGAGTTTTTATGTGCTGCAAGACAAGGTAAAAACTTCTCCTTTGTTTTGGTTCACACTTCCCTTCCCTCTAGTGAGTCTATTCCTACAAGCTTCACTCAAATCCTACCTTCTACCAAATGAGGCTTGTATGTGGAGCTTGGTAAGGATATGCACATTTGTCATGCATATGTTGTAAAGCTAAAGAATAAATCTCAAGAGACATAGCAACTCTTTATATCTCGGTCATATGGAAAATGGTGATGGAGGGGGAGAAGATGAATACACACTGATGGAGATGGTTTTGCAAACTTTTGGTCTTCTTTTATGCTCATGCTCAAGATGTTTATGATAAGAACCTTAGTGCATATTTGCAAATCATGGAGTCTTTTTTTTTTAGACTCCATGATGCATTGGCACTAGCGATGATAGGTTCATGAGCATTTTCGAAATATTCTTGATCTTTTTTATATAGACCCGAAAGATTTTGCAAATGAAGTGATGATGGATGGATGGAGATGTTTGATGATTTTTCAAACATTCCTTTTTGGTGGAAAGAAAACAAAAACTCACGCGAAGGAATAATGACCGAGATTTAGAGTGCTTACTCTCAAAGGCATTTAAACCTTAACAAAACTCAATGCATGAACAAATGGCTATGAGTGAGGATGTCTATATCTGTATGATATGGCTTTGGTAGGTAAATAAATCCTCACAAGGGAAGTGTTTACAAAACGAAAGAGTTTTTAGGTACTTGCAGCAATTAGAACGAAAAACATCTCTGAACTTTTACCATGTTAAGAACTGCAAAAACTCCTAATCATGCCATATCATAGTTCACAATGCTTAGACTTGGTGTGATGTATGCAACCCACAAAATGTAGCAACACAAGTGATGTGACTATGCTCAAGTATAAATAACACACATGTCAGGAGTAGAGGTTGCATCAATGCGACACAAGGGGAGCTATCATGTAACTAATCATCATTTCCTTTAAGTGTAGCAATCACCAAGATTCTAGCATTTTTATTCAAATAGGGAGTATTTTATTAATCGATAGAAATACTTACCTGGCGGTCCTCCCCAAGCTTGAGTCTTTGCGAGACTTAAGCTTGTATTGAATCGCCGACTTACCTGCGGGTCCTCCCCAAGCTTGAGCCTTTGCAAGGCTTAAGCTTGAATAGGTCGCCTCCTCCATTCTTCTTGTACCTGCAAAAAAGAATGAGGGTGATACAAGTGGCTAGCCCCTAGTGGGCATCGCCGAGGATCTTACTATTTTTTAGTATTTTTATATTTTATAATTTTTATTTTGTTTTCTAAATTTAATGAAAAAGCAAGTGCCAGGCCTGGCTAAAGGATAACGATTGGGATGGCCTCCCCAATCGAAGGGCTCTCATTTTTACGTCTTTGAGCTAGACGTTCTCCGTCTTGTTCAGCTCGATTGGACCTCGCTCGCCGGAGAGTCAGGCGGTGTAGAGGTTCCTTCTTTATCGACTGCAGGACGCAAGCCTAGATAGAAATGGTCGGTTTTTGAAATGATATTTTCAAAACTAATTTATAAAACTCCTTGTTCATATATTTTTCCTCTTTATTTCAATGCTTCCTTGATTATTTGTCTTCTTTGTTCATTTTAAAATAAAATGTTTGTGCGTTAGCCCAAGCCTTAGCTGTTATATTTAGTCAACTTCCTATGCCTACCATAGAACCTTATTCTAGAAGCTATCCAAAAATAGTTTTAGTTTTACGTTGTAGTACCGTTGATTGCATTGTTTGCCATGCTTGTTTTGAAATTTTATTTTATTTTATTTTTGTGTGCTAACCAAACCTTTTGTTCCATACCTTGCCTTTAGCCCCATTGATCCTATCTTGTTTATCCATTTGAACGTTTGGATTCCTGCTTTTTGGGTGCAACAAGATGGTCAACACGAAGAGAATCTCCGTCAACAAACATCAACACAAGAAACAAGAATTTTCTCCTGAAGAATTGTCATCATGAGAAGTGAAGATTTTCAACCACACGAAGAAAGCTACTGATGAAGCCCTTGCACTACACACAAGTCGTTTTTTTTTTCTTTTGCTGTAATGTTTGTTTATGTGTGAAATAGTTTGTTTTGAGCCTATCTTACCTTGACCATAATTCCGTCGCTCAAAACAATCGAGCTACCTTGATGCATATAGTGTGATAGTCTTGAAAAATCATCATCTCCACAAAACAATTCCCACTCCTAGCTTCTCTGAATCTCGGGGCGAGATTCCATTTAAGAGGGGTAGTTTGTCACACCCCAAAATTTCCTATTTTGGGATGTGAATCGTTTTCCAACTTCAAATTCAATTTTTCTCGATATTTCAAAAGATTTCCTCAAATTTTGTTTAAATTGAATTTATTTTGTTTTATCAAATGTTTGCATTAAGTGATTTATTTTATTTTAGTTGAAAGGTCTTTTTAAAAAAATGGTTTGATTATGAAAATGTTTAAATAAGCACATTGTTGTTTGTCTTAAAACTTTGAAAATGCCTGTCTTGAATTTGTTGTGTTTTCTTTAAAATGGTTTGAGTCTTTTTGTTATTTTATAAACCAGACAACACCCTTCCTGAATGGGCCCCAAATCCACTTAATCCTGTCCTTAATCCTTTTCTCACCTCTCTCTCACGTGTAACAACCAGGAAAAATGGCCCAAGTCAAAGACCAGCCGCATGTAACTTATCTGCTCACCTTCATCTTCCCAACAACGTCATTCCTTTAATCCGTTTTCCAAAAACGCCATGGCCAGCCAACAAGAGCTCCCTGTATAGGGCAATAACCATGCACTCATGCCCCATTACGAGTAAAATTGATCGCCCACTGAATCTTCCATCAGTTCCCATCAAAAAGAGATGAAACCGACGTTGTAATTGCCATAACCCGCCCCTCCTTCATTGCTGCCATTTCTGCTAACTCCCAGCCGCACTCCTCCCTTCTGTGGCCTTTCCCCTCCCTCCCTAGACCTGTAAAGGCATGTCTGGATGCCCCTTCGCAGGACTGACGACCTCCCCTGACTCCTCCTCTTCATTCCCATCAAGTAGCCACAAAATCACCGTTGTCTGTCTGCTGCATCCAGCCATGACGTCCCCGATTGGCACTCGCGTTCCCGTCGACTCGTTCATCCAATTGCCGCCAAACTTTACTAGAAGGTGCGCCTCTTCATGATTTACGTCATATCCTAAGATCACGTCCAGAAAAGCTCTGATGAATCAGGAATCTCATTCGCCTCCTCTGCTCCCTGTCTGTTCATGTCCAGCCGCGGCGCCTGGTTGGCATCGATGTTCCCGGCGATCCGTCAAGCGAAATGTCTCCAAATTTTACCAGACGATGCGTCTCGTCGTCCTCTACAACATATTCAAAGGTCTTCTCCAGAGGTGTCCTGAAGCGACCAGGATCTACTTCGCCATGTACCTTGCTCCCTGCTCTCTGCTCGCGCCCAGAGCGTGCTGTGGTAACTCTTTCCTTGTTCTGCTCAATCCAGAATCTTTCTTGATGCACTTCCCATACCATATTGTGTCCCATCAATCCTGTATTGTGATCACAGGAGTCCTTGCTTCGATCAACATCAGTGTTTCCAGGAATGCGATTTCCTTCATCAACTGTCGCAGCAGATCGTCGATGTGTTTCGACCGCTCGATCTCCGATTCTTGTAAGTTTCTGTCCAAACCATCATGCCATCATCATGTTCCACATAATTCTGAGCATTCCGGTTTAATCCTTGTTGCAAATCCTGCAGCCAATCAGCAGGAACGCGCAGGCCTTCTTCAAGCTGTCTATGCGCGGCCACCCGCTGGCACCGGTGTTTCCGCTGTTCCCTCCAACCAAACGCCGCGATTCTTCACATGTCTATCCCTCTTGTTGTCTACAACACCCACACAAAACAGTTCTCCAGGAAGATTATCATAGATGGCGAATTTGAGGTCGCCGTGGACGCCGTCTTGTGTCTGTTCGCGTACAGCGCGCGTGATGGTAACTCCGTTCATGTTTCTGCTCATTTCAGAGTCTCACTTGATGCAATGATCATTCCATGACGTGATACATTGAGTTTATTCTATGTTACCAGGAGAATTTGCCGAGATCTTTCCTAACGCCTCCAGGAACGCTGTTCGTGTCTGAACTGCCGCTGCATGACCTCATCATGATCGACCCAATGAATCTTCCTCTAAGTGGAATTCAGGTCCAAATGATCTTGTCCCTATCATGTCCCACGTCCTTTTGCACTCTACTGTACACACACTTAGCTGAAGTCTATAGCAGGACACTGACAACGTGAATATCTTGCTCATGCTGTCTGTGCACAACTGTGCTAACCACCCATAGTACAGTTTTTATCTAAGCTTAATCCTAAACCTTTGTTTAATCGTATCTTTTGGCTCCTAACTCCGAATTAACTGATTCTTTCGCCTAAATTCTCATCACAACCTAACCTATCTAACCATAGCCCTTGTGAAACCATTTCTTATTGTTTTCTCCCCTGCATTGTGTATTTATTGTATGTTTGTTTTCATGTTTGCGTGTAAATAGGGTAATACGCTCGGGAATCGTGCGAATATCATGAAGACCAAGAAACAAGATCACTGAGGAACAATATCTAAAGAGGCAAGTGTCCTTGATCATTTTGTACCTATCTTATAAATGTTTTGTTTGCAAACCTGCATGCTTGAGTCAATGAATGCGATCCTATTTGTAGGGTTTACTAGTATATTGTCATATCATTCCTTGTCGCCCTAGTTTACCTTTACTTGTTTATGGGTAGAATTGCTTAGCCTTGCTGTGTTTTGGGATGGGAATGTTAACCTGATTAATTGAACTTCCGTCACATGAGGGTTAATGGGTAATTTCTTTTAGCAACATGAATGAAGCTAGGGATTTGGGTGATATGGTTTGGGAGCTGTGCTGGGGTTACCGGCAGCTCGGGGACTGTGCTGGGGTTACCGGCGGTCCCTTGGTTTCGTTGATCACCTAAATCTAAGGACCGGTTCGTGGAGCGACCACCCATGAAAACCGTACAACCACGAGTCCAAGAATGGGCGCGGCCTGGCGTATTACGTTGTGGAGACCAGTTTTTGTGCGTGCCAAACGGCGGTGCGAGGAAGGCGGGTATGCTGGAATCGTCGGGAGAGAGATGTGTGGGGACAGGAGAGTTACTCCTCGGAACCATCTGGCACAAGAGGGGGCCTCTAGGGGTCAAGGGTATACTTCCCCTATCGGTGGATCCTTAGTGGGCACGTACAAGCTGGAGGAAGCTGTGGAAAAGCCTTGTTGTGATCTCCTGGCCGCACACCTAAGGAAGTGTGCATGTGCTTGGCCGGCATGGCATAAGGGAGACTCTAGTCCACCTGGCAACAGGGGATGGAATCACAACTTGTGGGGAAATGTGTACAACCTCTACAGAGTGAAAACTATCATGACAGCCGTGCTCACGGTCAAGAGCGGCATGGACCCTCACACGATTAGTTGGGAATGTTTGGATGGGCAATCACAGTGGGGTAACTGTGATTGGGTACAGGTGGAGTAACCTGTAGAGACGTACAGGGTGGTTGGAACCCTTAATTTTGGCAAGGTGGAGTAACCTTGGCCGTTTGGAGATATATATCACCTAGTAAATAGGAGTGCTTTTATTAAATATTTTACTTAACTGCATTTATGCAAATGAGCCCCTGTTAGCCTTTCTTGCTTTTAGCCAACATGTCATACTTTCCCCCACTTGCTGAGTACTCTATGTACTCACGCGGACCCAAAACCACCTTTTGTTTGTTGCTCAGTGAATGAAGACATCGAGGAGTACTTGAAGCTGAAGAAGCGGTGTTCTAGGCATGCGATCTTCCGGTCGACTTCCTGTGGAGATGAAGGACGCCAACGCTTAGATTTATTTTCCGCTGCAATGTAATCTTTTCTTTTAGACCACTTGGTCATTCTTGTAATAATGTTATCGAATTAATAAAGATATTGTTCTTTTATCACATATATTGTCCTGTGTGCGTGAAAATTGATCCTGGGCATGCATACAGATGCATTCGGTTTTGGTCGTTAAAACCGGGTGTGACACAGCACAACAAAATCAACGGGAACAAAGAGATCCTTGATTTGAACCAGGACGTTCTTGGCTATCCCCTCAGGAATGCGTACTGATCGGTCGGCCATTAGTATGCGCATCTTCATCGGAGATAATGGGTGGTTTAACCAATCATAAATCGCCTTCGGCATGATGCTCACACTTGCTCCCACATCACACAGCGCTCGAGAGAAGTATCGCTCGTTGACCAAGCACGAAATGCTCGGACATCCAAGATCCTTCTTCATTGCGTCCTCAGGGTACAGAGAATCCTCATACTTTTCTTCACACCTGATAGTTATTGCATTTACGGTCTCCTTGGGGTTGACTTCAGGTTGCCCCGGAAGTCTACCCACAACAGGAGGCTGCACAGCTGAAGCAATTTGTGTTTCTAACATTTTATTATGGCTCAGCTGATTTTGCAGTGTAGTGCTGAACGACTCTAGCTTAGCATCTATGCTTTCCAAGGCCTTATCGTAGAAATAAATTTCTTACTAATGCCATCATTAATCTTAACTTGGCCAAGCACTAGATCCTTGATAGAGGGCTCAAAGCGAGAGAAATTACCATTACCATTACCATTACCTCCCTGATTTCTGTTGAAGGAGAGGTCGGGCTTGGAGTTCCAGCCATAGTTGTTCTGGGGGCGGAATCCATTGCCATTGTTGAGGAAGTTAGATTCCTCCATGACATTGGGGCAATGAATTCCCAGGTGTCCCGTGTTGCCACACTCTTCACACGTCATGCGGGAATCCGCAACTTGCAGATCTTGCGGGGTCTTCATCTTTTCAAGGACTTGATCAAGCTTGAGAGCAAGCATGTCCAAGGCCTCTACTTGATGTACTCCACGTCCCTTGCTTGGGAACACTTGACGTTCATTGTGGCTTTGGTTGGCCACCACCTTCTCAATCAACTTCTTAGCGTTTCTCACGTTAAGCGAGAAGAAAGAGCCGCCCGAAGCGGCGTCGAGGTGCTCCCTTGCGGTTGGCTTCAATCCATGGTAGAAGCTTTGGATGAGGAGCCACGGCTCCATGCCATGATGTGGGCATGCAAGCACGTAGTCTTGCATCCTCGTCCATGCTTCAGAGATGGACTCATCTGCGAGCTGTTGAAAGCCCGTCATCTTGTTGCGCAGAGCAGTTGTCTTGCCCGGCGGGAAGAACTTAGCGAGGAAGGCGTTTGAGCACGCCTCCCAGGTGTTGAGAGCCTCAACGTTCGCGTAGAACCATTGCAAGGCCTTCCCCAAAAGTGAGAATGGAAAGAGCTGCAAGCGAATTTCTTCTTGAGATTGATCCTTGCGTGCAAACGTGTTGCACGTCATCAAGAACCGCTGGAGTGAGAGTTTGCATCCTTCAAAGGTTTGCCACAGAAAGGACTGGCCAAGATCATGTTGAGAAGGGCCGGCTTGAGCTTGTAGTCCTTGTTGTTGATGCATGGGAGGTGTCCCACGCAGATGTTCTCCATGTTCGGTGCGGAGAACTCATGCATCGACTTCTCGGCCGGCTCACCCATGTTGTTGTTGGTTGAGGTTGAGGCGGGTAGGTCGATGACCGGTGGAGTGGATCCTTCGACAGCCAGAGCTTTGGACGTCGTACGTGCGGAAGGAGGCGTGAGTCTTGCTCTCGCCCTCCTCAAGAACTGCTCTGGGTCGGAGTGGAAGTTTTCTGGTAGGTCAAAACCAGTCATGCATGGTCCTATTTAAAAGTCCACAACAAGAAAGCAGGACAAGGGTAAGCCCGCAAAAGTAAGTAAAGTTACTTTCACAATAGTATACAATGTTATACTTCAAAATCCTAGCTGCTACTTCCCCGGCAACGGTGCTAGAAATGCTTGTTGGCGGTGAATATGTGCATAATTAATTTTCCATTAATTCCTCAAGCGCACAGAACACCATTGTAACATTTCACCTTGGAGTATTCCAGGGTTATCGTATTTATATTTTCCTCAGGGAAGTAGAGCGATAGGAAGTTGAAATTGTAACAAAGTAGATACTATTATGCGAAATAACGATACCTTACTTAGGACGGAGGTAAAAGAGGTACATGATATATGGGTGGCACTCACCATATAATCCAAGGAAATAAAGAGATAGTAGAAGTTACATTGGGAGAACAACGAGATAGAGACAAAGATTCCTATAGGTTAATCTTACATCTATTTACTTCTAGCAATTAATTCTACAAAGTTATATACTATAGCTAAGGTTATGCACACTCAAGTCATGTTGTTTCGGAGCACGGTCATAGTGCCAGGGTTGGTACTGAACCCCAATAGTGCAGGTTCCCCCTGGGATCTAACCGCTATTGAGAACCCGGTTGGTTTGCCTTTGAACGTGGCGGATTGCAAAGGCCTGAACACGCTTGTCACACGTGGGGCTACCGTCCTCCGTAAAGACACACGTCAATCGTGCATAAGTATAGTTCTGCTTACAACTATCCTAGAGGAACTATCCTTGATCGAGAGAATAGCCCTATCTAAGAATGTAGCATAGCTTTCACTAAGCGCGAACTCCATTTTGGCAAAGCATTCACTCATACTACTTAGACACAATCACGAAACCCACAACAAGACTATTATGAGCACTAGCTTAACTAAGTAAATAAACTTAAATAGAAAAGAATTACAAAAAGAAATAAATAAAGAATAAACTAGATAATTATAGAAATAATTATATAAATAATAAAAGAGTAATTCTACAAGAGTTAAGATACAAGAACAATACCAAAACTCCGAGAAGACTTCCGGAACCTCGAGAGAGCTCTCACTCTACTCTACTCTACTCTAACTCCCAAATAATAACTCTACTTCTACAAATAAGTAATGGATCTCTTGGATCAGTGACGTGCGAGTTGTTCCTGCGGACACCAGGGGTATTTATAGGGTCCTTAGGACAGGGAGCATCTTATAGCGCGAGGTGGAGTGGCGGGGCCGCCAAGGCAGGCCGGCCGGCCTACCAGGGGGGCCGGCCGGCCGTCCCTTGTGTCGGTTCCGCACCGCCTCTTGCGTGGACGCTCCAGATTGCCTCCTGAAGTCGGTCCGAAGGTCGGTGACTTCATGGGGGCGGCAGAACTTGATTAAGGGCCAAGTTGAGGCCCAAACAGCCCACCAGACGGTATGTCGGTGGAATTCTGCTGAACAGGCTTTGGTTTGTGTCGTCTCAGCCCATTTACAGCCTGCTGGAGGAAGGCCAAGGCTTTTGGGCGCCAAGGGGGCCGGCCGGCCTATGGTGGGGCCGGCCGGCCTGACATATCTTCGTGTCAGGGCCAGTTTCCTCCATTATTTACTCCTGCATCCAAAATTCACCAAAACTTGTGGAAGTATGTTTATTCCTAACTACTATGCACAGAATGTTGGTGGTTAGCTTTTTATTTACCGATATGTTGACGGTGAATTCATGATTTTTGCACCGTCAACAACACGCCTAAGAAACTGCGATATGAAGAGATTGTTTCGTTCTCCGAACCAAAACTGTATTAAAACCTGGTTGCTTCACAATCCTTGAGGCCTTCATGAGGGAGGCGCAGGTACGGTGCCCCGCACCATTTGTTCGGTATTGTCAAGTTACTCACTGACGGGATATTACGGGATATTCCCGTGAATAGGGCGAACTTGATCACGGGATAGTCTGTGTGCTTACACAGGTGAAGACCCGGCGTACCACGCCGGAGATGATACAAGATGGCTCGACACACCTAAAGAAGCTGCGATATGAAGAGATTGTTTCGTTCTCCGAACCAAAACTATAATAAAAGCTGGTTGCTCGTGAGGGAGGAGCAGGTACGGTGCCCCGCACCATTTGTCCAGTATTGTCAAGTTACTCACTGCCGGGATATTCCCGGGAATAGAGCGAACTTGATCATGGATAGTCCCATGTAGTGTTTACAGAGGGGAAGACCCGGCGTACCATACCGGAGATGATACGAGATGTCTCATAGTAATTGCATCTTTCCTTAATTTATGGATGAGAAAACGAATATTTATGAGTAGCATGGCAACTACAACTCGTACAATGGTGTGTAAGCCGTCTCATACTCCTAAATTTTAGCGCTTGAGGTGGTTGTCTCGCGAAACAACCGCCTATTTCTTTTACCTCCCTCTCTCTTTTCCACCTCATCAAAAATCCTACGTGGCGTTGCATGAGACGGGCTACGAGACTACCTCCATGTAACGTTGTACCTGCCCTAAGTTAGAGAATTTGCACGCTTTCTCAATTATCATTTCATTCGCGAATAGCTGGATGTGTCCATGCCTTTCCTCTTACCATATTACTTCCCGCTGGCAGAGAGGATGATCAGCCACTCATAGTTGGCTAAAAAATTAGCTTGCTAATAATTTAGTTGGCTAAAATTAGCCGATCCAAACAGGGCTCACTGACGGGATATTCCCGTGAATAGGGCGAACTTGATCACCGGATAGTCTCCTGAAGTGTTTATACACGGGAAGAAAAATCGAAAGGAACCGTGTTCACGAACCGCAGTGGCCACCGACATCACTGTGGCGTAAATAATGCATCGCACTACAGAAATAACCCTGATGAATGAAGATAGGTATGGAATGCACATGATAAGCGTGAATCAAACACGGAACAAGATATGTCTGGTATTGTCAAGTTACTCACTGACGGGATATTCCCGTGAATAGGGCGAACTTGATCATGGATAGTCCCATGTAGTGTTTACAGAGGGGAAGACCCGGCGTACCATACCGGAGATGATATCGAGATGGCTCGACACGCTTAAGAAGCTACGATATGAAGAGATTGCCCTGTTTGGCTGGGCTTCCTTGCCTCCTTCTTCACCTGACACGATTTACTGTAACGCCACTATTTTCGTCTGTAGCACAAAGCAGGAGGAGCCACAAAACCAGGCTTCACCTCATCCATAGTTCATTTTTGTCTGGGAAAGGATGAGCCGCTCCCTGCTACAGTACTCAACAGTGAAAATACAGTGTTTTTGGCAGAGGGAGCCGGAGACAGTGTTGATAAAAGCTGGTTGCTTCACAGTCCTTGAGGCCTTCGTGACTCGTCGTGAGGGAGGAGCAGGTACGGTGCCCCTCACCATTTGTCTGGTATTGTCATGTTACTCACTGACGGGATATTCCCCTGAATAGGGCGAACTTGACGGGATAGTCCCGTGTAGTGTTTACAGAGAGGAAGGCTCTACCATACAGGCAAACTGAGAAAAATCGAAAGGAACCGTGTTCACGAACCGCAGCGGCCACCAACATCACTACGGCGTAAATCATGCATCGCACTACAGAAATAAGCCTGAATGAAGATAGATATGGAATGCACCTCGGATAAGCGTGAATCAAACATGGAACAAGATATGTTCGCGCACAGCAGGCGGTGATCAGCATCACGCCTCCACAAAATAAGCATCTTACTGGGGAGTCAGGCACTAATTAGTAGTATTGAACTATGGCTCGACACGCCGGCCCATCCTAAACTAGTCTTATTGTGCCGCAGCTTTTACAAGGTACAATACTAGTGTCGTCCATTCCATCTACAATCATTTCCCAATCCCTAACCCACCTCTCAGCCCAAATACAAATGTCATCGGCGGCGTCGGCGGCGGCATCAGCAGAGTCATTGTCCTCGGCAGCGTCCGCGTCGGCATCTTTCTCCTCGGCGGCAAGGTCATTGTCCTCGGCGGCGCTAGCGGCAACGTCTTTCTCCTCGGCAGTAGGGTCAGTGTCCTCGGCGGCAGGGTCATTGTCCTCGGCGGCGTCGGCGGCAGCGTATTTCTCCTTGCGCTCTGCGTCTTCCTCCTCAGCGGCGGTGTCTTTCCCCACGGACGCAGCTGTTTTGATCTCAACCAGCATGCTCCGAAATTCGGAGACGTGTTCACGGCAGCTGTTGAAAGCAACACAAACAATCAAGAAGTTTAGAAAAAATTGAATGAATTTGAACAAATTTAGAAACAACCGACATGTATATAATGAATCGTGATCTGAATCATGGGAACGTCTCCTGAAAGTGATACATTGCGCTTACTTCGGACTAGGTTTGTCAGGTGCCTGTCGCATATGGAGATGATCTCGTCGAGTTCACTTGGTGGACTTCCGGCTCGCTCCAGGCAGTCCCCCAGTTTCCCCAGCTTGTTGTGCGAAATTCCCATGAACGACAGGAGATTCGCCAGAACATCGAACCGGTCAAGGACTGCTATCATGACCTGGTTTGATAGAATCTCGCGGCTCAGCTTCGTCTTCATGCGCGTAATCCTCCCCTGGTCATCGGTCGTGGCGTGCATCTTCCTCTTGACGGCTGCTATCCTAAACAGAGATCCAAAGCAAGGCAAAATGAGAAGAAATCGACAGTGGAGGTGATGGCAGAAATAGAAAATAAAACAAGAAAAATTCAAACCGCTTTTCCGGGATTATTTCTTCTACGGGAACTTCCACAAGCCCGAGGCTTGCATTGCTCCTGTCGCTTGCGGCAGCGCCCCCCCCCCCCCCCCCCTCTGTTGCTCGTTCCTCCCCTTGTCCATCTTTCGCCTACATACATATGGAAAGAAAAATGGGTAACGAGACTAAAATTCATGAAGAAGCAGAAATCCAATAAGATGATTGAGGATATCGAACATCAGAGAAGAAAATGGATACCTTTTTTTTCGCAAATCTCTGAAGCTCGACGCAGTGAGAGTTTGTGGTGCGAGTGATGCGCGGATGAGCACGAGAGGGAGACGTTTAAGCCTTTATGGTGCGAGTGATGCCTGTCCGCCAGAAGAAAATGCAGGCTGCGCAGGAGGTCCACCTGTGTCACTGACAGTGGCATATTCGGGATTATGCAAATTTGCAATGGCACGGTATCACGGGAACCCGCGAGAGCCTAGGAACTACAGTACGGTAGTAGGAAGTGTTCTCTGACAGAGCCTACCATGCGGAGATCCAAGCGTGGTTGCTTCACGCGGAGACCAAAAGCGTGGTTGCTCTTCATCAGCCAGTTGAAAATGAGTCAAGACGAGCGGCTGGCACCATTGCCTTGTCTTGTCAAGTTTTTACTCGGGCAGTTGAAAATGAGCTGTAGTGCATCTCGGGAAGGTCTGATTCACCCATGGCTTCGTCCACTACTAGCTTAATGATCGCGTGACTGACTGGTGGTCCCAAGACTTTTATGGACCCACATGTTGGTGACTGGAAGGGTCGGCTACAAGTCAACCTCCGAGAAACAAAGGGCCGCACCCATGTCAAAAAAAAGAAAAAGGGGTCGTGCCGCTTCTTCTTCGCCGAATGCCCCCTTCTCACTGTTCACTGCTTCGCATTTTCTCCCCAATACTCTGCCTCTTCCGGTAACTATGCATCTCGCATCGTCCTCACCGTCTTCGACTTGGATTTTCAAGGTAAGGCCTCTGTAGGTCTCTCAATCCATCTGGGCGCTGATTTTACCCACAATTGCAACTTATTCTGGATCCATTTCTCACATGCACCGTACCGTATCCACCCTGTTCAATCGATTTGTGCTTAGTTTCGAGAAGAGAGGAGCAACGACTATGGCCGAAGATGACGATAGGTCGACCTGAGTCCGATCCGCGTCGGCGGTAACTCTGCCGTCGCATTTGGAGGCGCATCTGCAGGCGATGCACAGCTCCCCACCCAAGCAAGGGTTTTTGGTGCTCCCACCAAGGGTGATGGCGGCGAGGCCTCCCAGCATAGGAGAATGTAAGTTAGCTCAATCGCTTTTATTTCATGTTTCGCGCACCATGCTTCTGATCGATTTCATCAAAATCGATTATCATTTCACCTGTATCCGATACATATATATTTACAGAGGGTAGTACTAGGTTTAAGACATATAGAGTGTATATATATATATTAGCTCATATATATCTATGCGCCTCATCCAGACTTTAAAAGTTTGTTGGGGGATCGAAGGTCTTCGTAGGACGTGCCGAAGCCCTCCAACAGAATCTTGATGTGTTCTCGTTCGCCTGAAGCCTTCTGAGGGGGAATGAGCCTTCGAAGCACCTCGCGAAGCCCTCCTTGGTCGATGTCGTCGTCCGTTGGTTGATGCGAAGCCCTCCTTCTCGGCCTACGATGTCGGACGAAGGTTGTTCCGTTCAGGTTCCCTGTGGTTAATCGCGCGAAGCCCTCCTTCTCCCGCGATGCCGGGCGAAGGGGTTTGGCCTGTTGAGAGAGTCGGATGCGATGTGAATGATTCCGTCTTTGGCTCGAGGCCCGGAAATCAGATGTCATTACAGGATCATCTCCCTCCATATTTATAGGGGGCGAGATGATTATATTTACATGTATGCCATCGGCTACTTTAGCATGGCTCTTAGTTTGGTAGCTTCGAACTCCTGTGTCGTCTGCTTCTTTCATTCTTCCTTCGCTGGTGGCTGTTGACCTTCGCGTGGGTCAGATGGGCTTCGGTGTAGTTCCCAACATTAGCCCTCAATTGGTGATGTGTTATTAGTGTAACTAAAACCAGAGGCAATTTTATTTATCAATTTATGATTGCACCTTGTGCCTTTCTGACCCATACACGTGTCTTGTCGTTTTCGTTCCATACTTCTTTTCCGTTCCCGATAGTCGCTTCCCTTCTATATATCTTCATCGTGGGCGCGCTGTTTCTTCAATCGCATGTTTTGCGCGTCTTCTTTCATTTGGTTATTCCAATCCCTTTCGCAATAGGAGATCCTTTTCCTTCGTCCTTTTTCAAGATGTCTGGTAGCCGAAGGTCTAGCGAAGAGCAAGCCAAGAAGAAGCTGAAAACTCACAAGACCTCGTCGAAGGACAGCTCCGATAAAGCTGTCAGCAAAGCTCATGCGACGGCTTTGGGTGCTGCTGTTCCTTCGGTAAATCAGCCGAAGACTTCACATTCAGCGAAACCATCTTTTGCTTTTAAGCCTCCGGTGATTCGCTCCGCATTGGATTTGTTCTCCATTCCGGAGGATGGGGGTAGCAATTCTTCTGGGTCTAAAGTTCAATCTATCCCTAAAAAAGTCATTTCGAAGGGTTCTTCTTTTGTTGCAAAGGAAATTTTTGCTTCTACAGTTGACGTTCATGATGCCAGTGCCGCTGAGAAGGCCAATATTCAAGACAAGGCTTCGAAGGTTGCTGATTCTGTTCTTGCTAAATCCGGATCGAAGGCTAAGATCCAGGACAAAACCTGTGTTAAGGGTCCTAATATTCCTCCTGTTGCCCCTGTTCATGATGAAGTAGTAGCCCAAGCTTCTGCTCAAGGTTGTCTCTCATCTCTTAGTATGGCTGAGCTTCGTCAAATTGCTGATAACTTGAGACCTCTTACAGATCGCTCCCAGGTTCAACTTCCTTTGGAACCGGGTGTTGGGCTTCGTGAGCCCCTTAGCCCTTCAGCAGGTGGTGACCTTTTCCTACACTCAGTCTTTGAAGCAATGCTTGGAGAGTTTCTCCCTTTTGACATGACTTTTGATTCAGTCGAAGCCGCTAGGGGTTCTTTAGCTCTGTGTGACGAGGTGTCTTCGAACACCTTCGTTATGAGTGCCAGGGCCGCTGCGCCCTTTGTTGCTGCTGCGGAGAGGGTTCGTTTTCCCCAAGTGGAGAATGAACTCGTACTTCAGGGTGGTGATGCTCTGTACAAGTCTTTACTATCTTCGCAAATGAAGGTAAGTGGTTTGTTATTTTTGTATTTACTCAGTTGCTTGTCTTTCTAACTTCGCTCTTGTTTTCGTCAGTCGCTTGCTATTACCCAAGCCTCCCTTCGCCAGTTTAATGAGCTGACTCTGGCGAGGGCTGATCGGGACCGTCTTCGCAAGGATCTTTCGGCTCTTGAAGCAAAGATCAAGGAGAAAGAGGATGCACTTGCTCTTAACGAAAAACGTGTGATTGATCTCTCTGTTGAGAAGGATACCCTCGTCAAGTCCACTGAGGATTTTAAGGCGAAGGTAGCTTCTCTAGAGAAACAGCTGGAGGATCTTGATTCGTCCCTTGCGGAGGCTTTGGAGGCCAACAGGGTCCTTCGCGGAAAAGTTGAAAGCGCGGATCAGGAGGCGGCCTCTTTTGTTGAGGCTGAAGAGCTTCGCCTGTCTTCTCTTTGCAGCCACATTCAGGACGCTCTTATCTCAGTGGAGACGACTCCTGATCAGATCCCTGAGGACGCTTCGACTGAGCAGCGTCAGTCTTGGCTCTCTGTCAATATTCCTTACGTGGTGAAGGCTTGTAGGGCCTTCTCTACCAATGCCGTTCATCTGGCTGTTCGGGATCTCCTCCATTCTCTTGATGTCGAAGGGAGTAATGCTTTGGCGAAGGTTGCTTCTGACGACTTTAAATTTTCTGCCGTTGATTTTACTCCCCGTCCTGTGGTTGAAGCTCTCATGAAGGTCGCCAGTCATTTTGACGAATCTTCTGGAACCGAGTGCAGTCTGTCGGTCGTCTGCCTCAGAGTGAGGTATAAACAATTTATTTTTGCTTTGAGAGGGGGGTTACATGATCCCTTCGAACTTGTATCTTGTTGAGAATTGTTGTAATCGTTGTAAACTTTATGCTTATCTTGATTATTTTTTGCTTGATTTTTGGACTTTAGGCTTCGTCTGATATTTCTTTGAGCGAGTTTGCCACTACGGAGCCTTCGTCAAAGGTTTCGTTGAGCGAATTTGCTTCTGCTGGGCCTTCTTCTCCTCGGAAGGCTCGTGTTGAAGATGCTATCGAGATTTTGAGCTCGTCTTCTTCGGAATTTGTTTTGTCTACTGACTCTGATCGTCTGTCCCCTGTCGAAGGGGTCGAAGGTTATGTTTTCCCTCCTGGTAGCCTTGTTGGTGTCATCAGACTTGGTCCTCCTGATTCTGAGGTTTCTGGGGGTCGTAAGTCTCGTGATGCTTCTTCTCCTAGTCGAGGGTTTTCTAGAAAAAGGGGCGGAGGTCGCGGTCGTCGCGGTCGCTCGGTTGGCCGCGAAAGTTCATCTTATGGATTCGATGCAGCTTCGCATGTTGCGCGGATGTCTTCGTCTGGAGTGGTCGACCCTGTTTTTCAGAGGCCTTACTCGCCTTCGAGTGGGTTTGATTTTGATGAGTATAGCATTATTTATGAAATGCTGTTAGAACTAGGGCTTATTGTAAAGCAGGAACCTGATGATGGTTCCCTTTAAACAATGATTTTTGCTTAATAAAGCTTTTCTTTTGGAGCAATCTTTCGAAGGTCTTTGCGAGAGAGAAGATTTCTTCAATATCTTTCGAAGCTTTTAATGCTTCTTGCACGATGACCTTGGGTTTCCTTTAAGGAACGCAAGTTTTCGTGTTTTCGTTGTTTGATATTTGAACATTTTCATGCGAAGGATCGCGCTTTTTTCCTGTTGCGAAGGTTTCTGTTTGTCGATACTTGGGTAGATTAGGCTTTCTTTGCTTATCTTTCCCTTCGACTCTTGTCTGGAGTCTTTGTATCATCCCTCGTGATACATCGATCCAAACTAAGATTACACCAAATACTTAATTGGTGTAACCTTCGGATTCTCTAGGCTTTTGCCTGATACCGTTTTTGAGCTCGAAGCTTCATTTCTTGAGCCTTGGCTCTTCTGCGCCCCCCAGGAAATTGCTCTGGAATTTTTTAGGGTAAAAAAGTAATTATAAAACTGTGTTACAGTCTTGGAGGGTGCCTCGTTAAAAAACCTCACACCCTTCGCAGGGCTACCCTCGTGAGGAATAAGAGTGCACCCCCCGCGAGTTTTGTGCTTTTACATATGGCCATCGCACGCGCTACCGAAGAAATGTTCTTGGTAGACACGGCTCATGTATCTCTGATATATCATGGACAAATTTTTTAGTCCGAAGGTCTTGGGCGATGGGGCCTTTTGCTTTCTTCGGATGAAATGGACATTCTTCCTTCCAGGGGTTTCGCCATCTTCAATACTTCTTGCTTGGAGTTGGTCTCCGAGGACGTTGATCACAGAGATGGGACCAGGAATCTTCATGCATAGATAGCCCTGATGTATGGCCGCTTCGAACTTGTTGATGGACCCCCTTCCGAAGATTGCATTGTAAGGATAAACAATGTCAACCACATCGAAGGTCACATCTTCCGTTCTTGCGTTGTCTCCTTCGCCGAAGGTTACTGGCAGGTTAATTTTTCCCAGCGCTTGGATAACCTTTCCAGTGAAGCCGATTAATGGTATTCCTGCTGGTTGTAGTGTTTCGTTTTCCAGCTTCATCTTTCTATATGTAGAGGCGAAGAGGATATCAGCTGAACTTCCTCCATCGACAAGTATTCTGAGTACATCGAACCCTTTCATATTTGCCTTGATGACCAATGGGTCTGAGTGAGGTTGATCCAGGTCCCTTGCGTCTTCTTTTCCGAAGGTGATGTGGACGTGGGACCACTTGGTTTTCACAAACGGAGCCCTTGATGACACGTTATGTACCCTTCGTATGTATTCTTTTCTTGCCCTTCTTGAATCTAGTTGCTGGGTCGACCCTCCGGAGATAGCGTTGATGGTTTGTCTTTGAGACGTGTAGCTTGTTTCTGTGTTTCTTCCATTGTTTTGCTAATTCATTTCTGGAGGCGGTGGCAATGCTGCCAGGCTTTGAGGTTGGGAGTAGGCATATTGCTGTGCCTGATGCGAAGCTTCTCTTGGGTAGTTGACAACATGATTGACAGAGTGCGAAGGGTATATTGACATTGGGTTCCCTTGAGACCAATTTTCACGATAGTTACTTGTATGTCTGATGGCCTTCTTCGCCTCTCTTTCTGTAGTCCATTCCTGTTTGAATTGTTGTAGATTTCGGCACTGCTTTGTTGTATGGCCTTTTCCTTCGCCATGCAACTCACAGTATGGAGTGCGAGAACTGCTTCTCTGATTGTTTTCTTTGTTTTTGTCTTCGCAATCTCTATCATGGTTGCTTCGCTCTTTCCCTCTTTCGTCGTCTTTGGTTCTCTTTTCATCGCCCCTTTCTTCTCTGTTTTCGAGGTTGTGTACCCTTCGACTGTTATAATCTCTCGAACTGTCTCTGTTATCATCGTGCCTCCTGCTTCGACTCGCTTCTTTTTCTTCTTTATATTTCTTTTCATCTTTGATTAGCTGGAATTGTTTCTTTTCGTCTTCTTTTTTCCTTCGGAACTCATCATCCGACCTCGCGTACTTCTCGAAGGTTTCTAATAGTGCGAAGATAGTCTTGGGTCTCTTCCTTGTTAGTGCAGAGTGGAAAGGGCCAGCCCTCAAGCCTTCCATCAGTGCATCGATAACTGTCGAAGCTCCTACGTCCTTTGCTCTTGACTTTATTTCCATGAATCTCTGCATGTATTCCCTTAAGCCTTTGTCTGGTTTCTGTTTGCAAGAAAATAGTCTTCCCTGATGAATTTCTGATGCTTGGAAGCCTTGGAAATTGTTTATGAACTCTCATCTTAATTCGGACCAAGAATTAATTTATCCTGGTTCAAGAGTGAAAAACCATGTCTTTGCTACTCCTTCGACTGCCATCACCAAAGCTTTCGCATACGTTGAGTTTGATCCTCCGCCTGATTCTACTGCGGCTTCGAAAGACATGAGGAAGTCTCTCGGACATGTTTTTCCTTGGTATGCCTTTATCTTCGGCATTTTGAAATTGACCGGCCAAGGTTCACTCTGTAGCTCTTCGCTCAAAGGCGAGTTCTCGTTGTAGATGATGCATGGCTGGTTGTCCTTGCAAAGCTGCTTACTTCGTACACCATCTTGTGCTCGGTTTGTTTGCGAGTCTTGTGGTGCATGTCTTGTTCTTGTTTCTTCAGGTTCTCCATTTTCTCATTGTATTTATTTAGCTTGCTGTCCATTACGTTGATCTCTTGTTGGGCTTGCGTTATCTTTTTGAGCATGTCTTTTTTTTAGCTTCGCTGTCTTTTCAATGACGGCCAACTTCTTTTCTATTTCGATTCTCTCTTGTTCTATGATGCGAAGCCTTTCAGTTATGTTACGTGTTTCGTCGTCCTCTTGCTGGAAACTTCCTGCTTGAGATGTTTCAGCGTTGTTTACTTGCATAGCTCTTAAGGCTTCTTCTTTTCTTGCCACCTCTTCGGCTCTTGCTACCTCTTCTGCTCGTGCGGCTTTGTCCCGCTCTTCTTGTTCTCTTGCTGTTCCGGCTTCCGCTTCCTTCGCGAGCCTTTCATTTTCAGCTTCGATCTCTGCGCGTTGTGTGTCGCTGACGTTTGTTCTCGACTTTGCTTTCGCCATGTTGATCGTGGTCGTGGGTTCATCCCGCGGGACGGCGCCAAATGTTGGGGGATCGAAGGACTTCGTAGGACGTGCCGAAGCCCTCCAACAGAATCTTGATGTGTTCTCGTTCGCCTGAAGCCTTTTGAGGGGGAATGAGCCTTCGAAGCACCTCGCAAAGCCCTCCTTGGTCGATGTCGTCGTCCGTTGGTTGATGCGAAGCCCTCCTTCTCGGCCTACGATGTCGGACGAAGGTTGATCCGTTCAGGTTCCCTGTGGTTAATCGCGTGAAGCCCTCCTTCTCCCGCGATGCCGGGCGAAGGGGCTTGGCCTGTTGAGAGAGTCGGATGCGATGTGAATGATTCCTTCTTTGGCTCGAGGCCCGGAAACCAGATGTCATTACAGGATTATCTCCCTCCATATTTATAGGGGGCGAGATGATTATATTTACATGTATGCCATCGGCTACTTTAGCATGGCTCTTAGTTTGGTAGCTTCGGACTCCTGTTCCGTCTGCTTCTTTCATTCTTCCTTCGCTGGTGGCTGTTGACCTTCGCGTGGGTCAGATGGGCTTCAGTGTAGTTCCCAACAAAGTTCTGTTAGCATTCAGATTAATATATCCAATTAGTCGATTCAATGGTTTATCATTTTCATCCAATTAGTGAATTAATTGGTTATCATATTTTTGAATTAATATATGCAAACAGTCAATTAAATGGTTTATTAATATTTTCATCACATATGCACCGTGATAAATATACAGAGCCTGATTTCATATTCATCTATATATGTGTTCATTAATTATCATTATTGTGCATGGACAGGGGGGGCAGACACCCTTTCGCTAGACGTCTCGTGCTACATCTTGGAGAAAGTTGATGGCCATGGCCTTGGCATTTTACGGTCACTTTCCTTTGGCAAGTAATTTAAAGATGCTTGCAAGGAGGTCTAGCGCGTATGGTCTGGCCTCCCTATGCTTATCACATCTATTTACGGTTCTGCTTGGGCGCGGGAGACTGATGCTGATCATGAGGCAGGGAAATTCGGTCTGCATCATGTTGGGTATAGGGTGACTGCTGGACATGCTGGATGCGCTTGGGCCCGTTATGATCCTGAAAGGCGGTTCCAGTGCCAGTCAGACGAACTGAAAGGGCAGAGCTGGTTAGGAGGCAAAGATGACTGGCTTGTTACTAGCAATGAGGAGTATAATCTGAAGCTCGTCAATCCAGGGTACAGATATGGATGTTGCCTTGGAGTTGAGGCAGCGGGGATATTGGGGATGCAAACCGTATGTGCAGCGTGTTGTACTTTGCCGCACGCCGAGGCAGGCAGGGGGTTATATGGTCATCGTCATCTTCTCCCGGGGGCTCATGGCCTTCGTTCAGGAAGGCGAACCGAGTTGGACAGCTTTGACACGGCAAGCAGGACATGACGATGTACTTTCCAGCAGTTACCTTGGCGGGGATAGACATTACTTTGACGCCATCTTGGTTGACAGAAATGTTGTGGCAGTCACCAAGGCTGGAAGTGTACTAACATGGGACATTGATAAGAGGCCATGCAACAATCCTAAACTGATGATACATGGGACGGCATACATGGAGGGACGGCTGGATTATTGGCCGGTCGAAAGAGTGATTTACATTGCCAAGTCCCCTGAAGGCAACATCATTTTGATCTGCATGTTTGGTTATCATGATGTTAATCAGCGCGGCGGCATGGGCCACGGTGTCAGGATGTATCGTAATGATCTAACATTCTGCCTGACTGAAAGGCTTGCTGGTCTATGAGCTGCCTGTTGATCCAAACATCGAGAAGAAATATTGGAGGCTCAAGTCTGACGACTTTGGAGGTCACTATTCTCTCTTCCTAGGGGCAAACTACCCCTTCTTCTACGATGTGCCGTATGGCTCGTCGTCGCTCCAAGGTTGCCGTGTTTATGTATCTGACTTGGGTTTCGAAGGTGGCCATGTCGGTGTATTTCGCCTCGATAAGCCACATCGCCCCTTCGACTACAAGAGCATATACTTCCCGGTTGTTGGTGAGCCCAAGCAGGTCTCTATGTTCTTCAGGCCTACATCACATTTTTAGGTGTTTTATATTCATTCTACTTTGTATTTTTTTCCAAACTATATATGATGTTTAAGTGTGTGCAGTTGTAAGTGATCTAATGGGAGACTCCTAATTTATGGATCGGATGTACTGTTAGTCAAACACTAGTTAATTTTGTGAGTTTATTTAAATATATGCACACAATCACGGAGCAGCTAGCTACAGATGCATGCTTGCAGAGGAACTCCCTCCGTTGCAGAGGCATACTTCCATGCGCGCGCATCCATTAGCCAATCACGGAGCATGCACTCCGATCGGTTGGCATTTAGCCAACTACCTTGTTTCAATGAATGGTGGGCCCAACTCGGTAGGTGGTCCCACAGGCCAGTGAGCTTAGGATTCCGGAAGGCGAGTACATCTTCGTCGATCCGGATATCTCTCGATCTGGACAGTTCCACCGCCTTCATGGCCGCTTTCATGGATCTAGTGGGCCGCTTCATGTTGTCATTCCTCCCCTAGTGGGCCGCTCAGCGACAATGTGTCTCAGGACTGGTTACAATGGGCTCTCCAGGTCCAGCTTGAC
Organism: Eragrostis curvula; assembly: GCA_007726485.1. Taxonomy (NCBI): domain Eukaryota; kingdom Viridiplantae; phylum Streptophyta; class Magnoliopsida; order Poales; family Poaceae; genus Eragrostis; species Eragrostis curvula. The sequence continues at coordinate 19,986,960 of CM017445.1, forward strand.
GGTATGGTCTACAGTACGGGCTCTCAGATTTCCTCAAAAAGAAATACTAGTCCTAGCCCACAGAGCGACGTGAAGGACGCCACGTGGCCTTACTCGCGGGCACAAGAAGGCACCCGATGTGTGGGATCGAAGACATGGGCCCCGCGTTGGTACTGTGCCTTTAGCCGCGGGCAACCAAAATAAGTGACAAAAATAGTATTAATAATACTTTAATTTGATAGTGGGCCTCAGGAGCTTGACACGTCGACCCCAGGGACGTTTTACTGTGCGCAACGTGGCATTGTTCGGCCACGGGCCCCACGGTGGATGACATGTGAGCCCGTGTGTTTCTTCATGTGTTTCCCCTACGTAGCTGACACACGGGCCCGGCAAGTGGTTCCTTGTGGGACGCGTTCAGACTAGTGTGCAAAATGCAAACCATAGCTGCGACGAAAATTACTTTACCGTGGGTCCCACGTTGCTGACATGTGGGCCAGCGTGGTGGTGCATCATGCGCACGTTGCATGAACACGCTGGCAAATGAAATCAGCGACGAAAAATACTTGGGTCTTGGGACCCCGTCTCCTGATACGTGGGCCCCAGTTTCCATTTGTTGTGCGTCTTGTGCCATTTTACGTGGTCAAACGAAATTTTAGTGACGAAAATAGTTTGACCGTGGGCCCGTGGAGCCTGACACATGGGCCCCATCTTGCTGACCAGGATGCCACGTAGGCCAGAAACGCCCCTGGGGCGGGTTTACGACGAAAGCTGTGGGTCCCACGTTGACTGACATGTAGGCCCGCGTAGTGTTGCATCCTGCGCACGTGGCATTACCACGCTAGGAAATAAAATCAGTGTTGAAAAATACTTGGGTCTTGGGACCCCCGTCCCCTGATACGTGGGCCCCAGTTGCCTTTGCCGTGCACCTTACGGGACTGTGGCATTTTACGTGGTCAAACGAAATTTTAGTGACGAAAATGATTCGACTGTGGTCCCGGGAAGCCTGACACATGGGCCCTCTTTTGCTAACTAGGACGCCACGTAGGCCATAAATGCCCGTGGAGTTAGATTTATGACGAAAATTGTTCGAAACGGGATTTTAGTGACGAATCGGCCACCCAGAACTTGCCCAGAACAGTAAACCGGCGACACCGGACCACTGTTCATCAATTTATACGGATTTTCGTCACAAATGAGGCTTGTTAGTGACGAACTGCGAAAAAGTCATAAAATTGGCCGAAAACGGGAAAAACCCCCAAAATAATGACGGATCTACAGTAAAATCGTCATTAATCAGCAGATCTGTACTAGTGTAGAGACTTGGGAACCTCTCCCTCTCTCGCCTTGGCTTGTAACCCCTATTACGAGCAATACAACCCGAACCACCACACTAAACGTAGGGCATCGTTGCCTGAACCAGTATCATTCACCGTGTCGATTAACTCTCTCTTCAATCAAACAAGCGCGCAGTCTAAATTTACTCGTCGGACGGTTTCACAACGCCGACATTGGCTGCTAGCTCTTAGACTGTGCTCTACCATTAAGGAGTTGATCAGGGCTCAACCACGCGGTAGTGGTCAGCGACACCAAAAACCTAAAAGGTAAATTGAGGTGACCACGTCTGAAGGAATGCAAGGTAATTAGACACCTTTCCTCTTGTGAAATGTGCCATGTGAAATTCAGCAAAAAAAGGATTATTTCTTAAAAAAATTCCCACATCCAGGTGAGCTCAAGGTTTACAAAACCATGGTAAACCAAACCAAACCAAACCGAAAACATTAGAAACCAAACTTATCAGTTTTGGTATAATTTACCCAGTCATCGGTTTTTGGATTTAAAACTAGAAAAGTGGTGCGCAATTTTGTGCACCTCTGTCCTTGAACAGGTCTTTTCACTTTTTCCGTTGGATTGAAAAATGGTTATGCTTGAAATTCAATTACTGCAAATTCTGTCACTAATGTAACATTCAGAAAATTTATTCAGTAGTATGTTATAGTGATGCTACATTTATTGGAGTATGATCAACACTAGGCTCAGTGGCGCGCTCCGCTGCGCACGTAAGGCAAAATTACAGTGTTGGGGGATCGAAGGTCTCCGTGTGACGTATCGAAGCCCTCCAACGGCTGATAGAAGCGTTCTGGCTCTGGCGAAGCCCTCGAAGGTCGATGATCCCTTCGAATCACCTCGCGAAGCCCTCCTTGTTCGTCGTCGCCATCTTTTGGTTGGAGCGAAGCCCTCCTTCCTGGTCCGCGGTGTCGGACGAAGGTGTTCTTACTCAGGTTCCCTGCAGTTTATTGCGAGAAGCTCTCCTTCACCCGCGATGCTGGGCGAAGGGGTTGAACGATTAGAGTGGTCTGAGTGCGGTGCAAATGATTCTTCCTTTGGCTCGTGGCCCGAAAACCAGATGTCATTACAGGATCATCTCCCTCCATATTTATAGGGGGTGAGATGATTATATTTACAAGTGTGCCATTGGCTACTTTAGCATGGCTGTTAGCTTAACAACTTTGGGCTCCTGCGCCGTCTATTCTTTCCGCTCTGCTTCGCCTGTCCTTCGCGTGGTTCCGGGTGGCTTCGGTTGCTTTAGGCGGGTGTGGCTTGGCCTTCGCTATCTCCTTTGCCATGTACTTGTTGCCAGGACCCCAACATTAGCCCTCAACTGACGAAGTGCCACGTGTAACGAGGTCCTGAGTCAGTTTGTTTCGAGTTCTGCAACAAGTCTGCTCGTCACGTCTTTTCATCTTAACGTCGCGTCCTTTCGTTGCTCGATGTCTGACCCGCCTCCCGGTGCGTTTTGGTTGCTATAAGAAGCGTGTCGATCTTGGCTTGCTATTTGAGTTCTCTTTTGACTCTTATAGCTTGCCTTTCTTTGTCTCCTTCGCTTCTTCCGGTCTTTCACCTTCGCTTATTTAGTGCTTGTTTTTGCGAAGATGGCTCCGAAGAAGATCTCTTTGGCTCAAAGGTCTTTCAATAATAACTTCAGTCCCTCTGATTGTACCGAAGCCTTCCTTGATAGTGCCTTTCTTTCTTCCTTCGGGGCTTGGGAATTTGTTCGTTCTCCCGGTTCTAGCACAGCTCCTGAGCCAGGACCTGATGAAGCTGTTGTCTTCCTTGATTATTTTCTTTTTGGCCTTCGCGTTCCAGCTCATCCCTTCGTAGCGCAAGTCCTTCGTGCCTTCTGTTTGGAAATCCATCAATTGACTCCTAGTGCCTTCGTTAGGCTTGCCTCTTTTATTTGGGCTTGCAAGTCCGAAGGCGCTGAACCCAGCTTGGCCGTTTTTACACGCAACTATAAACTTCATTTTCATCCCACCTCTACTGATAATTCAGATAGCTTTGGGGTGATTAACTTCGTTCCCATTAAACATGGGTATGCCCCTTCATATGGCCAAACCAACAAGGTTCTTACGCCTTAGAAGCACAGATGGTTTTACATGAAGTTTGGCGAAGGTTCAGGGATCGTTGGCACAATGAAGCACCCTGAGTGGCTGATAACCGTCCAAGTTGAACTGGATGCTAACTTTGAAGTTTGCACTGATGCTCTTCGAAGGGTTAGATCCCTTTTGAGTACCCGTGACCTTGTCGAAGAGTACATCTCTACTGAGGTTAGCCCACTCGGTTCCGGCTTGGAGCTTCAGTTTGCAGAGGGGAGATATGCCAATGGCCTCCGCAAATACTTGTTGACCGGTGAAGGTCTTCCTGTTGCCGATGTTGAGAGTCGGGTTAGAGAGGTTCTTGGCTCTTATATTGAGAAGGAAGCCGTAGGCCGCGAAGAAGCTCGTATACCGGTCCGTTTTAACCAGTCCTTCACAGTTCGTGGTCAGCCTTATGATGATTATGGGGCTCCAGCCCCGAAAAGGAAGAAACGCTCTAAGGCTTCGACTGCTGAGGATGTTGGTACTTCGCGGAAGCGTCGTCGCACTGGTAGTGGCTCGTATCGTGAGCCGGCTTTAGCCGTGGATCCTATCAGTTCTGCCCCCCCCCCCCCCTCCAGATATTTCAAGTGATGACGAAGGCGAAGGCTCTGAATCTAGCGAAGATCCCTTCGCTGACATGCCTCGTTTCTTCCCTTATGATAATGAGGAGCCAGTAGCCTTTACGGACTGCGAAGAAGGAACTGACCCGAAGCTTCCTTCGCTTACTTCGTCTGACGTCTTCCCTAGCGAAGAGCTTTCGGAAGATGTTACTAAAATCATGGAGGACCTTCGCTTTTATCGCGAAAGGAGAAAGCTTGTTTGCGTTGACTCCGGATGGCTCTTGAAATCTCTTTATACTAATCATCTCAAGGTATGTTTTTATTCTTTTAATTATTTCTTTCATGCCAAGATACGTTTTGTTCTAAAGCCTCTTTTTGTGCTTCAGTCCATTCCGGTTGTAGGCGCCATTGATACCCAGTTCCGCTTCGTTCAAACTCGCCTCAATGTTGGTATTTCTTACGTCACAGACAAATCCGCAAGCGCACGGAATACCGTTGTAGCACTTCACCCGGGAGTATTCCAAGGTATCGTATTTGTTTTCCCCAAGGAACGGAGTTATTCTACCGCAGGGCAAGTTTTACCCAAGGACAACCAAGACAACTAGCAGCCTAGGATCGAGAGGGTGATTATATCTAGTTATCCTAGAGGATAGACGAACTCAAGCTCTACTAGTCTACTTCGGGCGCCGGCTTAGGCCTGGTCTGCCAAGCCACTCCGACCTGTAGCTCTACTATGTACCCGAACGTGGAGGGTTCCTTTGGACGGACAGGGCTGTCACTTCCTGCCGCCTACCTCTACAAACCGTGGAGCACACAGCAAACAAAGGTAACCTCTAGCCTAGACACCACGTCTATGCCGTTGATTACTACTCTAACCTCGGCCCAAAGCTGAATTTAGAAGGCTAGAGCACCCCTTGCGGAGCGATGATCCCGTAAACAAGTATATCAGGAATTACGCCTAGAAAAGTAATATTGCTCGCTAGATAAATAATCACCACGTATAAATCACAAAGAGTGTTTACACGCCAAGGTAAAGAAATAGAACTAAACCTCCACCAAAATGGAAGGAGTATTCCTTTCTCTCCCTTGCCCTCTCTCCTATTCTACTAGTGTACAACAGGCTCTCAGCCTAAGGATTGGAGTGGAGCTCTATTGGAGAGTCTTGCGTCTTGTGGTGTGTGTTGAGAGGGAGGGGTGCCCCTTTATTTATAGCCTTGGAAGGTCGGCAACTTTGAGGCGGTTCCCGAGGTCGGTGACATTTAATGCAGGGGGAACCGACCTCCAGAAGTCGGTGATGAACCGCCATAAAAAGATGGGCCAGTGGGGCCTCCCTGGCAGGTCGGCCGACCTGGCCAGAGGGGGTCGGCCGACCTGGCCTGGGCCCCTCTGGGCCTGGTCCTCCTCTGGCTGCTTCCTTGGCCTGTGTACTTGCCTAAACCACGTGCATTGCTTGATCTTGAAGCCTGATTCTGTGGTTTTGGGCTTTTGGACTAAGTTCTTCAGTCCGGGGAAAATCCGTCGATTGCAAAGTCCACGTTTAGTGCATGTTTTCCCCTGTTTTTGTATGGATTGCACCTGTACTTCATAATTCACCAAGACTAGTGGAATTTATTAGAAATAAACCCTATGTCTACACTTGGTGATGGTGTTAGGTTCAAAAAGGTGCATAAAGTTGACGGTAAAAATGGGTCGTAAGGACCGTCAACAAGATCCCCCACACTTAGCTCTTTGCTCGTCCTCGAGTAAAGCTATGAGTGGAATTTGGGGAGGACTCATCCCTTTTGATGAATGAAACCTGCACACAAGCTATTACAAGCCACACCTTTTTACCTGCGAACAAGATGGTGGCTAACATGTATTCTTGGATCATTGAAAAGTGGAACGGTTCATGACTTAAGTCACCTCGCCTTCACCTACTAAGTACCTTGGGTTTTTGAAAGAGTTTTGAAAAATATAAACAACATAGCTCTTGCTCCTCTATTGATTCTCTCGGATTGCTCAAAAAGTGTATTTTCCTTACCAAAGCATTATCTTGCCTCTTTTGTCCTACTTCTAAGGCTTGTATGTGGAGCTCAAGGTAGGGATAGAAGAGGCATACTTGTATCACAAATATTGCTGAACCAAAAGAAAGGATCCACGGAGAATTCAAGTCATACAACCTTGATCAAGAAGTGCATGTGTGGATGGATGTGTGGATGTTTATATGTGACGACTCCTTTATTGGATTTTACCTCTCTTTGTTTTGTATTTTCGAGACATGGCTATCATTTTTCTTTCTTTTCTTTTCATGCTCTGTACATGAGCATTTTTTTTCTTTCTTTATCTTGCTCATCTTTTTGTGAGTCTTCTTTTTCTTTTGCAGAGCCATGTCCCTCTTTTGTTTATTTTGAGAGAGAGAGGTAAAATGGGATAAAAGTGAGGAGTGTCTTTATTTGGATGGGTGGATGTGCTAACTCCCGGTGTAGGAGTTTTAGCAATTTTGGTGGATTGTGTACGTGATCTTGATCAAGAGAGCATGACAAGTATCTCATTAGGGTCACAAAATTTTGGAAAAGCTCATTGCAACACAAGCAGCATATGTGTGTAAGTTTGAAAATTGTGATCAACATATGGCATTGGTAGGAAATCATATACCAAAAGAGGAGCAGCGAGCCATGCTATTTTAACTTTTTGAAATAAAACTCCCAAGGACTTCGTAGATTTAAACAGAGGATCATTTCATCGAACCATATCACACTCGCCAATTATCTAGAAAAACATGGGTTCTTATGGATAGGTTGTTCACAAGCAAGTGGTGATGAAGCGAGTAATAACAAGTGTGCAAGTTCATGTTGAGAACAAAAAGGGAGAGTATTGGGATTCATAAGGATGTGCTAGAAAGAAATTTTCCCAAGTTTTAATTGGTTAAGTTTTATTTCCGTATCTCAGAATGAACTTGACAGGTATGGTAGGCAAAAAGGGAGTGTGGGAAACAAACTTAAGTAGCACGGGAAAGCAGAGGCCCAGTGGGACCCACCAAGGGTCGGCCGACCTGGTCAGGGGGGGTTGGCCGACCTGGTGTGGCCCCTGCTGGTGCCCAAATTTTGCACAATTGTTGGTGTTGTCCTTCCCGTGATGGTTCTGAGTGATTTGCTCGAGTTTGTTTCTGTTTTCGCGATGTATCCCCCCCACACTTGCCTTTTTGCCTGTTTCCTTCAAAATAGACAAAGATATTTTGGAAACACAAATTGCTCTACCGGTATGCAAGCCCGGGGAGCACTAATTTGATTGAATTTAGAAACAAATATGAAGGCGCATTACAAACTTGATGAGGGAATTAAAATGATGAAAGCAAATGCAATTAAACTAAGTAAATGCGCCATGGGAAAATGATGATCGCGGGAGGTTTTAGTCGTAGAACTTTTCTTCCTTTCCCGCGCTCTTGAAAAGACGCTTCATCTTTGAGTTGGTGCTGCGGCGATGGTCATCATGGGCATCTCGTATTTCAGCAAGAGCGTCTTTTATCTCCGCCACTTTATCGTTTAGGCGTTCATGAGCGTCGCGGAGATCATTATGTTTAGCGAGGAGACGTTGATAGGGGCTCTTTTTCGGGGTCCTTTCCTCCTCACTCTCATACATCCCCCTTGCCCTCTTGATGGGAGGAGGAGGGATATGCCTTTTCACCTTCTTGGGTGGAGTGGTGCTTATGGATTCGAGGGCGCCTCGCTTCTCCGCCGAAGTGAGTGGTGGGTGGAGCTGCTTTCCACCACCACGAATTCCCTTGATCTTGAACCGAATGCCCGCCTTCTTGGAGGGGCTAGGCAGGTTGAGCCCCTCATATTGGTGATGCACCACGTCTCCATTCCTTGCGACGAGGGTGCCGACATACTTCTCCCCTGGACGGAGAGAGCCTTCGGCCTCATCGTGACTTGGCTTCTTGGGGATGGTTTTCCCCTTGCCGTAGCGTGGTGGTGCACTAGCGGGAAGGTTTTTAGAGGGGTCTTTTGCTGCTGGTGGTGGTGGTGTGATGGTGAGAGGTGCTTCTTTGACGCTCATGGCTTGCTCACGGGTTGGAGTGACGGGATCAAGGATGTTTTCAAGGTCAAAGAAGCGGCAAAGCTCACTAGTGGTAGCGGGGACCTCAAAGCGCGGGATGCTGCTGTCCATGGTGGTGGCAAAGGTTTCTTTGGGCGAAAAGATAAAGGTGGAAGAGAGGTGCAAGTGAAAAAGGGTGGAAATCACCTTTATTTATAAAGAAAACTATGGAAAAAATTAATTCTGATTTTTCCGCAGCGGAGCAAGAGCTAAATCAGTGGGATTTGAGTATGTGAACGTTGGAGCTAAGTGTGAGAGAAAAAAGGGACCGTTGGGGCTCCCACAGGGGTCGCCCGACCTGAAAAAGGGGGTCGGCTGACCTACTGTGGGCCCCTCTGGCCACCTTCTTTTTCTGGCTAATTTCTTGCTATATTTATTCGAAGGAAAGTGCTACTACGGGTGATAAAACAAATCAGAGGATATCATGATAAAGATTCTAATTTAATCAAGTGCATGACATCAAACTCTTTATTCGTATCGGGTTCAAAATAAATTTTTAGACGCTGGCCATTTACTTTGAATACTTTACCTTCGTCGTCTTGGAGTGTGATTGCTCCGTGTGGCGAAGTTTCAATAACCGTGTATGGCCCGTCCCATTTGCTTCTCAATTTTCTGTGCCCGAATAGTTTCACCCGTGAGTTGAATAGCAAGACTTTGTCTCCAACTTTGAATTCTTTTACTCTTATTCTTTTATCGTGCCACCGTTTAGTCCTCTCCTTATAAATGGCTGAGTTGTGGTAAGCTTTGTCTCTCCATTCTTCCAACTCAGCTATCTCCATTTTTCTCTTCCATCCGGCACCTCGAAGGTCCATATTCCATTTTCTAATGGCCCAATATGCTCGATGTTCCAACTCGATGGGTAAATGGCATATTTTTCCATATACGAGTTGGTATGGTGACATGCCTATGGGTGTCTTGTATGCTGTCCGGTATGCCCATAGTGCATCGGGTAGCTTGCTTTTCCATGACTTCCCCATTTCTAACACGGTCTTTTGCAGGATCCGTTTGATTTGCTTGTTTGAAGTCTCGGCCTGCCCACTTGTTTGAGGATGGTATGGAGTGGCTATGTTGTGTCGTGCTCCAAGTTCTCTAAGGAAGCTTCGGAAGGTCTTATCGATGAAATGAGACCCTCCGTCGCTTATCACTAGTCTCGGTGTTCCAAATCTTGGGAAGATAATTTCGTGGAACATCCGGCGAGCGTGCTTGGAGTCGGCAGCTCGGCACGGCATTGCCTCTACCCATTTGGACACGTAGTCGACTGCCACCAAGATGTATTCACAGTCTTGTGACTTGGGGAATGGCCCCATGAAGTCGATGCCCCATACGTCGAAGAGTTCGACTTGTAAATTGAAGTTGAGGGGCATTGCATCCCTTGCCGTGATGCCTCCAAATCTTTGACATTGTGGGCATCGTCTGACGAATTCTTTTGTGTCTTCGTACATTGTTGGCCAAAAGAAACCACTTTGCCATATCTTGGCCTGAGTACGAAACACTCCATGGTGTCCCCCGTATGGAGCTGCATGACATTTCTCGATGATTTGTGTGCTCTCGGGTGTCGGCACACATCTTCTGAGCAGTCCATCGGCGCAGACACGGTAAAGGAAGGGCTCACTCCAAAGGTGACGACGACTCTCATAGATGAGTCGTTTCTTGTTTTCTCCCTGTGGTACGTACCCCGTCACTATGAAGTTCACAATGTCGGCGTACCACGGATGTGAGTCCTTGACGTGGAGTAGCATGTCGTCGCGCAAGAAGTCATTGATGGGTAATTCCTGCGGGTTAGCGAATTGCATGCGCGACAAATGATCCGCTACAGAATTTTCTACTCCTTTCTTATCACGAATTTCTAAATCAAACTCTTGGAGCAGAAGAATCCATCTTATCAAACGGGGTTTAGCATCTTTCTTAGAGAGCAAAAATTTCAAAGCAGCATGATCGGTGTAAACGATAACTTTTGCTCCAGCTAAGTAAGATCTAAACTTATCAAAAGCAAAAACAACAGCAAGGAGCTCTTTTTCAGTGGTAGTATAATTCAACTGAGCTCCAGACAGAGTTTTGCTAGCATAAGAAATTGCATGATGCTTCTTATCTCTAGTTTGACCAAGAACAGCCCCCACAGCAAAGTCGCTAGCATCACACATAATTTCAAACGGAAGCGTCCAATCAGGGGGTTGGATGATTGGAGCGGAGATGAGTGCATTTTTGAGAGTATTGAAAGCATTCATGCATTCATCAGTGAAATTAAAGGGTGCATCTTTTGCAAGCAAATTTGTAAGGGGTCTAGCAATTTGAGAGAAATCTTTGATAAAACGGCGATAGAACCCCGCATGTCCAAGAAAACTGCGAACACCCTTAATATTAACGGGAGGTGGAAGCTTTTCTATAACTTCTAATTTCGCCTTGTCCACCTCTATCCCTCTTTCAGAAATCAAGTGCCCAAGTACTATGCCTTCTCTAACCATAAAGTGGCATTTCTCCCAATTGAGCACTAAGTCCTTTTCTTGACAACGTTGCAAGACTTTGTCTAAATTTTCTAAACAATGATCAAAGGTTTTCCCATAGACAGAGAAATCATCCATAAAAACCTCCATAATCTCATCGATCATGTCAGAAAAGATAGACATCATGCATCGTTGAAAAGAAGCAGGCGCATTACATAGCCCAAAAGACATTCGACGATAAGCATAAGTTCCGTAAGGGCATGTGAAAGTCGTCTTACTCTGATCATCGGGATGGATGGGAATTTGATGATATCCCGAATACCCATCAAGGAAACAAAAGAAAGAATGATTTGCCAGCCGTTCCAACATCTCATCGATGAAGGGCAGTGGAAAATGATCTTTCTTTGTAGCCTTGTTGAGTTTTCGGTAATCGATGCACATTCTCCACCCCGTGACGGTTCGTTGAGGGATCAATTCGTCCTTGTCGTTATGAACGACCGTCATTCCTCCCTTCTTGGGCACAACCTGCACTGGGCTCACCCACTCGCTGTGTGGAACAGGATAGATAATACCAGCATGCAAAAGTTTCAAGACCTCTTTCTTAACGACTTCCCTCATTGCATTGTTCAACCTCCGTTGAGGTTCCCTAGAAGGTGTGCTATCGGGATCTATGGGAATGCGATGGGTGCAAAGAGCAGGGCTGATTCCCTTGAGGTCTCCTAGCGAGTAGCCAAGAACGGAGCGATGTTTCTCTAACACGGCTAAGAGTTTAGCGGTTTCTTCCTCCGAAAGCTTGTCACTTATGATGACAGGCGTTTCGGGGTTTCCGTGAAGAAAAGCGTAGCGTAAGCCCGGTGGGAGTGCTTTGAGCTCTATGGGCGGTGGCGGCGAGGCTAAGGTTTCGGGCAGCTCAAAGGTTTCTTCCGAACCGTCCTCTTCTAAAACAAAATTGAGAGCATCTTCTTCCAAGGACGATTCGGGGGTTTCATGAAGAAAAACTGCCATTACTTCTTCTATGCAATCGTCTACTTCGGGGGACTCCTCGGCAAAAGTATTTAGCGTATGAACGATAGGGATAGAAAAAGGTTCCTTGCCGAGGGTGAAGTCAAGGGTTCCAGAAGGCGATATTTTCAAGAAAAGCTTTTCTATGGGATGGCCTACAAGAACATCAAAATCCAAAACCCCGAAGACGTGAAAATCCAGCGATACTTCGGCATCATCGTGCTTAATGCAGACGTCTCTAACGATCCCCAAACCCTCAAAGAAGTGCCCCGGAGAGGTTCTAAGGAGTTTGCTAGTGGGCGCCCAAACTTCGTTCCCAAACATGGTTAAAGCAAAAGATTCGGACATGATGTTGGCACCCACTAAAGGATTATAGAGAACATCTACCTTTGATCCCCGAATTGAGCTTTGGATGGTTGAGGTGGGATGTTCAAAACGAATAGTATCGGAAGAAAGCTCATTTTCTCTCAACCATTCATCGCTTATGATCGATGTCAACTCCCGAATGGTTTTCAAAAGAAAATCTTTTTCTAAAGGTTCGGGGGTTGGTGCAGGGAGTTTCGGTCTCTTTTGACAAGAGTAGTTCGAGGAGTCTCCAAAATTTTCAAAAATTTCTTCCTCGAACTCAAACGGGAACTCAAGAGGTTCATCATCCTCTATCATTGTTTTTGTGTTAGATGGGGACTCGATTGTTGGGTCTACCATTGTAGGCACCAATTGTTGTGTTTCTTGCACAACGAGTTCCTCATCTTTTGACTCCGGCTCAACTAGTAAATCAGCGGAAAAAGGAGTGTTTTCCACAATGCGATCCAAAAGTTCGTGTGCTTCCGCTATGGTCTTATGAGTAAAAGATCCACCAGCGGCCGTGTCAAGATAAAGTGCGGTATCGCTGCTCAATCCCGAATAAAAATGTTGTAATAAAACGGGTTCGGGGAGCAACAATTCAAGTCCGGAGTCTGTTAATGAACAGAACCGAATCCATGATGCACTCAAGGTTTCCTCTTTTTCTTGCCGAAAGTTAATTATTTCCGCTCGTAGAGAAGTGATACGGGATACGGGGAAGAACGCTAGACAAAATTTGTCTCGTAATTCTTTCCAATCACCGTTCACTCTCTTAGCGGTGTAAGTGTACCATTGCTTCGCCCTCTCATTGAGAGAGAAGGGAAACAATTTCCACTTCAACGTTTCTTGTGTCATGCCATGGATCGATCGGCATGAACACAAATGCTCAAACTCTCGCAAGTGTTCACAAGGATTTTCATGTTTAAAACCCGAAAAGGATAAACCTCTTATCATCGAAATGTAATCGGGGGAAAACTCATAGCCAGATGAAGAAATGGGTTGTGATGATGATGGTGGCTCTAAGAGCTCGCCCCGTGGAGTAGAGAATGATTGGATGGTGGGTTGTGACTCCATGAAATGTTTTTGTGAGTTTTTGAAATTAAGGGAAATAAAAACAGAACGGTAAGTAAGATAGATTACGAGGGCAAACTTAATTTGCAATAGAGATATCAACCGTTCCCCGGCAACGGCGCCAGAAATGCTTGTTGGTATTTCTTACGTCACAGACAAATCCGCAAGCGCACGGAATACCATTGTAGCACTTCACCCGGGAGTATTCCAAGGTATCGTATTTGTTTTCCCCAAGGAACGGAGTTATTCTACCGCAGGGCAAGTTTTACCCAAGGACAACCAAGACAACTAGCAGCCTAGGATCGAGAGGGTGATTATATCTAGTTATCCTAGAGGATAGACGAACTCAAGCTCTACTAGTCTACTTCGGGCGCCGGCTTAGGCCTGGTCTGCCAAGCCACTCCGACCTGTAGCTCTACTATGTACCCGAACGTGGAGGGTTCCTTTGGACGGACAGGGCTGTCACTTCCTGCCGCCTACCTCTACAAACCGTGGAGCACACAGCAAACAAAGGTAACCTCTAGCCTAGACACCACGTCTATGCCGTTGATTACTACTCTAACCTCGGCCCAAAGCTGAATTTAGAAGGCTAGAGCACCCCTTGCGGAGCGATGATCCCGTAAACAAGTATATCAGGAATTACGCCTAGAAAAGTAATATTGCTCGCTAGATAAATAATCACCACGTATAAATCACAAAGAGTGTTTACACGCCAAGGTAAAGAAATAGAACTAAACCTCCACCAAAATGGAAGGAGTATTCCTTTCTCTCCCTTGCCCTCTCTCCTATTCTACTAGTGTACAACAGGCTCTCAGCCTAAGGATTGGAGTGGAGCTCTATTGGAGAGTCTTGCGTCTTGTGGTGTGTGTTGAGAGGGAGGGGTGCCCCTTTATTTATAGCCTTGGAAGGTCGGCAACTTTGAGGCGGTTCCCGAGGTCGGTGACATTTAATGCAGGGGGAACCGACCTCCAGAAGTCGGTGATGAACCGCCATAAAAAGATGGGCCAGTGGGGCCTCCCTGGCAGGTCGGCCGACCTGGCCAGAGGGGGTCGGCCGACCTGGCCTGGGCCCCTCTGGGCCTGGTCCTCCTCTGGCTGCTTCCTTGGCCTGTGTACTTGCCTAAACCACATGCATTGCTTGATCTTGAAGCCTGATTCTGTGGTTTTGGGCTTTTGGACTAAGTTCTTCAGTCCGGGGAAAATCCGTCGATTGCAAAGTCCACGTTTAGTGCATGTTTTCCCCTGTTTTTGTATGGATTGCACCTGTACTTCATAATTCACCAAGACTAGTGGAATTTATTAGAAATAAACCCTATGTCTACACTTGGTGATGGTGTTAGGTTCAAAAAGGTGCATAAAGTTGACGGTAAAAATGGGTCGTAAGGACCGTCAACACTCAACCGCAACAAGGAGAGGCTTCGCGAAGTTACGCATCAGCTCGCCGAGAAGCGAACGGAGGAAAGGAAGTCCTTGACCGCCCTTTTTAATGTTTGCAAGAACTTGAGGGATGCCATAAATTTTCTTGGCGGTGAGGTTTCGGATTTCCCTTTGCCGAATGCTACGGCCCTTGAGTTCGCCGAATGGATTTCGGCGAATTCTGGCTCTCTGAAGGATGTGGCCAGGAATTATGGCGTTGTTGCTGGGGCTGCTGGTATTGAAGAAGCCTTCGCGCAGCTGAGCTTGTCCGGAGGTAGTGTCGATCCAATATTGGATGATGGCTTCGCTATTTTGACCGAGACAGAATCCGTTGCAGAGGTGGCTCGACAGTCGGCGAGGAAGTTCATTCCTCATTGGAGCGCTGTTGGCCCTGGACGTATTTATGCTCTCTTCGAAGTTTCTGCTGGAGGACAGAACGCAAGCCCTTCGGTCGACCAGAATGCTAATTCTTCAAGTGGTCGGGGTGCCTCTGACAGCGAAGGATCTATTACTTCGAGTGGGTCTGATGATAACGCCACCGAAGAGTAACTGTTGTTCTGTTTTGAATTTTGTAGAAAACTTTACTTTAAACGAAGGTTAACTCTGTATATTTATTTAGTTTGCCCTTCGATTAATGTATTTGGATGACCTCGTTGGTCTCTGCGCGATGTCTGAAATTTGTTTTTAGTATTTCTCTTTCGCGTTTTCTTTCCCTTGTTTTTGGGAGAAATTCTGCCTGATCGAAGGCTTCTTCTTTTGAAGCTTCGATTCGTAGAGAACAATGGACTTTTTTGCCTTTTGTTCTTTTCATGTCCTTTGTGGACGCAATCGAAGGGTGTAAGCTTTTTGGCGCTTTGTCCTTCGATTTTTAACTCTTTTTTTTATTTTTCATGTCCTCTTGGACGCGATCGAAGGTTGTTGGCTTTTGGCGCCTGACCTTCGACTTTTAGCCTTTGATGACTTTTTCTTCCCTTTTTAGGGGATGTCGTATGTTCGATTTTGTCCTTTAGGACAGGTGAACGCGAAGAACGTCTTTTTTGAGGGGGAAAAAATTGTATTCCTCGGTCCTGTCTCGTTAAAAACCTTGCTCCCTTCGGAGGGATCCCCTTTTGCAAGGAAAAGAGTACAGGCCGGTTTTTCTTTTATACATGAGATTTTTTCAGCTTTTCTACATTCCATGTGTGACTAACCTCCTCTCCTTCGGAGCTTAGCAGTCTGAAGGCTCTTTCGTTTACAGTTGCCTTCGCTATGAATGTCCCTTCCCATTTGCTCTGTAGTTTTCCAACAGTCTTCTCGTTTGGCTTTCGCCGAAGTACCAGATCTCCGTCTCTTATTCCCTTCGGCCTGATGTTTTTGTTTTTCCATTTTAGGGTTTCTTCTTCATATTTCTGAAGGTTGAGAACAGCATCGTTGCGAACTTCTTCCAAGTTTTCCTTCGAAGTTATAGTTGACTCGTTAGAGTTTCCTGCTAGGCTTCGAAGTGACTTGTTTTGAATCTCTTCCGGTGTCATTGCTTCTTCCCCGAAGAGTAGCTTGAAAGGACTGAAACCAGTTGATCTGGATGGAGTTGTTCTTAACGACCAGAGTACTGAATGAAGCTCCTCTGGCCATTTTCCTTTTTTGATGTTGAGTAGCCTCTTTTGTACTGCTTTGAATATTCTTTTATTTGCACTCTCGACAGCTCCATTTGATTGGGGGTGGTATAATGATGCGAAGCGTAGGTTTATCCCCAACGATTCGCAGAATTCTGTGAATAGATGACTGTCAAATTGTTTCCCGTTGTCCACCACTATCTTTTTAGGTACTCCGAATCTGCAGATTACTGTTTGCCAGACGAATTTTTTCATGTTTTCTGAAGTGATCGAAGCTACTGCTCTGAACTCGATCCACTTTGAGAAGTAATCCATTGCGACGAAGGTGTACTGGAGATTTCCTGGAGCTGCTGGTAGTTTTCCAACTATATCGATGCCCCATTGGTAAAATGGCTAAATGGGTTGCATCAGCTGTACTTCTGCTGCCAGGCTTCGCTGATGTCTTGCGAAGAATTGACATTCAGTGCATTTCTTGACTATTTCTTCTGCGTTCTTGGTGGCAGTTGGCCAGTAGAAACCCATTCTGTATACCTTCGCGACAAGAGGCCTTGATGCGATATGAGATCCACACATGCCGGAATGTATTTCATGAAGGAGTTGTTTTCCGTCTTCTGGTAGAATGCATCGCAACCAGGCCTGACAGACTCCTCCTTTGTATAGTTGGCCTTCGATTAATTTGTAATTTCTTGCCTTTTGTGCTATTCTCTTTGCTTCGGCTTCGTCTTGAGGTTCATACTGATTATTAAGGTGGGCTATTATCGGAGCCCTCCAACCCTCCCATATCTGGAAAAGGTGGTGAACTTTTCTTGCTGATTCTTCGGCGGTTGACTTATTTAGGATTTCGAAGAAAACGTCTGGAGGGAGACCTTCGCCTTTAGCGGCGGCCTTCGCTATAGCATCTGCTTCTTGATTTAGATTTCTCTTTAGGCTTTGCACAGTGAAACCTTTGAAATATTTTTGCATTTTCATGACCGCTTTATGATACTTGATCAGTTCTTGGTCCTTCGTCTTGTAATTGTTTTCGACTTGATTTGCTACTGTTGGCGTCTCTTACGGTCACGCGGGAAACACGCGACCGCGGGGAGACGCCGGGGGTTATGGAATTGTTCACTTGCACTATTTAACCAAATAATCCACAACTAGTAACAAGTACTAGATATGAATTATAAGGTTTGTCATGTTAAATAGAATATCCGCAAGCGGACGGATAACCCGTTGTAGCATTTCACCCGAGAGTATTCCAGGGTATCGTATTTATATTTTCCCAAAGGAAGACATGGTTGACAAGAGTACTTATGTTCATGGTGTTACAAAAGATAAGTGATATAACCACATTCCAATGCGGGGGTAAGGTTTAATAATAATAAGGATAGTGTGACACACACGAAGGCATTCCACTCTCTCTAATAAAAGGCGAGAGACAATCCTAAGCAATGCTAAGTTAGACTAGCGAGCTACTACTCCAAAGGTACAACATTCATATAGCGTGCACAACCTCTACCTATTATCTAGCGTCATGCAAGCACAAGCAAGCGTCTAATGCCTAGGCAACATCGGGAGATCCGGCATACGCAAGGTCTGCCTCGCGACTCCGGCCTATTTACGTACTCCTATGCCGTGCCCGAACGTGGAGGGTTCCTTTGGATGGACAGGGCTGTCACTTCCTGCCACCTACCTCTACAAACCGTGGGACACGCACATACCCAAGGGTGGATAGACTACCCCAGCACCATGCCGGCGTTACTAACCACGACTCTAGATCCCTCGAGGCACCCCCAACCCTTCGGATCGACGGGGTGATAAATCTAGAGCACCTTTGCAGGACAATGAGCCCGATGCCTAAACATGAGAACAACTAGCCTAACTAGCATAAACTAGATAAAAGGGATCAAAGCTAGCACTAAGTCATGCATAAGCGTTTGTCGCTCAAGAACGAGCGACGAACGATGAACGATTAAGCAAGTTCAAGAATAGTCGATGATCGAGTATGAACGAACGAAGAACGAATGATGAACGAGCATGAACGAACAACGAACGATCATACAAGATCATGATAGAACTAGCAAGCTCATAACAACTATATGAATACTTGTATTCCATAGATTAAATAACAAGTCTTACAAAGAGAGAGAAAGGATACAAGAGCGCTACCCAATTCTCCACAAGACTTTGGGAGCAATAGGGCAACCCACTACTCAGCCTAGCACTACCTAGAATTGCCTCTAGCTCTAGTGTGAGGAGGAGGGAATGATCCTTGTGTATTGTGTATCTTGGAAGGAGGGGGGGTACCCCTCCTTATATAGTCCTTGAAGGTCGGCAACTTTGAGGCGGTTCCCGAGGTCGGTGGCATTTAATGCAGGGGGAACCGACCTCCAGAGGTCGGTTACAAACCGCCATAGAAAGATGGGCCCAGGGGGCCACCCTGCCAGGTCGGCCGACCTGGCCAGGGGGGGTCGGCCGACCTGTGCCTGGCCCCTCCTGGGCTGGGCTTTGGCAGGTGGCTCCCCCTCTGGGTCTACTTCTCTGGTCCAGGTGCATTTGGCCTTAGTTGTGTTGGACTTTGACGAGATTTGGCCTTTTGTCTTGGAGTTGCAATCCCGCGGCGAACGTTGTTTTGTAGAAGTGTTGATTCGTCGCCTTGGAGCATGATTTCACCTGGATTTCTCCCTTATTCCACCTGCACACTAAAATCTAGAGGTACATGTGGAAATAGGTTATTCTTAAATAAAGTGCGTGTAAAGAATGTCCAATCCTTCTTGTTTATTGAGCTAGTTGACGGTCGAAATTGGTCCGCAACGACCGTCAACAACTCCCCCAAGCTTACCCCTTGCTCGTCCCGAGCAAGAAGTATGACTTTAGGTTGTTGATCAGGAGTTGCTACAATGCCTACTTCTCAAAGGTACCAAGTGTATAACAAAGATACTCATCCTTGAGTTGAATAAGTTGGTCAAGGTAACTTACCCTTTTCCCTTAGTCCTTATGGGGCTTTTTGCTTTATACTTCACCTTGGGCGGTTGAGAGAGAGAACGGTGTACGAGCATTTGTTTTCTCATTCCTTGTCTTGCTTTTATTCTCCGGAGGTTTTCAAAAAGATTTTCAAAAATAAAACCAAGTTCCTCAAGTGATACTCTCGAGTCGCTCAAGTGGTGTTTTTATCCCTTACCAGGGCATGTGTGTTGCCTCATCCTACATTTAATAGGCTTTTTGTGGAGCTCAAGGTAGGATATGAAGAGAGGCATACTTGCATTCATATTTTGCAAAACCAAAAGAGTGGATCCATGGAGATAACAGGCCATACAATCAAAGATCAAGATGTGCAAGTGTGTATATGTGGATGGTGGCGTAAGTGACTACTCCTCTTTTTGTTCACCTCTCTTTATTTTATATTTTGGGGCATGGCTATCTTTTCTTCTTTCTTTTTCCATGCTCAAAATGAGAGCAGATAAATTTTCTTTTTCTTTTTATGCTCATCTTCTGTGAGCTTTATTTTCTTTCTTTCTTTTGCATAGCCATGCCTAATTTTGATATTTCAATAGAGGTGATAAATTGTGAGGAGTGTCTTTATTTTGGTGGATGGTATGACATGTTGCTAACTTCCGGTGTAGAAGTTTGGCATATGAGGTGGAATGTGTACGTGATCTTGATCATGAGAGTATGAAAAGCATCTCACTAGGGTCACACAATTTTGATAAAGCTCAATGAAATGACAAGCAGCATATGTAAGGTTTTTCATTAAGTACTACATATGGCTTTGGTAGGAATTTATCATCACTGAGGAACTTATAAATTTTTATGATTTTCGAAAACAAAAAGCTCCGGAGTTTTCAAGCTTAACTTGGAACAAGATTGCATCAGCTCTTTTTACCATATCATCTCTCACAACAACTTGGGTTCAGTGCAAGCGTATGCTACCCACAAGTTTCAGGTTCTAAGCAAGTATTTTTCAGCCAACAAACTCAAAACTTGGAGAATACTAAGTTATAAACTAGGCACAAGAGAGAAATACGGCAGAGCAACTATTCATCATCTCAACATAGAAGGAAAAGAAACATTTTTACAGCACATAAAAAGAAACTATACTAATTATTTTTGTTCTTTTTAGTTTTGTTATTTTTATTTTGTTTTTCATATGAGAAGCAGGAACAAGCAAAAAAAAAAAGAAAAAAAAAGAAAGAAAAGAAAAGAAAGGAAAAGGATACAAGTTGCGATGCATGATACCTTAGCAGGGGGCATGGTGTCTCCCCCCCCCCCCCCCCCCAAGCTTGTTCTTGCTCATAGGTTTGGTGGATTGAACCCCATGTGGCGAAAGTAAGCCGAAAGATCGGCTTGTCCCCGCTCCGTCATGTTGGTGAGGTTGGTGAGCTGGGTGTCGGTGCGTTCTTGCCATTGATGGGTTTGTAGGATGTGTTGATTCAGCGCATATTGAGTGTCTTCCGCCGTGGTCTCGAGCCTTCCCATTTGCTCGGAGAGGTTGTTCGTTGCTTGCTCAAGGTGGAAACCTTGAGTCGCACCAGAGTCGGAGGAGTGTTCCTCCCATTGTTGTTGCGGAGTGAACATCCTTGGGTCATGCCCCGAGGTTTGCCACGCCGAGCCCCCGGCCATCTGCGGTGGCGGGGCTGAGTATACACCGGGAAAATACCCGGTGTGACCATACCCCGGGCCGCCATGAGCCATGGGCTGCGGTGTGGGTGCCTCGGAACTTGATGGCTGCTCCGACCTGCGCGTCCTCCTGCGAGAAGAAATACTCCTGCGCGCACTCTCCATTTCTGTTTGTTGCAGCAGCTCCGTGTCAAATGCTCGCGTAGGAGCAAAGATACGGTTTTGAAGAAGTGCGTAGGCGTTCGTCTCGTGCTTGCCCACCAAGTCGAGGTCGGTGTCGGCGAGGAGATTATGCTCGTTGTTGCTCTCTTCTTCGGCTGCATGTGGTGGACTTGGCGGTGGTTCGACCACGGGGCGCGCGCGCGTGCTTCGGCGTGAAGAGCTTGGACTTGAGCTTGAGCTTAGGGACTTCTTCAACGATCCGTACAGCCGCTTTGCTCCCGACATGGCTGCAGCGAGGAGAGCAAGAACACAAGAACAAAAACTCCGAACGGGTTATGTTAGGGAAAATTGAATCGGCGAAACCGTCGGTTGTTCTTGTGAGCAAGAAAATCGCAACTCGAAAAAAAACAAACAAAAGCAAATCAAAACACAAACTGAAAGAACAGTGGGAGAGGAGTTTTTTATGCAGAATTTTGAGGCAAGCACAAAGTGAGAGCAAAGGAGAACCTTGTGAGCAAGAGAGTGAAGTGAATGAGGAATGAAATGAGTGTGTGTGAGGGGGAGAACACTTCTGCCCGGCCACCCCAATTTATAGCACGAAATGTAGCCGTTTTGGAACGTTGGAGGGGGAATCTGACCGTTGGGAAAAAGATGGGGGGCAGCAGTGGCTGCCACAGGTCGGCCGACCTGAAAAATGGGGGTCGGCCGACCCCCTGTGGGGCCCACTTGCTCCCCCTCTTGGCCCATGGCCTCCAATGGTCATATGGTTCATGACCTTGGCTGCTATGTCCAGTAAATCCTCGGAAATATTGCTCAGAAAGATTTCCAAATAAAATCATGCCTCGAAATTCAAATGGTTTTCGGAAAAATAGAAACTAGAAGAGAAAAAGTGTCAGAAAAATCCCAACATGTGGAAAATTTATTGTAGTGGTACAGAGGTACTCCAAAACTTTGCACAAAAGAGTGAAAAAGTTTTGAAGAACCAAATATTTTTGGAGATTAATTTTTGTATGCATGGCGAGATGAAAAAAAGTATGCTGGCGGAAAAAAAAGAAAATCCAAATAAAACTTTGTGAGGGAAGAATAAAATGCAAAGTGGTTTGGAAAAATGCAAATGGTGATTTTTGGAAAAGTGTATAAAAATTTTTAAAAAGAAATTAAAAAGAAATGAAGAGAAAATGATAACGCCGATTAACCGGTCGGTCCAGGGCTTCGCCGTTTTAAGTCCGGCGAGCAAGGACTTCTCCATGCGTTTCATTCTTGAGGTGCCGGTCCCGTCCTTGGAGAAGAGGATGAAGATGGTTGCACCTTCTTTACTTGCCACATTTGTTTGATCTTGGGTTGTGTTGGTGGCTTCTCAATTTGAGGGGTCGATTTCTTGACCCATAACCCCGGCCTTGTTGTTGCGGGCTTCTTGGGTTGGTACCATGACGGGTTCTCACGTTTGTCAATTTGCTTCCAAAGAGCAATGAGACTATCCGTCTTTCTCGGGGTCACTTCAACTTCTTTGATGTTTGAGGGGTTTGGCCCATACTTGATCTTGATCATCGAGCATTGTTCTTTTCGGGGTTGAAACTCGAATTTCTCCTCCTTCTCATTGATGTAGAAACGGATTTCTCCGGCCCCAACATCAATTTGAGCCTTCGCGGTGCTAAGAAAGGGACGTCCCAAGATGAGGGGTGTCTCTTTATCAATGTCCATTTCCAGCACCACGAAGTCCACCGGAATGAAGTTACCACGGATTTTCACCGGAATGTCTTCGGCTATTCCCGCGGGGTAGCGGACTGATGAGTCCGCTAGTTGTAGCCTCATTGGTGTAGGAGTTAACTCCGTGTAGCCCAATCGATCGAAGACTTCTTTGGGCATAACGCTGACGCTTGCCCCAAGATCACATAAGGCGTGTTCGAAGTGATGTGCCCCAATGGAGCATGATATGGTGGGGCAACCAGGGTCTTTCTTCTTTTCTGGAAGCCGATTGAGTATAGCCGCGCTACACTCTTCGGTGAGCTTGACCATCTCTGTCTTGGGCAGTGGTCGCTTGTTATTGAGGATGTCTTTGAGGTAACGTGCATATGTGGGTACTTGTACCATGTCCATCAAAGGCACGTTGACATGAATCTTTTGGATGACTTCCACAAAACGATCAAATTGTTCATCCACCTTCGGCTTCTTATTTCTGTGTGGGAATGGCATGAAACTAGTGTCTTGGAATTCTAGTGCCTCTTTCCCAGTGGTTGCCTTTGGTTCATCATTCTTTTTCTGGATGATAGAAGGGTCTTCTTCTTCTTTTTCAACCCTGTCCTTGTTACCTGCATGGTTAGGATATGGCGGGTCCCGAGTGGATTTTCCTCCCCTCGTGGTAACCGCATTAACATTTTCTAAATACGACTCGGGTTGCCCCGGGATCTTCCCAGAATTAGAGGTAGGAACAAGAGCAGCAAGCTGAGCAAGTTGGGTTTCTATCATTTTGTTAAAACTCAGCTGATTTTTGAAAGCGGAAGAAAAACCTTCTAGCTGTGAATTTATATTTTCTAAAACTTTATCGTTGGCAGCAAGCTTTTTGTTGATTGATTCATTAATTTTAGCTTGGCCAAGAACCAAATCTTTCAAAGAGGGCTGATTATTTGTAAAAACCAGGAAAATTGTTACCTCTATTTTGATTTTGATTATATCCTTGACCTCCGTTTGGACGATACCCGTTGTTGTTGTTCATGTAGAACGCATCTTCTTGGGTGTGGGGGCAATTCTTCCCCATATGGCCCGTATCCCCGCATTCCTCACACGTCATGTGTGAGTCCAATGCACGAACACTACCACTTGAAGTGTGTTCATCCAAACGCTTCATGAGAAGGTCAAGTTTGGCGGACAACATGTCCACTTCCTTGACAGGGTGGATGCCTTTTGAGCGTGTTTGGAGTCGATCATCGCTCCACCCTTGATTGGAGACCATCTTCTCTATAAGATCTTTTGCTTGAGTAACGGTTTTGGAGAAGAAGGCTCCTCCAGCAGCGGCATCCATATGTCCACGGGCTGTTGGTGTTAACCCGTTGTAAAAGTGTTGAAGAATGAGCCATTCTTCCATCCCATGGTGTGGGCAGGCTGATGTGTATTCTTGGAGCCTTTCCCATGCCTCGGGTATGGATTCATTTGTTGCTTGCTGGAAGCTTGCAATTCTTCCACGAAGAGCATTGGTTTTGCCCATCGGGAAGAACTTAGCGAGGAACGCCGTAGAACATTTGTCCCAAGTGTCAATATTGGCGCGGTTTGCATAGAACCATTGTTTCGCTTTCCCAAGGAGGGAGAGCGGAAACAAACGGAGCTTGATACCATCTTGATTGCCTTCTCCCGTGCCTGACGTGTTGCATATTTCTAGGAATTGTTGGAGATGAGAGTTGGCGTCCTCGGAAGCCTTCCCACAAAAGGGTATGGCTTGCACCATAGTGATGAGGCTGGACCTTATGTTAAGTCCGGCGTCACCAACGTCGACGTTGGGTCCAATGGGCACATTGGCGACGGTGGGCGCGGAGTATTCACGAAGGGTCTTTTCAGCCATGACGTTTGACGTAGATGGTGCGGAAGATGCGGGTTCGCTTGTCGAGAGTACTTGAGGGGAGACGACGACGCGGTGTCGAGTCTTCCTCACAAGTGACTCGGGATTATCAACGAAGTTTTTCGGCAAGTCGAATCCACGCATACACTATCCTGTTTTCACATCAAAGAGAAAACAGATCAAGGTTAGCCTGCATGGGCAATGGTTAAACCACATCAAGTGTAATCATGAACAATCATTGTATTCTTGTTAACCAATGTCTTCCCCGGCAACGGCGCCAGAAATGCTTGTTGGCGTCTCTTACGGTCACGCGGGAAACACGCGACCGCGGGGAGACGCCGGGGGTTATGGAATTGTTCACTTGCACTATTTAACCAAATAATCCACAACTAGTAACAAGTACTAGATATGAATTATAAGGTTTGTCATGTTAAATAGAATATCCGCAAGCGGACGGATAACCCGTTGTAGCATTTCACCCGAGAGTATTCCAGGGTATCGTATTTATATTTTCCCAAAGGAAGACATGGTTGACAAGAGTACTTATGTTCATGGTGTTACAAAAGATAAGTGATATAACCACATTCCAATGCGGGGGTAAGGTTTAATAATAATAAGGATAGTGTGACACACACAAAGGCATTCCACTCTCTCTAATAAAAGGCGAGAGACAATCCTAAGCAATGCTAAGTTAGACTAGCGAGCTACTACTCCAAAGGTACAACATTCATATAGCGTGCACAACCTCTACCTATTATCTAGCGTCATGCAAGCACAAGCAAGCGTCTAATGCCTAGGCAACATCGGGAGATCCGGCATACGCAAGGTCTGCCTCGCGACTCCGGCCTATTTACGTACTCCTATGCCGTGCCCGAACGTGGAGGGTTCCTTTGGATGGACAGAGCTGTCACTTCCTGCCACCTACCTCTACAAACCGTGGGACACGCACATACCCAAGGGTGGATAGACTACCCCAGCACCATGCCGGCGTTACTAACCACGACTCTAGATCCCTCGAGGCACCCCCAACCCTTCGGATCGACGGGGTGATAAATCTAGAGCACATTTGCAGGACAATGAGCCCGATGCCTAAACATGAGAACAACTAGCCTAACTAGCATAAACTAGATAAAAGGGATCAAAGCTAGCACTAAGTCATGCATAAGCGTTTGTCGCTCAAGAACGAGCGACGAACGATGAACGATTAAGCAAGTTCAAGAATAGTCGATGATCGAGTATGAACGAACGAAGAACGAATGATGAACGAGCATGAACGAACAACGAACGATCATACAAGATCATGATAGAACTAGCAAGCTCATAACAACTATATGAATACTTGTATTCCATAGATTAAATAACAAGTCTTACAAAGAGAGAGAAAGGATACAATAGCGCTACCCAATTCTCCACAAGACTTTGGGAGCAATAGGGCAACCCACTACTCAGCCTAGCACTACCTAGAATTGCCTCTAGCTCTAGTGTGAGGAGGAGGGAATGATCCTTGTGTATTGTGTATCTTGGAAGGAGGGGGGTACCCCTCCTTATATAGTCCTTGAAGGTCGGCAACTTTGAGGCGGTTCCCGAGGTCGGTGGCATTTAATGCAGGGGGAACCGACCTCCAGAGGTCGGTTACAAACCGCCATAGAAAGATGGGCCCAGGGGGCCACCCTGCCAGGTCGGCCGACCTGGCCAGGGGGGGTCGGCCAACCTGTGCCTGGCCCCTCCTGGGCTGGGCTTTGGCAGGTGGCTCCCCCTCTGGGTCTACTTCTCAGGTCCAGGTGCATTTGGCCTTAGTTGTGTTGGACTTTGACGAGATTTGGCCTTTTGTCTTGGAGTTGCAATCCCGCGGCGAACGTTGTTTTGTAGAAGTGTTGATTCGTCGCCTTGGGGCATGATTTCACCTGGATTTCTCCCTTATTCCACCTGCACACTAAAATCTAGAGGTACATGTGGAAATAGGTTATTCTTAAATAAAGTGCGTGTAAAGAATGTCCAATCCTTTTTGTTTATTGAGCTAGTTGACGGTCGAAATTGGTCCGTAACGACCGTCAACAGCTACTACTTCGGAATCTGTGCTAATGAGCACTCTTCTTGCACCCAAAGTCTTTGCTTTGCGAAGCCCCAACAGTACTCCTTCGTATTCTGCAATATTGTTAGTTGACTGAAAGTCCATCTTAACAACATATCTTAATTTGATTCCCAAAGGTGATGTTATTATCGCCGCGGCTCCGGCTCCTGTTGCTCCCCATGCACCGTCAGTGAATATTGTCCAGCAAGATTCTTCAGTTTGGATAGAGGCTTCAGGAGTATGAGGGGTCCATTCTGCTATGAAATCTGCAAGAGTTGCTGCCTTGATGGCTGTTCTTGCTCTGAACTCGATGTCGAAGGGTGCCAATTCTGTTGACCACTTTCCTATTCGTCCAATCGCTTCCCTGCTTCGCAGTGTGTCCCGAAGGGGGAAAGAGGTTGGAATTATTATTTTCCTGTCGCTGAAATAATGTTTCAATTTTCTTGAAGCCATGATTACTGCGTAAGCCATCTTTTCTATTTCTGAGTAGAATAGCTTTGCTCCCGACAGGGCTTCAGAGACGAAGTATACAGGTTTTTGAACTTTGTCTACGCTGTGTTCGTGAACAAGTACTGCACTTACGGCTGATACCGAAGCTGCAATGTATAGGAGCAGGTCTTCTCTTGGTTTTGGGCTGGCCAGAGCAGTTAATTCTGTAAGAGCTCTTTTTATGCCTTCGAAGGCTTCTTGTTGTTCGGATCCCCATTGAAATTTTTCCTTCGCTCGGAGTGCCTTGAAAATGGGATTACTTCGTTCTGCCAGTTTCAGAATGAATCTGCTTAGAGAATTAAGCCTTCCAGCTAGTCTCTGCACATCTTTTAGGCATTTTGGTGGGGCGAGGTCTTGTATAGCTTCGATCTTCTTCTTGTTAGCTTCGATCCCTCGCTGGGAGACCATGAATCCCAGTAGTTTGCCTGATTCAACTCCGAAGACGCATTTTGCTGGGTTCAGCTTTACATTGTGCTTTCTCAGATTCTCAAAGGTCTCATCTAGGTCTTTTAAATGGTCATCCCTTTCTATTGTCTTTACAACTATGTCGTCTACGTATGCTTCAACATTTCTTCCCAGTTGGTCTTCGAAGATCATCTTCACGAGTCTGGCGAATGTTGCTCCCGCGTTCCGAAGGCCAAATGGCATTCTTACGAAGCAGAAGGTTCCATCGTAGGTGATGAAGGCTGTCTTTTCTTCGTCTTCCTTCGCCATATGAATCTGGTGATAGCCTGAATACGCATCTAGGAAACTTAGCAATTGACAACCGGCTACCGAATCAGTTATTGTATCGATTCGGTCTAGTGGGAAGTTGTCTTTAGGGCATGCTTTGTTTAGCCTTGTGAAATCAATGCACATTCTCCACTCTCATGTCTTCTTTTTGACGAGAACGACATTGGATAACCAGCTCGAGAATATTGTTGGTCTTATGACACCGGCTTTTAGCAACTTGTTTACTTCGTTTGTTGCGGCGGCCTTCTTCTCTTCCGATGCCTTTCTGATCTTGTCTGCGAAGGGTCTTATTTTTGGATTGACTTTTAACTCGTGCTGGATTGTCTCTCTTTTGACTCCTGTGATGTCTTGTGGTGACCATGCGAAGATGTCAGAGTTTTGCTTCAAGAATCTGATTATCTGTTCTCTTTCGTTCTTAGACAGACTTTTTCCTATTTTGACCGTTCTTTCTGGTTTCTTGGACCATAAGATTACTTCTTCAACTTCGCTTGAAGGTTCTAGCTTTGCTTGTTCTGCCTTCGCTTGATGGCCTTCATGTTCGTTCTTTTCTCCTGAGTCGTCTTCTTTGCCACTTCTTGGTCTGAAAGGGTTACAGCATACGTTAATGGTGCCTTGTTCCGAAGGTATCTTCATCATCAGGTAATTGTGATGGATTGCAGCTCCGAAAGCTACTATGATTTGTCTTCCGAAGATTGCATTGTATTCACTGGGTGAGTCTATGACTATGAACTCTGTCTCCTGGGTTATCGATCTATCTTCGTCTTCGAAGGTTACTTTCAACATTATTTTTCCGATCGAAGATGCTTCTTCTCCTCCGAAATCCTTCAGGGTTGTTTTGCTGGTATTCTCATGGCTGTTGATTTGCATGCGTACCAAAGTATCTTTAAAGATGATATTTTCTGAGCTTCCATTGTCGATCATGATTCTGTGGACCATGTACCCTTCGATGTCGGCTTTGATCACGAAGACGTCTGTATGTGGATAATCGGAGACTCTGATGTCGTCTGTTGTGAAGCGGATGGTTGAATGCTTCCATCCTTCTTGCTCTGTTCTTACCCTCGCAGCTTTTGCTTGGTGGTAGTCTTGCTTTCTTTTCATCGTGGGTTCGGCCCACGGACGGCGCCAAATGTTGGGGGATCGAATGTCTCCGTGTAACGTATCGAAGCCCTCCAACGGCTGATAGAAGCGTTCTGGCTCTGGCGAAGCCCTCGAAGGTCGATGATGCCTTCGAATCACCTCGCGAAGCCCTCCTTGTTCGTCGTCGCCGTCTTCTGGTTGGAGCGAAGCCCTCCTTCCTGGTCCGCGGTGTCGGACGAAGGTGTTCTTACTCAGGTTCCCTGCAGTTTATTGCGCGAAGCTCTCGTTCACCCGCGATGCTGGGCGAAGGGGTTGAATGATTAGAGTGGTCTGAGTGCGGTGCAAATGATTCTTCCTTTGGCTCGTGGCCCGAAAACCAGATGTCATTACAGGATCATCTCCCTCCATATTTATAGGGGGTGAGATGATTATATTTACAAGTGTGCCATTGGCTACTTTAGCATGGCTCTTAGCTTAACAACTTTGGGCTCATGCGCCGTCTATTCTTTCCGCTCTGCTTCGCCTGTCTTTCGCGTGGTTCCGGGTGGCTTCGGTTGCTTTAGGCGGGTGTGGCTTGGCCTTCGCTATCTCCTTTGCCATGTACTTGTTGCCAGGACCCCAACATACAGGGGGAAACAATCTTTCATATCTACGGCACGCACGCGTGTAGCCACAATATATTTGCTTGGCATGGTCAATTCGTCATCTGCTGTGTGGTAATTTCATCTCCAGCTAATAATATGCAACACCGACCACTAAATGAAATAATATGAGAAAAAGAGTTCAGTAAGCTGGTAAAAATGGCCTTTAACATGCATTTCACAAAGAGGAAATATAGATATGTGATTGCATAAATATATCGAGAAGGGCAGCAATAAGTACAATAACATAGACTCCCTCTAATTCTTCGTATCAAAAATATGATGTTCCAACGGTAATTATTCACGTTTGTTGTGATTAGAGCAGTTTGACCATTTTCCTTATAACATTGTTCAGTGCAATTTTTTTCGATCTAACTATAATGGCAGTGTCATACAATATCTGAATAAATGTGATGGATATAGGAGGCTTGAAATATTGGAACACTTGCGTCATGGGGCTTATTGTGACAAAAATATGCAGCTGATTGAGTAGTCAACAATAATACTTGCCAACTTAAAGAAGTCAACAAATTCAACAAAGGATTACATCTCTAAACTGTATTTACATTTTAAATATATTGACATTGCTTCTATCTTGCAGGACCAATATCTGAACACTTCAGTACTACAGTGTAGACACATGCGGAAGTGGCATAACCATTTGCAGTTCCAACAAAACCTGACCTATGCAATTTAATCCCCTCATAAAACTGTAGAGCAGTAATCTATAATCACTCAACAATTTTGGACAGAAGGAGCAGAGCATCTGCACCCTTTGTTGTATTCTTCAAACCGGCTAGACCTTCATCCTCAATCTCAATCCGCGGCTCCTACAGTCCGGCTGCATCTGTCCGAGATATATTGGTTAACAAGCACATGAGGCTGGCACTTTATAAAGTTTGAAAGGAGAATACATAGTCCTTCCAACAATGGACTGACAGAAGGCGGATTTCTTTTTTTACCTTGCTGGCATTTCGTCAAACACGTTGTGGGCGTCCTGAACGATCTCATCGTCGTCTGAGGTGGGGCTGCCATGGCCGCTGGCGTTAGAGGTAGAGTTACCGGAGTTGGAGAAGAGGCTGTCGATCGAAGTTGGAGACGGAGTAGGAGCATCCCGGCGGCCTCCCACCGGCATCTTCTTCGGCCTCGTGGCTCTATGCTGCGGCAAGCAAGGCGTGATCGATGGATCTCGAGGTCCATGATTATCCCAAGATCGGGGAAGCACGCCAGGGACTTGCAGAGCAGCAGGGGTGCCGCCGCCACCGCTGCGTAGCGTTGCGCCGCTTCGCCCTGCGCTCATCGGAGCAGTAGCTAGAAGGTGCGGCTTCTAGTGAAGAGAAGTGCGCTGATGACTACGGAGGAGAACGTCACCCCATGGGAGAGGAGATTCTGCGTGCTCGGGTTGGAACAATGCCGACGGAAGACGAGCACTCTATGTCACCTTGCGTGAGTTACATAGAGAGCTCATAACTATACTCTGATAGCACAGAGGCTGAGGCCCCTCGACAGCATTTTGCCTGACGTGGCTGGCTTCCCATCGAAACGCGTCACCACCGGCAGGCGTGGACACCTCCCGCACCAGCCACGCCGCTCCGTACGTCGGTGCCCATCGACGGGCTGCCGTGGGCCGCGACGCAGCTGGCCGCTCTGGTGGGCTCCGTCGGCCTTGGGCGCTGCTGGGCTCCCTCGACCTTGGAGGCTTGGACTGCACCCGCCATCGACGCAGCGCCGGCCCGTGCCCGGACCTGATTTTCGGACCCGGAGGTTCCCCAGGCCGAGGAGGCAGGGGGAGGGAGGTGGGAGTGCAGCAGCAATGGAAGGGCGACGCCACGCAAGGGAGCAGCCTCACAGGTCACAGCTCACTTACCTGCAGAGAAAGGACCTCAACGACCTGCAGGCCTGAGGCCCCCATGCCGCACTGCACCGATGGTGATCGGGCGCGCCGTGGCCGTGGGCGCCGAGTGCCGGTGACTGGACCTCGGTTCAGTGGCGAGGCCAGTCTTGGGCCCTAGGGTGGGCCGAATCCTTATTAGGCTGATGGGGGTGGGCCGGAAAAGGGAAAAATAAAAGAAAAAACCTACTGTTCACGTGCTACAGTGCTAGAAAATCGAGTTGGGCTGGATTTGGGGGTGGGCCGCGCCCCCCCCCCCCCCCCCCCCCCCGCTGGCTAGACTCGCCACTGCCTCGGTTTGATGCCCGGCAGCTCGAGGTGCGGGCTGTCGGCGATGGGAAGGATTGACATGGCCCTCGAGCACCGCCGAATCTGGAGGCCTGCCATGTCGATTGGAGTTGGAGAGTTGGAGAGAAGGGGTGGCAGGCTGGCAGCAATGAGCAATCCGAAGGAGGCACACCCGCATGGCGCCAGGGCGCTGTTTGAGCAGGGCGTCACGGCGAAGCGTTGAGCTCCTGACATAGCAGTCTCGCGGCTCGCGCTTGAGCTTGCGGCGACTGTCACAGGGACGGAGAGAGAGAGCAAGCAAAAGAGAAAAAGAGCTAGGTGAGGAGGAGGACCGTCCGAGTTTAGTCAGCGAGTTACGGGCTCTGGCTCACGTCCGCGTGGCTTCGGCTGCTCCACACGTGCCATAGAGAGAGACAGGTGGAAGAGAAAGAAAGAAAAATAAAGAAGAGAAGAGAAGGAGAGGCTGTCAAGGCATGCATGCTGGCCATACGGGCGCGGCGGAGCGCGCCTATCCTCCTAGTATCACTAAACAAGCAAAGGTCTCTCTTAGAAATTCAACAAGTGGATTCATCACAGAGATATGTCACTGTCCGGACCTGGTATGGCAATGTTTGGGTTTGAATACATTGTCGATGAACTAATATTGGTACCAATAAATGTGTTGCCAGTTGCTCCATCGGGGAGGATCAATCCTGATTTGGGTATGGTATCCCGTAATGTTGGTAATGATGGCGTGTTTGATTCTGGTATTTGGGAACAATGCGGGGAAGAACGCCCGGGTAATTTATCCATGCCCTTTATTTACACAGATGTCTTTTCCCAAATATCATCTCATTGTTTTTGCTCACGTATGAAACCTAGATTGGACATGCACCTTGTATCGGAACATCGCCCTGGATCGTTTTATAGCGGGTTGCATTCTGTTGACGGCGTGACCACAGAAACCTCCGACGAGGAAATAGGTCACGCAAAGAATTCATGGAGTAAATACAGTGCCAAAACACGGGGCTTGGTGTCAGTCTGTCAGATACATAAAAGAGGGCAAAACGAAGGAATTCCACTTTTATGTGATTTGCTTGAGGAAAGAAAAAAAAAATCTGCCAAGAATCTCTGGATAATTTGATTTTGTATATGATACAGGAACCAATAGAAATGTTCATCACCATAACAAATTAAAAATTACTCCCTCTGTTTTTAATTATATAACACCGTTGACTTTTTTTTGTTACTTTGACAATTCGTCTTATTCATAAATAATTATGCAAATAGATCTAAAAAAATATTTATGCAAATAGCTAAATATATAAGTTAATCTTAAAGTGTTTTTGATGATAGATTCAACAATATATAGTTCACATTAGGCAACTAATTATTTACATATATATTGTTGGTCAAAGTTTAACGAAAAAAATAAAAGGTGTCATACATTTAAAAACGGAGTCATATATTTAAAAACAGAGGGAGTATCTGGTATGGAATATACTTCATCATATATACATCATCATTGATTTGCATTCACCAACAGATCGAGAAAGTTTGCTTGAACACACAACATAGGTGGCACGATCAAGATATGATTCGAGCAATGCCAGTGATAGGATAAAGCTCTTGCTGACAGAGTGCATCTATCCCACCAAAAGTTGAGAAACGTTCCCTAAATACATGAGCAAAAATGCAATAGGACATGGTTCTTTCTATAAGTGAAGCAGTAGTCTGCATCTTACGTTATAGCCTTAAAAGAAGATAGTTGATATGCCCATAGCGAAGCACCCGAGTGATACCCAAGGGCTCAATCTCTCGCCTGGTAAAAACAAGAAGAACATTAAATTACAAATGCTATGAAACCAAAGATTCATTAGTAATGAACACCAAATTAATTCGTGCCACCGTATCCTATACACCTAATAATATCAGCTCCAGTAATTCGGCACTCTAAATCATTCCGCTAAACATTTAACACCAATTACAAGGGGCATCCATTCAACTTATATGGAAATAACTATCATTTGGTAACAATAAGGTAATCTTGTGTGGCTTTTCAAGTTGACAAGATCTCAAGCATGTACAGCAGATCATTGACTTTCTACAGTTAGAAATTAGTAATAGCCTAATAGGACGGCACCAAAAAATATAGTTATAACATATATCTCCTGTTAAAAGTTTAAAAGGTAAATCCACATACTCTAAAAGATGAAAAAGAGAGGACCTAAAGAGTCCATTCAAACAGGGACAAGATAACCATCCAAAACTAGAAATAAACTGCCTACGTATTGAGATTGTAATTTGCATCACAATGGGCCTGCGAAGATCACCTTGATCAAGTATTTCAGCTGCACACAAACGGTCATAACACACACAAAGGGCAGCAACAATAGCCTTGATCAATGGATTCAGTTGTTAGTAATAAACTGCCCAGTTATCTATTACCAATATTTCGTGCATTTTTTATTGGGGCGACTAATTATCAGGAGATTGAATTTTCAGTTTCTCTCAATCTACCTCCGCAAACTGTCCTTTCTTAATCCAACGGCTCTGCTGTCTTCTTCCTCCAGCAGGGAAACAAAACAGGCATTCCTCTCTCCCCGACATGCAGCCTCGCTGCGTTCGGCTGCCTAGGCGCCATGGGTCTGACACTGCGCTCCTCTGCCGCCGCGCTAACAGGTCATCGGCGGAGGGCCATTACCTGTAGGCTGTAGCGCACGTTGACAGGAAATCGTGTTCACCCCCGCCCCTCAACCTCCTTCCATCTCATCTCCGGCGAGAAACCCCCACCCCGCCATCCCGCCACGGGTCCACTCCCACCGGACGCCGGCACGCTAATCCGGCAACCCGTGACGCCCCTGCCACCTCCGTCGCCGCCCTCTACCTCCGTTCTGCTCTCCCACCTCGAACCGCTGTGGACAACAAAAAACATCGCATGCCACTACAGCGACAAGCTCCCCAGCCCTAACCCTGCCGACCACCATCTCCCTTCACCTGTGAGGCAGCACCCCACTGCCTCCGCTGTCTCACCCACCTCCACCGCCGAGCGGCCTGCCTTCCCCAACCCCCTTCTAGCTCCGGCGGCCATGGAGCAGCCCAAACCCTGAAACCCTAAATCCCCCAACCCAAAATTCGCCAAAGTTAAATGTCGACTAATAGATAGCGTGATTTCAGCAGACTGTACCCGAAGAAATCTGATTTTTTTATTATCTATTTTATCAGATTATATGTTACTCAAAATTGTTTATGACTAGGATTTTATTGATTTATCTGAGATTAATAAACAATGTGCCTAAGCTGGAATTAATAACTATGTGCTTGAGTCTTTAATTTCCAAGTTCCAACTGCATTCCACTCCTAGGCTGAGTACTACCATTCTACATCAAGTGGATGCTGTCTGATTCCATGTATATTGACATATCAACAAATCTAGGGATAAACCATCAGTAAGAGCACCAGTTTCACCATCAGTTTATTAAGTCATCATATAAAGTCCTCACAAAAAATGAGCAACAGCAGTTAGTATCGTGACAGCCAGGTAATATTTTTTTAGGCATACAATCAAGGAAACAAATGATCGTTCACATTCTTCCCGTTCAATGACATAATGACAAGTGGTACTTCCAGCTAGAATAGAACCAAGAGTCCATGACATGATGTAGTAGGAACATTTCATTGACTTCGTAAACAAGAGGTTGGGCCAGCCATCCGTTCCAATCCACTTAGTGAATTGAAAGGTCTGCATCGTACAGGTCAGTGGATGTACCAGCGACAATTCCACGCCTTGGTATGCTGTTGTGATAGATTAGTGCCGGAGCATCAAGTTAGCTTGTTCACTGCTGGCTGCGGCGAGCTGCACCGTACACTTATCCACTCTACAAGCTGGCATGAGCCTTGCTAGAGCTTACAGGCAATGCCTAAACAAGGATCTGGCGGCTATGGTCCATTCTACATCAACACCACGCAACATGACTAAGCGTAGACTATGATTCGCACCATCTCACACTGAGTATTAGCACATGGGAAGGAACTGGAGGGTGAGAAAGGAGTGGATTGTGCAGCAGTATCCAAGTCAGGAGAAGAGTGGAACAGAGCATGAGAGGAGAATGTTTCCCCTCTGATCCTCATTTGCCTTTTATTGATAGCCTACCTCTCTTTAAAGACAGTGCTTGTTTCAAGGTAAGATAATGGATTTGACCAATCTTACCACAAATAATTTGTAAACCACTCTACAGTCCTGTCCGAATCGAAACACAAAAAATTACATGGCCTAAGTTTCGGGTCCATAATGTATACTAACTCCTTGATCAGAGTGAACCTTACAAAGGTCCAATGGATGAAATTTATTTACACTCAACAACTTACATGCAAGCCAGAGTTCATCTCAAGATGTCTATTTCTTTTTAATATAATAGTCCATTATGGAGTCCTTTTTTGCTTTCTGAATATGGACTCCTTTGCATACTCCATTAGATTTTACTAGACCTAATCAGAAGCTTGGTCAGCATGCTACCGAACCACAATGTCAACCATAAGAGATGAAATCACTTATTGATGGAAGGATGTTGTATGACAAAACGAGGACTTAAAACAGAAGCTTATAAGTTAACAGATTTTCCTTATTACTGGTCCTTGGACTTTAATGGACCCCCTTGGTGCCTTAACTAAACTTGTTTTCACATTAAGGCTTAGTAAATTGCACAATATAAAACAAAGCATATTAGTAGTTGACCATGATAATGAAATAGATAAATAACATCAAACTGTAAAGATAATTTCCTTTGCTCAGACGAACCAGATTGCATGCTAACAATGTCCTATATCTGTGACGGGATACGCACAACAAGGAAAGTTTTAAAATGTAACTTGAAGGAAAAACAATGTTGAGTACTACAGATAGACAAAACAACAAGAAGCTAGTTTAGTATACATTGAGCCAGCAGGATAAGAAGCATACCTATTCTCGCAGCTTTCCAAAAGAAACCACGGAATCTGTGATAAGAAATTATGTCAAAGGGGTATATCAACACGCATGGTAAAATTGTGCTATAGGCAATGCAGACATAGTAGAGATCCCCTCACATTCCTACGTTTGCTCGAAATTAGGTGCAATCTGTGGGCACCAATGGTTCATATAAACAGGCAAACAACCTTTCAAATTTGGTTATTTATCAAGTACACAAGAATTAAGAACTTGGAAATTATCCGTTTTGTCAGAAAGAAGCCTGAACCACAATACTGCAAAAAGGTTCTACACCCATCCTAGCCTTACGTACTAAATGCCATTCCACTATGCAAAATAGTCGCATTTAGTTCAAAAGTAATTTCGCAGCTAGACACTGCAATTTCAAGTACTAGAGGCATATCAAATGTATTACTAGTATTAAAAGTGACTAATCGTCGTTTAAACAGTCTAAACATGCCTTTTGATCGTCTAGACGCAAAAGACGTATCCTTTGAGTCATGTGTCTAGACAAGACACTCTAGACGCATGTCTAGAAAAACAGTATGAACCTTGCTGGTATGAAGACTGTGCAGACTATGAAAAAATATGCTAGTTTTGCAGATAGGCGGTAAGTTTCATCTGTATGAAATGTTGGAACAAACTCTGAATCTGAACAGTTTCTTCTGTTTGAAATACCATAGACCTGGTTTTCCACAACAACTACAATGTTTAATTCTTCACATTTGAGCCCTCAAATTTTAAGCCTTACCAACAAGAAATTTAGAGACTGGGCAGAATACAGCACTTCTGACGGATTCCAAAAAATGGAATTTGGTAAGCGAGCAAACAATCAAAAAAAAAAAAAAAATTACCCCGTGCGGTCGTTGAGGATGGCCGGGAACTGCGTCTTGATGTAGGTGCAGGTGCAGATCACCAGCAGCACCACGGTCAGGAAGGAGTTGAAGTTGAACAGCGCCGACTAGCAAAATCACACAAGGAACATGAGCTCGATTGAGCGAAGATCCATCGAAACATGAGGTCTCCTAAAAAGGGAAAGAAAGAAATAAAGTGGCTCAGACGGAGGAGGGGATGGATCTCACCATAGCGCTGGGCTCCCTCCTTCCTCGGGGGATCTCTTATGTGTCCGGTCCCGTCCGCTATCAGCGAAGGGAAGAAGGGAAGGTGGCAGGAAGAATCTGGATCCACGGCATGAGCGGGGGGGCTGTTCTAGCCGGATGGCACCGGTTTCACCGGTTTTCGGAATAACCTTTCAAACCGGACCGAAACCGGAAAAAATTTGATTCGTCCAGTAAACCGGTCGATTTTACAGGAAAATGAAAACCAACACAGAAAAAAAAAGAAAAAAAAAAGAAAGAACCCAGCTTGTGCGCCTCCACCCAGGCCCCAGCCGCCTACCTCTTTCTCTTGCCTCCCACTCGTCTCTCCGTGGCAGCAGCTGTTGCAACAACAACGGATGGATCCACGAGCTACGGCTACTGCTCCACCGCCGCCTCTAGCTGCTGCTACGCCATCGCGACCTGCTGCTGCTACACCACCGCCTCCAGCTGCTGCTGCTACCACACGACAACCTGCTACTAGCTACCACACCACCACGATCTGATCTGCTAGCAAGCAAGTCAACATTAACACGTGTTGTTCTGAAATGTGATTGCTTTGCCACCGTTCAGCTAGCAAGCAGGTAGATATTAGCATAACTTGAGTTGGCCTGAAAAATAAAAGCTTGGCCTCATGTTCTTTTACATGCTAAAGCATTTTTGTTCTTTTACATGCTAAAGCATTTTTGTATATATGCAGCCACATTTGAGTCAATTGATGAATGCTGATGATGCGGAACTGCTAAATCTCTATTTGTCTTGTATTTTATTCAGCTACATATCATTTTTTATAAACTAGATATGCATTTTTAAAGATGCTATGTAGCTGAAATTTTGAGATTGTTGGCGGGTTTGGGTACCCGACGGGTAGATTTGACCCGACGGGTTTGGGTCTGGATTCAATACTCCACCCGCGACTCTTATCGGGTCACCCAGCGGGGGATTTCTCACCTGACGGGTCCGGGTCTGAGGAGGCAAAACCCGACGGGTTTTCACCCGTTGCCATCCCTACTCCTACACCATAGCGTGGGACCTGTCATCGGCACAGATCGTGGATGGGTGCCAGCCTGGCTGCGGCGCCTCGCCTAGCCGGTTTCAGTGGCAGTTAGCAGCGGAGCTCGGCCCGATGGGCCAGACGGGGACCGACGGGCCGCGAATGGCGGAGGACGGGGCGCGGCAGGAGGCCTTGCTCCACGGTCTGTATGCCAGTGGAAGGGCGTAAGGGGCCTCGCTCCACCGTCTGTGTGTGCGAGTGGAAGGGCGCAAAGGGCCTCTATGCAAACGGTTGCAAGCTGATGCGATGTGGGGCTTGGATAAGGTTGGGTTTTCGTTTTTTCCCTTTTCCCATGTTATTCTTCTTTTTGTTTTGCCCGGCTAAACAAATGTTTTTTAACAACATTTTACACCATCTGTCTTCAATTTTCTCCTAGTGTTTTCTTTTTTTGCATATTTTTGTTACAAATAGTTTCAATTTTTCAAAATTATTTGAAGTTTAAATTAAAAACCGAGGAGCCAGCCCAACTTGACCAAATCGGTTTTTCTGGTTTTTGCAAAAAACAAGTCCGGTTTGGGACGGTTTTGCAAACCTTGGTTAGAGCAGAATATAATAAATACAAAAATAAAATGTCACCGTTGAGGGGCATGACGTCAAAAGTGATTTCTTTCTTTTTAGCGTTGTTATTATACTAAACAATAATTTAGGATCATACTAAGGGTTTCAGATTGTTACATAGACTCTATTTTGACAACATATTAATTTATTATTATTTTCATTACATACAGTTCAACAATATTTTTATTCCATAATTTTCATGTTAAAATAAAATACTACATTGCGCCTAAATACACAAAATAAAAAATGAAGATATTTGCCTAACTGCATCACAAGATCATCACGAAATTCTACATGGGTCTCATGGTCTATGATCTTTCTATGCACTTCCATAAATCTTTGAATTTGGTTTTTGTTTTTCTCGGATGTCATAGTTTATCCCACGTCCTCATAGTTCAAGTCCAAATCTTTGAATCGCGGTCGACAGCTTAGGCGCGCTAGTCCACTTGTATGCTGTCGTGTTGCTCTCATCAATCCTCACAATCAGGATCCCCCCTTTTCCCCGTGCCTGAGACACTCGGGAAAAGCCGGAACACACTCGGGAAAAGCTTTCTCGAGTGTAGCACTCGGGAAAGCTCACTCGGCGTTTCTGTACTCGGGGAAGCCTACTTTTCCCGAGTGTCTTTTATCGGGCACTCGGAAAAGGCTTTCCGAAGTGTAAAACCGACACTCGAAGATCAAAAAAACTGACGGACGGCTGACTGACGGCGACCCACATTTCCCGAGTGTAATTCAAATTACACTCGGGAAAGGTCCCACCTTTCCCGAGTGTAATTCAAATTACACTCGGGAAAAGGGCCCTCCTTTCCCGAGCGTCTGTGCACAGACACTCGAGAAATACCCCAACCTTTCCCGAGTGTCTGTGCATTTACACTCGGGAAAGGTTTTTTTCAGAACCGTTTTTATTTATTTTTTCGACAAATCCAATTGACAAACACGCAGGCATTATATATATATGACAATATGCATTCATTTCACAACCACATCCACATCCAAATACTCAAATAGTCCACAATTCAACAACTAATACACACATAGTCCACAAAGTGTTCAAACGTACACAAATAGTCCACACATGCTTACGAGTGCACAAATTGTCCACAAACGCTCACAAGTCCACAAATAGTTCACAAACACTCACAAGCGATACATTTAGTCCACAAAACAGAAATCATGGATCAAAGGGTGGGGGTGCTGATGGGAAAAGATTCCGAACTGCCGCCGATAAATCCACGTCTTGCACAGGCGCAGCCCCAGCCCCAGCATTCGAACCCGCTGACTCAGGCATCGGCTGCACAAAGAAAGACATAACATTTGTGATACAACATGTATAGCACAACTGAGTTTTCTATGTCTCTATATATGTTTTGTAAATCTCTAGGTTTTCTAAGTCTCTAAGTTTGTCTATGTTTTCTAAGTCTCTAACATTTGTGATACAACATGTATAGCACAACTAAATTTTCTAAGTCTCTATGTTTGAAGTCTCTATGTTTTCTAAGTTTGTCTATGTTTTCTAAGTCTCTAAAATGTGTAAGGTTGCCAAGATACTCACCGGAGAAGAAATAGGAGGACGAGGAGCCCATGTTGGATGTGGCGGCAGGGGGTGACCTATCGCCTCGAATTGAGCTTGAAAGTAGGAGAACATGTCCTGCACCTGCGCCTGTATCTGCGCCTGCGCCTGCACCTGCGCCTGCACCCGCTGCTCCAAAGTCGCCTCGAGCTGCTCCCGTCTGGCCCTCTCTTCCTCAAGCTGGGCATGCAATATTGAATAAAATGTTAAACTCGAGTGCAATATTGAATCAAATGAAAAATAATAAACGAATAAGGAGTCCATGACAGTAATAACCTGGAGGGCCTGTGTAGCGGTCGGTCGTTCGCGTATGCTCGGGCCACCGCTGACGGTCCGTGCTCGAATCTGGAAGAGCGTGGGAGTACTTGCCGTGTCGATGACGCTGTCACCAAGATAGTACCGCCCATGCTTCTTGCCTTTTCCCGCCCTCATCACGACTTCTCCATCGAGGTCATGTGACCTCGGATCGTAGTCTTGCCCATAGACCTCCTTTGCCACCTCTGAGTACGAACTGAGGCGGCTATAGGCGGTCGGATTGCTGTACGCCTCGGGCGGGTCCTCCGGGTTGTAGTGGATCGGCGCCGACGCCTTGCCCTTGTGGGACAAAGCAAAAGCCTCGAAGGTGTTGATAGGCTGACCACCATGAGCATCCGACTGAGGAAAGAAACATGATTAGAAATGATGCGTTATTGAGAGTTAGAGTGAAGAAATGATTTGACATACGTATTTTGCCGCATATTCGTTAAGGCTAAGACTGCCCTGATGGTGTGATGGACCTTGCATCAACAACCGACGCTGTCGGCAAGCCTCGTGCCTCGCAGCAACATATACGGTGAGGTTTCCAGAACCTGCAACAATACAACGGCACGATG
Source organism: Eragrostis curvula (assembly GCA_007726485.1). Lineage (NCBI taxonomy): Eukaryota > Viridiplantae > Streptophyta > Magnoliopsida > Poales > Poaceae > Eragrostis > Eragrostis curvula. The sequence goes on from CM017445.1 coordinate 20,028,448, forward strand.
GCCGACAACCACAACATTGCAAATGACAGTTGCTTCTATCACAATATTGCGCATACAACATATATTTGAAGCATTTCACATTGTTATCCACATTAATCAATCATAAATGGAATCAACATAGAAGCATTTCACATTTCTATTTTGCAAGCATTTCACAATTACTAATCAAGTTTCAATCTCACAATTACCAATTAATTACCAATTACTTTTGCAATTATGAATCAATTTTCTCACAAATCAAACAACAGAAAAATAAAAATAAAAAAGATTAAAAAGGGCTCAGTGAGCTCTACCTGAACGGAGCGTCGGGGAGTACCGGGGCAGGGTCGCCGGCGTCGGGGGAGAAGCCTGGACGGGGTCGGCGGCGTCGGGGGAGTGCTGGCCGGGATGGGCTGCCGGCGTCGGAGGAGGGCCGCCCGGGACTGGACGCCGGCGTCGGGGAGGGCCGGCACGGGGCTGGGCGGCGTCGGGGGAGGGCCGGGACGGGTGGCACGGCGTCGGGAGAGCGCCGCCGGCGTTGGGAACGCAGGGATGGGGCGCCGGCGACGGGGAGGGCGCGGCGCGGCGTCGACGAGCGGGCACGGGGATGGGGAGGCAGGCCTGGCGGCGGAGGGCGAGGCGCAGCGTCGGCGAGCGGGCGGGGATGGGGAGGCGGGCACGGCGCGGCGGTGGAGGCAGGCGGGCCTGGCGGGGGAGGGCGGCGGGCGCGGCGTCGGCGAGCGGGCGGGGATGGGGAGGCGGGCGCGGCGGCGGAGGGAGGTAGGCGCGGCGGCGGAGGGAGGCGGGGAGGTGGGGAGCGGCGACGGCGAGGCGCGGAGACGGCGACGGCGGCGCGTGGAGGGAGGCGACTGCGGCGGCGCGTCGTCTTTTTTTTTTTGATTTAGCGCGTGGAGGAAGAAGGCTAGCTCGAGGCGCGCGCGAGAGCAATCGTTTTGGCTAAGTCCCTCCCCCCCCCCCCCCCCCCCCTCTTCCCCCCTTTCCCGAGTGTTTTGAATCCAGACACTCGGGAAAGGCCCCCCCCCCCCCCATTTCCCGAGTGTCTAGGATTCAAAACACTCGGGAAAGGGGGGCTCAGACTCCGCCAAAATTTTTGTTTCCCGCTCAAACATTTCCCGAGAGTAAACAACATTTCCCGAGTGTACAATAATCATGCACTCGGGAAATATAATTGATCAGGAGCTTAAAAAAAATAACAAATAAATTCAAAAATTCTTCAAATTTTTAGAATGTACTCTTTATCTGATCTATTGTCTATAAAAAATATGTTTGAAGTCAAATTAAATTATTTAAAACCACTTGACTCCTAATCTTAATGCCCAACCTTAAAACCTATGCCACTTCGTCCCTCATAGTCCATTTTGTAAACAACCTACGTGACACCTTGCACAAAACCTCATATACTATTTATCACAATAACTACATACGATATCGTGACATCTTGACAAATTTCATATTTTTTTGACATTATTTGAATTTTATAGAATTTTTTCAAAAAAAGGTCACACACTCATTGTCATATTTCATGAACAAAATACTTGAAATTTCATTTCATTTTTTGTATACGGCCTTACGATGAACTCACTAACATGAATATCATTTTTTCATTACCTCGATTCCATTATTCGAGCGACTTGCAGTTCAATTTTGACTTATCATCAAAAAATACAATTAAAGAAAATAAATTACTAAATTTAGTAAACGGTACGTGAAATTTACAAAATTTCAACATGAAGTATATTCAAGTGTACAAGCAGCAGGGAAAAAAGTTTGGTAGGCAAAATAGGAAAAAAAAAACTTTTCCCGAGTGTCTGTGCGCAGACACTCGGGAAAGCCTCCGGCCGCCGTCAACTCTAACGACCGCTAGTTGCCGTGGGGCCGGCTCTAACGTTTCCCGAGTGTCGACCACAACCACACTCGGGAAAACCCTTTTTTTCCCGTGTGTCTAGCTTTTTCCGAGTGCCTTATCCATGGGACACTCGGGAAATGTTGTTTTTCCCGAGTGTATATGTTTTCCCGAGTGTATTTGCTTTGACACTCGGGAAAAATTAACTTTCCCGAGTGCCCGATAAATTACACTCGGGAAAGGTATCGACACTCGAGAAAAAACGGATTTCTGGTAGTGCCTCTTGTTTCCTCCATGATCTCTATCCGAGATAATGGTGCCCCCGTTGCTCTGCCGCTGGAGCCGGTTCATCCCCATCCATCATCATTTTGTTGTATATTCTGTATTTGGCCCCCTACACATTCGAGGTCATTGCTCTCTTAATCGGTATTGTCTATTGTGGCATTTGGTAACTCATGAGGGGACAGACCAAGTTGACCAACGTGGCCAAAGATGAGTGAGCTCGGGGGATGGATGTCATTTTGTCTCAGGATCAAGTGTGGGTGTGAGGAGGACCAGATGGAAACCAAGGAGAGGCCATTGAACCAATTGGCCAGGATGAACCAAAAGGCGGGTGGGTACAATTGGTGAGGATGAACCAAAAGGCCGCGAAGTACAAATGCTATGTAAGAGATGTCACAGGGGTATGAATTTGTCTATGGTAGACAAATTTTGGTCGACAGCGAGATGTCAGTAGTGACTTTGTCAATTTTGTGGATGCCGGCTTGGTCTTCAAAGATGCTTATAGGGGTAGGGTTTGCGTATGAGTGTTCATATGGGTGAGCGTGCATGTGTCGTGAGTGTCTAAGTTGTATTGTGTAATCGCAAAAAAAAATGGATATTAACATGTGAATTTAAGTGAGCTCTTGTGTAAGCCTATCATGTGGTGTAGATCTTGAACTGGATACATGGCACCGCATTGAGAGGTTGGTTGAATTCTGCTTAGGTATCATTATTTTGAAGTACCATAACATTTCTCTTTATAGTATTGATGAATGGTTATAAAGAGAATCTAAGACATATATCGGTCATTTTTTTCCGATGGGGCACTTATTTCGTTTTCTTCTGAAAAATAAAACCTTATAAGGGGCTCTAAAATGGTTAATTCAGACATATGTTGGATTCTTCTTCTTTTTGGCGAAAGATATGTTGGATTCAATAATCTGTCCGGTCACATGGACAATATAATGCTTTGTCGTGACAAATTAATATGTTGCAAAAAATAAAATATGCATATCTCAACACAATGTGCGCTTCCTTCATAATCTGCAAATTCATTTACTGAATACTTCTCTCAAGACTTTGCAGATGACAAATTACTTAGAAATGAATGCGCCTCATCCAGTTCCTGTCCAGTCGGAAGAAACTTCATGCACATTGGTGGTTCCACCTTATTCATGCTCAATACTGCTTTTGGTAATGCGAATAGGCCTCCTCCGCCAATCAAGCCAGCTGCAACTACAGATGATAGTAGCTCTGCACTTTGACTATTATTTTTATTCCACACATACAACAATGTACTCCCTAGGCACATTGTTATAGTGAAGGAAGGTCCATAGAAGAATGGTATTGCTATCGCTGCCATACTAGGCGCATACTTCAGTATAGTCCAACCTTTTTTCTGAGATACCAATGTAAGTGAATCTACAGCTACTGTTATGAATAAGGCAACCGTGCAAAATGCAACACAATGCTTTGGTAGCTCTTTTACCCCTCCCATCCCAATTATCCCGATAGCACGATAGAGTCCAGCAGCTGGGCAAGGGTACTCAGATTGTGTTGCTCCAATTTGAATTCCGTCCTTGACAGTTTCTTTAAATGCATAAAAGATGCATGGATTAATAATAGAACCAAGAATTACTCCAAATATCTGCCCCGTTATCATGACTTGTGGGGAAGTCAACGTCATGTAGGCTGTCTTTAAATCAAGCATCACCTGTGATGATATCTGAACAACTGGCATCATTATTCCACATGCTACAAGGCTACCCACAACCGCACCAGGTTGGCCAATCCATGCTGCAATGACGAAGATAGTGAACTTGGAGTAAGTTGGTGCTAGTGACCAATCAGTTAGTCCTGTTCCATAGGTATTGCAGAAGGAAAACACCGGAGCAACAATATATATTGCTGCTACATGGTAAAATTTAATCTGATCGAAGATCGATGGGATAAGAACTGTAGAAATCATTGCACATAGGACGTATCCAACCACTGGCAGAAGATGAGGGATTTGATTTGAGAGAAACTGTTGAATCCTTTTACGGTCATCATAGGTAAGGCTTGGGTGTTTACTGATATCGTGAATCATTCGTGAATCCTGTTCTTTATTTTTCTTGTAAAAGTCAATTAAGGAGGTAGCAATGACTGCGAGAAAGTTGAAAATGCCATCTGTAAGGATCATTGTTATGCCAATGAATACCTAGCATGGAAGTAAAAAAAGGGTAAATATATCTAACTCTGGAAAGGATTGGCATAAGTCAATGCAAATTGACACTGTAAAAATTAAATGAATCGTTTTACTCTATTTAATAGATTTTAAAGACAATTTAATCTAGTTGTAGCTGAGCATGACTTTCTGAGTAGGGGTCCCATCCAAAAAGAGTATCTAGGTGATGTTCATGAAGCCAAGGAGATCAAATATATTCACGTAGCCCAGCTGGTGGTATACTACTGGCCATTTTATACATGTATAAACATTCTTCTGCAAACAGAACACTAATCATCCTTACTCCCAATTATAATTGAGTTCTAAATGTTGTGAAAATACGTCAATAATATTGAGCATTTAGACTTCACAAAGTTTAGGCAACTTGGCCATTCAAATATCTTCGTTCTGTATAGCCAATAATCATTTCAGCATGGGAACAACTATATAAGAGTTTATAGGTTCAGGTTGCATCATTTTTAGGGAGTAATAGCAAATAATCTTTTTTTTATTTTTTGTATAAAGCATAAAAATACTCAATGAAAATTGAAACAAAAATCATATGACCTTGCAGTTAGTATCTCACGTACCTTATATCCATTCGATCCATTTAAATTTGTTGGACTTTTCTCATGATACCATTCCCCTCTTTTGCTTTCAATATATGGGAATAAGAGACCCGAGGAGATGATGCCCCCAAAAAGCAAGGCAAAATTTACCGTATACGGGCAAATCATGCCAAGACCCACATAAATTGCAGAGAAATCAAAGTAGAAGCTGTTGCCGTAAAAGGTAATTTAAAAAGATTCAGCTTAGAAGTAATGAAGACAAAGGGAATGAATTAATTTCTACTGAATGATGAGTAGTCAATTGTGGTAGAAACGTCCAGATCTTGTGTACTCCCTCCGTTTCACAATAATTATGATTTTAGCTCTCAGCACAAGAAACAATGAGAAGTGAAAAAAGTGCAGCGCACAAAAAACAAGGAGGAGAGATAGAGAGATAGAGATGCATAAAAAAGTGAGATGATGCATTGAAATGTGAGAATCACAAGTATTATGGCAAAATTTAAAAGGCTAGAATTACAAGTATATTGTGAAACGAGAGTAGGTAAGTTGACAAGGTTGACTCACATATCAAGTACCTTAATTACTTTTGTGAATTCTTAAGTAGAACCCTATATACTAAAACGTCACTTCACCGATGCCTCGACTTGCCTCTCAACAAAACTGTTGTTTCCCATCGCCTCCGTCGTAGGTTTTTAGGGCCGCCGCCGTAGTGGCAGCCTTCGTCTCGACCACCGTTAGCCCCCCCCCCCCCCCCCCCCCCGGGAATTCACCGGTGGCCAAAGAGAGTGGGGACCCGTCCGATCGAGTCCTAAATTAAGGTTAAGTCTTCTTCATGCCAAGTTATTTGGTTTTGGGGATTTGGTTCCTTTTATTCCTCTCCGAAGATGGCGAGGAGGTAGGGTGGATTTGGTTTCTCTATGGTGGCTCCGATGAAGGTGATGGAGGTGACATCGTCAGAAACTTTATGGCAACATGGAGAATTAGGTTTCCGGACGGTGGCATCGAGGCGGGGATGATGCTGCCGCCATGGAAGAAAATTCTCTGTTCCCTTCTCTGTTTTGTCGTGATTAGATCCGATTATGATGGATGGCTAGTGAGAAGATTGAGATTAGTTTTTCTTCTTCTTCTTCGGTGGCAGAAAGAAAGGAGGACAAAAGAAAGAAGATGGCTTTGCTCAATTCTGCCTATAGGAATGTTCAATGGGAACCTGCTCTTAGCTTGTTTAATTTGCTAAGTGTTTGAGTTTTGGAGCTACATGTTGAGTGCTTTTTGGTGTAATCTATTTGTTTTACAAAGTGTTTGTATCATTAGTATGTACTCAACTATATATTAACATAAGTCTTCTTTCCGCAAAAAAAAAGGTAGAACCCTAAACTAGTTCAATTTCACATGATGGACATATAACACTTTTTCTTCACAGTGACAATCGTCAGAGTATTAAAGTAAGATAAAAATGAAATATAAATTAAATGCCGAACATTATTTACTAAATAAGTTCCATGTAGGATTTATTTAATAATATAGTATCTGGGCCAAAAATACGATGCAGCAAGTATTTTGTAATTATTTGCTGCAACGTAATTATTTTATATCAATTGTTTGTTGCTGTTTTACTTGGTCCTACACTATAACTTTTTGTATCAATTGTAAACTTCTTCGATGGGACCCCTACTCTTCGTGAATCAAAGATAGTGGTCTGTTATTATGCTTTTGATTGGCCCCCGTGTGAACAAATAATATGTAAATATTTTGCAAAACATGTGGTTATTTTTTTACATTTCAAAAAAGGATTATTGGCTCACGTATGTTTGGCCTGCCATTCTTATTCACCCATATATGCATGTTCATATACCACTTCAATAGCAATCTTCTGAAACTATAATTTTTTATTATCAATTTCCTCACAGTATCTAATGATGGAAGCTATTTTCTTCTACTTTAACACTGTTAACTCATTTGACATATATTTGGATTGAAAGATGAAAAGTTTAAAAGCTAAATCCGAACATTAATGTATGTACATATCTATGGAAACATATTACTCACTTTTGCACAAATAATTTCAGTCCAAAAGTAGGAAAGGCTTCAAATCCACAATTGTTGCCTGCCGAGTAGAACCATTGGAAAATGGACCAAGAGAAGCTACCAATGGATGTTTTAAGGAGAGTCGCAACCTGGAGCCTGTTTGATGATGAATGTTAGTACACACTGTCTCAAAAAGAAACATTTTTTTTAACAAATTTCACTACAAAATAAAATATTTGGAAAGAACGAAAGGTAATCTTTTCTCACTTTGCTACGTAAGTTCCTTCAGGGGTGTGAAAGCTGTTAATAAGTTCAGCCTGAACGGTTCCTGATGGGAATAACAATTTGTAGTCAATAAGCATGATCTGCAGCGAGATTAAAAAAATATTTATGCTTACCACGAACATATTAGTAAAAGATGTGCTCATCAGTACAATTATAGAGGTGTCTAATATGTTCAATATATATTCATTTCATCATAGTCAAATATTATAATGAAGGGCATTTTTATCATCCTTGGAGCGGTACCATATGGTATCACCAAGTGGTATTAATAAAAACGATGCCACATGTACCAAAATTTGATACCACCCAAGGTATAAATTTGGTACCACTCAAGGACCATAAAAAACTTTTTTTTTGAAAAAAAAATTATTTTCACAGTACAATCTTATAAAATATACAGAGAGCAATATTAATTTGTTCTTCATTTTTATTTTCTGTAGATTGAATTGTTCACATGGTGCCTCTGCCTTCAATGATATATGTGAGTGGCGGATTCATGGTAAACAAAAGAACGAACTCAATGAAGACATATTTTGGGCTTCAAGGAGAGTGATACAGAATGGAGTGATCAAATATAGGGAAAGGCTACCTGCTTGAACGGTACAGTGACCAATACTCCAGCGAGACCATTAAGAAAGAGAAATATCATATGTTTCCCTATGTCCACATTGTCAACAATATCCGTTTTACTTGGATGATCAACAAGTGTTTGTGCTACTGAAGTACTCATTGCAATTATACAGTTCGCGAAGCCACCTGGAGGAAGGGCAAGAAATGGTCATGCGTCATACAAAATGGGAAGTTGCGTTTGTTTTTGAAAAGATAATATATTAGAATATTCCAGCCTCTGCATCGACCATTTGGTTACATCACTGATAGATGTTGCCATGACAGACTACGCGAAACCAAAGCATAAAGTCCAAACCTTATTGTTATCCCTATTAGTAAAGAACCAACCATTCCTAGCAAAGACTATTTGGTTGCTGGAATTCGTGTAAAATCTTGCGTATATAAAGCAGATCCAAATCCTCACGAAATCAGGAAAATTTCCCACATGCAGTGTATCTGCTTAATAACCCGATTAACTGCAGTTGTGGAATACCTGTGAGGGTCATTTGAATGCAGGTATTGACGACAGTGAGGACGAAGATGTTCTCCTGGCGCGTGAACGGTAGCGTGGCCATGCCGCAGCTGTTGATAAGTTTGACGGTCCATTTGAGGAAGAAGAAGCTTAGGACGGTGGCAGGCATGTTGAACGACGGCACGAGGCCAGCGGTCATGTAAATGCGCAGCGCGATGAAGCAGAAGAGAGCCCCTAGCACCGCCGAGACGAGCATCGCTCGCGGCGTCACCTGCCGCCAGAACCCTGGCAGCGGCCGAACGTCGAACGCCCGCTCCACTGACGGCGCCAGCCGTGGATCTCCGATGTTCGCGTCCATGGCGATCGATCGAGCTAGTTCAAACGTAACCTTCCATGTATGGGTTCTGCAGTGTTGTTGTCAAGGAAGAAACAGAGAGGGGTAGTTTGCGCTGACAGCTGATAGGTCGGGAGGGAGTTTAGCTGGATCGAGAGCAGAGGTGCAAAAATAGTACTCAGTTGTTTGGGTCAGGTTATGTTTCAGTTTTTATCGGATGGGTTCATATATATCTGCCTTTTCTGGATCATCACTGCATGCATGCGACTGCGTGGTCCTGACCCTGACGTCCACATTGAACCACCCATCCGATCGCTCCCTCGCGAACGCCTCCGCCACCGCGGAGCTGACGTTGCTGGCCTGGCCCTGTAGCTTCGGCTGAAGCGTGTGCTGCTGCTGCGGCAGCTGGTAGAAGCTCGGGAACGTGTCGTTGGAGGGCCCGATCTTGACGCCGTGGTAGTATAGTAGAGCCCCGCGGTGAGGTGGTCGAAGCTGATGCCGTAGTCGAACTGGTCTTTGAGGAACGTCTCGTTGAGCGGGGACTTGTCGGTGAAGAAGGTCAGGTTGAGCGCGAGGTCGTAGCGCAGGCCGATGCCGGTGCCGGGGGTGAGGTCGAAGGCGGCGAGCGCGGCGGAGTCGACGCGGGGGTGGACGGAGTAGGGCCGGAAGAGGATGAGCCAGAGGAGGAAGACGCACACGTTGGAGCCGATGAAGTAGATGACCATCCTGCAAATGCAGTGGCCGGATTTGCGCTTCCACCACTGGTACCTGGTCTCCTCCTGCCGAGCGGGTGGCATATCTTTCGGTTGTTCTTAGCTAGATTTCGATGAAGAAGGTTGATGCTTTGCCTGGCACTGATTTCAGTACACCTCCAAGTTATAATTTCTGCTTTAGAAGGTGCTTGACACGTACTACGTACTATATATTCGTTAAACAATGACATATAGCATGATTAATTGTTCTCGATTGGTTAGAGCCAGAAGTCAAGGTACTTCCTTTCGTAAAAAGAAAAAGAAGTCAGGGTACTTGAGGCTGCCGTGTTGATCAGGTCTAGAGTGATTAATTGATTAGTTTTTTTTTATTAATGCATATTCCTTTTCTAAAAAAAATTGTGCCTATATATGTTCCACAATATGAAGCCAACAAATTCTTTTTATTTGATGCAAGGTGCGTGCATACTGACAGATTAAGCTACGATATGATTAGAATGATACTTAGTTGTAGCCATGTTTCATGTCTAGTCGTTTGTTGGTATACTTTTCGATAAGCTGCAAGTGGAAACATTCCTAAACATTTGACGAATGGAGCACTAATCGTTGTTCCAAAAAGAAAACGAATTGAGTACTAAATAACGGTAGATCGAACAGTTGAACAAGTTAATTATTGCCATGTTAACAGTTGAGTACTAATTAAGACATTCCTAAGTAGTTCTTTTTATTTGATGTGAGATTAGGCTATGATTATAATGACCAGTTAGTTCTTGTCATGTTGAACAAGTTGACCTTGTACTTATGTCAATAATAAACAGTACAATGTTCATGCTCATGACTAAACACTACTTGTTATTAATAGAGACTGAAGAGTCATGTCGCCAAGGTCAATCGCTCCGAGACTTGGTCAAGGGTGTATAAATACATTTCACTAGACAGCAAATTAAAAAAACTGCAGGTTCAACAAAAAACAATAAGTAAGGTCTGAGTGTCTTAATAATCCGTTAACAGTTGTTGCCTCCAGCAATGCAATGATAATAAGTACATATATAGATCAATCCATTGGAGTTTGCGAGTTGTGGCGGTGTGCTGGCCATTTGGCGCCGCAATGGTGTTCTGCTGCCTCTGCCCGAAGTTGCACAGGTGCTGCGTCTGGTCCTGCAAGCACCTGGCGATGTACGCGTGGCTGTGCGTGGAGTTCTGGACGTCGCTTAGCCTCACCGTGCTCTTCCTCTGGGTCCTCTACCGCCCCGACCACTTCCACCCCCGCGTCGACTCCGCCGTGCTCACCGCCTTCCACCTCATTCCGCCGCCGCCGGCCAACAATGCCACGGAACGGCCGACGAGCCTCCTCCGGTACGGCCTGGCCGCGGACCTGAGCTTCCGCAACTCGCATAGGCACCTCAGCGTCCGGTACCTCGACGTCGGCGCCACCGCCTTCTACAACGGCACCAGGCTCGGCCCCGCCGACGACTCGCTCCCGGCGCCGTTCCGCCAGGGCCCCAAGAACACCACAGTACGTCGTGTCTTCTTCTACCTCGATCACTGATATATGTTCTTGAGCCTCATCAATCGACAATCGAATAATATGCTCATGAATGATGGCCGATCAATGCAAGCGCAGGTGTTGCACCCTGCGTTCCACGGCACGGTGGCGGTGGACTCCGGCGTGGCGGCGGAGGTGGAGAGGGAGCGTGCGGCCGGGACGGTGCACCTCAGGCTGAGCGTCACGCTGACGCTCCTGTACAAGGTGTGGTTCGTCGCCGAGCAGGTCTTCTTCTACAAGTACGACTGCTGGCTCTGGTTCCCGCCGCCGGGGAACGCCACGCCCGGCGTCTTCAGTGCAGGAACCCAGTGCTGGGCCGCCAAGTGATCCATCCAATCCATCCATTTGCACTTCTGCAGCTGCCTCGCGTAACTGTGTCCTCTAATAGGGTGACGTGCAACATCAGAAGTGTTGATGTTGATAGCTAGTGTGCGCCGGACGAATTTCTAAGCTGTTTGTGTCGATGAGACTCTTTTTGTGATGATTTGGTGCATTTTGATCCCTTTTTTTTTCCTGAAAGGATGAATGTTTTCGAATCTTAGAAAATTGAAAACGTACCTCTAGGAACAACACATGACTACATTCGCCGGTGAAAATTCAAATAATGTTTTTTACAAAGTAACACAGTATTTTTTTTTTTTTTTTGAGGGGAACAAAGTAACACAGTAGGCCGCCTCAATGGTGTGGAAGGCCCTGGGCCTAACTCGTCACTTGGGCCCTATAGGCCACTGGTTCTTTTTGTCTTTGGGTACATGAACATAGACCCTTATCTGGGTTGATCTCGAGGCGGTCGTACTATTTGCGGTAGCCCAAACTAGATCATTATGAACGCCTTGCTGTTAAGGAAGACGTCACTTTTTCATAAAAAAATTAACTAGCTGCAAATACAATATTCATGTTCTACCATATCCATCCTAATTAACCCTGAGCTACCGCTTGGTTATGACTTATGAAAAAAAAGATCAGATAGAGTTTAACATGATCGGAGCCATAAATCCCCTGATAGATAATTAAGGGATAATTGCCACCATAGGTCCATAGCACTGGTAACCAGAGCCAATTCCAAAAGGCCGCTAGTAAGAAGAAAAGCTCCAAAAGGCCACGAATCACTCTCTTTGTTGTTCCAAAATAGCACAACGCGGTATTTTGGCCTGAAAGGAGATTAGAGAGTATTTCTTTGGTTTGCTATACTATTTCAGATATAATTTTTTTGTCAAATTTCTGGGTGGCTGTGCATATTTCTACGAATTTTTGGGTGCCAGGGCCAATTTTTCTATTTTTTTTTCATTTTTTCGATTTTCTCGGCGCTTGAATGTGCTAAAATAGCCAGGGGCAAAATGGTCAGAAAATGGATGTTCAACATCAGAAGGGTCCATCCATTTGCACTTCTGCAGCTACCTCGCGTAACTGTGTGTCCTCTAATAGGGTGACGTGCAACATCAGAAGTGTTGAATCAACACTGTTGATGTTGATAGTGTGCGCCGGACGAATTTCTAAGCTGTTTGTGTCGATGAGACTCTTTTTCTGATGATTTTGATCCCTTTTTTTTCCTGAAAGGATGAATGTTTTCGAATCTTAGAAAATTGAAAACGTACCTCTAGAAGGACATGGGCCTAACTCATCAATTGGGCCTTACAGGCCACTGGTTTAATCTATTAAGGCTGAATAAACGACGAAAGACTTCAACGGGCTTGAAATAATCCAACAGCAAAGAACAAGACATCTGTGAAAAGACTTCACACGAGATCTTGAGTCGGCTGTAAACATTTCCCTCGGCAGGCAAGTTTTTATGCTTGGAGCTATAAAATTGTAGCTATACTCATATATGACCAATAATTAGCCGTAAATGCAATATTTATGTCAACTTTAAAACTTAAACTCAGATGTGTTGGTTTCACCGCAACGAATTTGATTAGCCATCTTGAAAAAAAAATCAAATAGTTTAACATTATCGGAGCCATAAGTCCACTGATAGAAAAGGATACACTTAAGATAATAAGATTGAGACAAACCATCACATTATTATATGCAAAAGTTAAATGTTACTAACGTAGAATCAAAACCAAAACAAATAATAAGTTTATATATATATAACAAAGTTTGTGCTCAAAGTGGCAGCTGCACTACCGATTACAATGCTCTGAGCTCGCTCCATCTAGTGTTCCATCTGCCTTCGAGTACAAAAAGCTCCTGCTAGGCTCGTCCCGCGCCCAAGTCCCTCGTCTCTCCTCTCCACGACCGCCGCCGCGGCGCCAGACCCGGCAAATGGAGCTCGACTCCTCTGACGCCGGAGACGCGTGGATGCTCGACGCCATGGCCTCATCCCTCCTCTTCCCAGCCGATTCCCCGCCGCTGCTGCCGCCGTGGCCGTGCGGGGACGACAAGCAGCATCCCTCCACCGCGCCGGACACGACCCACCTCGACGACGACACCCCGGGCGCGCCCACCGGTGAGGTTTCTCTCCCACCCGGCGGCCATTGGTTTCGCCGTTCTGCAGTTTCTGCGATTCGCTCGAGGAGGGTCCTGTGATTGCGACCGCAATCTGATGTTTCATTTCTTGACATTCGATTGCTCCTGCTACATGGCGGCGATTAGCGCAAGAATCGTGTGAAAGCGACGCGCCCCTTGTTGCGATGTCGATTAGTATGATTTTTGCCAAGTTGGATCGGCTGGTTGGTGACAAGAAGGCAGCTTTTTGTCGTTGACCTGGCCTAGTGCGTTGTGATGCTGCTGGCTTTTGGATTTTTCTATGCTATATATGCGCTTGTGGTCAAATTACCGAGTAGTTGGTTGCGAACTGGATTCCACCAGGAGACTTAGAGCCCGTATTTTACAATGTAATCTTGGCCATTTGCTAGTACACTAGTTGGATGCCCGTGCGTTGCCACGGACAAAAAATGTATTTATATATAAATGAACTTATTTGCAATATGAAATGGATTTCTTGCTAACGACAAAGTTTTCTTCCCAGTTAGTTGCTCTGGAGAGTAAATAAATTGTTCCCTTTTCGCATCAACCATCCAGAGACGGAATGTCATGAATCACACTAAAAACAAAAAGGTTACATTCGACAAAACACACTGAAAAATAAGAAATAAGAGGATAAGCACTTCAGATTGTCTTCTGCCAACCATACTATTACTATAAAATCATTTGTAACTGCTATTACATTGTTGGTCCAGATAAAACCAATTGCACATAAGAACTTTTTTTGAACAGGATCCATAATCACAATTCACAACCGACAGTGAAAATTTCAACATCAGGAGTTCATTGCAGCTTTAGGTCAACAATTGCTCTATACTTCACGATAAAATTCCTTCGGGGTTTGAAGGCCGTATTTTTTTCCCCCTTTTACAATCAGAACGCCATATTCACTTACACCTGCAAAAACATTGCACTCTCTTTAGCAGGAAGTACTGCAACCAAGTTCAAAGATATGATAGGTTTTCCTATGCATCAGCTGATTGTTGCAGGAGCTATTAGTATTGCAGCTAGGCGTGGCAGCCAAAAGTAGAAAACAAAACACGAATACACAATAGAGATGGTCAAAGAACTGGCCATGCTTGAATTATCACATATCCAAGAAGATCTAGCAATTGACACAGATGCCTCCTAAGTTGGAAAAGAGAATCAAATCGAAGAACATGTAAGTTTCCTTAGGAATAATCTTCACAAATTTCTTTGCAAACAGGTTCTGAAAAAAAAAAGGCACTAACATGACTACAAATGCCGATAATATATTGACCAAATGCCTGACAAACATAGAACTTGAAGTATCAGGTGATTCAGGTCACAACGCTAAAAACTAAACCATTGGCCTATATCGGAAAGTAACATTATATTAGAGGCTTTAAATAGAGCAGTTCTACAAATAACCTGAGACAGTTGATCAGATTGAAAAAGGTCTATTGTTTACCGCAAAATATATCATGTAGTGCTACTGACATGTCTTCATCAGAAGAGAGTTTTTAACCAATTTCAGTACGAATAAAAGGTAGTCCTGATAACTAATTTTGATCATACAAGGCCCCTCAATCAAAAGTGGACCAAATAAACGGCTTTCTAACAACTGTTATTGACATATCACTTATTCGAGTCCGAACTGAATTCTTGAGAATTGATGTCCTGGCCCTCTGCTCTGCAATTTCGCACCAACAATAGGCAAAAGAACTTGATGAAAAACATATGGATTCACGTTCTGACTATATAACTATACACAACCACTGTTAGGTTGGTACACACAAAGAGCTTAGTAACATTTGAGAAGCAGACAGACCGGAAGACATTATGTTTTTTTGGCATCCGCCCATACAAAAGGCTTAATTAAGAGCTTGTGTGCAGCTCATAGTTTTTCTTCGGCACTGTGCGATTTCTTCAGGGCTTGCGGGCCGACCAATGACTGGTGCTTTCAGTTCTTGTGATCTGGTGTGGTGTGAGGGCATGAACAGCGAACTGCCCGCCCACACCTTGATTTATACTACTCGGCAACAGGAGAGGATTCTAGAACGAGCGGCCAGGCGCGGGGATTCAAATTTTGGTGCCTGAAAAATTTAATCTCGGGGGGCGGGCGCAAAGAAAGGGACGGTTTGAGAGGGGAGGCAGTAAGACGGGTCGTACCTGCAGCTCGTCCTTCCTCTTCCAGGTGTTCCCCATCCACCGTGACGGTTCGTCGAACCCTCCATCACCGGCGCACCTCCACTTCGGGTGTTGCATCAGCAGGGAGGGGGAGGGCCACGCACAGGTAAGGGGTGCCGCTAACTCCGAAGGGTCATGGGGTCGCCGGCGTGACTCACACGGGAAGCCTGGCTGGCTCCACCAACGGAATGCCGCTGCACGCCGACGTGGTCCGCGGCCCTCACCCGCGACGCCGTGTCCGGACAGAGGGGGCCGCCGCAATCTGGCGCGACAGAGCAGACTGGGAGAGATTGGTTCTCTCCTACGTCCGATTTAGGGAGGCCGCCTTGGATCCATGATCCAAGAGGGAGATCGAGAAGGATGATTATTTTCTTCTTTTCTCAGATGCGGATGAGGACGAAAGAGAGAGAGGAGAGAACGGGGAGATCGGGAAACGAACAGGTACGACCGTGCGAGGGAGGGAGCGGGGCCCGTGGACCCACCTGTCAGCGCGCGTTTTCGATAGAGGAAACGGGCGACGGACGACGACGACGACGACCGCATCACCAACTGCCTTTTTTAAGAGGAGTAAAGATTACTAGATTTGGATGATGGGTTGTGACGACACTCTAGAATGTTCATTCAGTGAAGCCGTGAAGAACACGCATTGCATTTTGGCTATGAACTTATCCTTTCCGGGTAGGGCCCTATACTGAATTTCAGTATACTTTACACGCACACAATTTCGTCAGCCTAATTCTTGATTAAGAAAACAAACGAGAATATTTCCATTGTTTTATTGTGTTTGCTAGCATTGGTACTAATTGTCCGGATTTAAACTGGAGCCATCATATACAAAATGCATTTTCCACACAACACGTGCTGTTTTAGAAAAGTTGTTTATTTAGATATTACCGAGACCAAATGGTTATCTTAATTGGAGACAATAGTAATTCTTGAAATTGTTGATATTGACAGCACTGAATTATCTTGTGTTATGCAGGGGACTCAGAAACAACTGAGAGAGGCGAGTATTTTAATGGTAAATGCCAGGTCCATCTTTCCCAGGTTGATGATTATTCAGATAGCTCTTTTTTCTTGAAGCAAAGGCTCACACTAGCTCTCAGGTACCTCAAGGAATCTACCAACCAGCATTTGCTAGTTCAGATTTGGGCACCCGTCAGGAATGGTGGTCGTTACATACTAAGTACTTCTGGACAGCCCTTTGTGCTTGACCAAAGAAGTATCGGGCTTCTTCAGTACAGGGCTATATCCATGATGTATACGTTCTCTATAGATGGGGACAGTGTACAAGACCTGGGGCTACCTGGGCGGGTATTCAAGCAGAGGATACCTGAATGGACACCCAATGTGCAGTACTACAGAAGTACCGAGTACGCAAGGCTTAACCATGCGATAAGTTACAACGTTCATGGTACTGTTGCCTTGCCTGTTTTTGATCCTTCAGTCAAATCATGTATTGCTGTGCTCGAACTTATTATGACGTCCAAGAAAATTAATTATGCAAGCGAGATTGATAAAGTCTGCAAAGCTCTTGAGGTCAGATCAATTTTCCTTAATAGTAAAAATTGATAAACTGTATGTATTGAATATGGTACCACAGATAAATATTTTTCTGAACATGTTATCTCTGCTACACTTTGTAACAAAATTTCTGCTATCTGCAGACCGTGAACCTTAGAAGCACTGAAGTTGTGGAACATTCATATGTCCAGGTACTAAGTCAATAAATTCACACTGACTAAATCATTTTCCTTTTTATCCTATGCACTAATTTCTTCTTTTTCTTGTATCCAGATATATAATGAACGCCATCAAGCTGCTCTTGCGGATATGCTAGAAGTTTTAACAGTAACTTGTGAGGAGCTCAAACTGCCTTTAGCTCAAACTTGGATTCCTTGCAAATATCAAAATTTATTGACACATTTTGATGGGGTAAAGAATAGTTGCTTCAGCGCTCATGAAAGTTGTGTCCAGGAATCATGCATATCAGCAAGTGATGTTGCCTTTCATGTTATTGATGCTCGTATGTGGGGCTTCCGAGATGCATGTGTGGAGCACCACCTGCAGAAGGGACAAGGCGTTTCTGGAAAGGCATTCATCTTGCGTAGACCATGCTTTTCAAGGGATGTCACTAGATTCTCTAAAATGGAGTATTCTCTTGTGCACTATGCCCGTATGTTTGGATTAGCTGGTTGTTTTTCAATATGCTTGCAAAGTGCTTATACGGGAAATGATGATTACGTATTAGAGTTTTTCTTGCCTCCAGATTGCAGAAACGATGATGACCAAAAGGTTGTTTTGGAGTCCATCTTAGTTGTGTTGAGACTGCATCTTCATAGTTTACGTGTATCCACTGATGATGGCTTAAATGAAGTTTGTCTTCAAGTTGATGCTATTACTGTGGTTGATAATGAAGAAATTGAGGATGGACATATACAACATCGGAACTTCAAAAGTGGCATTCATGCCTCATATGAGAGCGACATGCATGGAGTAAAAGAGTCTGATAACATGACAGTCGTATCTTCAACAAACTATGAAAGGCATCTGTTACAGGAAAATGAGTCCAAATGCAATTACAAAATATTTTCCAAAACAACCAGTGAGTTTATGTCAGATTCTTCATTGGTTGACATAAATAGCAAACAACATGGTAAGAGAAGAGGAAAAGCAGAAAAGAAAATCAGTTTAGATGTTATACAACAATACTTTTCTGGAAGCTTGAAAAGTGCTGCCAAAAGTCTTGGGGGTAAGTATTATTTGAAGCATCGCATTCTTTTGGAAAGTACTGGCTACTGAATCTGTTCTGCTAGTATGTTATGAATGCCTGCAGTGATGTTTACAAATTTCTAGACTGAGCTCTAGCTGATATATGAAAGATGAAATAATAGGCATTTTTCATTTTCATGTATGTGTCTTTGCTGTTGTTATTCTAACAATACTATTGTAGTATTGTTGGGTGGTAGGCCTAGCATATACTTTGTATTTCTATTGTTTTGGTGCAAGTATATCATGGCTGCTTTGCCAGAAGCTAGTAACTACTTTGCCCACAAGCTAGTAAAGTATCTGCAGACTTGCTGTTTTTGTTGTATATGACGTTATCATACATGTGAATTGTTAGCTGTGTCGGATTTTAACTGAGCGGTTATTGACATGACAATGGTAGTAAGTGTTTTTCTCATGATTATGGTCTGCTTACCATTTATGTTGCAAAACTTATCTTCCACTAAATGTTTCGTCTATTTGATGGTAGCATGTCATGATGAGAAACAACATCGAGGTCAACTTTTGAATATTCTTAATGAAATTATGTCTTTATTTTTGACAGTATGTCCTACAACGATGAAGCGCATCTGTAGGCAACATGGGATTTCTCGCTGGCCATCACGACAAATCAGCAAGGTTAACCGGTCTATTTCCAAACTAAAGAAGGTAATTGAGTCTGCTGAGGGGCCTGAGGGTGCATTTAATCTCACATCAGTCACATGTCCTGTTTCTGTTCCATTCCATCAATTCAATTCTATGAATAAGGAGAAAGGAAGGGAAAGTAAGGTTACTGAAGTATCTATTCCTTCTACTCAAGAAAGGAGATGTTCACCCTCCCATAATAAGCCGCTAGAAAGTGGTGGCCTCCTAAGAACAAGTCAACCCCAGCATAGATTTCTAGCTGATATCAGCACCCTCGTCGAAGTAGAGAAAGCTTCTAACTTAAGTTCATCTGGAGAACCAAGCACACATTCAGGGATGTCAGATGAATCCTACCATGGAGGCCCTGCGAAAAACACATTAGATCAAAAAGTCATCGAACCACAAAACATGTGTAAACAAAAAGAGCCATTTCAAGGACAAAACTTGCTCTTTCCAAGCTTGTTCGTCAATGGTTCTGAAAGCTCCCAATATTTCAGAAATCATGTAATCTCTTCAGTTACTCAACCAACTGCAGTCCCTACAGGCAATCCAATGTCAATGCAGAATTCAGAGATCATAACAGTAAAAGCACGTTATAAGGAAGACATCTTGAGGTTTCGATTCCCACTCACTGGAAGCTTTGTCACTTTGAAAGAAGAGGTGGCCAAAAGAGTTCAGATGGATGTTGGCGTTTTTGATATCAAGTATCTTGACGATGATAATGAGTGGGTGAAGCTGACTTGTGACGCAGACTTAGCAGAGTGCATGGAGATCTCCCTGCTGTCTAGTAGCAATGTTTTGAGGCTTTTGGTCACTGACATTGCTGTCATCATTGGAAGCTCCTGTGGGAGCACGGGTTGATTTTTGGAGCTTTAAATAGCACATAATTCTTCTGCAGCGCCCTTTTACTCTGATGCTAATTCTCCAGCATGCTGTTTCTGTTGTAGACTGCAATTGCATCCCTGATTTCTTTTCTTATTTTCTTCAATAAGTATCTCATATGCTATGTTGGGAAATCAAGGAATAATGTGCATCATAATAAGGTTTGTGTCATCTGATTGATGTTTAACCTTTAAAACTTTCTTTGTTGTACTTCAAGCATGCTTGATTGAGTAAATCCCAGTCAAACAGAATACTGGAAATCTTATTGCTTGAAATTGAACTTGTTTCGTGGCACTATTGAGATGTTTGAAGTCATTTTCATGCTTCAAAATTTAATTTTGTTGCCTTTATTGTTCCCCTTTTTCTTCGTGCCATTGCAAATCTCTCCCTAATCCGCAAAAATTGTATTTTTACTCAGTTCTATTTAAAAGTTCAGTTATAGTTCCTATTTTTGCTTCTTAATGAATCCATCCGTACCTTAGCCATGTGATCACTAGCTGCAATCTCTAATCCGAAAAAAAAAAAGTTGCTCAGCAGTCCATTTCGTGCAGCCTAACTTCATGAACTGAATTCATCAACTGGAAAGAAATTTGCAAGCTTTGTATGTATCACCACATGATATTTTTGTATCATCACCAGTGCCGACAAAAGAAGTCCCAGAATCTCTCGCTTTCGTCACGAAAAGAGGCAATGAAAACACAACGAAAAAGTGGAATTTTCCCACATTGCCCAACTGTCCTGGTACCACCTACCAATAAGACGCATGCAGCATGGGCACAAGTTAAGGTAAAGTCGCTTACCGGCAAAACCTGCTCCCATATGCCTAAGGTTCCTTCTCCCTTCCTGTTTTCCACGCAGCTGAACAACCAAAACTACTACAAGCAACCGATCGGCGCAGCTACTTATATCGCCCCCAAAACATCTTAGGACTCTCCTATTATTAGTCCTCGCTTAGATGACGCTAGGCAGCTACTGAATCATAACACACAGTCTACCATAGTAGCAGAAGGGAGCCAAAATGGCCAAGGTAAGCCGGATCATCACCATCGTCCTCAGACTCGCCGCCGCGGCCGCCGCAGCTGCGGCGGCGATAATCATGGTAACCAGCCATGAGACCACCAGCTTCTTCGGGCTAGAGATGGAGGCCAAGTATTCCTACACCCCGTCATTTATGTAAGTACAGAATATGGAGCTATAATGAGATCTTCTAGTAAGCGACATTATCAATCATTAGTTCGTTGCATTGTTTTCGGCAGCTTCTTCGTGGTGGCACTCGCTGTGGCGGCCGCCTACAGCCTGCTCGTCATCCTCGTGCGGCCGGGGAGCACCGCTGGGAGATTGGTGCTCATGAGCGATGTGGTAAGCTTGTATCCAGTGTTGTGTATGATGTTATTCCTTCAACATATAGTTGCATTGTGACTGTCATTTTGATGCCGATGTGTGTTGATGAAACAATGGAACAATGCAGATAATAGGGATGGTGCTCACCGGCGCCGTGGCGGCCACCGGCGCGATAGCGGAAGTGGGGAGGAACGGCAACACGCACGCCGGGTGGCTGCCCATCTGCGTCCAGGTACACGCCTACTGCAACCAAGTGATGGGGGCCCTGATCGCCGGCTTCGTCGCGCTGATCGTCTACTTCCTCATCATCATGTACTCCCTCCACGAAATGGTTGAGCCCCTGTGCTCATGCCACTGATGTTTAACCATGTCGGGTCGTGATGATATCGATGATCGATGTATCTTGTAATCGTCTCAGTTGTTCTCTTTTTGAAGCAACTTCTCAGTTGTTCTTTATGACTAAGCTCTAGTAATTTCACCGATCGAGGTCGACATCGACGGAGCTGAGATATGTTTTGGTCATGTTCGTTTTGTTGGATATCTTGCCTCAGTTCAGTAAGGTTGGCATACAGTACGTACGCACAAGGAGCTTCACTTGATCATGTACCTGCATTGAGAATCCATTTGAAGAGCAATGTTCAGAGGGCATGTTTCTGTTCTTGTGAATTTCAAATCTTCTTGATGCTGGTTGGCGGGGGATTTCTTCACTCCTTGTTTGAAGTTTGCCGACAACTGTGTGCGTGTAAGCGTATTATGTTGAGTCAAAGATTTTGTACGACAGTACCTTCTTTATGACCTACTAAAGTCTAACTCTGCTTTATGTCCTTGTCAACGCCAGTATCAAGTTTTGAGTCAGTTTGGTGAGCTAATTTTGGACCTGCTTTCACCTAACCAATTTGTCTAGGCGATATAATCTTTTTGGTGTATTACGTTGCTTGTTGCTAATGGAAATATTTCTTTTGTTTCATGATCAACTCATTATCTATGAGACTATGAAAAATTTACGCATTTTTCAGTCTGCGGGCAATAATACTACAAAGCCCAATACTGTGAACAAGACGAGCTTTGCACACACCTCAAATATCACGCATTTCTAACATAAATTTGAAACGGATAGCATTGGGCATTGGTAGTTGGTCGGGAAAAACGCCTCACTCACAAATAGATGACACGCTTTGTGATTAGCTGTAGCGCTGCAATCAGTCAGGTTCATAATCCATTTGGATTCGATCAAGGGTTGCAAACTTGCAACTCAACCGTTTACGCTGACCACTCAATCGATTCCGTTGGAACTAAATACATGCTAGAATGTTTCATAATGGTGACTGTTCGATTGATTTTGGACTATCAATGTCGTCGAAACTTGCCCAAGAAATTTCTCGTTCAGTTGCTCGTAGGCTTAGCTTACATTCTTAGCGTAGGGCCTGTTAAAAACCTCTAGAACACAATCACCTTGGCATAGCCAAAAGAAGTAGCAATGATGTCACAAAATACATTCATGTCTTACTCTTCGTTACCAAAATGAGTATTAGCACCATTTCCTCGAGACAAAAAGGCGATCAGAATCGGCATACAGTTTTTGTCACGGTTACACAATGTTAAAGTCAGCATCAATAGCACAATGTTAAAGTCAGCATCAATAGCATGCAAATAGTATTTTTGCTCGCTTTACCGTTAGGTAAGATGGTAGGTCCAACAAATTCCTTCTCTTCATCTTCAAAACACCTAATGAACACTCCGTTGCAAAGAGATGAATGACAAAGATTTTAATACCTCCTTTTCCCCACCTAGTCAAGCCTTGTCGAGACTCTAGTAGGATACTTGGTCCCTTTCTAATATCCAGCTCAGTTAGGGTAGCCAGAGTCAATCGATAAAATTTTCATGCAAAGTTAGAACATTAGAATGCATACACAGGTATAATTAAGTCAATTCTCAAAATATTAGTGTTTAATTTCTAGATTATTTCAAAATTAACTACCAAATAAGTTAAGCAATAACCTAAACAGTCGATCAAAGTATATCCCAAAATAAGCACTCAGAAATATCAAATCTTAAAGAGCAGATTTTACATTGTGACCTTGTATTAGAAAGCTATAGTTTTTATTTAATTTTAAAAAACTACAATAACTTTGACCCTGTGTTTTGAAAAATTACAACTTTTATGTCTCGTCTCAGTCGTCAGTCTCAGTTTTAGAGCGATCATTGTGAGGTTGACATGTGGGACAAGGCAAAAAAAATTGTAGTTTTCTCAAATATGGTGGTAAAGTTGTTGTTGTGTTCTAAAACTAGCACAATGGTAACAACACAGACAATTATAATTTTATAAATTTACTCAGTTTAAAAAGTTTAGTATGACATTCAGAATGATCCAACAATTGAACCACTATTCAAATCAATTTTGTTTAGAATTGGTACATTCCAAATTGACCACTAGTAGAACAATAACGATTTACAGCAGCATGGTAGCCTTATTTCAAGCTCGAAACATTGTAACACCAAACTATTGTATCACTCAAAATATAATTGTAACACCCTGTGTTTTGCCTATATTTAAATATCACTAAAAATTTGAACTTTTTCAAATTTGAACAAAATTCAATCAAAGTAGAAGTCAAACTCATGCCAAATTTAAAATGTCGAATTTTAGATATGCATCAAACACCACCATATGCATATTTGGAATTTCCTGATTTTATTTATGTGTTCATTTGGTTTTGACCCCTTTCTCAAATTTGAAATCCAATCAAATTTGAATCCCTGAAAAATCCTGAAAATGTTTGAACATTTTTCTCTCCCTGGGCCGCCCCACTCCCTTTTTCTTCCCCGCGGCCCACTTCCTCTTCTCCTTTCTTTCCCACGCCAGCCCAAAGCCCAACTCTCCCTCTCTCTTCCCTCCGGCCCAGCAGCGGCCCAGCCTGCTCCGCCGCACCGAGCCACTGACAGGTGGGCCCCACCTGTCAGCGTCGTCTCCCACCTCCTGCCACCGCGCCAGGCGCGCCCATGCCGGCCATCCCCGCTCCGTCGCGTCGTCCACACCGCCTTCCGCAGGCCCGCACGTGCACACGCTCGCGGAGGCGTCGTCTCGTCCCGTCGCTCCGTCGCGTCCGCCAACCCCGCGGCAGCGCGCCCATCTCCCCGCGCGGACCGACGACCAGGACCGCCGAAGACCGGCGAGCCCCATGCCTCAACGTCAGCTTCGCTCAGCCCGCTCTCGTCGCATCTCGTCCGCAGCCTCACGCCCTCATCATCACGCGCATGGGCGTCATTCTCCCTCTGGCGTGCCATCGCGTCGATTGTACTCGAACGAGGACCGAGCCGACGACCGCAGCTCGAGCTGGCGCCCAACGGCTCGCTCCGCGACCGCCCTTAAAAGCCGCCGAGCTCCGCGCACGCCCCCACTCTCTTCTCCCGAGCTCACGCCCTCGCCATTGCCGCCTGAGCACTTCAATTCCAGCTTTTCCCCACCGTCATTTTGAACTCCGACGACCCCTCCGGCCGCGCACTGTGAAGCAAAGAGTAGAGCTTCGCCGCCCTTTTCTTCTCCCTTTGAACTCACCGCGCCGTGTCTGACCCCGTCTCGTTCTCCTTCTTCGCAGGAGAAGCGAGGAGCATGGCGTCCACGGCGGGCTAGGGTTCCGGTGACCGCGCGCGTCGACGAGCCATTCCCGGCGTCTCCCCGCCTCCGTCGACCTCACCGTGAGCTTCGCCTCCCTCTCCTCTCTCTCCCGCGCCCTTCCTTTTCCTTCCCCGCACACGGGCACGTGCCTCGCACCGCGCACTGCCACCCGCCGCCGCGCGACCTCGTCACCGGCAGGCTTCCCGGCCACGCTCGGCCCAGCCGAGGCGCGCGCCAGCTTCCCCGCGCACGCGCGCACCCATGCAGCCACACGAGCATGCTCAATCGCCCACGCGCGCGTCGTTCCCTCGCGCGCAGTGGCGCCGCCGCACTCCGGCGAGCCCGCGTCACCGCTCCGCCCGCCGCCGTCGTCAACACGTAGCTGTAGGAGCTCCGCCGCACCGCGTAGAGCCCGTAGGTGCTTGCCTCGTCGCGAGCCGTGTCCTGTAGCCACCGCCCGTGAGCATTCCGGCGACGCGCCGCCGCGTGCACCCCGCTCCGGCGCCCTCTGACCAAGTCGCGCCGCCGTCCGACGTGGCGTGCCACGTCGGCGCCCGGGCCCGCGGCGACCCGGTCTCCCTTGCCGCGTCAGCACGCGTCCACGGATGCGGTGCACCGTGGACCGCCCTCTCATGCACCTCCGGTCCACAGCACTCGTGGACCGAGTCCACAGCATAGGAGCACACAGTGAACCGGGCCCCCTGACCCCATTTGTCAGCCTCACACACGCTCTGTAAATGCTAAGTCCACACACAGATTGCACACAGAAAACTATTTCGAGCACTTTCCTTTATCAGAAAAATTCCATAAAATTCCTAAAAATACTAGATTATCTCCTAATCATTTTGCAACACTTGTTTACTCCATAATAATTAGGATTATGTCTATGGTTAATTATTTAGCTTAATTCTAATTATTTTCAATATTGCAAACTTGTAAAATTCATATCTTTATCGTCTTAGCTCCAATTTTGGCGATTCTTTCGCCAAAATTCATCTAAAACCATGAGCTATTTGTTATTACCAAAATCCCCTGATGTTGATCTCTTTTTGGTTTTCTTTTGAATTATTTGCTTGTTAGTTCAATTGTTTGATAGGTAGATTTATTCAATCGTTGTTTACTTTTAATCAATAGAGGAGCAAGTTTTTGAGGAAGGAGCTGAGGATCCGGATTACGAGGACTTAGAAGAAGAAGACTTTGGTGAAGGCAAGTTCTAATCCCTTTGATCATGTTGTTCCTATATTTGCAAACATCCAACTTAGAATCCGGTTTAGAAATAAATATGCATGATGTTCAAATATGATTTAAATGCTAGTATGATCATAATTACTTGTTGATTGCCATGCCTTGATATTGCTTATCCTGATTCTATGGTTAGACCTAGGATTCACTATCATTAATTCTTAATGATATGTCGAACTGATATGCCGCTTAGGACTTATTACCATGTGTACTTAATTAATCTTGCTATACATGCTTTTTGTGTGAAAAGGTGTGTGTGTTGGTGGAGTGTGTGTGAATATGAGATGTGGGATGGTTTTATGTTAGCGATAATTGTGCAACCCATAGTGGGGATATCCTTTGGCGGGAGCAAGCGAGGTAGTCCTCAGTGGGGAGGACTATCTCTTGGATGTGACTCCTCCTTTGAGGATAGCTATTGAAGATGCTTGCTTCGGTCGTATAAGGACCGGTTCATGTGCCGCTTTGTCTAGCATCTTTCGTACAACCACATGCCTTGAATAGGAAAGGTTTGGAACCACACCCTGTTATAGTGTTCACCCGGTACCCACCTGGAGGGCAGGAGTTGCGGCGGAAGTCAGGAGAAGACTCGACATAGCAGGTGTCGGGATCCGGCATATGGTGATTATTCAGGCCTTTCTACATGATGATAATGATATTGTGAAGCCCCTGGTTGCAGTATTTCCGTAGTGGTGCCGCGGTGACACCAAGTAGGTATGGGACCATTAGTATGCCTATCCAACCCATGACGATGGGAAGGGTTGGTATGCCTTGTGGGGAATTGTGTACAACCTCTGCAGAGACAAAAACCTATCATGATATCCGTGTTCCACGGTAATGGGCAACGCGAAAGCTTGTGCCACACAATGATTAGTATAACGGTGTGAGTTACTCCTTGGTGTGCTTTTGGAATACTCCGGTGTGGAACCGTGTGCTGGTTTCCTGCTAGCATTAAAACTTGGGAACTGGCGGGATGGACTGCATCTCCCCCAGAGCCACAACCCCACTAAATACCACTGATAATCTTGATAGTAGTTTGTGAACTGTTTTGTTTTCCAAACAACCTTTGCATAAAACTGGCTTTCCGCCCGGATGATAAACCCCCAGCCCATCCTTTGGTTTTACCCTTGCATTCAATTATCCCTCGTTGTTAGGACTTGCTGAGTACCTTATGTGCTCACCCTTGCTTTAACTATTCAGATGAAGAGCCAGAGTACATGGAGGATGGTGATGAAGAGTAGGGTTCTATCTGCACTCAAGATGCCTGTGCTAGTGCCGTTTCCGTCTTCCGCTGTAGTAGTGTTTAAGTGGTTCTGCTGTTGCAGCCCACCAGCTTGATGCTTGATGTAATAATATGGCCTTTGGCCGAGTGTTGTAAGACCTTTTATGTATGAAGGCTTGTACGAGACTCGGTAATATTTATGTAAGTGATGACTCTGTGATATCATTCTATGTAAAATGTTTGTATCAGCGTCTGATCCAGGGACTGATACGATAAGCACTCGTGCTGCAGAAATGGTGTACAACAATAATTTACGAAACTATTTTCATTCCAGAATAAAACAGAGGGCAGAGGGACCATGGTGATTACTGATTTGCCTCCTGCCATCCCCATGCCAAAGGAACTTCAACATTTTACTAACGAGTCGACACGTGTCCCCCACGTAGAGCACCTCGAAACGATGTGCCAAGATTTTCTAGATGACACGTCGGGTGCCCCTGTTCCCAGCGCGCAGCGCCCACGAGTTCGGCCGCCACGGCATCAATCGCTGCCGAATAGAAAACCAGTAGCGCCGTTGAGATCCGGCCAGCATCTTGTTTCTACTCCCGCTAAACTCCGGCGCCCTCCACGGCCAGCCCCTGGCTTTTGACTGACGAGAGATTGCAAAGCCAAAGCAGAACACGTCCTCTGTTTCGGCTGTCACCAGCTTCATTTGCCTTGCCGGGGTGATGGACAAGATGCGAGGTTTGCATCTGCGGATTCTTATTTTAGACTAAAGGCATTACTGCGGATTCTTATTTTCTCAAGAGAATCGGGAGATGCATGAATTATTTTCATTTGTGTTATAATTTCTTGGTTTCAGGAGAAGATGACCGAGTGCCGGTGTATGCGTCAGGCTCCCAGGTGAACTCAATTGCCCGATGTTTACCTTTTACAATGTTTGTTTTTTATTTTGTCCGCATAGCGGTAAATTCTGTGCTGTAAAAGAATGGAAGATTCTTTCTCATCATCTTGTTGCTGTGTTAACGTTGTTGTGTTCCCTATTTGGACTTTGAATGAATTTGAAGTTGCAGTATACAGTCACCATGAGTCATGCATAGTGTGTAGTTCAGAATGTTTCAGGAAACGTCAATTTCGTTTACGAGATTTTATCAGCACGCTTGCCTCCGCATTTAAGAAGAT
Source organism: Eragrostis curvula (assembly GCA_007726485.1). NCBI lineage: Eukaryota > Viridiplantae > Streptophyta > Magnoliopsida > Poales > Poaceae > Eragrostis > Eragrostis curvula. The sequence goes on from CM017445.1 coordinate 20,056,839, forward strand.
ATTATTTAGATCTGTGAGAGGTTCGAACAGTGATGAAGTGTCTGAGCTGATTATCCGACTCCGAAAATTTCCAGGTACTCCAAAAGCTTCAAGAGAAATCCAAACAAAGATACCCGGCAATGTACTCCAGTGTCATTGGTGGCATCATACTTGATCCATGTATGATGGTCATCCCCATGGACGATCACATGGTTCACAGAGGACACGGCATCTTCGACACTGCGACGATTTCAGATGGGTAGGTATTTCGTCCTGACAGTTTGATTTAAGGTATGAAACCGTACACTCTCTTAATATGATGTTGCTTCTCTGAGCAGATGTTTGTACGAACTGGATTCACATCTGGACCGGTTCCTAGTATCTGCATCAAAGGCAAAGATCGACTCGCCGTTTCCTCGCGAGACGCTACGCAGCATTCTGATCCAGATGACTGCAGCCTCCGGATGCAAGAACGGCTCGATCAAGTACTTTCTGACAGCCGGCCCAGGCGATTTCATGCTCTCACCAAAGGGCTGCACAGGGCCTGCGTTCTACGCTGTCGTCACCGCCACCGCCTCCTCCTCCAGTCGCCTTCGACCCAAGGAGGGCGTCAAAGCTATCACATCCACTGTGCCAATGAAACATCCATTTTTCGCGGGCATGAAGAGTGTGGACTACCTTCCAAATGTGCTGGCCATGATGGAAGCAGAAGAGAGAGGTGCATACGCGTCAGTGTGGATCGACGACGAGGGGTACGTCGCCGAGGGACCGATGATGAACGTGGCGTTCATCACCAAATCCGGCGAGCTGGTGCTGCCGGCCTTCGACAAGATACTCAGCGGATGCACGGCGAAGCGGGTGCTCGCGTTGGCGCCCAAGTTGGTTGAAGCTGGACTTCTGAAGAGTGTTAAGGCTGCAAGAATTTCTGCTGGTGAGGCCAGGCAGTGCGCGGAGATGATGTTCCTGGCGAGTGGGCTTCCAGTGCTGCCTGTTGTTGAGTGGGACGGGCAGCCGGTTGGTGATGGTAATGCTAGTTCAAAATTAGAAAAATGAACTTTACACTTTGATCTAACTGACTCGTATCGTACATTTGTTCATGATGCAGGGCAAGTTGGCCAAATAAGTCTTGCCGTGTATGATTTACTCCGGCATGATATTAACTCTGGTCCAGATAGGATTCCAGTTCCTTACACCTAAAGAGAGACGACGAACTTTTGCTGGAACGAGGAAATAGTTTCAGCGGTGTCCGTGTTATGATCAACTCAACGAGCAGAAACATGGCTTTTCTTGTATTGATGATTGTGATGTTTCTGAAACTGCAAATAACGATTGTGATGTTTCTGAAGCTGCAAAGAACGAAATACCAGCATTGTCTCTTTTCCTTTCTTTTTTGCGGGTATTTCCTTTTTTATATTTTTTGTTGTGCGGATTACTGTATATGTTTCAATGCTTGCTCAGAAGAGCAGAGAAGCTGAATACATGTTGTTTTATCATTGAAATACCTTGCGAGGAAGCATCAAGTTTTTGGTGAATTTTTCTGTAGGACGTTGAAAATAAAATTTCTACCTGGAAACATTTATTAGAAGAAACATATGCTAGATGTTCCTTCATCTTTTTCATAATTCCCGACAACTCTTCTTGTCCAAATTTTGATCAATTGTAATTTTCGTAACATTTCATAAAGCAGGAACGGTACTACTAGATTTGTGTGTTCCTATATGAAGTATTTTTCGAACAAACTATTATGCTCTTAGATCCTATAAATTTATATGAAATGCCTTTTTTTTAGAGGAATGCTAGCAAAATGCAACCTATGAGTACTGTGGACATGAAGCAATACTAGTGTACTACAACAGTTGTTATAATATATACTTTCAATCTTATGAATTTATAAAGGTGATGATAAGGTGCAAGTAACACGATAGCACCTAAAATTGATGTGGCTTTTCGAGGAGTCTCAAAAACAAACTTTTATGAGCTTACATGGTTTGTAGAATAATAAATTATTAGTCAAAGTTGGGATACGAAACTAAAGGACGAAATTTATTTTGAATGAAGTAGTACTATGTGAAATTTTGAAATATTAGGGATTCGAAGTCTGGTTTGTAAAATTTTCTGAAATTCAAAGAAAATAAGGGCTGTACTCGGAGCCTCAGTGGGCCCAACGGGCTTAAAAAGGCCAACTCCTCCGGGCCCACCACATCTCCGGAGGCACTACAAGAGATCCAACTCATCTTCCCCAATCTCCTCCTATTCTCTCCTCTTGCTGGCCGCTAATCCCCCGCATTAGGGTTTACCACAACAACTCCTCCACCCCGATCCGGCGATCTTTGCGGCGGCCATGGCGACTGCATCGAAGGGAACCGAGAAGCCGGCGCTGAGGAAGCCGGTCTTCACCAAGGTGGACAAGCTCAGCCCCGGGAACGACCGCCACACCCTGACCGTCAAGGTCGTCAGTTCCGCCCCCGTCCTCGCCCGTGGCCGCGCCGGCGCCGCCCCGGCTGCCGTGGCCAGCTCCCGTCCTACCCGCATCGCGGAGTGCCTCGTCGGCGATGAGACCGGCACCATCCTCTTCACCGCCCGTAACGAGCAAGGTGATGGTTGCTTTGGCTTCGTTTTCTTGACCTTTGTTTTTTTGCATGCTGTTTAATTGTAAGTTGGCGTGGTTAACTCGTTAGTTCAGGGACATCATGCATCATGACCCATGTTTTCAAAGCGCTCTGGCCTGAACGATCGCCAGACCACCGTTCAGCCGCCTAGTCGTTCTGAACGGACGCCCAGGGGCGATTAGGCGATCTCTAGGCGGTCGCCTAGGGACCTAGTCGTCCAGGCCTTCCAGTCACTAGTCGACTAGAGTATATATATTGTTTATGTAATTTTGAACTGAAAAAACAGAGAATTGCAATGATCTACACAAGGAAGCCCATTACCACCGCCTACAGGTCCCTTGATGTGGCGGCTACGGTAGGGAGTAAGGGAGAGAAGCGCCCGCCACTCTAAGGCATAACCCTAATGGGCCGAAACAGGGAAATAAACCGGGCCTTTTACCTTCAAACTAGGCGTCCACGTTCAAAACGCTCGCCTAGGCGTGCTTAGTCGTCCTCTGAGCGGACGCTCAGATTTCTGGGCGGACTAATCGCTTCGGTGGTCCTGAACGAGGTGGCCCGAGCGTTTAGTCGACTAGTCGACGCCTAATCGTGACTAATCGGACGCTTTGAAAACATGGATCATGACCTTTATGTTAGATTGTTTCGTAGATATATTGTAGGAAGATACTTGGTACGGACGCGAGGATTAGTTTACCATATGCCTTCTTTAGTGCGCACTTTTATTTCAGTATTTGCTAGGTCTGTCTATTTATGATAGAACGATGACTTTTCATTGTTTTTTTTGCCAAATTGGTGGCAATATGAATCATTAATCTATATACACAGCATTAATTTGTGGTGACAATTCAGCAACCACATCACATTAAAAGTTAACATTTTCAAAACATTGGTGAGATACATGCATAGTTATTAATAAGGTGTCGCTTGCTTAAGCGTCGAGGCGGTGCTGGGCAGACGCCAGACACAACGCCTCGCCTTACAGAGAGGGAACATGGAAAAAGACCAGGGAAAATGGGGGAAAACATGAAAATGGGACTGTAGGAGGCACATCTAACAAGAGCCGCCGCCGCTGTCACTACCGCTGCCATGCTTGAACACCATGGACATCGAGGTGGGCGCCAAGCAGAGAAGGGCGCGCGGAGGACGGCGGCGACGCATCAGGTCTATGGCCTCGGCGGAGGCGGCGCAAGGAGAGGGTCGGAGGTGCAGCAGCCGGGAGGGCGGAGGGGTAGCATCGGCACCGGATGCGCTGCTGGGAGGGTGGAGGAGCAGCATCGGCGCGCGATGTGCTGCCCGGCAGCAGCGATGTTGCAGTTGTTGCGGCGCGCAGAGAGAGTCACGGGATTTGCAGCTACCTTGTGGTTGCGGCTAGGGCAACGTGCATTTCTGGGCTTGTTGGGCCTCACTTGCTTTGGGCCGGCTTGCTTTTGTACTCTGTTTTGCCCCCCGCACCCCCCCCCCCCCCCCCTCCTTTTTTTTTTTCCTTTTCAGCTATGTATTATAAGATGAATTGGCAGCCATAGTGCATAGTCAATCGCCATGCCTTGCCTTAATAACTATGGGTACATGTTATGATTATATTACCAAATACAGCTCCCCGTTGTCAAGCAATCAGGCACAGTTATCAGATCTGGACTATCGTGGCTATCACTATACCCTGAAGTTTTTCTGCAATTTGGTCCTTGATATATGATAAAAGGCTAGGTTGAACAGGCCGGATTTAATTTGATCTGTCAGTTGACCTGGCCAAGTTGATGAAGGAACTGGTTCAGATTATATTCCTTGGCAGTTGTTCAGCATCCAATTTACAATTAAACAGCATGCGAAAAAAAATCGCTTAGTCCAGACGTAATAGAAAATCAAGGGGAAAATGGATGTCATGTCAGACGTCAGTGATGATAAATTGGTGCCCTTATTTGATACGCCCTGGTCCTAGAATCTTGGAAGAAATCGCTTAGCCAATGGCCTGGGTACAGATTTTCTGTCACACCTACTTGCTCGTCACACTGACAGCTTGTACTGTACGATGCAGAAAAAATTACAAATGGTGTGCACATCTATATCCTTGTACAGTACAATGCAGAAATTAGCCATTTAGAGAGTTAATCTTCATTGAAACTTGAAATTTTTAGTGTGCCTGAGCGCACTAGGTACCCAGTCTGGCTCCAATGCAGCCCCTTCCATTACCATTGATAACAGAAACATAGTTCATAGTCTTACATCCAGGGCAATTAGCAGCCAGATAGAGTATTCTAGTCTCTACTGCTAGAAAAGAGAATGGACCAAAAGGTGGATCTAGATTGCATTTACAATTAAATTTTAGCCGAAACAAGCATAAGCACAAGCAAAACAGAGAAAGTTATGGTGAGACATGGTGGAGAAGTGGTCCTTCTGTAGTCATTAGAAGCTTGTGTGAGCTTCAGGTTGTCAGTTACCCTAGTCCCTTTGTTCATCCTCTTCTCTTCATCGATTTCTTGCGATTGCAGGCATTGAGGCTGCATGCTCATGCCCCGTCTTCATTATGCTTTATCCACAGCAAACCTTCCACTCCTTGAATGAGGTTCCTATTTGTGAGGCCTATTAGAAGCTCTGGTCAAAAAAGTCAAAAGGATCATGCATGATAAACGATGTCATAGGGTGCTCATATCAGCTTTTTTCTCAAAACATACTAAGCATATCTTTGTGTGAAAGTTTCTTGAAACATGCCTTAGCACCAATACATGTATCCATATTGGTCTAATTTAGCTTTGAATTTACAACAAGCAGCTCTTTGGTGTGATTTGATTTCTGCTTGTGCAATCTGGTCAGCTGTTTGACTAGTATTTGGCCATGAATTCTATTTATTTCAAGAGTAAAACTCAACTAACCTTCTACAACATCCAGATAGAACATGCTTTCTTAAATTATAGCCCGACAGTTATGGTGGTTCATTTCTACTGGTGTCTATGGTCCAAAATAAGAAATAATTAGTTGCATTGCACGACAATGCTTGCATGCTCCATGTGACATTACAAAACTGCTAAAGCACCTTGTATTGCATTATTATACTGATATATTTGTATAGTAAAAAGATACCGTGACAACTACACTTTTCATTTCACTGGACAACCAATGTGAACTGACACATCCTGAAGGAAAATGGACCATTATTGTATATCAGAGGCACTGCATTTTCCTTTACATTTATTGGGCCCAATGTTGATTTACATAAGCTATCTCAACAGAATTGTATAGTTCACGATTCTTGTTGAACGTAGAATGAGAAGGCTGGTTGTTCCTTTTATTCTGGTGTTTCGTATGATGGTACCTATGTTTGACTGGTTCTTCAGTAAATGTAACTAGTATAATCATTTCTATGTTCTATTTCTATTCATATACCACAACCACCGTGTTGGCGCCTAGGCTTTTATTTTTGAGCATCCTGTCTTGGAGAGGAAGAGGAAAGGGGATGCCTTTTATTTTCAAGCAATAGAGGAAAGGGGATGTGGAGGATGTGTTGCCAATGATAGTGTGAACTGGACTAGTGGTTCTTGTAGCAGCCGCGGCAATGCGGAAAGGGAAGTGGTGTGCTGTAAGAATGATGAGGGGGATGTAGAAACTTTTGCGCAATATTTGCAACATTCACATAGAGATAAGCTATATATATAAAAAACATTATATTACGCAGTCTTCCAAATTAAGTCAAATCTTTATTGGTCAAGCAGGCATCCAATACATGATATCGATTATCTTTTTTCAGAAGTCTTTCATTAATGTCGGATGTTACTGCTCTTGAGTACATTATTGTGTTGTTTGTTATGTCATGTTCTATAATGTGCTATAGACCAATTTCAGTTACAACTTAATTTTTTTTGTGTATCCGATTAATTGTGCCTCATTCTGCAGTGGACCTGCTGAAGCCAGGAACCACAGCAATTTTGCGGAATGCCAAAATTGATGTGTTCAAAGGATCCATGAGACTTGCAGTGGACAAGTGGGGGCGCATTGAAGTGACGGAGCCTGCCACTTTCACTGTCAAAGAAGACAACAATATGTCCCTTGTTGAGTATGAGCTGGTTAATGTGCCCGAGTAAATTATTTCATCACGGCTTGTCGTGTGCTGCCATAAGCATTCCAGACGTTAGGAAGTTCTTATATGCTCGTTCATTTGCTGTGGTGGTTGTGGATTTGGGCAAGAATGTAGGTTGTTATGTTAGAACCTTTGGTCGAATCCAAATTATATAAAATCTCTGCCCATCGGTGATGTGAAGAGTCGTTTCAATATTTGTGGCCTGCCTCGTTATTTGCATCAATTCCGTTAACTAATACTGTGGGGTATCTGGACTGGGATTCTGCGATTGATACAGAGCAGCATAGATCGGAGACCTGCAGTATGAGCAGTGAGAAACTGCTGCAGTCATGGATACTGCTACAATTTACTACAAGGGAAGCATTTCCCAGGCATGCATTTCTCTGATGCCGTGGATGCTTAGCCATGCAATATGACAGTACCGTTCATACAGTCACCGAGGTCTTCCATTTCCAGTTCGTTACGGCATTGGGTGCTTCACTGGAAGCATTGACCCTCAGCTGTTTCTTGTCTTCTGGTCGACAGATCGAGGAGAATCTGGGTTCCTGATTAGTATCTGCTACGCTACGTGCCACTTGTGCTTGGGAAACACATTAACGATCCGGATCTAGTTTTCCTGTTCTGCTAGGGGCCTTCCTTCTATAAACTGAACAGCCGCTGCTTTTCAGTTGCTTTTGGCACGGCAAGAACAACATGAATCGGAGAACCGTGCTATTGTCGCTCCGACCCATGACGCGGCGCCTATGGTAGTCTCACTAGTCAGTTCCGTTGCATGCTGCCGTTGGATTCTTCCGTCAGCAATGGGAAAGGCAGACGAGGCCCGCCGGCGCTCCTCCATCCTTCCGTTGCATGCACAGCTTTCGATTCTTCCGTCACCAACCAACCAATGGACAGCTTTTGTCGCCACCACGCCATGAGGTGCAAGTAGCTTCTTCTATCTTATCTGTACTACATGGTTAGGGCTGCAGACCGGCCGGAGGTCATCGGATCAGATGATACGGCACCCCGTGACTGTTGTTGTTCCTCGATTTCCTCTCACAAATCGGAAATCCAGCTGTATTAGAGGATCCGGATCCCCTCTAATTAATCTGGAAACGCGCGGAACTACGATGGAATGCATTGACGCAGACGTCCTCCATCCAGGCTTGAGATGAGACAGCAGAGCAGTCCGGCTCCGGACAAATCTGCGCAGCACAGGCCTGTCTCGTGAAGGACGGAGCTCTCAGGCAGCTGCCACAGTCCGTGAGGTGAGGGAGGGACAAGGACGCGGCGGATGGACCACTTGTGAGTGGCGTGCCACTGGGCTGGACTGGACACTGGACCGGACGCTTCTTTTCGGTCACGAGAGCACCGGCGCACATCGAAGCGTCCAAGCGCTCGGGTGCTTCCTTCCTTCACGCTACGGCCAACCGCTCCTTGCCATATCCATGCCCGCCGCCGGCTGGCGTGCAGTGCAGGACCCCTCGTACCTGCCACCGCGGCGGCGCCCGGACCAAGCAGTTAGCAGTGGTACCTGCCATTTACTTTGATGTCCTCTGCCAGTCTGTAAAAGTTGGACTGTAGTCAATCTGATTGTCGTTTCTCCTTGAGAACCATCTGGAAGAGAATTTGCATGCGCTCATGTCCTGGCAAGCTAGCAAGAAAATTGCTACGTAGTTCCGACAAGGACATCTTCTCGAGTAGATCACTAATCTTCACTTCAGGCGTCACTACTCACTGCTCGCTTAGTATAAGAGAGCGGGAACACCACCAAAGCCGTCGCGCCGCGGGAACACCAGCTAGCTAACTCAAGCAGCAGTGGCCACGAGCTTCTAGCCAATGGGTTGCCGCGACGGCGGCGTCAAGCGCCTGTGCCTCCTCCTCCTCCTCCTCCTGTGCGCCGCGTGGCTCTGCTCGCTCGCCCACGGCGCGAGGACGAAGGCGTACCCGGCCCTGCCCGTGCGCGCGGCGTGCCTCGGCGGCTGGCTCGTCACCGAGGGCTGGATCTTGCCCCCTCTCTTCAACGGCATTCCCAACAAGGATCTCCTGGTAAGTGGAAGAAAGCTGCTCTGTTTCTTCTTCTTGGTCGTCGTCGTCGTCGCGTGATGAGAGAGAGCTCCTCTGTTCCTTGCTTCACTCGCTCGTCTCCTTAATAATTTGGTGCCGTACGTGTTGCAGGACGGCACGCAGGTGCAGTTCAAGTCGGCGCTGCGGAAGACGTACATCACAGCCGACCAGGGCGGCGGCGGCGCCGTGGTGGCCAACAAGACGCAGGCCTCCGCCTGGGAGACGTTCAAGGTCAGCCATGTATCCTAGCTTGCTTGCCTCTTGATCACCCACCCAGGATGCATTAACAACCAACAATGCAGCTGTGGAGGATCAACGAGACGACGTTCAACTTCCGCACAGCCGGCAACCAGTTCGTGGGCATCGGCGCCAGCGACGGCATCATCGTCGCCACGGCCACCGCGCCGCCGGGCCTCCCCGAGACGTTCCAGATCGTGCGCTGCCCGTTCGACAAGAACAGGGTCCGGATCAAGGCGGCCAACGGCTACTTCGTGCAGGTAGGTTAATCAGGCGAAAGCAATTGGTGGGCCAATTCCCCGACCAAATTTTATTTACTGTAACCGTGATGTTGTTGCAGGCGATTGCAACCGGTGAGGTGATTGCCGACTACGGCGAGCCCACCAAGTGGTCCGACTGGGACGCGTCCGTGTTCCTCATGACCATAGTCGGGAAGCAGCTCCAGGGGGAGTACCAGATCTGCAACGGCTACGGCACGGACAAGGCTGCGCCGGTGCTCAGGGTAAGTAAGATCGTTCTTCATGTATCGTCAAACTTCCACTGCATGCCCCAGAGACATCTCGATTCCATTGCTTAAGCCGGTTTTTTGTTTTTGGTTCTATTCGCTCGAGACGCACGGGAACAAAAACATTTGGCATTATTGCACAAAATTATACTAGTCAGACTGGTTTAGGGGTACACCATCACAGCATGTGACTGTGCGGCGTGCAATCACATGTGCTCGAGATGTGGCTCTGTTTCGTCTTTCACAGCACCTTGCCGGCAGTGGAAGTAGTGGACCTTTAACCTTCGAGTACAAACAGGATAGCTAATGACCTTAACTAGACGCCGTATAGTCCATCTGACATTGGTAAAAACTACTACTTTATGTTTGTTTGTGTTTTTGTCCGAGAACGTGCCTAAGTTTTTCAGTAAGAAGAGACCATGCCAAGACGAGGCAAGCTCAAGCGGCAGTTTACTGTGATTACTACAAACTGACAAAGGACAACCTGCTGTTGAAGGTGTAAACAGAGGACACTGCAAATGACAGAGAACAAGATGCACGTTGGTATTTTTGACTTTGCGTAGTTATTCCTTTGGTTTGCCGACATTCTTTGACAGTTTATACTACTGTTTTCTTCTTTCCATTGCACTATGGCATCAAAACAAATTGTAAGCACATGCCGCCTCGGAGCATTTCTCTTCTACTATATTATTTCAGGACCCACTAGCCTCACATATTGACCCAAAAAAAGGCAGGCTTTTCCTTCTCCAGATACTTCCACGGACCATGTTCAAGTTGCATTTGAACGGTTTACATGTTCACAAGCTGTGGTCATCAGTAGTTGTTGTTTCATGCTTGTGCTGGGCCTACGAGTCACGGAGTAGGATGTATTACTTTCTGAACTTCGTTTCCGAGACCGATAGAAGCCTTAAGTGAGTTCACTAAATTTTATTCGAGACCCAATAAGAATGAATCCTAGCTAAGTTTTGTGATGTTGGTTTGCCTCTGAGGAGGAAGGATTACATAGATTTTAACTTTTGGATTCAACTTTGTATTGCAGAAGCACTGGAGCACATACGTAGTTGAGGATGATTTCAAGTTCCTGTCATCAAGCGGGATCACGGCAGTGAGGATCCCAGTTGGATGGTGGATCGCCAGCGACCCCAACCCCCCGGCTCCGTATGTCGGAGGTTCACTCCAAGCCCTGGACAACGCCTTCAAATGGGCAGAGTAAGCTAGCGTTCATCATCATATATTCATATACATGATCCGGAGGAAATGTTTACGAATGGCGTTTGATGATATGTGGATGGACAGGAAGTACAAGCTGGGCGTGATCATCGACTTGCACGCAGCTCCCGGCTCCCAGAACCCATGGGAGCACAGCTCCTCCAGGGATGGCACCCAGGAGTGGGGGAAGACGGACGACAGCATCGCGCAAACGGTGCAAGTCATCGACTTCCTCGCATCCAGGTAAGACCATATATAAAACATACACCTTGAATCACTGAATCACACAGCTAGGAATCAACAAAATCCTCCTGTTGCAGACAGAGATTTTTCTTCCCCTATTTTTTTTTGCTGAAATTAGCACATGGGTTTACCATGCAACTTTTTCACCACAATTTATTTACAGGTACGCAACGAGCCCGAGCCTGTTCGCGGTGGAGCTGCTGAACGAGCCGCGGGCTCCTCTCGCGACGCTGGACAGCCTCACAAAGTACTACCGCGCCGGCTACGACGCCGTGCGGAAGCACTCGCCGACGGCGTACGTGGTGATGTCGAACCGGCTGTCGTCGGGGAACTCGACGGAGCTGCTCCGGCTCGCCGGCGGCCTTCCTGGGGCCGTCATCGACGTGCACTACTACACCGTGTTCAACAGCATGTTCGACAGCTTCACCGCGGAGCAGAACATCGACTTCGTTAAATCCAACTTCTCCGGCGAGCTCACCGCCGTCACGGCCCAGAACGGCGGCGGCCCGCTCAGCTTTGTTGGGGAGTGGGTGGCCGAGTGGAAGGTGCCCAACGCGACCAAGGAGCAGTACCAGGCGTATGCCAAGGCGCAGATGGAGGTGTATGGACAGGCCACGTTTGGGTGGTCGTATTGGACCGTGAAGCACGTCGACAACCATTGGAACCTGCAGTGGATGATCAACAATGGGTACATCTCGTTGAAAAGCTAGGCCTAATTGGAGGTTAATTAACATGATATTCGCCACGAACGCTGCTAATTCTTGTGTACCGTAATTAACATTTTTGGTTATATTCAACGGACTTTATTGTGTGACTACTCCCAGGATATAGCTCCCATTGTCATTAAACCATACAAAAATGGTTCATGTAGTGCACAACAAAATTGGATTGTATATGATTATCAAATGAAGTGTAAAACCTTTACTAGATATGATCAAGATGTCTATTTCTTGGATTCAGGTTGGATGCAGATGATAAAAAGGAAGACAAGCTAGCTGTTATCACTTCCGAGCTAGTATAAAGTAGTTTACTATTGGAACAATCACAAATGTGAATTTTGCATCAGTATCTCATTCTCATGAGCATCGTAAATACAATATGGGCTTATTGGGCATTAAGTAGACCGTATTACATCTAATCAATGCAAATTGTTAGCCTGTTCGGCAGCCCAACTGCGAATCAGCCGCTACAGCATTCGTAGTTATTTCTTCAACATCATTTACAGTAAAGCAGCGGCTTCTAGCCTGCCGAACAAGCCTTGAGTCTTATCAATACAAAAAAAAAGTGCCCGTTTGGTAGGGATTCACTACAGTGAAGTGAATATATACCAAACGTTGTTGTTTTGCAAGTGAAGTGATTCTAAAATTGATTCTCTAAAATAAATGAAGAAGCTGAAAACTGAAAAAAAAAAGTATTCCCTCCGTTCAAAATTATAAGTCGTTTGACTAATTTTGCTCCAAGTTTGACCATTCATCTTATTCAAAAAATTGTGCCAAATATTATTTTTTTTATCATGACTTGCTTTGCTAATACAAGGTTTTGATAAATAACTTAAATTTGACTATATTTGTATAAATTTTTTGAATAAGACAAACGGTCAAACTTGAGCTCAAAAAAGTCAAACGATTTATAATTTGGAACAGAGCGAGTAGGTTCTCTTTGTGAAATGATTTTTCCCTAATTCTCACGGCTAGGCAACAAGACCTTAAACAGTACAAGCAGGCCGATCCAAGACATCGACAGAACAAAACGGCCCAAGATGTAACACAAGCAAAGCCCAAAAGGACAAAAATCCACCACTTCCCCCACCACGCGAACGCGCCCCGTCGACGCCGCCTCCGCCTCCTCTTCCCCACTGCCGGCGCAGCAGCAGTCGCTACCACCGCTCCCCATGGCCGCGGACTGGTCGTGGGCACGCCGGGCATGGGAGAAGTGGGTTGCGAAGCACGTTGGCCCCTCTGGTCTCCCTTCCTGCCCCTGCTATTCTTTGAACCATCTTTCTCGTCCCCTATTCTGACGGATCGCCGCGCTCTCGCAGGGAAACCGGTCAGGGCGGCGCTGCTGCTCAACTACGACCCTTCCGGGCCGTCTCGACTCCTCCCCGTCATGTGAGTCCTCTCTCGTAACCAGATTTTTCAGTTGTGTCCTTAATTTTTGTTCCGGGACTAGTTGGCATACAGATACAGTCGTCACCTTTACCTCTATTGTTCACAGTAGCGAGTTGCTGGAAATGTATGTATATGGCCATTACATTGGTACGAAATAGTTAATTATCGTTGAAATTGTATTTTAGTAGATGCTCCTCTTGTTCATAATTGTTTAGATGGGATGGAAGGATTCAACATCAAAGTTTGTGTCATGTCTCCTGTAAACACATTTAGGGTTTTGATTGTTTTATGTTGAGTCATGCGATGAGTAAATCAAAATATTTGAAGATCCAATGGTTATACTAACGGTTAAGATCCCTGAATGCTGACATAAAAGTTGCTGAAATATAGACATTCTTTTGTCCTGTGTCCAGAGCAGAGCAAGAGGGAACGGAACTGAAAGCTATTGACATGCAACCGTTCCTAGACTTTGTTAAGCGGGGAAATCTGCAGATGGAGTTCTTCCCTATGGGCCTGAACCAATGTGAGTGTCTCGCTTGTTAAATTTTTCTTCTTTAATGATTTTTTTGGAAAGTAACAATATCTTGGTTATGGCCAATGTATAATTGAATATTATGTATTGTAGATTTGGTCACATCAATCCACGAACACTGGTTCTGTGCCCGTTGTGTTAACAACACAAAGCCTGGTGGCGAAGGAGTTATAGTTATGCAGCTTGGGTCTTACTTGTTAGTTTCGTTGTACGTATATGCTTGTCCAATCTTTTTCATGAAATTTAATCTCTCTCTAAACTGTTTTCCATAAAGCTTATTGAAGTCACTTTGTATCTTAATATTTAGGTATGATGGTTCTGTTGGTTCAGCCTCACAAGCAATGGTGGCTGTGGATCAGTTTTCATGGAACTTTAACCGCAGAACTCACTGACTTCTGTCTAGTGTACTTTAACATGTGTAGCTGACCCACAATTTCTGTTCCGGGTTTCAGTTCCAGAATGTAGTGAGATGACCTGTTGTAAGTCCCACTGTTAGCTTCTCTGGGATCAGGAGGTATGTCAATGTAACTGCCAATATATTGGATGTCTTGCATTGCACTATTTTTTCAGGACATTCAAACTAAATTTAAGTGAAGATTGTCTAAGGCAGATTTTTGTTCAAACTGTAGAGATTTTCTGAATGTTATGATAATACATACAAAAATGTACACCACACGTATCTAGTTAATTTTTAATTGTGGGAGCTGAAAATACAAAGAAATTCCTGTTGCTGGTTTTTCCTTTCAATCTTGTGAGTGTGATCGGAGTCTTCTAAAATTAGTAAGGTTACAGATAGTAATTATCTGTATTCTACAGACAATTGTTTTTTATTTTTTTTTTGGTAAATTTGAAAGAAAAAATAAAGAGACTTGTTGTGCCTGTCCCCCCCCCCCCCCCGAAATCAGTAGCTTCGAAATTTGCAATGGTATCAATTCTGGTAATTGTTGTTTAGATGCTTTTAGTTCATACATGAGGTTGGCACAGATTCGCCCCTAGGCAGGCTTTTAACAAGATATTTCGCTAATCTTGACAAATATATCAAGCCAGTATTAATGTGTAAAAAAATGTAGCTTTAGCTATGGATTTACACTAGTAATTGTCCTCTTCAGTCAAAAGACATGTGTTTACGTGTGGATACTCAACGTTTTCAACAAGTTTACTCTATCTACCTAAATAATTAGATTGATTGGACACATTAAGATGATATGAATAGAACACTTTCGACATGGTTAGCTACCTAAACAATTAGATTGATTGAACATATTAAGATGATAGGAATAGTTTTTTCCTCATAAACGACAATCTTTTAATATCTACATTTTTAGTAGATGTAGTTCCTACTGTTTTAATGTTTTATTTGACTTTTAAGCTTTATAAATATATCTGCTTTCTTTTTGGTGCTATCTTTGTATTTCATACTGTCATGAAATATACTTCTCATACTGTTGAAACAAAACAAGAAAGTATTCGCTATTTTTTTTACTCTTTATGCACCAAACCTTTTAGAACCATAAGTAACAATGAGATGGTGGTCCAGATGCTTTGTAGAGTCACCTTAACCTCGTATCTTCATTCAACTTCCTCTTGTTCTGTACATGTTCTCTACTCCTCAGCAAGAAATGTTAAGACAAATTTTAATGCTTCATCTAGACCTTTTTTCTTTCATGCGGCCTATAAATAGTTATTTCAATAAAGTCTATAGTTTTGAATTGCCTGCATTCCTTTTCATATTAACGTGTCTGTTCTTAATCCTTCGTTTTATATTCCTGTTTTCTGGAGATACCCTTGCCTTGGAAACAACGTGCTGCTGCTTCCCTGCCGTATTTGTGCAGTATGAGAGAAGGCACAACGTGCTGACTCTGCTGTTCCGCTGATCCTGTATGTGAAACCTGGTGGTTTCGTGGATTGATTTATGCATGTTTAGGCTAATTACTATCCTGACAACCATAACATCGATGATTTTCCCCCCTCTACTGAGTACTGTTGGTACTCTAATAAAGTTTCTTTAGAGAATGGGCACGCTTCGAATTTCGGCTACTGGATAGTTCTGCGGCCAAACTCCTGTTAGAATTAATGTGTTTGTGTTTTGCTTTTCATCGGTGAACATTTTCTGCTTCCTGGGGAAGGTTTGGGATCCGACAGTGAATTACCAACAATATCATTCTCAGTGAACTTTTTTTCCACAGTTTTCTTGACACTTAACCAAATAACTATAAACCGTTGGCCTGTTGGGAAAGATGGTTAGTCTTGTATTGGCAATAGGCGGAAGTCTGTTCTTTAGCGGGGCACAAAAGCAGAACGGGAAAAATTGAGTGATAGATGGAGATGAGGCCGAGTTCCCATTGACTTCCAATGCTGCAGAAAACGTTGAGGAATGTTTTGTCTATAACTAGCAGAGGGTTCCGACAGTCCATGCTGCAGCCTTCCACGCCGCCTCTGGAGCGATCGTCGCATTGAGAAGGGGTGGCGAACGCTGAGTCAACGGCGTCGTCGTGAGTGCTCTGCCTCTGGTATGGCAAACAAGACAATCTTCAATTCCAGAATATGGTAACGGGATATTTATACCAAGAACCCTAGCAGACATAGCTGCAAGAGTATCAGTACGGCTTCCCGTGAATATAGATATTTTTGTTGAGTGTAATACGTTGTTTCGTGACAAGTATAACATCAACGTACAACAAAAACAATGTTTATAAAAAAGAGGTTAGACTCCATGGAACACGATGTTGCTCAATTGGCTGAAGTGTAATGACGCATTTGTCTCTGCGACGAAATATCCTCCACCCCAACCATGTCTGACTTCATCTGTGCAGCTTCTGCTTACAACCATGGCAATAAAGTCAAACCTAACAGCCCAACTCGAAGTCAAACTCATTGGCCACATCCTCTGGGGTCTGGACTATTCTAATGTCTGGCTCTCATTGCATGTTCCGGACCAAATCTCTATCCTGCGAATTAACTACTACCTCTTTTGCTTCTGGCAATACACAACAAACAATTCAGTACGGTGTATACGTATACACAACGACAAACGCGGCCTGCTTTCCATTGGAAAGTTTGGAACACAACATCACCTTCTACCGAAACTAGTAGACGATTTCACCGGCAGATGATCAGGATGTTCTTCTCCTGGTTCTCGTACCAACCCGACCATGGCGCCACCCCGTTCGACGACCGGGACCACAGCGCGGTGGTGATCATCACCTTCGGCGTCTTCTTCGGCTTCGTCGTCATCTACCTCGTCGCCGGCGTCGTCTGGGCATCCGTCGTCACCGCCTGCGCCGTCGCGCTCGCCATCGTCTACCTCAAGGCGCGCCGCCGGCGCCACCGGCACGCGGCCGCGCTGAGGCGTGGAGGAGGAGCGGCGGGCGCCCTGCGCGTGGTCGGCGGCGGCGGCGAGGACGCTGCTGACGCCGTCGTCGTGTCTGCCATCCCGGCGTTCGCGTACAAGCGGGAGGGCGGCGGCGACGGCGGCGGCGGCGGCGCGACGGGGTGGGCGCAGTGCGTGATCTGCCTGGGCATGGTGCAGGTGGGCGAGATGGTGCGGCGGCTGCCGGCGTGCAAGCACCTATTCCACGTGGAGTGCATCGACATGTGGCTGCGCACGCACGCGACGTGCCCCATCTGCCGAGCCGTCGTCGACCCCAGCACCGGCCGCTGGGAGCCGCCGGTTTGATTGTCGACCAACGTGTGGCAGGCAGCTAGAGGTAGCTATAGCTAGTTCCTGTAGTCGTGCTGTACATAAAGTATGTAATTTGTGATCGAAGCGTTTTGAAATGAAGCTTGGTAGGTCTTAAAACGAAAAAAACAAAGAAATGAAGCTTCTCATCCTGTATGCCGAGTTTATGATATACGGACGGTCTCGCAGTTCTTCTGGGTTTGACACTCTCTGTTCGTGAATGCAGCTCTTGTCCATTTCTATAAATGCGCTAAGTGCGAATTGTCCATTTATGTTAGGAACAGCATCACCTTTTTGCTCGTGCATTTAGAGTCTGCCAGTCTGCTGGAGTTTGTATTGTAGATGACTGATTTTCTTGATGATCAAAGGTATGCTAATAAAAAAAAAAGTTTACCGAGTACTTTGCGTTTACTCGATATTTGAGAGTACATTTGTACTGTACTATCTTTTAGTTGTTACTATCAAAATGCGGAACATGTATGTACTTGAGTATGCTAAGACAAACAACAATATAAATAAAAATGGAGGGAGAGTACTCGTCCCGAGCAGACAAGTATAAAACGGGCTGAACTATAAAATATTGAATGTTTGAGCTATGGATGGTTCTACAAACAGTTGCCAGCTGGCTGCCGGGATCGGAAAAATTCAGCATTTGATAGTAACATATTTATTACTCGCTCTGTCCCACAACAAATAGCATCTTAAAAAATCGCAGACAGATTAGGAGTTGAGCAAAATGACTCTGGTACCCCTAATTATTAGTGATAATATGTCTTGTATAAGCAAAATAAATAAGAAATGTTGCTTTTTAATTGCGCTTACCTGCCTTTTAATAATATGCACGCAATCAGCTTTCCAAAAATACCAAATTAGCTTGTCATAATTGGCTACAATATCATTTGTTCTGGGACAAAATTTAACCGCTTCGATGCCATTTGTTGTGGGACGGAGGGAGTAGTACATTAGTCTGTGAGGAAGAGATATTTCTCCATTCTATGATAGTGACTTGTCCGTACAATTCGTAGCTCCTGCTTAGCAACTTTGAGGTTGACAGTCAAATAGGCTGGACATGCAGTATCTTTAAGTTGTTCATACCATTTTCATATTATTTTTTTATATATAGATGTCTTAAACATGTACTCACTCTGTCCACAAATATAGTGTATTTTTAGTTTTTTTTTCTAAGTCAAATTTTTTGAACTTTGACCATGATATATATAAATATATATTATTACACTAAAAGAGTTACATAATATGATAGTCCATTTCACGATGAATCTAGTGACATCAATTTTTTATTGTCAATATTTATATTTTTTCCGTAATTGGTAGTCATTTGAAAAGTTGAGTTAGGACAAAACTAAAACTAAAAGGATACTATATTTGTGGAGACTATTTAAAGAAACTAAGATTAACTTATTCCATCATTACTTCTTGTGCTACCTGCAAATTCCAACAAACTGAAGACGTTATGTCACTTATTCGATGCTAGAACATATTGAAGCCTTGCCAATACATAAATACTGCACTATATTCAAAATATAACTGTTAGATCTTTAAGTCAGACTTTTTAACTTTCAGCATCAGTGTATATATAACTATGTAGATGCAGGATATATGGTCTCTTCAAATAAAAGTTATAATTAAAGTATCACCTTATAAATGTGTTTCATAAAGAACTTACATTTTTTAAACTTAAAATTTGAATCAAAGGTGGTAACAGCTATGCAAAGTGCAAACTCCACAACACTCGAAGGGTTTCAAGGGTCACGCCACGTGGTATACCTCCAGCAAGAGCCTGAAATTGCGTGAACCGGATAATTTCATAGGACTGAGGTGTGCTCAGATGAAGAGGATTTTTTTAATTTTATTTTGCGGATACAGATGAAGAGGAATTGTTGATTGAGCTCCTCATCATGCAGGTATAACCCGTTCGCTGCTGGCTCACTGAGGCGTCCGTATTTTGGTGCCTGAGCCTGAAAGTGATGCCGGACAGCCTGAGTCGCGGAGCTTTTAAGGTGAAGTAACCAAACAGCAGGCCACATGCACCTCTCCGGCATGCTTCCCATCTGGCATATAGCTTCTAGGGCAGCAACCAAACAGATGCCCTACTTCAGGACCCGGAGTGCTAAGGCACACGTCAGGCACGTTTTCTCCATAATGAAATCTTGGAAGCAGGACATAGTACCACTCATCAACAATTCATTTCCAATTGTAGAATTGAATTCGATCAGAAAAAATAATGAAGCATGACCATTGATCAAAACATGGCTACTTCGACAAACTAGAACATCCTGCTCATGTCGATGGAATCTTGCTTTTACTGACAACGAAGGTCCAGCAAAACGGCAAATTATCTATGTAATTAAAACAAAACGAACTAGTTGAACTGCTTTTAAAGCTTACAACAGCATCATGCCTACTCCAGAAAACTCAGAAAGAAAAATGGAAAGGATTGTTTCCACGTCGAAAAAATACTTATTCTACAAACATCTGAGCTTTATTAAACTTTGCTTAACTGAACAAGTTGGTCCACAGCTGCTTAATTCCTTCACTGTGAGAATTCAGAGCCATCCAAACAGCGACCCAACCATATTCACATCAGCCAACAGCTAACACCTTATTCGGCTTTTATTTGCTGCATTTAATGACAACAATGAGATTAATAAGATAAAAGTTCCAAGATTATTTTGCCGTAACATATTCATCAATGCATTCAGATAGGTACCATCAGGTTGAAGCTAAGGTCTGCACAAAATGTAAATCTGACTGAAAAGGGATCAACGGGTCTGTTTTTTCCAAAACAAAATATTTAATGAGTTTTAGCATAGATGTTATCCACATTCTGTTCTTCCAAATCAATCAGTCTAAGAAGGTAGATTTTTCTAATGGAAAGGACTATGGTATTTTCTTCTAAGTGCTGTAGAAAACTTTTCAAAACTGTTAAAATTTTCCCGTAAACCTTATAACGGAAAGTACTAGGGTAACCCTGCTTTTAGTTCTATCACAATGTATAATCTGAACAACATATTTATTATTAATAAAACATTAAGTGAGAAATGACTAATGAGGAAAAGCATACCCTTTTCTCCTCCTCAATCTTAGCCTTCATAAAAGAGTAAAGGGCAACCCCAGCAATGGCAATGGAAGTACCAATCCCAGTTTGTGTGGAGATCTTGTTGCCTACTCAACATTAAGCTCAACATGAGAGGACATTATATTATTTGCACAACGGCAAGAACAAAAGGATTGAGATGCTGAATGATTGATCATGAAAAACTGGAATTCATTTAATTACCAAAAACGATGATGGAAAAGCCAATGACGAAAACACGTTTCAAAACGTTGCCAATGGCGTGTGTGAGGGGGGCCACCCGCTCCAATGTGTTTGTAGCAACCTGGAGGAGCAGTTTTTCTAGTCAAGTGATAGATGAAAGAAAGAACAACAAAAATGTTGTCAAAAACGACACAAATATGCTGCACTTCAGAATTGTTTGGTACCTCCAAATTGTCAAAGAAACAACTGCTGGCTACAAAAGTATACAGTTCACTTTGGAGTCATCACTCACATCTCCCAAAAGGATTAATCTATTGTTGTTACATTTAGTTCCAAGGACACTAATCAATTCGATTTCCCGCATTAAATCAATGCCATCGCAACTATATATGAGTGCCAATGCCAATCTAACTTAGTACCCTTGATATTCTATGACTAGTCTTATTTCATGATTTTAAACTCTTAAATATACCATCCGAGGTCCAAAGTACTCTAATCAGAAATGATACGTCTATGTGGCTTTTGTCGGCCGAATCTCCCTAATTCCCTCCTAGCACATTTAAGTTCATGGACCTAGGTGATACCCATAACAAATTTAAGGATAGCCAATGCATTTTACTTTTAAGATTTGTATATTTCATTATGTTTATTAAGATAGCCATTGTATTAGCTAATACTGTAAGAGAGTAATGCAAGTCACATTCCATACCTGGTTATAAAGGTGATAAAACAAGCCCACCAACAAAAAGTCTGATATCAATTTTTTTAATCCAACTTTGGCAATTGCATCTTTAAATCCGTGCTGCAGTAGCTGAGGTCCTTCAATCTGCAAATCGTGAATATGACACAAAAAAAATCAATCTCCAATACCCTTCCATAACTGACTATAAGAGTAGCTGATCTTGATGGCTTGAAGCATTCCATTCAAGATTCAAGAATTTCGTAAAAAAATGCATGCCATCTAACCATATACTTACGTAAACAGCCTTTAGGAATGCTCAGACAGAAAACATATCCATGTTGTGACAAGTAGCACGTGTTGCACACAATACTAATTGAGTGAGATTGATCTATAAGGAACAAGCCTGACAATACTACCAATTGTTTTGCCAGTGATGATGTCAATCACTCATTGATTTCCCAGGGAGAAGTATATTTTACTCCCCGGAATAATCTACTTTGCCCATTTTAGCCCCTGAACAGAATCCCCAAAAGTCTTGACCAGATTTACTCTATCAAGCTATTCAAATCGGTGAAACGTACCCCATCAAATTCTGGAATTAGTTTCAGAGTTAAATGAAATCTGGGAGAGCTCAAATTATGTTTGATTCATTTGCACGTAAATACAAAGATAACTCAGGGGGTTGTGGAAAATGATCAAAGATTTTACATTACTCGTTATTTTATTTTCAACCACTCAAAAGGCAATTTCTAATTTCATGAAACCTCAGGGTCCCGGTGCATATTCTACAGCAGCTGTGCGCTAGCGCTACTAACCATTTGCGTGGGCCCACAAAGAAACAGAAATTGGGAGCACTGCATAGTCCGGCCAAAGCCTTGTGTCACGACTCACGGGTCCTGCCAGCCCAAGCCAACGGCAAAAACACGTCAGTCTTCCTCCTCTGTTTCTCTGTCTCGCACTCCTCACTCTAGCAGCAGAACAGCACCTCGCTCTCCCCGTCGCTTGGGTTCACAAAAGCACGCCTCAAAAATCTCCTTCACCGTGTATTCTTTCCTCAGAGCCAAGCTCGGCCAACCCCTTACAGTGCTTCACCAGATGCAGAGCCGCAGTGCTCCAGCAATCCAATGATGCACTTCTCTAGCCTCAACGCCTCTTACATCTACACCAGCTCCGGCAGATCATTCTCTTCTCCCCTCATGGCAGAGCACCACCTGTTAGCATCACACGTGGCCGAACCACCGCTCAATCTCGGCATGGGCGGCTGTCAGGGCCCTCAGATTTCTTGTAAGGCCGCTACTCCGCTTCGAGCAGGCGACGCCTCCCCATCGCCGGTGACGGCCTGGTAGGAAAACCGGCCTAGCCACCGGTTGGCCACTGCGTCATTGTCGGCAGGTATGGCCCATGGTCGACGCCAGACCGTACGCACACGCCAAGGCCTCCACGAGCATGCACCGCCTCGCCGCTGGTAAACGGCCTGGGGAAACCAGGCCCAGCCACCAGTCGGGCACTGCGTCAGCAGGCACGGCCCATGGTCAAATCCAACGGTGTTCACATGTCGCGGCCTACGACCCCTGGATGTCAACGATGTACGGAGACGATTGCAGCGGCCGAGGTGGCCGCACCGGGTGAAGGCTTCAAGGTGACGCGTCACCATCGGAAGTGACCATGCCGGCCAAAACACTGGTGAGGGCGGAATTCCTTCCGCTGTCAGCTTGCTACTATACTATTCTGCTTATTTGTGCAAGCAACAAGGTAACAACAGAACAATCTTACTGCTACAATCATACCTTAGACCCTCACAGCAAATAGGCGTCCGCCATAAACGCCTAGGCGCTGTGACAGGGTAGAACAGCCACAATGCCACAAAAACATGGGAAGAAAAAATAAAAAAAAAAAGACATTGTATAAAGGCGTAGATTGCAAACCAAGTTGAATAACTTCAATCAGTTGTTGGAGGATTAAAATAGAATTATTCGTTTCTAAACCGTTGTTCTCCTTATATTCCATTTTCTCTTCCCGTTCTTGTTACTTCTTCACTAAAAGTGCTATTACAGTGTTGTCCAATTCCATATTGATTATGTTTGTCGCTGGGTGTGCGTTAATAATAAAAAGCTAGGCATTCTGAAAAAGAACAATGAGTTAATTAAGAATGTATGTAAATAACAAAAAGAATACTTACAATGACTGCAGGAGGAATGCAGACAATTAGAGCAATTATTGATATGTACGCGTACAAGTTTGTACTATCCATGTCAGTCTGTTAGAAAGGACAACAATAAGAAGTCAGGAAATATATGAGCTATCCAAAATGAATGATTATAAAACGTCAGAGCCAAGACACAAACCATAGCCTTCTTTGAGTAGATGCTCCGGTAGGTGAAGGAAATATTAGAGATCATGGCATTAATGAAACCAGTCCAATTGAACGAGAGTTCAGTGAGGGATGCTACTGAGACACCTGATCATTTGAAACAAATATATAGAAAAATGAGTACACATGAATGGAAGTTCTGAGACATCTTTTTTTTTAATGCGAAGTTCTGAGACATCTTATACACCTTGTCAGTAAATAACAGTTTTTTTTTTTGAAGTGAATACAGCAGGAGAATCTCCCGCTGCGCATTTTATTAACCAAAATAAAACTGTACAGAACCCCAAGTGGGGAAATAAAACAGCCGCGGGGGGGGGGGGGGGGGGGGGGGGGCGCAAATATACATGCTCATAGGCAAGACCAAGGAGTGTAGATCCAGATCTTAAATATCTTGAACCACAATATTCGAGGCATGATCCATTATAAAGCGACCCCAGTTGCAATGCACAAGCGATTTGTCTACAGGACACTGTAAAATGTTGGCTTGGTCTGTAGGACACTGCCCGTAGTTCATTTGCAGTGTCCTACAGACAAAGTTTTTTGATTCAGTGTCCTACAGACAAATGCGACTCTTTATAGTGTCCCATAGACAAATTATCCTATTACTTATTAGAGAACTTTTTTTATCCATAGCATACAATTCTTTCATCCAAAAGAAAAATGATAAGTGACAGACTTATCTCCTTATTGTCTGCTTATCTCCTTAATTAAAAAGCTAAAAAAAATGCCAACCTGAATCATTCAGACTAGCATTGATGTTGCAAGTTGTTAAAATGCATACAGGTAGACTTCAGCAAAAGAAGTAAAGCAAAAGTTGAAATGAGAATTACCAATGACAACTGGAAGTAGAGACAACCAAAGTGGCAGCGGAACTGGTTGTCCAAGGATAAACTGAGAAGCAGCCGCATTGAAAAATGGCTCCAGTGCTGCATTCAATTAGTAAAAACTGGAACGATCTTAACACAATGAAAGAGAGGGTGTGGGATAAGAGTCATAAAAACAACAGGTGATAGAAGCACCTTTGATAGTGTGGGCAAATGAGACAGCTACAGCAGCGAAGGACACAGTGCTCGTTACATGGCCGATGGCATGGCAAACAGCAACTGGAATCAGCGGCTTCAGAATTGTTGAGTTGATAGGCTATTCAACACATGGTAGGCTTATTAGTGCTTTCCAGAAAAGCTGTCATTAACAATAGAAAGTAGTTATGGATGCCAAGCATCTACTGATTGCCAAACTATATCACTTTTTACATTCTCTCATAACTTAGCTTGATTTACTAGTCTTATTATATACAAATAAGCGATCAAATTCCTAACATGTACACCATCACAATCTTCAAGAACCAAATGTAAGAAAACAGATGCAATCATCCAAATTTGACAAACCAAATTTCACTGGTTTTATATACGTTTGAGTCAATTAATATGTTACAGAAAACAGTTATATTTGCAGCTATAATCAAGCAATATGAGACAATGTAACAGTTTTCAAAAGAACAGTTCGCTTAATGTTATTGAAAACAATGGACTGTGAATTTAAGAGCTCCTCCCTCCAAATTTATTTTATGACGTTGGTTAGTTCACAGTTGAACTAACCACCATCACAAAAAAAATTATATATATTGAAGTAGCTATCATGACAGAAAACTAAAAAGAGGATACTTTAGACGATACCGCACGCTTTTGGAGGCCAAGACTCCAGCTTATAAGGCAGTATACCACTCCTACCAAAAGATGGTTCACTGATACAAAGCTATATAATAGTAGTTAATATATTTTTCCATATCATTAAGGCATCTGCTCTAAGCATGAAACAAATAAAGCACAAAAATACAGTAAACATACTATGGATAGGGGAAGTAGTCGAAGATCTTCTTGTTCAGGATATTGAATATCACATTCAAAAAGTACCTACAAATTTGGACAACAAAACGGCAATTAAAACTACTGAGGAAAGTAATTTTCAAGTGTCGGTTTACGTTGTACATTGGTGACATAGATAAGTGAACATACCAGACAAAAAAGAAGAAACCAGTTACAAGAGCCGGATATCTCTCCGCAAATCCCTTGGGCTTCACTTCTCTGTAATAGAAAATCCCCATTATTAATTACAGCTACTTACTTTTGTGTTACAGCAACACAAAGTGGTACAGATCTTAACACAATCTGAAAAATCACAAACTAGTATAGACCAATTCCTTAAAAACTTCAATATGAGAATTCAATATCATCCCAATAGAAGTGCTTCTTTCCTCCTACATGAGGAAATGAATGCACAAATTTCACCACAGCGTGCAATTGTTCATAATGTTCCTGGATAGGACTTTATTGTTAGGTCACAAAACTTCACTGCAAGGGAACTATATATTAAAGTTATAAATTATAACAATGCCTCTCTGACTACTTGCTACCTACATTATTTCTGATTCCACTGCAGTGATGGTCAATCTTAATTTTAGACCTACAGTTTGCAAACTAACATAAAGGTAGATTGAAGTTTTAGACTTGCTTCCAGTATTCAATGGGCTTCCTGTTAGCAATAAAGAACTTTGGGGGTCATAACAGCACCTCCTGGTGGAGACGTGCTAGCAAAAGGGTGGCAAAGGAGCATAAAAAAGGGTAAACTCGCTGATCATTCTGGGCGCCTGGACAATTTGGAAACACCGAAATGCTGGTGTCATTGATGGTGCCTTGCCAATGTTCAGACGGCTTTGAGCAGCCTCAAGCTTGAAGCTCAGCTCTGGATGTATGCTGGGGCTAGAGCCGGTTTAAGAGCAATAGGTCTAGGAAGGGTGCTGGGCCAAGGATAGGCGCTGTAGGCATTTAGGGTCAAGTTCTCTTGTTGCTGTGCGTTTTATCAACAATCAAGTCTATGTAATCACCTCTCTTGCAATGGTCCTAACTTAAGGGGTCTTGTATGGACCAGTTCTTTTCCCTATAATACAAAGATACGCAGCCCACCTGCGTAGTCAAGAAAAAAAAAATAACAGCACATCCTAAGCTCCAATGTAGCTCTACCATGCAGCAATATTCAAATGATCTGCCAGTTTTGGATCATGCCTATCTAGCATTTGTACATTAACATTCTGAATTGGGTAAACAGGTGATCTGCCGCATGACTAGTACAATTTAGCAGCATTCGAGATTCAGAACAGCGGTAGTTTTTCAGCTACGGAAAGAGTAGTTAAAATTGGATCTACAAGCTTCCGCAAGGAGAAATGAAGGGGAAAAAAATATCTGCTAAGCAGCGTGCTGGATCGACTGAAGCAAGGTACAGCGCGCAGAGACGAGCAGCGAAGCCATTGGCACTCACCCGCTGGATCCCGAAGCGGCAGCGGCGGCTGGCGGAGTTGGGAGCAACTTCCGCCTGGCTGGAGGGGACAGGGAGACAGAGGGAGAGGGGAGCACGAGCGCCGGACGGAGCTGCCTTCCGCAGAAGAGGCGCGCGCCATTAGCAGCGGATGCTGAGACTGAGAGTGCAAGCGACGGTGGATCACGCCAGCGGAGGAGATGGGGCGCGTAAGAACGGGCGGCCACGGCGCCGGCGAGCGAACCCACCGCCGCCATTTTGGTTCGTCGGGGACGGGAGGGCGTGCGCGGAGGTAGGTGGCGGCGGACGGCGAGAGCTGGAGGGGTTGGTTTTTTTTTTTTTTTGAGGAGGCTGGAGGGGTTTGGTGGGAGAAGATACGACCGCGCGGGGGTTTTAGATTGTCGCTTCACTTGGGCCAAGGCCCAAGAGCAAGGATGAAAAACATATGGAAACGGTCGGGGAAAACACTCATTTCTTTTATTTTTTCTAGATTGCTCAAAAAAAAACTCATACTACCATTTTTATTTTATTGCTAAAAAAAATCATTTTTTCACATTTATTACTCAGTCGGAATTATCTGATATTTGAAAAATATGCCTGGTCGGAACAAAAATATGCCTGGTCGGAACGATAATTCATATTGGGAAGATGACAACGCCCAACCACGGGCATGTCTTCAAATCAACGCCTGGTATGTGTTCACTGAACGCATTCAGTGTTAGACAACTAATTATTTTACTAGTGGTAGACAATGTTCTCATTAATAGCGTAACACATGG
This sequence comes from Eragrostis curvula, assembly GCA_007726485.1. Classification (NCBI taxonomy): domain Eukaryota; kingdom Viridiplantae; phylum Streptophyta; class Magnoliopsida; order Poales; family Poaceae; genus Eragrostis; species Eragrostis curvula. Next base: position 20,084,476 of record CM017445.1, read on the forward strand.
CATGTGTTTATAGTTTGAGTGCTGCATATATATGAGCATCAAAGCCTGTGTTTCGTTAAAAAAGAAAAAAAGAAGAAGAGAGTTTCAGGTTTCATATTACGAAAGACGTGCGAATTATTTGTCAAATCCCGAGAGACTGGCGGATTGGTCTCCTTACAAGTCTCTCCTTAGAATGGATACCACTCTTGACGTCTCCTCCGAGATTCCCGAAACGAAACCTCTCGATATTTATCAATACCATCTTACTCCCTCTGTTCTCTTATACATGACGTCGGTGAGTTCAATTTGGAGCAGACTAACGTCATATATAAAAAAATCAGAGGGAGTATAGGAGTCACCTCATATCGCCCAAAGGGTGTGAATGAACCTCAGTGGTGTGCTATCTATACACAATTTGTATAAACAATCTGAATTACAAGCTGAAAAAAATGAAAGAAATGAACCAGAAAAAGGGGGTTACAATGAGACAGTAGGAATAAATTTCTGCAACCTAGAACTGTGAGGCCTAAAACTATTCCTTTCATAGCTATAATGAAGCCTTCCCATATATCCTGCTTAGGCCTCTTGCAACGGTTTTTAACTAACAAAAATCGTTCCATCAGCATTAATCATGTCTTCATGGTTTCATTCTCAACATGGTTACCATTTTCAACAAGCTTTCCATTCATTTGTGTTCGTGATCTCTGCATGTGAACAAAACAATAACATTAAGTATTCGAAGAATATGCAGGATACTTGAACTAAAAAATTAGGAGAACATCCTGCTGAAATAAATATGTCATCGCATACCCGATCAGCTGAATCACCAGGGTTACTATTATTCAGCAGCCTGGCGCTTTCTTCTTTCAACTTGCTATCTTTATCCTTCACACTCACCGGCAGTACTGATGTTGATCCCACTGATCGATCAGGCAGTTCTGCAGAATGAATTTGAATCATTACTATTAAATTATACCACTAAGGAAACAGTTACAGCGTCATTGGTAATGGATTCTTTCTTACCAGTAAGCTTCTTGTCCACAAAGAATACAACCAAATTGACAGTATACCTGTGTAAGGAAGATACATCAAGAAAACGGAAGATAATCACGCCAGAATCATCAAAGACAGTGAAATATGTACCCACCATGCAACAACAACATCAACGCTGTAATGCTTGCGAGAGGCTATTATAAGAAGACTCTGAGCAATAGCTATGCACCATGCAAGCATCTTAATAAACCTGAGATAAATAAACAAAAAATAGGACTAAACATCACTCAAAACAATATTAGAACCTAAACCAGAATTAATAATTTGAGAACAAATCTTCACCTTATACTTCCATACTTCTGGTACGTTATGACAAAGACTAGAGTGAAAATCATGTGGGATGAAAAGATCAAGTCACCACATCCATAAATCACACCGTTTGGAACTGTAGGGGAGAAAAAAAGAACTACCTTAAGATGCTTGTTAAAAAAAACTACATTAAAATGTTTCTACACAAAAAAAGTGAGTAGTGCAACAGATCGATGCATAAAGGTGTAGAAGTCGCAACTTACAGTTAATCAGAAGGACCTCTGCTACATTTTTTGGTGGCGGTAATCTAGCCAGAGGGGAGCCCTGTGTTATGAGATTAATTAAAGTATTCAGTACGTTCATAAGGTCACAACACATAGTATTAGTAATGAAGACAAAACAAGCTTGAACGAGAGTAACAAGTTCTCTTACCTCGCGACAATGATAGTTGGGTCCTGGAAGCTGTGTGGAATAGAATGTGATTATCCGTAAAAACTGAGAAGCCTGAAGAAAAACATAACCAATAAGTAACAGATACATACAAAGCTTTCAACATGTCACAAAGGAAATCATGTAAACAAAGAAACACTCACACACAAGAAGGCAAGCACCCTGCGCCAGATGAGAACAGTGTAGAAACGCTTAGTTTGAAGGATGAAAGGATGGAATGTCCACTGCAAGGGAAAAATATAAGTGAGCAACGACAAGAAAAATTGAAATACGCTGCTGCAATAGAGTTGGTCTAATTAATTGCACATTGGAAATAAACTGATCCAATCAGGAAAAGAACATGAACAAAGTGGAAATAAATAGGGAAATATGAGAAGGTGAGCTAAGAACGAGAAATCATGCAAATGTATGTCATCTCTTTTGTAAACTGAAGTATCGGAACAGACATGGTAATGGAAATAGGCTGAATGGTGCATTGAAAGAACAGTAATTGTACAAGACACTAACAAAGATACATACCAAAACAAAGGAGAGGAAGACGACTGTAAACAATGTCTCACTGATGTAACCCCTTTCTTTTCCAAGCTCCTACATGAAATTCAGTAGCTGTTATACATTTGCTGGTAAATAATACGTATGCAGACAGCATTGAAACAAGGAACGCATGGTACACACCGGAAGAATCATGAAGCCAAGATCTTGAAGAGTAGGCCCCGGTCGGTGCAAATAATGGACCCCTCGGGCAGCCAAACCATGAATGTACTGCATGCAATCAAAAAGAAGGAAGCAAATTAGTGTCGAGACTGTGAATAGCAATAGCAAATTCCTAGGTCATCACCACAAAATCCACTCTGCTGTTTTTCCTGGTTTCATTCACCTGCTTATGAATAAAATTACTAAGAAAACTGGAGAAACTGGACCGTCTGGTGAAACAGTTGCTACAGGGATGCATTCTAGAGAGGTGAACCCATAATAATTACGAAACGGGAATAAGGCAAGCAATACCTCCTGAGTACGAGTAATAAGAACAAAGTGTCGGACGGTACCTGGAAGACTATGCCAGCGAGGAGAAGACGCCATTTCTCGGAGAGGATCTTGAGCTCGACCGCCGTCTCCGATGTGACCCTCCTTACCACCTGCACGCCCGCCCCCAATTAGTTTCTCAAATCCATCTCGAGACCCTCATACAAATCCGTCCGTCCAAGCAAGAAAAACGCAAAAGAACTTCGGAAAACAAGGAATCGACCGCACCTTGGAAGCACCACGAGCAAGGTAGAAGGGCGACATGGCTGCCGGTGATGGGCACTCGGCGGCGGCGCTGCCGCTTGTTTCGGCGCCCCCGGAATCGGAGACGAGAGAACCCGCCAATCAAAGGATTGCTCCCGTTTCTCCTCCTCCTCCTCCTCCTTGCAGGCGCGCCCCTATGCTCTCCTCCTCCTCCACCTCCCCCCGGCAGCAGAGGAAGGGAAGGGAAGGGAGAGAGGGAGGGATCGAAAATGGAATGCGGGGCTGGCGGATGCGGGAACCCGAAAAAAAAAGTGCGGGAGAGGGGCGGCGGATTGCTCGGAGAACGGAGAGAGAGAGGATGGATGTGCTGCCGCCGCGCTGGAAGAAATCCTCTCTCTCTCTCTTTTCTATCTGGAGTCCGGGAGGGGGATCCAAATGGCCTTTCCAGATATGGGCTTGCCTTCTTCCTCCCTTGGACAGTTGATTAATTAATGGAGGATTCGCAAACGACATGCCGCTGCCAGCCGGGAGGAAGTAGAGGTGCGAGACTTCTAGAATAATGGTGTGTTGGAATTGACAGGGTGGACCGGGCTGGGCGGGCGGCGGAGTTTGACGCGGCTCCTACGCGGCGGCTATTGTGCGAGGAAGGGGGAAAACCGGGGAACAAAAACGGGTCAAGGCCCCTGAAAAATTGCTAATTCCAAACACACCCTTGGGATGATTCCAACTCAGAACAATTAGCTGCAGGAAGACCGAATTGATCCATCGCTAGACTTAGACTTACCTAACAAAAGAAATTAAAATGTCTAGATCTAAAATTAGAACACTATTATCATGCAAATATTGAGCTTTAGATTCAATTATATGCCATAAAAAATTAATAAGAGTGTATTGCACAAACTTGAATGTTTTGGGTAGTAAATTGTGCCAAGTTTTTTTTTTCATGGGTCAGTAACTGATAATGTTAATTGTTGACGGGAGTAAAATAGATATTTACCGGTTTAATAAGATGAAGGCAAAAACTATACAGCCATGTGCCAGCATAAAGTTTCTTTAGGTCCTGTCTTATTGTAAGTGGCTAATTTTAGTCTAGAAAGATCCAAATAGAGGACTAGAACTAACTTTTAGCCAAAAGTAATCATATTCGTCAGGAAAACCCACCCAATAGGTGTCAAGAGTAATTGTTAGTCATATGAATCCAAACAGAACCTTAGTGTTTTTTATTAAATGCAACGAGTACTCCGTTTTATTTATAAACACAGCAGCCAACCTTAGGCTGACTTCAACAACACAATGCAAATGCATTTTTGCCTTACCTGCCGCCACTATACATCATAAATTCATCTCGAACAAGGGCAGCCAAAAGGCCATGCAAAATGCATGGGAGGAGAGAGGGAAGCTATCCTCCGAGGCATTTGCACGTCACGGCTGGGCCCACCTCCAGCAGCTGTGCGTCGGGCGAGGGTGCGGCGTGGACTACTCCAAGGCGGCGGCGGCGGTCTCCTGCTCACCCCGGCCGGCTCCCTACTCTCTCACACTCTCTTCTTTCTTTCTCGCGCAAGAACACGCCACCAAGCCGCCATTGCCGACGACCTTGAGCTCCTGCTTGCCGCCGTTCCACTGCTCCTCCGAGATCGACCCCAATTGCAAAAAGGAGCGCAAGGACCCCCTCTAGCCCAGCCGTGGCACGAACTTCAGCTTCCTCCACTCCATCGCCAGATCGAAGCTTGTTTTCCCCAATGGCCGCCGGGTGACCTTCTTCGAGTTGGACGTCGATTTCTCTCACTCCGGTGAGCCTCGGTCCAATTCCTCGAGCCAGGTGATGCCAAACTTGACCGCACATTCGCCTGACATGATCTTGTTGTCCTTCGTGCAGTGAGCACGCCGGAATTCCTCTTCTTCCTCGCCGCCGTCCGCCGGGGGCAGCGCGTCGCGAGGAGCCGGGGGTGGCGCGTGCGCGTCGCGTGGAGGAGGCGGTGGTGGCGCGTGCGCGTCGCGTCGCGGAGGCGGGCATGGCGCGTGCGCGACGGGGCGGGCTCGCGCCTGCGCGGCGAAGGGGTGCGCGTGCGCACGTGCAGGACGCAGGGGCGCGGGCTCGCGCCGGCGGGCGCGCGTGCACGGCGGAGGGGAGCGCGTGCGCGGGCACGCGGGGCTCGCGCCAGTGGGCGAGCGGGCGCGGCGCAGGGGCGAGCTTGCGCGGGCACTCAGGGCCCGTGCCGGCGGGCGCGGGCACGCTCGCCCGCGGCGTCGGGCGAGCGTGGGCGCGGAGTGGAGGAAATGCATGGGCGCTGTTGGAGACGTGGCGAAAGGAACGCAAGCCAAGACATTGTTTAGCCAATGCAAAGATGAATTTAGCTCTGAAAAGTAGCTATCCTTGTTGGAGTCAGTCTTATGTGTAAGGATATTGTTTCTGAAGTCAAGTAAACTCTCTTCTTCTTCTTCTTCTTCTTCTTCTTCTTCTTCTTATTATTATTATTATTATTATTATTATTATTATTAATACAAACAAAGGGAGTATACGTTTGATAGGTCTCATATGATAAAATAGTGCTGAGACATACCTATGGTTTTCGTTTGTAGATGGTGGATGTGAGGATTCATGCAACGCTTATTAATTCTTTTACACAAATATTTATAAAATTGGTGATTCCATGATTTGCAATTCACAGTCTCTTTGGAAGTTGGAACTTGACTGGTCTTTCATGATTAGACACTTCAGCATGGTTTTGTAAATTTTCCATCTTAACAAGGGGGCGCATGCATTTTCACCTTCTGGAGACCGTTGACATTATGGAACAAAAGACTGGTAGCACATGTCGGGCCAATGGAACGCCTCAGGACCTCAGTTAATTAGTTTGTGTCACCTGAATTTTTCCAGGAAAGAACAGAGAAGGATTGACGTTAACGTTGCCAGCGACTTTTGGACCGGCGTAGACGCCCTAAACGGAACGAGCAACTGAAGTTTCGTCTCAACCTGTGTATCTTGAGTCTCGCTTTCCTTCTAGACTTGGGACCCACTTGCGTTTCAAGCTCACGCGGAGCGTATATATGCATTTGCTTGTGCTCAGCCGCCGTACGGTGTTCCCCACGACGACGCTACCGGGATTATTTGACTCACGCTGTTCGTTGATTGCTTTATATACTCGTTATGACGTCATAGCTTCTCTCACGGCTGCTTTAATTTTCGGGTGCCACATGTAAGCTATGATCAATTTGATTTTGCACCGTCAGCAAAACGAGGCCATCTTTGAGTCCATTCATCAGAGTTGACACTCCACCTATCCAATAAGCCACGGACTAGATCCACAGTGAACCTCATCTTGCCCATTTCGATTGTCTATGACACTTGTGGACCTCCTGTCACTCTCTGGCTCATTTCCAATAAAGTTTAAAAAATCCTACAAAGACAGAGTAGGTCTAGAACACTCTCTAAAATATAGTTTCAAATTTTCTTAAAATGATTTCTAGCTCAAAGAGTCCAACTCACCGGTGTTAGGTTCAGGCGAAGCTACTTATGATCACATGACCATATATGTACCCATCTCACACAGTGGCGGAGCTGGACAAGAAAATCAGGTGGGGGGGGGGGGGGGGGGGGGGGGGGGCATTAGCGTCCCCGGCGGTGTCCCCCGCCGCGTTAATCCGTCGTCGTAAAGCTTTCCTGCTCCAACACTGGCCCAAACGTCATCTCCCGCCGTCCGCGAGGCAACGCCCCGCCTCCACCGTCTCTCCTGCTTCACCAGAACCTCTCTTCTAGGTCCGACAGCCATGGAAGCCCTCAATATCCCAATTATTCCTAACAATCTCTCAACCCTAACCTCACCAAGAATTCAACGTCGACCGAGTGATTGCTCAATCTGAGTCAATTGCACACAAGTAAATCCATTTTAATAATTAGAATCATGTATGAAAATTTAAGAATTACATATTTGATTTTAGGCAAACAAAAACAAAAATCGAGGATAAAAACAGTTAAGAGTTTAGGGCACTGCTTAAATTTGGAATCGGAGACGAATACACGAGTATCAGCAAATTAATCAATGGATGGATCAGGAGACAAACTGACGAAGTAACAATGTTATTGTCTTGCTTACATGCTGCGTCGCTACATTTTTTCCTGCCCACAGCTCCTGCACATACTCCCTCCTGTTTCAAAAAACTTGTCGTTTAGGACATTGACACGGTCTCCAAAACACAACTTTGACTAATATTTTTTGCTATAAAATATTTATAAAATATAGCGAAAGTGCACTTTTATGAAATTATATTTCAATACGAATCTAGTCATATCATTTTTACATTTCTAAACTTAATGCATAAAAAAATATTTGAAGTCAAAGTTTAAAAGTTTGACTTAGGATAACCTCAAAACGACAAGTTTTTTGAGACAGGAGGGAGTACGTGAGAAGCCTGTCTGTGTATTATTGTTCGTGACCTCACCCTTTGCCTTAGGCAATTGGGCTGGTGTATGTGCCGTCACGCAATCAGGTCAGGCCTGCTCTTTTACTACTCTAATTCCACTTCCTAGATAACGGACGACAGCCCACAAAATTGAACTATGGGCTACGCTGCTGCTACCAGAGACAGCCCACAAAGTCCAATCCAAAGCCCAGACGCTAGATAACGCTTCGCTTCCCTGATTGCCTTCGTTGATTTCTCTTGTGTCGAAGCTCCCAGGCCTTCAATGGCGGTAACAGGACGACGGAGGATGTGAGAAAAATTTGGGGTGGGGGGGGGGGGGGGGGGGGGGGGTGAGGCGGCGACTAAAGTGTAGAGTGGCTTCGTCGAAGTAAGGGGGGGGAGGGCATGCCCCCCCCCCCCCCCCCCCCCCCCCCCCCCCAGCTCCGTCACTGGTCACACACATAATTTTGAACCTCAAGCAACAAATTATGTATTAACTGTAGCAGTGCACCTAAGAGAATGGTACGATAGAGTGCGAATTGCCGCTATGTTGGAAAATCTCCCTGAGCAACAATAGATTTCTAGACTGATCAACTTCTCTGACACTCTGCCAAAATAATATACATTCACCTCAAAAAAAAAACAATTTCACCGCATCTCTTTTTTTCTTAGGCATCAATTCTCGTGTCTATTGATAGACAACATACTATGTGCGGGGAAGATTTAAGACCCAAGACAGAGATATGTTCCTCTGTCCTTAATGGGTCTTGACCCATTGTCATATCAAACTTTTTGAAACACAACAATAATACATAAGGAACTTGTTTTATTGATTTGTGGCACCTTTCTTCTTAAGCAATAGAACTTGCTCTGACTGAAGATTCTGAGCCGAGAATTTGATTAATTGATGTTTTTTTAATTGTTTTTTAAACAATACCCTATATGTTTTGGAAGTGTCAAAACTACTATAAACAATAAAATTGGTGTAAAGAAACATTCATGGGATAACTAGGCAGCCAAAGCATATCCAGACAGCTGACACAAGCCCGAATAAACTGCCCCTCTCTGTCCCCATCAATCTAAACTTGAACTCACCGCGACCTAGGTCGGAACAATACATTGCCTCCCGTTCTCCGTCATCCTAGCTTCTGCCAGTTGGCCCATGCATGCAACTAAAGCCAGTAACTTGTTGTTTACTTGTAGCTGTTCTTGTCTGTCCTTTGTCGTTCTTCCATTGTTCCATAGGACTCACCGCTTTCCACTGGGCATCTCTCGTTATTTACATCACGACTGTCCAGTGTTCACTAACCTTTCCCCTCCTAAGGTTCATCCTTAACTCCCGTACGTGTGGTCATGACAACGCCAATGCCGCCGATGGGGCCCATGCCGCCGATGGGGCCGCCGTCCCCCGCCGACGCGCCGCCGATGCCGCCCATGCCGCCGATGCCGGCCATGGACATGCCGCCGATGCAAATGGCTTTCTTCTGGGGCCACCGCGCGCAGGTGCTCTTCAACAACTGGCCGGGGTATCACCGCGATAGCGCCGGCATGTACGTCCTCTGCCTCCTCGTCGTCGCCGCCCTCGCCGCGCTCGTCGAGGCGCTCTCGGCAGCCTCAAGCGGCCTCTCCCGCCGCCGCCGCAGCTCTGGCAGCGCGCCGGAGGCCCTGCTGCTCACGGGCGTCCACGCGGTGAAGATGGGCCTGGCGTACCTGGCGATGCTGGCCGTCATGTCGTTCAACGCCGGCGTCTTCCTGGCCGTCGTGGCAGGACATGCCGCTGGCTTTATGCTCATGCGGAGCGGGGTACTCGGCGGTCGTAGTAACAACAGTGACAATGTGCCTACGAACGGTGTTGTCTCTTCATCAGAGCCAAAACCATGATTTTTTTTCAATGGTATAATGAAATTTGGTCGCAGAGAAGTACAGTTTCCCAGGAACGGAGATATCAACTTCATTCATAGAGATAAAAGCTGTAACTGGGCACAGTGATTGTTGACGTTTTGGCTCTAACTTATGGTTACCACTTTTTATTTGAAGCCTCATCAATTGCTGAGCAGCGGCTCTAGTATCTATTCATGCCCATGACCGTCCTATAACTACACACAGCTCACGTCCCTAAAGAAATCACTGGAGACAACCTAGACCCAATGTGTGATGTGGAACGTCACATTTCCTTTGTGGCACCATGCGAGGAACGAGAGCCAGTCCCTCGCTAAAAAAAAAAGGAACGAGAGCCAGGACCCGAAATCGCGTCGTCATTGAGCGAGCAAAATGGAACGAGCCAGAACCCGAAATCGCGTCGTCATTGAGCGAGCAAAATGCTCTTACCACAGTTTGTATTTCGTAAGGATGCTGTATCGGAAACAGGGAGACCGCATTCATGTACAGAGATCTCTTGCTTGAATTGGGATAAACAGTGTGAACAGTTGCCTCCACAAAGTCTTGTACTCACGAGAAGGTGCAAACACTTGCATTTGAGGTCAAGCCCTCAGACCAACTACGACTAGCACCAACAAATAAAGACCTGGAACAGCTTAAGGCGGTATATACCTGATCACAGACAATTTTGCTACCCCAGCAACAAGCTTCAGAATAAGATGCGCCAGAATACTTGCGCATGAAGGATGATGATACACCATGTATGAAATAGCTACCCATGGCTAGATAAAAGGAAAGTATTTCAAGCAATGAACTGAAAATCAGCTAAATGAACTGAAAATCAAAACGGTATCTTAGATTCAAATCAATCAGTACAACTATATACATTCCAGCTAACCCAGAAAAGAAAAAAGGAAGCCCCTCTCATAAATACACCAGCTGTACCCCACAGGAAAACAGGAAAATCCATCAAGTGATCGGGTTTGTCTAAAATTACAAACTCCAGTGAAGAACAAAAATTTACATCATCCCCTGTTTGCTATTGGCTATAATTGGTCTGAGGATTGTATTACCATTGACAACCTTTGTTGTGGCCACAAGGAAGTCATAGCCCATTCCTTCCTGCAATCGACAAGGTACACGTTATGAAAATGGAAGAAGTCCTTTTTACTACCCTCATCACCATCGAGTTTGTCCATTTAACCCCCTAAAAAATGTTTCATTCAAATTACTCCCCTGAACTATTTCAGCCCCTATTGACTGAGTTCATCACATATAAGTTATTTTCACTTCATATTTTTTAGTCATAGAGGACATCATACACTATGTTAAAATAATATATTAGAAATTTTTGTGACTTTTTTGATAGGTTGAGAGCATATGGTACATGTTGGGCACCGAGGTATCGAAATACTTGCCAATAGTAAAAAATGATAAGATATTTTTCTAAGATAGTGTATGATATAATGTACTACCAGCTTACAAAATTTGAAATGAAAATACAACTTATACGAGAAAAAAAAAGTCATCTGGGGTAGGGAATAAATTGAGACAAGATTTTGTTTGGGGTGCTAAGTGGACAAACTGAATAGTTGACAGATGTAAAATAGACTTTTTCCAAAACTTATGAACTACCAGGTTACAATAAAGAAAGTCTATCTCACTAACTTTAGTAAAGAGAGAGAAATTGAACCATACAATCGAGTTTACACCTAGCACTTAAATAAACAGGAAAAAAAAGCCATGAACAAAAGTGAAAACACTCGGCTAATTCCCAGTCCGACAGCTGACACACAAAAACTGTGATGATTTGTGACTTTGTTCCTTTGGCCGAACAAAAAACATCAAGAACAAAAATGAACTTTTCATCGACATCAGACACAAATTAATAATGAAACAAAATGACTATGATATAGGAGTGATCATCATCAAATGGTTGCACCAAAGCCTTCTTAATGTTCTAAGGAATCACGTGGGATAATCCGTACCTGTGCGCTAAGGAATCGAAGGGCAGCAATCTCAGCAAATGTTACACCACCGATGAATACAACCAAAACCAGAGAGCGATGACCAAGCCTAGAACAAACATCAACAAATTCATGAAACAGATATTTTAGAGTTGTCAGCATGCCCATTCTTGACTTATGTTGCAAGAGAGTTTAGAGTTCTAACAGAATACTGCAATTCCAGGCATCTCCAAAGAGATCCCCAACTGCAGTTCATCTTGTTAAATGTTGGAATCGCAGTTCTATACAGATGAGCTTTACCTGTCAATACTCTGCTGAGCCGCTGAATGTGGAAGTGCTTCTAGTGAACTATTAGTTTTCAAACCACCCTACATGAGTAAGGTAAATTTTTGAGAAATGTGATTCCCTACAATGAAAACATCAATTTGACGATATCCACTTACTCTTTTCAAATCCACATGCGGCCCTGGCAGTAACTTCAACAATTCTTCAATAGATCGCCTGCAAGATTGAAAATAAATTTTGACACTTGGACATACATATGTGGCAACCTTCTGTTCATGATTTAACAATTGAGCATCCAGTCAAAACCATATATAAAAAATGCAGGGATCACCAATTGCACTTTTTGCTCCAATACACTGGTAACAGAATAACTAGAAGTATGGAATGCACATGGACGGAGACAAAAGGACATTAAGCAAAAGAAAAACTGAAAATAGGAAAAGAGTAACGGATCAAAAACTACATGTAATAATAACTGAAAATTACTGTGTGGAAAAAAGAACCAAGAAAATGTTGAACATCAAAAACTATTATCATGGAAAAATAAAGGCACGGGAGATAAACAAACTGGATAGACTTACCATCCAGATCTCACTGCATGTTGAACTAGGCGAATACTAAGAGGTGCGTATCCAGAAAAGATGTACGATATATCAGTAGGGCTGAAATGGGAACAAGAATAGGTAAGCCGTAATTTTCACGAAAATAGCAAAGTAATTGCAAGAAGTATGGAATGGTCCTAGTTATGTGTTGAATAATCATGTGCATGACCTGATCCATTGTGGGAAAACAGAGAGTTTTGAATAATCTGAACCAAACAAAAAATGCATTTAAAATGCTTAAATAAAAATATCCTGACATGGAGTTCACTTAGTTGCAATTGTTCCCTTCCTATATAATTATTTGAACAAGAAACTGAAGTTAAGTTCTTTCGTATCTAGCACCAATAAAACTATGCAACTTGTACAGAAGATTGATAGCAACACTTCAAGCATAGAGTAATATTATTATAGATACAGATACAAATTAAACCATGTTACCATCAGTGATCACAGATCAGTGGATCAAAACCATGTTAACATAACAAAATATTGAAAGCAAGAATGTATGCAATGCAACTGAAGTCAAAACTTGGTCCTATATGGAACCAGTATTGCAGCAAGAATGGGTGTGATGTGAGAAAATATTGAAATCAAACATTGAAGTAAATAAACATAAAGCCTCAAAAGTTACTTTGCCGTATCATTCACATCAACTATAAGCTGCAGAGCTCTTGTAATACCAGCCCAATTACCTCTTGATTCCTGAGCAACATGACAGTATGTCAAAAGTATAAGAAAAGGCACACAAAATAATATTGAATGAGTCAAAAGTGGCTCAAAATAAGTTCATTGAGGAGCTAATCTCATTACCTGCCTCTTAAGGAGGCCAGCCTTTTCAAGATTGTATAACAAGGGGATGTGCTCAAAGCCATAACTGTGCAGTATTTCCCGCCTAGCCAGTAGAATAAAACATCGCATAAACAAGAATTTAGTGTAATACGCCACATGCTAGCAGTACAAAAAAAAAAATTCATACACAAGCACAATAAAAATCACCAAGAAATATTTTTCGAATAACATAACCCTGGCAAAGGCCAAAGAAAAAAAGTTCAAGCAAGCATAAATACCACAAATTATGTCTAAGCCTGGCTACTATTGTGTGTGTAAGCTAGGCTGTCGATGTTGAACCCAAGAATAGGGTTCCTCCACTGGGCAGGTGCCAGTGTTACACAAGCACAGTCATCCCTATATCTGTTGGCACATTGACGCAAATCCATGGATTAACTCCTTTGGACCTGGTGTGATACATGTCTGAGACCTCCAAAGTGCAGAGAAGCAAGAAGATGTAGGACGGATGAGAAGGCGACCAGCATCAGAGGAGCACAAGCAACGCAGTCCCCAGCAGCAGCCAACCAGTTAAAGTGAAAATGGTGAAAGATGTGGCAGAATAAAACTACCAATTTTGTTAGTTGCCGGGGTGAGATAGTGACCGACAGTCAGTGAGTTGTGGAGGGTAAATAATTAACGAGGAAAGAAAGCAGACAACTGAGTGTGTGAGTCATTCAGTTTGGAGTGTGCGCGCTAGGTTCGGCAAGTTAATGTGAAACTAGGCTGGATGGCAGTGACGGAGGGGTGGGGGTGCAATTTCTACAGTGTTCAGTATCTTTGCTGTGGACATGTGGTGAGCTCGCTTTGGCTTGCTTGTTGGGTAGCGTAGTGCGTAGGTAGCTGTACTGTGCTGGTTTGGGAAAAAGGACAGAGCAATGTTGCATTAAGTAGTTGGAGATTAAGAATACAAGCTAAATTTGCATGGGGCAATGGGGGGACTGGTAACCAGCTTCGCCTCCATGAAGCTCCGCCCGTGCTGCATGGTCCAGCTAATTGCACATCCCATCCTCTATTTCCTTTCTTGGGCCCTATATAAACTAGAATCCATTTGCAGCACAGCATATATGTGTCATTGTCATAAAGAGTAGCAGAGCTATATGAGAGAAACTAGATGGGCTAGGAAATAACAATTAGCTGAGAATAGATTAATTTCCTTTGTCTTATAACATGTCTCTCAAAATGTGAGGCAAAAACAGAAAACACAGAAGCAACAGACAGAAAAAAAACAAGGCTTTAAATAGCAACATAATCATACCTCAAATAATCAAAATTCTTCTTTGGCAACCCAGCATTTGTAAGTGAAAGTAACACAAGAAGACGAAGCACATTTTCAATAGCTTCCTGCTTATGTATCATCTCCTCAATATACTCAAAACATCTGGGGATGAAGTCAGCTTAGCTAGCATGTTAACATCAACTAATAGCGAACTGAGAAGTATATCACTTATGACAGCTTCAACATTTTGTTATGTTATACACAATTGAACTCACATGCCCAACTCTACGAAAGAAGAAATCATATACATTCGTTATACTGTGAACTAGCAGGCCCAACTCTATGAAAGAAGAAATCAGTATACTTTAGTTATATTTTATGCTTTATCTTATGTAGCCGATAGAAAATAATCATAAATAAAAACTCTGAGAACACTTGTGGACAACTCATCTAAAATGAAGAATCAACTACAAAGAAATGTCAAATGAAAGTAAATAAAAAAGAATAAAGGACAGATGAAAAGATATACTCACATTTCAAAGTTCTGAACCTCCAATATTGTCTGTTCTATGTCTAGCCGTGCATGAAAGGAGGGTTTTCCAGTGAAAGATTGCAAGTGTTGTGCCAAATGAACATGCCTCTAATTTATTGCATGCAGTTAGTATAGTTAAAACAGACGTAAAATGAAGGGCACAAGATTAACTCACAGCGATCTCTGGCAGTGAGTGCAATCGCTTCACAAAATCCTTCAGCTCAGAAACCGACTGAGTCTGTTTACAAACAAAAGTATATATTAATCGCATTTTATTAGCAAAATATAATCTACCATGCTTGAAATCAACAGAACATAACATATCAGTTTTTAATAAAAGATGGGGGTTCAAAATCAGATTTATATCAAGCTACATCATACACATTTTGCATTTTTTCCTGTATGTTGTTAGCCATATTAAGGTTACATGACTAGATATTGTTAGCCATTTTTAGAGACTCGCCCCCTGTTGCTGCCTCTAGTTCTTACAAATGAACCACTCCCTCTAAGATAAGCTGCTAATTACACATGAATATGACATTTGTGAGGTAATAACATAACATTTCAAGGATGATAGCGCACTCGTGCTTGACTGTACAATAGGAAGAGTTCATTCCTCTCCTATAGCATGGTCGAAGAGTACCAGACTAGTCATTTCGATCCATTTATAATACGATGTAATTTATAAAGGCATTCTCCCTTAAGGAAACAAAAAACTTGAACAGACAATCAAAGCCCTCGATTTATATCTACATAAGTAAAAATTCACACTTATAACAACATACGAGACTCGTTGTAAATCTCAAGAGTAAATCACCTAAACAGAATACCCCTATCAACATATATATTAACTCATGTATTTGCACCGGATTTCTTCAAGAATCTTTGTGAAGTACACAACATAGCACTTAAAAATTTAATTCTTACGTTGGTTGATTTTACTTCCGCATAATCTTGTTGAATAGATGTTGCCTTTTGACGCAAGACCTGCAGTTATACAATTTAAAATGACTTAAACTTAATAAAAATGAAATAGATAAGACCTGAAAATAGTTAGCCCTGAAAATAGCAGTGATAATAAAAACCACAAAAAGATTATTACAAAGCTCCTTCACATGAAATAGACAAGAGTCAGTGGAATGAACCTGAACTACAACTTCAAAATTGAGGTCTCGAATCTCCTTGTACAACTTATCACTGAAAATAAAAGAATATCAGTATAAATATATAGCTCCACATGACGCAAGCCTACATATATTGGGATAATATATATGATTTCTGAATGAAATAATGACATGCAATGTAACCATGATAAGTTTGTAACATATTCAAATGGTTCTCCCACAAGTAAAACATATCTAAATGGTACAATTATGAAAAATACTTTTCATGACAAATCATCAGTGAGAAATGTCATTTGGCTTGGAGTCTGGGCGTCCTCGATGCCTAACCAAATGCAGCGATGAAGCATGGAAAGGAGGAAAACCAGAATGGTATGGAGGCCCAACAGCCAATGCCTCCCCCATCCCCACTGATTTTAGGCATGGACTCTCCCTCAGGTCAGCTGTGGTGGTTAATCTTATTGGGCTATCCAGTAAAGAGCAGGGGAACACTGGTTGTGGGCTGGTGGTGCAATGGATAGAAACGAAGGGGAGGGGAGTGAACTATGATGTGGTGAGAGAGGCGACGATCATTAGAGTGCAGAGCGAGTGACTGTCAACAAGGGACTGACAGCGGATCGGTACTGAAGGGATGAACTTGTGGGATGGCTGATGAGCTGGACCAACACCCCTCCCTTTTTATTTCCCTTTTTTTTCTTTTTCTTTTTTTTTTTGCTTCCCTGCCTCTGTTTTCATGTTTCTTAGGCTGGTATGGCATTTTATTGTGTCAATAAATGGCAATAAAAATTAAACAAAGTCATAGAATAATTAATTTTTTTTATATGTAACGCTTTCCAACCATGTAAGATGAACCTTAAGTATATAGAGGTAGACAAGGATGCCAATAGAAGTATACACAAAGCGAAAAATATTTGCATAAATGAGAAATGATATTCATATGCAAACAAGAATCTTAGAACTTGTTAACATAAATTTGGAAAAATTGCATATTATTGTTGCCGAGGCAAAATATAGTAATAAGGGATACTTACCTCGAATTCAGAGGAACCTTGACCTTTTTTCCTTCCTGCTGGGTTCCCATGATGCTTGAATCGACTTCCACAGACCCATTATTAATTTGAAGCATCTGTAGGATAAAATATGATCAAGAATGCACTTCAAAGACTTTAGGTTCATATCACAATACCAATGCAGCACCAGAGTGGTAGACTCTGTTTTGATGCCATTGATCTACACAATAAATATCCCAAACTTGCCATCCATGAAGTGATGAAATCACACCCGGCTTGTTGTTGCCTACCGAATCACAAGAACTAAATAGACAAAAACGTGACAAGCCCTAACTGAGCTAAGATCGTCATAGACAATACCACCCTGCTGTGAAGACCACATGTCATGCAGGTGCAATCTAGCAATGGGTATTTGCTAACAGAGCATAGTAGCAATACTTATGACCCAATAGTAGAAGGGTAGGACAACATTTGAGACGGGATACCACATTTCTGACTTGTAGTTGCAACAATTAATAAAGGCAAATCAGCCATTACAACTAACTGCTTTCATAGAAAACTGAAAACATTTGTGAAGACCAATAGCGAATAATAAAATCAGTCACACAATCATGAAAATAAAACAGCATAGTACCACTGCCATTCAAAAACAGATAATGCATAAAACATTGTCCGCTTTCAATACACACCTTAACATCTTTCACCATAACTTTTATATTGTCGATTAGGTGAATACAGAGTAGCATCCTGAAAGGGTTTTCGATGCAAAAGGTACCACTATTATGTCCTTAAGACCAGTCTAAATACTTGTCTAGTTGCCTGTATAACTTATGGCATGAGTTAAGACAACCTTGGATGTATTATGTATGCATCTGGTTCTGATATACTCCCTCCTTCCTTGAATTGATGACGTTCAGACATGAATTTTTGACTTACAGCTAGTGCAAATTAGTTGTCTGAAACGTCAAGAAAAAAAGAATGGAGGGAGTAGTAAACAAGGTTGCAGAGCCGGCATCTTTATCAAGGAATAGCAGGTTTTAGGTGTTCTTTGGAGACATTTTACAGCATTTGCCCATCTGCAACAACATTGTCCCTCACAACTATATGCTCAATGTGTTATAAGTATGAGTGCATAGTAGGGTAATCAGAAAAAGAATTTGTCTTGCTTTGAATATGTAACTTAAGAGAAAAAGGAACTATTTGATGTTTCATGTTGACTCAATTTTGGATAAAGCAATTTTAGAATGTCATCATATGCAAGCTCTTTTTCCATTCAGTATCATAATACCAATATTCCATGGATCAATAGAAAATGCTGATACAACAAATGCTCATGAGTAAGCAGGACGTCGAGCATTAGTAGCCTACCTCATCCAGTAGTCCTTCATATGTCAACTGAGAGCACATTGGTGTCACCATGTCCACCTGAATGGAAAAAGGATAAGTGCAACTTACAAAACCTAGAATTAACCAAAACTGTATCAGATCTGTATTTGTAATAGTGGATAAACGATTTAAATACTGAGAGCTACTGTCTGTATGTCCCTCATCTATTTACAACTATTGTACTAGATGGCAGAAGTAGCTGAATGTAGTTAGATAGTTTTGTTCAAGGCTAAATGCAGCATGATATTAACAGGATGCAGTACATTATGAGTGACTTCCTGTTTTTGCAAAGAACAATAAACATGTTGCTTGCCATTTAGGGAACTTGGTCCAGAAAGTTGTAATAATGGCGAATTTCTAGGAATCTAAATTGCAGCCTTGCACATCCTAAACTACACATTCACTTTTAGTAAACATCTCAGGGCAATTGTAGACTACTCTATCCTAACCGACCACACCTTCAAGCACCATATTTGCCATGTTAACCTTTCTAATATTGATGTCTTTTTCAGCATAAATACAAAATAAGATAGCAGACATGAGAAACAGCTACACAGTTGTCTTAACAATGGATGATTCTTACAAAAACAGAACAATAAATACCTCTCGGTCTAACAAAATTACGGTGTTTATCTCCGGGATCCCCATCTAGAACACCAGAAAATAAAAAGGAACTGATCAGGTTACAAAAAAAAAACTTAGAATTCTTAATCATAAAAGGTACAAGTCAATTGGTGTTACATCTTCCATGGTGACAGGATCCTCTAGTTGCATATTGTTCAACAACTCTGCAGCTTTGGTTGAGGCTGCACCCTTAGCCCTGATATTAGGGATAACTCCAAAAGCAAACTGGCAAAAGGAGCGGTAATACACATAAGTGAGTAGCTTCCAAGAATTTTCAGTCAGTAGTAAACTACCAAAGTACAGCAGGGAGTCAGGCTTTCTAATTAATGAGATATTTAGTCAAAAATATTTGTAGAAATGGTAAATTTTCTCCAGTTCAGTAGCATATATCAAGTTCGACTTTATTCAGTAACATGACTCCCAAAATACATGGAGGGAAGACATAAATACCTCTAACTTATGGATTGCTTTTGCAACATGCCAGATAGAACTAGTATCTCCTTCAATAAGACATTCCTGAAAATCACAAGAAGCTTGATTGAGATTCAGAATAGGAACACATGTGCTAGACCCAAATGCATCAGTACCTGCAAAGAATTCTCAAGTTCAAAAGAAAGGACGTCCTCATCCAATGGAACTAGATACAAAGGGTATTCTCCAATTGTCAATTTCTGGTGAACTTTCTCTTCCTCGAGGACCTGCAAGTCCGAAATACAACAGTGATTACCAGCCCTTTTCCAATGACAACTAATTAGAAATTAAACATTCTTCAATTCCACCATGGTAAGCAGAAAAGAAAGGGCACTGTACATGGAATAAGGACTGAATCAAGCTTTTACAACCCCCGAAATCTGGTTAAACAAACTTTCAACTCGACTATGGATGCTTAATCTGAATTTTATACATTCAAACAGAACAGAACCGTTATTCTTTCTGAACATTAACATACAAGAACAGCAGGTTCAATAGTACAGATATCCATTCTGGGAACTGGTTTATTATGTTGGTGCGGTTCTTTCTAAATTCATCTTGAACAACAAGAAATGCACAATAACTTGAAGGCTGTGCTAAGTTCTAGAAACAGGAACTCTAGCATAACAGTACGGGACTAACAAGTACATTAATCCAAACAGAAAAAAGAATAGGCGGTACCTTCTCGCAAGCAACAGTGCGGCGTGGCACGAGGTATAGGAAGTATTCCCTCTGGAGTCCTTTGGGTTCATCACTCTTGATTTGACTTGCGATGGATTTCATGAAGCTGAGCTGAGAGCGCACAAGATACACGATTTTCTGGCATTCCGTCTGCAGGGGGTCAGAGGAGAGAAGCCGCAGCTCCGCACCATACTCCTGGTAAATACAACAGACCTCGTAATGAGCTCATCAACCCAGGAAACTAAACCAATGATGATCTGCAGAAATGCTCTAGACCGTGACTTGATGTACAAAAGGTATCACGAGGAATATTACTGTGGTACACCTAAGCTCAGAGATACTGTGGAAAATTTAATAAAGATAACTAGACAAGAGAAAGTGATCATCAACAATGCCGACGCTCCATCATCCCACCTTCAGCAGCGATGTCGGCACAACAAAGACAGGGTCCCCGCAAGCTTGGGGTCGATGACCAGACACTTCTTCCCTCGAATCTGCAACACAGGAAACCAAACTCTTCAGTCCAGCATCAATCAACAGCAAAAGCACCAACCATTGCAGCCGGCAGTGTGTGACAAGAAACTCACGCTCTTGAGGATGCCAAGCAAGTCTTTCTGCGACTGCTCCCTGCAACAAACGGACCGAGCACACGAGTGTCAGAACCCGGAGCCGCGATGGATCGGTGGAGGCGAGTGGTGGGAGGAGGGGACGGGACGGGACCTGAGGGCGGCGAGATTGAGCGGCGCGTTGTCGAGGTTGGGGATCTGCGCCATCTGACCAGGGGATGCGAGCCGGGGATCGGTCTAAGTCCAGGTGGGTGGATCTCCGCTCCACTACAGCCAACAGGGGAGGTTGGAGGGCTCGCTGGAGTTGAGTCTGGAGGTCTGACGAACTCGAGTCAAATGGTACAGGTCGGGGTTCCTTCTACCGACTGGATATACACGAATTCGCTTCGAAATCGGAAATCAATAGGTGCAAAGTAGTGACGGATTACCCGCGGAACCTCCCGGAGGGATCCGATGCCGGCGCTCGGTCCTCGCACGGCCTGCCTGCGTGAAACTCCCCGCGCGGTGGCTCTTCCTGCTGCTTTGAGCGCGGGTGGGGCCGGGCAGCCTGACGCCCCAGGCGGCAGGGAGAATGCGGCAGCTTGGAGTGGAGCTCTGGTGGGCGCGGCGGCCTGGAGCAGGACGCCGGCCGGCCGGGGGTGTGGGGAGGCAGAGAGAGCGGCGCCGGCGGCCTGACCTGATTGAGCAGAAGACGGAGGAACGAGATCGTCTGACTTGGACCCACGGCTCACGTCGGAGGGAAGTGGGTGGCCAGCAGCCGTCCATCTGCATCTAAACGGTTCGATCCCCACGGACGCCCAGGCAAAAAAAAATGTGAGGACCGGGCGTGCGAGGACCAGGCCACCAGGGCGTCCAAGTTAAAACTACTGTGAGCTCACGCTCTTGTTGTACAACCCTTCACACACCAGAGCTCACAGTATGCTCTCCTACATGCAACATATTTTGTATCAATTTTTCATACCTCTATGTGCTAAATTTCCTCTGACAGCAAGGGTATTATGTTACGGTTTCATCTTAATATTATGGAGTTGGGTTTTCCCTTTGATTCTATAGAGTGGGTGCTATGTTGAGGGTCATATTGTGGTTGATATGCAGACTAATTAATTCATTTAAGTAGGAAGCAGTACTCATTTTAGCAAGATTTTACAGCTATTGCCACAAAAATATATATATATATTAATTAGCCTTAAGCTCTGATCTGTGTTCTCTGTTAGAAAGAAGGCTCTTTTGTTCCTAACTCATCAGATGACAAGATTTCATGTATGAGTTGCAAAATTTTACCTGAGGAGGCCGATAGAACTGATTATCGATGGTTACGGGAAAAATTTTGGCCTAGGAATTTGAATATTGGGATAAAACTTGACTAAAACTTAAATTTTTTACCACAATTTTGTTCAAACTCTACCCAAGTATTGGCTATTGTTGGAGGGTATGGAAAGCGCCCGGTAGATGGATTTGAAACCATGTCAGATGATACAGCTCATGTTACTGAAAGAACTAAGCAGCTCTGTAAGAGACTTTTGGAGTCCTACGCATGCAGGAATGGGAAGATAACTAATGCACTCGTAGATTCCTGAACTTGTTCAAGAAGATGTTCTGAGGCTCAAGGCATAGCTGCTGTTTAGGTTCTGAATCTTGATGGCTTGCCTTCTTTAGCTATGAATTGTTATCTCACACAACTAATAACTTTGGTGCAATCACTTTAGGCAATAGTGGTTCAATCTGTTCCGCAAAACTTATAACTCAGAAACAGGGAATGCTAACACACACTTGTTCGCAAGCAACTAGAGCACGCCGGCGTTTCTTAGGCAGTAGAAGCACAAGAACTGTGCAAAGAAGTAAGAGCAAAATAGCTGTACGAACCTTTTCTCTAGTTACCGTTTCTAGCACGACAAGTTCAGTATAGTTGATTGACTGCAAATTAATAGCGTCGTGTGTCCATTGCCGGACAAGAGTGTTTCTTCCCTATTAGCATCACAGAAAGTAGAATGGACAGCCCAGGTTGGCCTAACCTCGGTCAGCTCACTTCGTTGTTTGACATGTAGAGGCTAGATGTACTTTCATTGTGCAGAAACCAAAATTATTTTATCTCGAAATAAAAGTTTCCTTTATCTAAGAAAAAGGTTGGCCTAACCTAGTTCTGCCCTGCTACTCGCGAGCAGCTACTTCTGACATATCCATCATTCATCGAGGGTCAGACGGCAACCGCAAGGTCTGGTTGCTTTCTTGCATTGGACTAGAGAGCTGTTGAGCACGTAGAGGTCTTGCTGCGGTCGGACGTCGAGGTTGAATAAGAAAGCCGGGGATATATCCGAAGTACTTCAATTCGCCTTAAACCCTCCGTTCCATGCTGTACTGGCAGTCTGATGAACAAGCCAATTGAGTGTTCAGTTGTCCATCTCTTCTTGGCGGAACGAGTGTCCCTACAACAATTAGGTTCGTAACGAAAGCATACTGTCATTCCACTGAAAACAGCACCAAGCACTTGTTCCATGAAAACAAATGAATAGCACAGGCATGAGCCACCTTGGTTTCTCAAATGCGGCAGCAAATTTTGAAAACTTTGGTGGAGAGTGCTGTGCTGCACCCACTAAACCACCAGGCTAGTTCACATTTCTTCAGAAGATTTTTTTTGTCGAACACGCAGGAGAGCTGCGTGTCATTTCATTAAGGAGAAAAGAAGTTCAATTACATAGCCTGAGAAGCAGGCGATTGTGGTTGTGATTGTGAAAGCATTCCGAACGCGCCTGTTACAGTAAAACACCCCTCCCCACTAGACAATCTACGGCATCAGCTCCGCTAGCCGCTTTGCGCCAGCCCTTTTCCATTCGACGGCCTCCTCTTCGATCTTCCGTAGGATGGCCGAAGGGTCAGGATGCGCACCGTCAAAAACGCAGCGGTTTCGCTGCTTCCAAATCTCCCACGACACCAGCATGACCAGGGTATTGAATCCCCGCTTCGCTTGGCCAGGTACTCTCTTGAGTGCATGACGCCACCAGCTTCTAAAGCTTCTTTCAACCTGCGTAGGCATTGTGTTTTGAAGTCCCACTTTGCTCAGTGCTCTGAACCACACTTCCCGTGCCACAACGCAAGTGGTTAAGATATGCTGAATGTCCTCCTCTTCCTGATCACATAACGGACATCGGTCCGGGTGTTGCAAACCCCATCGCGCCAAACGGTCAGCTGTCCAACAACGGTTCAAGATCGCAAGCCATAGGAAGATTTTAACCTTGAGAGGCGCCCATGATCTCCACAGCCTCTTGTGTGGCTCAAATGCGGTTGATCCCAGGAAAAAACGCATATAGGCTGATTTGGCTGTGAATCTTCCTGAGCTGTCTGGGGTCCACACATGTGTGTCATTTTGATCCGGGGTGAGTATCACCTGTTGCAATATGTCCCAAAGCTGAAGACATTGCCAGACCGCTAGCACCGGCAAACCGCCGCCAAAATCATCCCGCCAACGATGATCCTCCAAAGCATCTCGTACTGTGCGTTTTCTCCAGCCTCTCTTCTTGACGAAAGGCATCAGGGCGGGTGCAAGCTCCATGACAGATTTTCCGTGAATCCACCTATCTGTCCAAAAATAGGTTGACTGTCCATTGCCGATGACGGTTGTCACCAACGCCGCGAACATCGTCTGTGCATTGGCCGGCACTCGGATGCCCAACGTGGTCCATGGCCTGTCCGGCGAAGTCCGTTGCAGCCACAACCATCTCATACGCAGCGCCCATCCAAGCGTCTCCAAATTGTGGATGCCGAGTCCTCCGCATTCAAGTGGTCTCATGACGCGTTCCCATGCAACCGGGCAGTGGCCGCCCCTCAGCTCCTTGTGTCCTCGCCATAGGAAACGCCTTCTTATCTTGTCGATTTCCTTGATTACCCATTTAGGCACGTCCAATGCGATGAGCAAGTGAATGGGAACTGCAGTGAGCACTGCTCGCACCATCACGAGCCTTCCCGCTGTTGTCATGAGGGCGGCCTTCCAACTCGGCAGCATATCGGCGAGCTTATCAATGACGGGCTGCAGGTCAGCTCTTGTGAGTTTTCTTACTGAGAGAGGAATGCCGAGATACTTGCATGGGAAGTCAGAAACTTGGCATGGTAAGGCCTCCGTCAGTTGTTGAATGTGGTCTTGTTGGCATTGAATCGGGATAGCTGTAGACTTGGCCATGTTAGTGTGGAGTCCTGAGGCATTCCCAAAAGCAGACAGGATGTGCTTGATGAGATAAAGATCATCCATCGCCGGTGAGAGGAAAAGAACGACGTCATCGGCATATAGCGACATCCTATGGCCGTGATGCCTGACCCCCAGTGGTTGCCACAAGCCTAACTCATCTGCTGTGGCCACTAGGGAATTGAGGACATCCATGACAATTATGAACAACATGGGTGATAAGGGGTCTCCTTGCCTCAAGCCACGGCGGTGCTGAATTTTTTCCCCCGGCTGGCCATTGAGTAGAATTCTCGTTGATGATGTGTTGAGAAGGCTGCACAGCATAGTTCTCCACCTCGTACCGAAGCCCAAATGTGACAGAACTTCCAAGAGGAAAGCCCACGACACGGTGTCAAATGCCTTTGTGATATCCAACTTGAGTAAGACACGGGGCTGCTTGTGACGGTGCAATGTTTTGGCCATTTGTTGAACGAAGATGAAGTTGTCGTGGATACTTCGACCACGAATAAATGCACTCTGATTCATTGCGACCATTTGCCCTAGCCTTGGAGCCAGCCTCTCCGCCATAATTTTGGTTACAAGCTTTGCGAAGCTATGAACCAAACTGATGGGCCTGTAGTCCCCCACTCTGATGGCATCTTCTTTTTTAGGGATGAGGACCATGAACGCTGAATTAAGCAAGTGCAGCTTTCGGCTGTCCCCTCCATGGATCGCCCCTATCGCCGCCATGATGTCGTTCTTTATGATGGGCCAACAGGTTTTGTAAAACCTTCCCGTGAAGCCGTCAGGTCCCGGCGCTTTATCCATTGGCATGTTCTTGATCACTTTCCATGCCTCCTCCTCCGATATGGGCATGTCGAGGCATGCGAGGTCATGCTGTTGCTGGTAGAAGGCGTTCAGATTCAGTGTCGCCTCCCGACGTTCTGGTCAGCCCAAAAGATTGTTGTAAAATTCCCAGACCGCTTCCTCTTTATCTTGCTGGTCTAATAGCAACCGATCCTCCACCTGTAGCTTCGGGATAAAGTTCTTCCTCTTCCGGTATCTGGCGTGTGCATGGAAGAACCCTGTATTGGCGTCGCCCTCACTTAACCAGACTAGCCGAGCGCGCAATCGCGCTATTGTGCGCTGTAGGGAAGCCAGCGCTAAGCAATGCTGCTTTAAGGTTCGGCGCAGCCATGCTTCAGGCGGCGTGAGGCCTCGCAGATCTTGGGCAATTTCAAGGCGATGCAGCGCTTCCCGGGCTTGTTCAAGTTGCGCGGTGATGTTCCCCACGGACTTCTGACTCCATGACTGTAATCCTCGACTAGCTGCCACAAATTTGTTTGCCAATGTCTCGAACGGGCAGTTGGATTGTTGTGCGGATGTCCAAGCTTGCTCCACGGCCTCCTGGAACCCATGAAGTTGCGGCCAAAAGCTCTCGAAGTGAAATCTTCTCTTGCCTGCAGTATTACTACGGAGGCCGAGCACCAGGGGACAATGATCCGAGATGCCGGCCGCTGTGCTTTGTAAAATGTAATCCGGGAAGATGTGCTCCCATGACTGATGACAGAACACTCGATCCAAATGGACCAGCGTTGGCGCCGACCTCTCATTCGACCATGTGAATCTCCTCCCAAGGAGTTCAATCTCCTTTAACTCGAGATCATTGAGAAGACGACGGAAGCGTCCCATCATAGCACGATCTACATTCGTGTTGTTTTTGTCTTCAGACCGGTAGATCATATTAAAGTCTCCTCCCAGAAGCTAGGGACCTGGGCAAGCCGCACGCACATCACGCAGCTCTTGTAGGAAAAGGAGCTTATCATCATCACGTTGGGGGCCGTAAACCCCCGTGAACCACCATCCTCTCCCATCATCATTGTGAAACAGCACTGATGCAGAGTATGTATTAGTGCGTGTGGTGATGGCATGACAGATTGACCCTTTCCAGGCTATGAGGATCCCACCCCGCGTGCCGTGTGCGGGTAGCACCACATGTTGGTCTAGCTCCGCCCCTAGAGTAGAAAGAAGGATCTGTCGCGACATGTTGTGGATTTTGGTTTCCTGCAGGCACACCACATCAGGCCGCGAGGAAGCGATGACTTGACGCACGGCGTCCCTATGCGATTTCTTGTTCAGTCCTCTCACATTCCACACCAATACATTGGCAGCATCCATATTAAGTTAGGTGCACACTCAGCTTACAAACCCGGGGGCTACAGCTCAAGGCTCAGCTACTAGGAGCTCGGCCGAGCGAGCCTCACCGTCGTCCGGAACGACCCATCCGAATAGGGACGCGAGGGCGGCTACATGAGAGCGTGAGAGAGGGTGATCGAACAAACGGGCATATGCTTCTCTTGCTTCAGGTGTGATCTGTTCTTCCGTGGAGACGACGCCAAGGCTCTTCATCAACACTTTCTGCGCGCGTTGGAGAGAAGTGTTCGTGTAACCCGTTGCCGCAATGCGTCTGCTCCGGCGAAGCGTGGTTGGCGCCGGTTGTCTAGCTCGTCGTGGCCGTGGAGGTGGGGAAGCCACTAACCAACCCCCATCCGTAGCCGGGCGTGTCACTGAATCAAGGAGGGCTTGCGCCGCTGGCTGCACCGCAACCCGATTCATGGCGGGAGGAGTGGCGGGAATTGGGTTTGAACTGGATGCGGCGGCGAGATTTGAATCGGAGGTCATCCCCCCCGTAGTGGGCTGAGTAGACGGCCCAGCGTTGTGTTCTGCTATCTCCGGCCCCCTTTGCGCATGTGGGGTTCCATGCGGCCCCAATCCTCCATGTTGGGCCTGCCCGGCCCAAGTCTCATGCTCCAGTTGCTGGGCAGAGTCATTCCCCTCCGGGCCCAGGCCGTCCACCTCCAATTCCCGCGTCAGGGAGGAGGTAGGGTTTTGAGCGCCCTAGAGGGAAGCTTCCTCCCGCATTGGGTCCGCGGGCGTGGCCCCCGCGCACTGGCCAGCGCATGGCTCGATGGAGTGTAGCCATGTCTGAAGGCACCAGTCGCCATGAATGCATCCCGCAGCGCGCGTCGGCTCGCCTCCAACGGCTCCCTGCGGCACATTGAATGTGGGTAGCTGGGCAGCCGCGTGTGGGGCCCCCGCATTGACTGTCTTGTCCTGGTCACCGGAGGGCTGCCGGAGTTCGCTCGGCGCCGCAGCAGCCAAGGCCTCCACGGCCAGCCCGTCGACGGCTCCCCCACCCAGGGCTGGCGGAGTCTCACATCTCGGCCGGGATCGGCCGCGCTGGCGCCGCCTTCGCTTTGGGTGTCTGGTAGGTGACTCGTCCTCCGAAGAAGGCTCGGACGGAGGTGTCGGTGGAGGAGAAGGTGGTGGGGAGTCCGGCGGGTACCGCATCAGTATCCGGCGCACTTGAATTTGAACTTTGTACTTGAGAGTGCGGCGTTGAGGCTCCCAGGGCTCGTCAAAATCCGTTGGCTCGGGGACGATCAGTGTTCTTGTGGGCGGGATGAATTCCGGTCGGGTAGTCCACGCCACCACCGTGAACTTGGACCAGTCGCGTCGTGCCGCCGTGTCTGGATCAACGCTCTCAATAGAGCAGAACGGCTTCAACAGATCAGCCGCCGTGGTGTAGTTCCACACGTGCGCGGGAATCCCCTGCAGATCGATCTGGACCTTGTGGTAGAGGGCGCCGTGCTCCGCATGCGCCACCCGGCGCCATTGACGGAGGCCCAAAGTGAACGCCGGCGTAGTGACGGTTCTGTCCCCCTGCAGCACAAGCTGGAAGGCATCGTGGTCCGGGAGCAGAAGGATGAAATCCTCCGGGCTTGACAGATGAATCTCCATTCGCTGCGCATCAATGTTGTATCTGGCCGCAATGGCGTCGCGGGCCGCCGTTTGGGTCACCGGCGGGCGAGTACCAAGAACTGTTACAAAATCAGCCCTGTACTCAAGCTCCGCCTCCCACTGATCAATGTCGTTCGTCCGGTCGACGTAGCACGCGTCCAAGGCTTCATGGCGGATGTCCATCTCCCTGGCGAGCAGCGGCGAGATTGGTCTCACTGGCGAGGGAGGCAGGGAGCTCTCTGAGCGAGCGCCCAAACCGTCCTCCGCGCCATTCGCCTGCCTGCGTCTTCCACGACCCCTTCCGCGGCGACGGCGCCTTCTCCGCCGCAGCGCCTGGTCAGGAGTGGGGTCTTGCCCCGGCTCCGCCGCCACCACCGACGGGCGCGGCCGGTCCTCAAGGAGCGGCACATGGCGCCTGCGCGACTGCTCCTCGAGGGGTGGAACCTGACGCCGTGTAGTGCACGAGGGAGGCATGGCGCCCCGCGCGTCGCTCTGGACTGCACGAAAGCCAGACGCATAGGAGACAGAGTGTGGCCTCTTCCAAAGAGCATAACACTCGAAGGATCTGTGGCCTTGACCGCCGCATCGGCGGCACCTTGTCGGCTCCCGGCACTCCCTCTTCCGATGCCCCTTCTCCAAGCAGTTGAAGCATCGACCGAGCAAGGCAGGCGGAATAGTATGCCACCGCCGCTGCTGGGACGCGTTCTGCTTGGGCACGCGCCTCCGCCTTACCTCCTGCCAGCCATCCGCATCAGGCGCAACATCGGGGACCGCATGGATCTCGGAGCGCAGCTTGATACGGACCGGCGGCGGTGGAGGAGGGGAGGGGTGCTGGGGGCTAAGATCCCGGTGAGAGGGCCGTAGGAGCACATCTCGGTAAGAAGGAAGGGAGGGAGATCTGGTTGCTGTCGCCTCCATGGGTGAGGCAGAGCAGGGACTTCCCTGCCATCTCAAGTGCTTGGTGCGGCCCACTGAGGAGGGGAAGAAAGGAGGTGCTTCTGGGGACAAGGTCGAGGAGGAGGCTTGCTTTGGTGGTGGGGTGGGCGCCGGGACCGGAGTGGTCGCCGGCGATGGGCCAGATCTGGGTGGTGGAGCGGGGGAGGCGCTTGGCATTCTCTCCTTTCTGTCATTTCTTCAGAAGATCATCTAAGAAAATGTTGTGATGAGCTGCCCACGTACGAGCGTGCTGATGTGCCTGTGGCCCATGCCATCATACCATCGTTTTTGCGCCTGAGAAGAGTTCACACTTATCAATGTAAGGCCGGCCGCACCACGTACAGTGCTGTCCGATGCAGAAGTTCACTCTTTGTAGTGGAGAAAGCACTCCCATAGTGCTGTTACGAAGCAATCAGTGAGTGCCAAGTGCACGCGCACTCCATCTCAGCACTGACCCCGTCCTAAACAATACGTGTACTACCTCACACGCTACCACTATATAAGAAGCACACCAGCCATGTAGGAGAGCCAAGCCACCAAACAACAGCTTCTGATCCACAAGTGTGCAAACCAAACAGATTGTTGCACTACACTAGTGGTTAAAGGAATATCAACGATGAGGTCGCTCGTGGTGATTGCTCTGGTCCTTGCGATCGCCAGTGTCGCGCTGCAGGGCGCGGCCGCCGCCGGCGAGTGCGGCAGGGTCTCCGCCGACAGGATGGCGTTCCGGCTGGCGCCGTGCATCTCGTCCGCCGACGACCCGGAGTCGACGCCGAGCAGCAGCTGCTGCTCGGCGGTGCACACCATTGGGCAGAGCCCCAGCTGCCTGTGCGCCGTCATGCTGTCCGGCACCGCCAGGGCCGCCGGGATCAAGCCGGAGGTCGCCATGACCATCCCCAAGCGCTGCAACATTTCGGACCGCCCCGTCGGCTACAAGTGCGGAGGTAATGATGGCACATATATGAATTATATTTTCCAGTAGTAATGATCACACTCATACATAGCTTAATTCAAAGAGATTTGCATTGCTCATCTGATGAGTTTGCTGACTGCCTTGTTGACAGAGTACACGCTGCCCTGAGGACCTCGCTCGTGCTCGTGAGCAAGGATGCGCCGGTGATCAACAAGATGATGAATGTGTCATGAACGGCTTTGTGTTGGAATAATAAGCTAGTCCCGCGCGTGTAACAGAAGATGCGGGTATCTATCCACATCAGTGGACCGTATACATATGCTTGTGTTGTGTGTGTGAAAAAAAAATGTGTTGTTGTGTCTAAGACAAGAATAATAAATAAACTTGTGTTTGGTGTATGAATGAATTCCACTCGATTCCCACTCCATCCATCTTGGGCTTAAAACTATGGGAGTTGGGCTCTCAAATTCCCTTCCTCATCCCACTATAATTCCCATGCCCACAAACCCATCGAAAGGATTTAAGTCCCTAGTGTCTTAAACTCATACTCCCTTCTAATATCTCCCTCCAACCAAACGCACATTCCGTGACTATGTATTACCAATGTGGATCGCAATGTGTGTGAAGGACTGAAATTATTTTGCCGTCAATGCACATTCAGTCACTGAAGGACATGCGTGTTGACGGCAAAATCTACTAGACAACACACTAACCCTCTCCACTGGCGGATGAAGATCGTAATCTTTGGAATCACCAAATCAATGTTGATTGCTTTGTTTTCGTAGAAACACATGACTAGTTTACAAGCAAATCGGCAGAGAGATAGACCTCGATTTTCCATGAGGGAAACCGACTGTTTTATTAGCAAGAACAAATAATGATAACCACTCCAAACTGGCAGGAGTGAGCGGCTTGTTAACCATGCATACTAGCAAAGCATGACTACTCTGCTCTGGACCTAGATGCAAAAAAGAACCAACGAGAAAAAGTAGATGTGTACTAGCAAAAGCATGACTACTTGTGTAGTTTGTGTTGTGTTTGACAATTGTTGATTGGGGGTCTTCCAATCCAAGTCCCCAGTCGATCTGGTAGATAAGAAAAACAACCGAACCCGTGCCATCACCGTCATCTGCTCCTGTGCATCAGATTGGTATTATGACCAGGTTCTGTTCTCGCTTTCTCAGCAGCAGCTTCTCTTAATTCCTGGGCACGCAACCTTTGCAAGCGCCTTTTGTGTGTCCATGAAAGCCCTGGAGGACACCATCGGGGCTGAGGTTTAGTTCCAGGTGACAATGACATATTTCCTTTCGCTTTCCACATGCCGAAGCCTCTACTTGGTTCGGCTATCGCTGCTGTTTTTTCCGCAGTAAAATTAGCAACCCGTTCGTCTGTTACTGTAGGTGTGTGCCCTGTAGCTATTACTGTAGCTGCGCCAATACTCACGGTAGAACCATGTACTGCTGCTGCTGCTGTCATCGCCTTATCATCTTTTCCATTGCTAACACCTGAAACACCATTAGCCGATTGTTTTTCTGCATCAACTTTCTCACTAATCTGCCATTTACCCTTTGAACTCAAATCTGAAACACCACTTGAACTACCAACATCTTTCACACGATCAAATTTCTTCACTCCTTCGCTGCCTTCCCCATTATTTGACCGATTTATGGCATCAAATCGATCTTCTCTGGAATGAGATGGTCTATCGAATACAGGTGGTTTTTGCGCTGCCCATCCCGGATGAAATGGCTCCCCATAGTTTGATCGATTTTTGGCATCAAATCGATCTTCTCTGGAACGAGATAGTCTATCAAATGCAGGAGGTTTACGCTCTGCCCATCGCGGATGAAATGGCTCAAAAGGCATTGGCGCTGGTGCCCGTGGACCATGCCAACCCATTGGAGGACATGGTGGAAACATCATAGGAGGAGGTCCCCGCGGCATGGGCATTGGACGCCGAAAAGGAGGGAACGGAGCTGCTGTATGATAATCTTCCCATCGCCGATGCCGACGTTCAAACTCATGCCTTGGAGGTGATCTTGGTCGCTTCATATTATTTGACTGACTTGTAACTCTTTGGCCGGCGTTGCCACTCTTATATTTAGCCAGAAGTGTATCAAATGTGACCTTTGGCTTTTCATATTTATTATTGACGATTTTGCTGTTTCTCTCATTAAAGTTCCAGCGCTCAACTTCTGGACTTTTTGGTTTAATCATCTTCGATTCAACACTTGGATGATCTGCTGCATGAAAATCTTCCCATCGCCGATGCCGGCATTCAAACTCATGTCTTGGAGGTGATCTTGGTCGCTTCATGTTATTTGACTGACTTGTAACTCTTTGGCCGGAGTTGCCACTCTCATATTTAGCCAGAATTTTATCAAATGTGACATTTGGCTTTTCATCTTTATTAACGATTTTGCTCTTTTTATCATTAACATTCTGGCGCTCAACTTCTGGGCTTTTTGGTTCAATCATCTTTGATTCAGCACTTGGATGATCTTCTCCAATAATAACATTCTCGTCCCTAATGGGTTCAGCTTGAGTTGGCCCAGCCAGAATTTTCTTGCCCTCAAGATCAATCATGCTGCTAGGGAACGAATCATTGTCAACCTTCATCTTTGAGCCCTCAGTAAACTTCAATTGTCCTTCATTGACGGCTGATCGAATCTGTCGACGAAAAACAACACAATCATTAATTAGTAGCATGAGAATATGAATTGTGCCACTTACAATATGCACGTTTCCTCAACTCATCAGGTGGTGGCATGATTATTTGCCAATCTATTTTGTTTATCTTTCAGAAGATGTATGAACGTAATAAGATGCTCGGGATGTAAACCAGGTCAATGGATTGCCTTATAGTGATAAAGGAAACATTGTCAGTTTTAATGCATCACTAGAGCTAGCTTCACCATCATCAAGTGACGGAGCTTCATGTAGGCAAGGCGCCTAGATTGATCAATCATATTTGCTACCACTTCTTGAGAAAGAGGCGGTGGGTGTTACCTTATTAGGCTTGAAGAAAACCAACGGTGCTGCGCCATCCTTCTTGATGATCCCTTGCCTGGTCTTTTGATAGCGCATCAGCTGCATCTTCTCGAACTCACGCCTCTCGTGTTCAAGCTCTCGTCGCTCATCCTCGGACAACTCTTCGAGTGATGGCGTGATGATGTTGTTGGCGTCAATGTCGGAGCTGATGTCCTTCGTCGTCATCGCCGGAGAAATCGATTACCCAGCAGCGAGAGACGGCCGTCGCTTGCCCAAGCGACGTCTCGGCGAACTCCGGCGGCAACCCAACTACGCTAGGGCAAAAATATGTAAAGGGAACGATGATTGTTTCATATCCCCGTACAATCGGCCATAACTCTCATTTTATATAGGGCGGCGTGGTCTTATGCGGTTATGCCTCGTGTACAAGTCGGAGTCAAGTTTGACTAGGTCTTAATTCCATCTATAGAAATTACATCCTGGCCAGTGCAATTATAAAAATTAATTCACGATCAATCGGCCCTGCGATTTCTTCTGCCAAGCTTTCACGTACTCCGTCTCGCAGGCAGTAGGTACCGATCGTCAATATACGTAGGGAGAGTTTACCTGCACGCAAGCACCATTGCACAGGTTTTTCAAGATATGCAAACGCTGATCCAATGGCCCTGCACCACCTAACTACCAGCCACCAGACGGTACGTCAGGATCCATTCATTATCTTGCCAACGAAAGCTTGACCTGCTTGCTCGCTTGCAGCACTACACTCGCCAGCTTCGATCGTAAATCCAAGCTCCAAGCTGCACGTACTGGTTTTGGCTTGCTGTATGCATCATTCATCAGAAGCACCACTCATGCAACGCTGTTGTCAGCACGTGGAAAGAAAAAGAAAAACACTGTCGGCCGATGTTTGAAACAATGATCAATCAATGATAGGCCGACACTGCTCAATTGGCAACTAATTAAATCCGATACCAACTTTGATTAATGAGCCAATTGTTTTCTCAGAAAACAAATAGTATTAGTCAATTGGAAAAAAATAGTCAGAACAAGATTTTGATCTATCAATTTGGCTAATATATGTGCAACAATTTACAAGTCATTGGCATTAGTAGCATGCTCTAAACATGCTACTACATTTTTCGTTTTGTTGTCATTTTTCTAGGTGAAGTTGTTTTTAATAATTGGTTTTGTGGCCAACTATTAGCCTTGCAACTGGCTGAATTTACAAGTACTATTTTCATGGCAACAAAAATTATGTTGCCATAATTTTGATTTATTATGTCAATAAATCCATTATTACAATGTCAGCCATTGGTGGCAATAGAAAATGTGATCGAGATTGCAACCTCCCTTGTTATACTTCCTCCTGTCCAAAATGTAAGCAATTGTTGACTTTTAAAGATGATGTTTGACCATTTGTCTTATTTATTTTTTATAAAAATATGAAAACAAATAAGTCATAAAGTATATCTAATGATAAAACCAAAATAACAATATTTTATAATTTTTTAAATAAGACGAACGGTCAAACATGATATCTAAAAGTCAACAATTACTTACATTTTGGACATAAGGGAGTAAGAATTGATCCTAGATTCCTACGTTTCAAGTGAACATGACTGTACTATATGAGTTTATACGAGAACAATGATTGTTGCATCTTCATGACAACCTGCTCCCCGTATTGCTTTCTGTCGTCCACGCTGATCCTAGGAGAGTCAACTGAAGAGGTGCAGGATTCGAAGTCAGTTCAGCACTCTGTTTCTCTCTCCCCGAACCAACTTTGTAACAAAGGTTTGGATTTCCAAATCCGAAAATTGAATCAAGTGAAGACTCGATATCTTAATGTGCGGTCCCAGGTGCAAGACCCAACTCCTGGAACCAAGTATACGAGTAAAGAAACGCACGGCACGCTGATTACTAAAGGTGTCGGTGATGATAGACTTGATATAGTCTGCCTGCAATGCGTAAGGAGAGGATTAATTGATTTCGGAGGCAAGACTAAAACCGAAATGGTCTAGTGCTATAATATTGCGATGCGCAATTAGCTAAGTTTTTATTTCGGGCGAGCTGTCACTCTCCTCGTCGATAGCGACGCATTCAATGGAAACATCAATAAAAAAACACTGAAAGTCAAACCCAACACCAACTGCAAAAGTATTATTTTTTCATTTAGTACAATTACCGCCTCCTGTTTTATTTTGATATCGATGTAACAAAAGTGTATAACATGCCCAAGTTCTCGGACATTGTTTGCACGTTACAGAACGATGTCCATTTTGAAGATGTTGGGGGTAAGGTACTACATGTACACATCTGAAGATTTTCAATATTTTTCAGATTTCCAATAGTACGAAAGGATCCCTCTGTCCGTGAACTTACGATGTGAACACCATTTCTAATATATAACTTTAATTCACCTGCCAATTTAAGGCGTCATTTAATTTTCAGTTTCTCTCACTCCAGTTGTTCGATGGAGCTCTAAACTATTGAGTCCAGGGACAGATTTGCCTCACTCCAAAGGAAAATCCCATACTTCCTTCATATTGTAAAAAACTAAAAAGAAATACTGATACCAAATTGGGCCCATCGTACAACAAAATGCTCTAAATCACTTATTATGAATTGTGTGTTTTATTTAACTCATGTGTTTGACATGCTATGGGATTCAACTATACTGAAAATTTTTACAAATTGAAATTACATAACATGTCCATTATTATGTTTGCTACTTGTATTCAAACCATGTCAACCAATAGTATTTTTTGTTATATAATTTTTCTTTCTGATTCCCACTATTTCCATCTTAGAGCACAATGGTATTAGAAAAAATATCGATAGATCGACGCCATAGGATTTTGGAGGCGCTGCGCTAGATTGTATATAGATTTTTCTTTGTGTTTAGGTGTTTCCAGCCTGTTTTGTAGCAACACATATTGATGTTTGACGTGTAAAGGCTAGATTTACCTTCATTTGTGTAGCGGTCAATATTATTTCACCTCGAAATTAATTTTTTCCTTTATATAAAAGATATACTTTTGAAAGTTTTACTATATCAATATATGTTTTTAAAATGTTTTAGCAGTAACAATGTGAAATGACGTTTGCCTTCAAAAGTGATTTCATATCATACAATTTTTCCGCAATTCGAATGAGGCCATAATGTTTGCAGTTTTCATGTGAACTTCTTATGCGTTTTCTGTGGAATTCTTCCATTTCAAAGGAGGGCCTCATTGCCTAGTTATAAGGATTGTTCAGAGTAGTAGCATTTCACAATAGCATTCCATGTCCCTGAAATCAGAGCAACAGATCGGAAAATCACCGATTGAAAAGCTGGCTCGTCCAGTTCCCTTTCGGAGGAGAGGGTTCGGTTAGTTGGGCGAGTGCTCTCCCACCACCATCTACGTCTACCCACCAGCGCAAGGCCAGGCCACCCCACCTTTCCCCCCTTCTTCTTCCTTCCACCTCCTTTCTTGGCCTCCGCTGAGTCCGCTCTCCTCTCCGCCGCGAAAGGAAAACCTCGATCTCCTCTCCTCTCCTCTCCTCTCCCCGACGAGCGGCCGAAGCAGGAGAGGAAGGAGATGGGCGGGCGGGTGGATCACGAGTACTCGTACCTGTTCAAGATGGTGCTGATCGGGGACAGCGGCGTCGGCAAGTCCAACATCCTCTCCCGCTTCACGCGCAACCACTTCTCCCTCGACTCCAAGTCCACCATCGGCGTTGAGTTCGCCACCAAGTCCTGCAGGTTCGCTCGCCTTCCGCCCGCCGCCATTCCCCGCCGCCCCCCTTCTTCTTCTTTTCCTTCCGCCGTCCGTGGATTGTCGCGTCTCGATCCCAACCCGCCAGATCTCGGTCTCGGTGCCTTTGCGGGGCGAATGATTTCGCCAAGATTGCGTTTCCTAGCCCGCCCCGACAAAGCTGCACATTTCGATCTTTTGAAAGATAAAAGCTGAACATTTCGATCTTTTTGACAGATAAAAGCTGCACATTTCGAATCTTTCTTGGGGCATTGTATGCGTCCTCAGATCCTCATGGACGGATGATGAGGAACGGGGGCTCTTTGGATTCACATGTCGCAAATACATCATTGTGTTGTAGATTGCTTTTTTTTTTTTCCCTTCACCTCCTGTGCCGTGGTAGTTATTCAGTACAGTAATTGTTACTAGTATCAGATTTCTGATGATGTCTCATAGAAACTTCTTTTCATGCTAGATCGTCCTTGTTCCCCTGCATCACATCATTGGTTGGTTGATGGTCTGATTGGTATATTGATGTGCCAGCTACTGCCTCTGCTCTGTCTGTGGCATCCTGTCGGTCCTAGAGTGTTTGGTGAAACAAATCTCTCATCGCTGGATATCGCTGCTGTTTTATTAGGCTGGTCTTTTAACTTATTTATTTTTATTTCATTCATATCTTCACGTTACTGTCTCTTTTGAAATGGAAAATGTCCTGACACTACGGCATGGCCATTCAATTCCGTTATGTAGGCAGCCTCTTCTGTAGCTGAACCACCGTTCTGTGCATTTAGAACTCATGAACTACTCTGAATTTCTCATCTGAATACCACGTACACTGTTGGTTGGAGGCATTTGCTGCTTGCAGTGCCCTCGAATTTATTCATCCAGCTATTTTCTTCAATGTCTGATTGCGCGTAATCTCTCTTTCACAGATGGAGGGCAAAACAATAAAGGCTCAGATCTGGGACACAGCCGGGCAGGAGAGGTACCGTGCCATCACAAGTGCCTACTACCGCGGCGCTGTGGGTGCCCTGCTTGTATATGACATCACCAAAAGGCAGAGCTTCGACAATGTTCACAGATGGCTTCGCGAGCTCCGCGACCATGCCGACTCCAGCATCGTGATCATGATGGTTGGCAACAAGTCCGACCTGACGCACCTGAGAGCTGTCTCGGAGGATGAAGGCAAAGCATTGGCTGAGAAGGAGGGGCTATTCTTCCTGGAGACATCGGCCATGGAGGCTGTAAACGTGGAGGAAGCCTTCCAGACTATCATCACAGAGGTCTATGGCATCGTCAACAGGAAAGCGCTGGCTGCGAAAGAAGCTGCTGCTTCAGCAGCTCCGCTGCCTTCCCAGGGCAAGACCATCAACATTGACAACACTGCTGGAAATACAAAGAGGGCATGCTGCTCAACTTAAACTGTAATCGTGCTTTAAACATACTATAGAGAACCTTGAGAGAGAATTGTTGTTAGAAAGTGAATCATAGTGATCTTAAATGGTGTGGAGGCAATATCTACTCTTTTTTGTTTCTCTGTTGCGTGAACTTACTGGGTATATCGCTGTAGATGCGGTTTGTTCAGTGTTTCTGAATTAAAAGTTAGATGTGTGTAATAGGACCCATTCCATTTCCGTTCTGAAAGTTACATGGTACTGCAGCACATCTTGGATTATATACTGCAATATAGAGTGTTAAAGGGTGATTTTTTTACAATTATATTCTGTTGCTGATGTTTTTTAATATAAATTGCCTCATTAGTTAGTTACGCGGCTTATTCTGATTGAAGTTTGTCACACGCTAGTATGCAATCATGCTTCCTCCATCATAACAAAAAGGGTACTGGAGGAATCATTGAATTAGTTGTTATGCGGTTTCACTTTGGAAGTTTCTGAATGTCGTTCATGAGTTGTTCATGACTTCCATGTGCCACCTTGTTGTTTTTTATGCTTATCATCAGTTGTCAAAGTGCCTCAGTGATAATAATCCTTTGTTATTCTAGTCGGCTGGGATGACAGACTGGACTCTGTCATCTTGATTATTTCATCACAGTCGATTAATTAACTAATCCTGTGTACGAGCTTAGGATACAGACCACGAGGTCAGTTGTAGTACCACACCTGGACACTTTGTGCCGTGGTTCTGGAATTTTTTAATTCAGTATTCTAGGTCCAGAATTTGCAGTACATCGAATTAGACTTTTTTGGGAGAAACTCTAGCGATGAGGTGAATGTTTCCTTCGTTCAACAGAACATCTCCAAAACATGGGTTGAATCAGCGCAAAATAGCGCACCCTAGCCTCAACAAATGAACTATCAAACAATGCCACATCATACTGATTCATGTTGATTAACAATTGCATTTACTGCACAACAAGTACTTAACATTTTTTCTCTCACAATAAAGACCCTACAAATGAATCCAAGTTGACAATCTATCCTGTACGTAAATACTAAAGACAGTTGAACATTTTTGGTAGAGTAAATAACTAAATACCATATGCAATTTATGCAAATGTTAATTAACATGAGTAAACAACTGATTTTTATATATGGATGCAACTGTTTTCAACAAACCACTAGCATCACTAGAAAATGGTACTCCCTCTGGTCTTCTATATTAGCATTCTGACACCATAGTTGAACTGCATTTATGCTTGATTAGATTATGTGAACACCAAGCTTTTAAACCGAAGGTAGTAGGGTCAGATCTGGCTAGTCAATCTTTGGTCGTAAAGTCAAAACATTGCAAGATAAAATGGTGATTTTTACAGGCTTTACTAGAATCACAGGTTCATTCTTTCAGCACTCGTATAACCTATTAATACCCATTCTAAAAAAAAACTATTAATACCCACAATCCAACACTTTCATATGGTTGATTGGACCTCAGAGCTCCAGATAGCAGGAAGGTTGGAAGCTCTGACAAGAATCCGAGCACAACGCAGCACTTGGACGTACGCCAAATTCAAATTTATAGAACTTGTACATTAAGCTCAAATGGTTCACATGATTTGTTTATTTTTTAATGGAGTTCGCATGATTTTTGAGCCTTCTTAGACTGAAGTTCACAAATTGAAGTTACACAAATTTTGAGCTTAATGTAAAAGTTAAGCTCAGATTTTGATGTTGACAAATTGAAGTAAACAAATTTTGAAGCTGAGATTTTTTGAACTCAATGGACCTCAAAATTTGTGACTTCAGATGTTGTGTAACTTTTACATCAAGTTCACAAATTTGGTGGACTTATTCCAACAAACAGCTACAGAAGAACATATTCAGTTTGTGAACTTGAGTCAAAGAAGGAAATAACACCAGCGAGAAAAGAAGATGACTATCATCTCGCAACATCCTTGCCACGACATGATCGCTGAGAACAAGCGAAACAATTTGTTCTTAGAGCAGCAGAGATCAAATGCACAAGGATGCACAACACCATGAAGAACCTCCCACGAGCTTTCTGTTTGGTACTTAAAAGCACGACGCAAGGAAAAAGGGGAGTCTTGTTTGAGAGTAGGCACTTCCCTGTCGGACCTGTATTTTATACCTGCCATCACACACAGCCGATTCGTAGTAAAGCAAATGGAAACCTCAGAATCTACCTTGAAGTCGCATAGTCTAGTAACAGTCAGGTATTGTAGTCCTGAGTAACAAATTATGTGCAAGGAATAACATTGGCAACTCAGTGGAGTTTGAGAGAGAAATTATATGTCCACGGGAACGCAAACATATGTGCTTATATACATGACCACACGACACTGCGGCAGCACTACAAGTCTACATACAGACAGGATGACACGGCACACAAGATGTGCTTATAAAGCACGGCTGGCTCTACAAGATAGCTCTCAAATTTTTCTCCCAAAAGGGTGCACAAGCAACATACGTTCGAGATGCATATGTGGAACATCGATCCGAACATGTCGTTGGTCGGTGTGATCAGTCAGTCAGTCAGTCAGTCGCCCCTGGTCCTTAGCAAGAAGACGCTGAGCTCCTGCGGCGGGCTGCCGCCGCCGCCCGTGCCGGCGGGGCTGATGAGGTGGAACGACACGGCGTCCCTGGACCCCACCACCCTCTCGTACGTCGCGCGCATGTACAGCACCTCGCCGCCGCCGTCCTGCTTCTGATCTCCCTCCTGCTGCTGCTGCGCCGCCGCGGACGCCACGAGCTCCGGCGGGAGCGCGCCGACGCCGGTGGTCATGGTCCGCATGCTCTCGAGCACGCGCCGGTCCCACTCCGTCGGCCGCCGCCGCGTCGCGTACCCCACGTCGCGCCCGTTGCACGACGCCTTCCACACCACGCTCCGGCCACCTCCGCCACCCGCCGCCGCGCCGTCGTGAGGTTTGCCGCGGTGGCACTCGAGCGCGATGCGGAGGAGGCCGGAGGCCATCTCGGCGGCGAGCGACTGCATCGGGACGGACAGCTCGAAGAGGAACGGCGGCGGCAAGGCGGCGTCGCGCTGCACGCAGAAGGTCACGCGCCCCGAGCGCCGCCCGAAGATGGTGCCCACGATCACGGCGCAGTGCTTCCCGCCGTCCTCCTTCCGGGCGATCACCGACGCCGCCGGGTCGATGATGCTCTCCGAGTTCTGCTCCTCCGCCGCCGTTGATTGCTTCTGCTCTTGCTGCTGCTTGCCGCCGCCGGCGAGGCTGTCCGGGAAAGAGAAGCTCAGCCGGCTCTTGTTGCCGGCGGCGTCGCTGGACGTGTTCTGCTGCTTCCCGGAGGGGGCGCAGGCGCTGAAGATAGGCCCCACGCAGAAGTAGTTGGATGCACTCGACTTCTTCTTCATGCTGAACTAACTGCTTTCTTCACTCGATCTGTTCTTAGCTAGCTGCGGAGGATGTCGTTCTGTGCCGGCGAAATGTTGTTGGTATGTATAGGCAGAGGCGAGCAGAGCACAGCCATGTACTACGTAGCGGCAGATATGAAGAACAAGAAACTAGCACATCTGATGAATGAGACCGACCAGCTTGTTGTTTCTCATTCATGCAGCGTCAGGAGACAAATGACAAACCCATGCTTTGTTTTCTGGGTTTATTCTTACCGATGCCAGATTTACAAATCCGCTTT
Source organism: Eragrostis curvula (assembly GCA_007726485.1). NCBI lineage: Eukaryota > Viridiplantae > Streptophyta > Magnoliopsida > Poales > Poaceae > Eragrostis > Eragrostis curvula. The sequence goes on from CM017445.1 coordinate 20,126,602, forward strand.
GTTCTTTGGATCAAGCGCGGGACCTGCACTTACAATGCGTCTTGTTCGTCCGGTTTACTAAAACGATGACATAGTCAAAATTTTAATAAATGTGACCATTAATATTTTTTATATTGTTTAACTTGCTTTTGTTTACAAAACTTATCTGAACGAACATCTCCACGTAGGTGTCTGTCTTGGTGGTGCGAACCGGAAATTGACCCACTTATCATGTCTTTGCACGATTAAGTCGTGCAGTGTCGCAAGAGAAGATCAATCCGCTTCACATACGACCAAGACAGCTGACGAAAGAGAGGAGTGGTGATGACTCAGTGATGAGGCACAAGGAGCTGAAAGAACAAAGGACCTTTTTAAACTTTTCTCTCTCTTGCTAGGTTGCTTGTCATCGATACTTTTCTTAAGGACTATTTGCCGTTGAATTAATTCTTGTCAAACAAATTGAATAAAACTTGATTGAAATAAATTTTATAAATTCCTACCGTTCTGATTCTTGTATTCCAAACACCTCTCGTGTCTTTTTATTCTCCGTTTTTATAACATTCCTTTTTATTTCCTGTATTTTCTTTGATTTTTTTTTTTAGCATTAGTGCCTGTTTAGTGGATAAGATCATAAGACGAAAGGAGACAATGTGCAGGGTGACATGTCTAGCCGCCTTTGTTTGGCCTCCATGCCAGTATACAATCAAACTTGAGATCTTGTTTACAAATACTGTTTCATTCAATTGCCTCTAATTTCTGATTCTTTGTTTTGCCTCATACAGTTTTAGCTCTTTTGAGTTAGTGCTCTTACATTATTACCAAAAAAAGTTAGGCCTCTTTAAACAGTACAGGTTCAGTAATCCAAATTACTGAACTTGACTGTTGCCTTCTACAGCTACCATACATAGTTAATGGCGAAATAACTGTAAAAAGCTTCATGACATCAACGCAGAAATAACACATTTGCGTCTCCAATCAACTACCATTCCTCACCTGTAACCAGCTGCATTGGACAGCAAAAATTAGGCATTACAGCGGCAAAAAAAAAAAAAAAAAAAAAAAAAACTTATTCAGCAGCTCAGAACTACGAATTATTTTTCATGCACCCCAAGGCTGGTTTACAAAAGTAAACTAACATCCACTAATTCTTGGTTTTGCTGAAATTTCTAATGATGGCACCTCAGAATGACCTGAGTCATGTTCCATAGCTGCGGTCTCCAGCATCCCCAAGTCCTGGGACTATGAACCTACAGTGCATTAGAAGGAATGAGTGACAATTGCAGTTTGTGCATATGCTACTCAGCAGTAAAATTACCCTTTTTCATTCACAATTTGATCCATAGCTCCAGTATACACACAAATCCTGCAGAGTTGAGTTACAGTTATAGACATATCAATGAATGTCGCCACTGGAAATGCAACAAATGTGCAGAACTTTAGGATGTACCCTGGGAATCTTTGGTTAAGCTTCTTGAGGGCAGGAGGAGCAGCCACAGCTGATATCTGAATGCCAATGACTAACTCAGATAACAGTACAAACATTTGGCAAACAAAAGTATTGGTTAAGCATTTAACTAGAACTCACGATTCTTATCTGACTGATTTCTGCACCACGCTCCTTGAGCAGATC